>CM061752.1:143784945-144384945 GCA_030979885.1 Lolium multiflorum
TATTTGATCAAAGGCTCTCGAAATAATCTTGCGTTGTCGATAAACTTTTGAAGCTTCATAGTCGAGCTTTTCTTTTACCTTGATGACGTAGTTGCTGATGATAGCCACGATTTCTGTTTTGGAAACATGCCATTACCGCTTCTCTCACTGCCTTGTGGGTCCAAATTCCTCATCTGATGGACACGTCGTCGTGCAAGTGGGGGACACATGTTCTCCCCTTTTTCTGGCACACGTTCCATAACCTCGTCAATGTTAAAATACTTTTTTACCCTTGTCTCCACGTGGTTATCATCTCCCGCATACTTTTTCCATCCAACGGTCCGCCGCTTCACCGCACCTCTATATAAGATCTCCTTCTTCTACCTCGAGCACTTCCGCTCTGCTTTCCTCTGCAAAATTTCCTCCTGCGCTCCTCATCTCCCAAAGCTCTTCTCTTCGCAGCTGCTCGCCATTGCCATTGTTGATGCCACCGCGTCGCTTAACCAGGCACAGCACTCCTGATTCTTCCATGGCCCCGCGGAGTGGGAGAGGTCCAAGATCACGAACCAGGACCTGAATCTCTTGAAGAAGCTGGGGATTAGCAAGAAACCCAAAGCGGTTTGCTTCCCCAGTGAAGAAAGCTACCCAACCCCTCCAATGGGGTATCGGGTAAGTTTTGTTGATCACCTCATCCGCGGTCTTTCCGCCCCCATTCACCCTTTTCTTCGGGGATTGCTTTTTGTTTATGGTCTCCAACTTCACCACCTCACGCCCAACTCTATCCTTCATATTTCCATCTTCATCACCCTCTGCGAAGCCTTCCTTGGTGTCCAGCCTAACTGGGCATTATGGAAGCGCAGGCTCACTGTGTCGCCTGTCCTGGCGAGTGTTGACCTTCATTGGCTCCTCTGTCCTTCCGCCCGACGTCAAACTCCCCCACGATTCCGTTCAGGTGGCGCAAAAGTGGTTATATATCGGAAAAGAAAACCATGGATGCGTGAAGACAATATTCCTCCCCTTTCGGCAGTCAGAGAAAATCCTTCCCCGCCGTTCTTGGGACCTTGAAGAAGCTCACAGAGGAAGAAAGAATTTGACGAGCCCTGATGACTCGCATCCATGAGTTGCAGAATACTCGTGGAAAAGAATTATCAGGCATCCAGATTACGGCGTATTTCCTTAGGACTAGAGTGCAGCCTCTTGGGCTATAAAAACCTTCTGGAATTATGCTGGCGATGAAGACACAGATCGCTTGTCGACGAATCTGGAAGTCAAGGATTTGGATAGGCTTATCCGAAAAATTTCATCTCTCAAGAA
This sequence comes from Lolium multiflorum, assembly GCA_030979885.1. Taxonomy (NCBI): domain Eukaryota; kingdom Viridiplantae; phylum Streptophyta; class Magnoliopsida; order Poales; family Poaceae; genus Lolium; species Lolium multiflorum. The sequence goes on from CM061752.1 coordinate 143,786,239, forward strand.
GAAAGATCCTATCCCTTCCACTTATCGCGTAAAACCATACAGCGCCACCAATGCGCTTCCTAAGGTAAACATTGTCGCTTAATTTGTTATTGCCTTGCTATTTGTGTTGTTACTCCTTACACCCGACCGTCCTTCCTTCTTTTACCTCACAGAGACCATCCAAATCTTGTTTAGCTTCCTCCCCTTTCTGAAGGTGGAGAAGTCAGAAAAGAAAGGGCCGTTATCTCCGATGATAACCAAGATGCCCCCTCTTTTGCAAATGAACCCGCAGAATCTCGAAAATCTGCGGGATCTGACGAAAAGGAGGATGCCTCTGAAGCCACTGCGTCGGCACAATCTCCTCCTCCTGCTGTTTCTCCAAAGAACAAAAGGAAAAGGAATGATGCCGAAGATTCCGGCACCTCCAAGGTCGAAGAAGCTGTTCCTTCTCACCAGAAGGCAGGTTATGATCCATACCTCGAGACCCTCATCAGTTCGTAAGTACCTTCTCTCTTTTTATTGCACTTGAAGATTTTTGTCTCTCTTTGCTTTTGTGTTGTGAGCATTTACTCAGTGTGATGATGAAGAAGAAGTACCAACTGCTGATGTGGCTGCTCGAACGAGTACGTCACATACATTAGTCGCCTCGGAGACGCCAGTCGAAGGAGAAGAAACGTCGCCTCCTCGACAAAATGTCGGCGCTGCTACTCCTCCGGCAAGCCCCCTTGTCCCTTCACCAAAAAGGGCAAGGGTTGAAACAATCCCGGAGCCTACTCTTCAATTGAGTAGCTCCTCTAACCCTCTCTTGGATGATGTAAGTTCTTAATTTGCTTGTCACTGTCTATATTTTCTCCATTTGCTTCTACGTGCCGTCATTTTTCCCATACCGACATTTTCTTTCTTTGTCCTTCCTTGATAGCCTATGATCAAAGAGCTTCTTCGCATTGGTGCCCAATTCATTGGGTATACCGTGATTATGCCAGCAAAACTGAAGGTAATGCTTCGTTACTTCTTTTTTGCTTCTGCTTTCTTGCTCTCTTGTTGTCGACGTTTTTAACTTTCTTGACAGAAAAACTGGCGGAGGTCAACGAGCGTGCCAATACACTTGCTCAAAAATTAGAGCAATGTGAAGAGGCTCGTAAGAAGGCCGAGTCAGATGCAGTTGAAGCTAGGCAAGAAGCTGACAAAGCTAAGGCTGATGCTGCTGGTGTCGAAGATCTTCGGAAACGTCTGCATGATGCCGAGACTTCGTTAAGCGATCACATAGCTGCACAAATCGCTCGTGAAGAAGCGATTACTAAACGTATAAGGACGCAAAATCGTCGCTTTGTCAGTAAGTATCTGAACCACTTCATATCCTTTGGATTTTTCTTTTTTGCACTTGTTTGTTGATCGGATTTTCTTTTTATTTTGACAGATAAGACCTCTCAAGAATTTGAACTTGAAGATCCCGACAATGATCCTCTTCTTGACGCCGTTTCGTTCCTTGAATTTCATGGGACGGAAGCGCGTGAAGGCATGGATGAAGGCTGTCGCGACTCTTCCCCTACTTCTTCCCGAAGAAAGAGGAACCCGCAACTTTCCTTGCTCTTGCCAAGTGCTTTAATCCTCCCGAAGATCTTGGGCTGAAGATGCGCCATGAGAACATGAAGGTTGCCGTTCATGACTAGCTCCTGCTCCTCTTCTTCTTCTACTGGGTCTTTGGTGGTACTCGAGGATTTCTCTTTTTTCTCCTTCTTTATTTTCGCTGGCTTTGTTGATCTCTCGCTTATCTCTTCCCAAAACACGCCTGGAGGAATCGCGAGACACTGTGACCCGATGTTTGCAAGAACGTCGGCTTCATCGTTACTCATCCTGCTGATGTGGTTTACCTCGCATCCATCAAATAATTTCTCCAGCTCATTGTACACCTCTTTGTATGCTATCATACTTTCGTTGACTGCATCACATTGGTTCATATGCTGTGCCACCAATTGTGAGTCGCCGAAAATTTTCAATCGGGTTGCACCACAAGCTTTCGCCATCTTCATCCCGTGTATGAGAGCTTCATATTCTGCTTCGTTGTTAGACGCATTTGGAAACGTCATCCTTAAGACATATTTCAACTTGTCGCCTTCAGGTGATACCAATATCACGCCTGCTCCAGCACCTTCCAACCTTTTGGACCCGTCGAAGTTCATGGTCCAAGTTCTCGATAAATCTGGAGGCCCCGTGTTTTGTAGCTCCATCCACTCTGCAAGACCTGCGACTTTATTGCTTTTCTTTTTTCATACGTGATGTCCCGAGGAGAAAGTTCTATTCCCCAAAGGGAGACACGACCCGTAGCTTCTGGGTTGTTCAAGTATATTTGACAAGGGAGCTTCATTGACCACTATTATCGGGTGCGCCGAAAAATAGTGTCGCAATTTTCTTGCTGTCGTGAATACTCCATATGCCAGTTTCTGATATTGCGGGTACCGCTGTTTTGAAGGCGACAGTACTTCGCTGATGAAATATACTGGCCTCTGAACTCCATGAAGCTTGCCTTCTTCTTCTCTCTCGACTACTAGGGCTGTGCTGACCACCTGTGGTGTGGCTGCAATGTATAAGAGGAGAGGTTCTTTCTCTTTAGGCGCCACCAGGATTGGTGGTGTCGAAATTGTCGCTTGAGGTTCTCGAAGGCCCTATCTGCTTCCTCGTTCCATTGAAATTTTTCCCCTTGTTTGATCAATGCGTAGAACGGCAATGCCTTTTCTCCTAGTGGCGACGAATCTGCCTAAAGCTGCGACTCGCCCCGTTAGCTGTTGTATTTCTTTCAACTTTGTTGGCTTTCTCATAGTCACTATGGCCTGGATTTTTTCAGGGTTGGCTTCAATCCCTCTTGCTGATACTAAGAACCCGAGAAGTTCTCCTGCGGGAACTCCAAAAGAGCACTTTGTCGGGTTCAGCTTGAGGCAGAACTTATCGAGGTTGTCGAAGGTTTCCTTCAAATCTTCGATCAGAGTCGACCCCTTCTTTGATGTTATTACGACATCGTCAATGTAGACTTGTACATTTTTTCCAATCTGTGTTGCTAGGCACTTCTGCATCATCCGCTGATATGTTGCTCCCGCGTTTTTCAAACCAAAGGGCATTGTTTTGTAGCAAAACACGCCGTAAGGTGTGATGAACGCTGTCTTGGCTTCATCTTCTTCTTTTAATCTGATCTGGTTATAACCAGAGTATGCGTCCAAAAAGGAAAGACGTTCGCATCCTGCCGTGGAGTCGATGATTTGATCGATCCTTGGGAGGGGAAAGTGATCCTTGGGACAATGTTTATTGAGACACGTGAAGTCGACGCACATGCGAAGGACTATTGTGTGTTTTTTCGGCACCATCACTGGGTTAGCTACCCATGTGGCTTCGGTAGATATTTCTCTGATGAAACCAGCATCTTTGAGTCGATCTATTTCTGATAACATGGCTTTGCGGCTAGGTTCCGAAAAACGCCGCAAAGGTTGCTTGATTGGTCTTGCGAGAGGATCCAAATTGAGGTGGTGCTCGGCAAGTTCCCTGGGTACTCCTGGCATGTCAGCTGGACACCATGCGAAGATTTTCCAGTGCTCACGGAGGAACTCGACGAGCGCGCTTTCCTATGCGACATCCATGTTTGCGGCAATGGATGTCGTTTTCTTTGGATCTGTCGGGTGGATCTGTACCTCTTTTGAATCCTTGGTTGTGTTGAAAGTTGGCTCCTTGGAAGATCTCCCTACCTCTGGCAGCACATCATAATCAGTGAACCTTGGCGCCGCATATTCTGCTTGCATCCCGAAAGTTTCCGATAGTCGATGAAAATCCTTGTCGCATTTATCAGATAACGCGAAACTTCCTTTGATTGTGATAGGTCCCTTGGGCCCAGGCAACCTCCACAACAGATATGTATAATGCGGCACTGCCATGAACCTGGCATATGCTGGTCGTCCCAACAAAGCATGATATTGCGACGGGAAATCCACAACTTCGAACTCCAAATTCTCTATCCTGTAGTTTTCTCGGGTTCCAAACTGAACGTCGAGGTTGATCTTGCCCAACGGGTAACTTGGCTTCTCTGGTGTAATCCCGTGGAAACGTGTGTCAGTTGGTTTCAAGTTTGCCAGGGATATGTTCATCTTCCTCAATGTATCTGCATACATGAGGTTTAAGCTGCTGCCGCCATCTATGAAAACTCTCGACACGTCAAAACCAGCGATTACTGCGGGTAAGATGAGTGCTGATTGTCCTGGTCGAGGAACTTGCTGCGGATGGTCTGCGATTGTGAAGCCGATGTCTTGCCCCGACCAATTTAAGTACTCGACTGTTGGTGGAGGCATCTTCTCTGCCATGAACACTTGTCGTGAGATTACCTTCTGCGCCCTGTTGGATGGCCTAGCTTTCTGGATCATCGAGACCGCACCGTTAGAATTAGGATCAACATATGGAGGTGGGTGTGGTGCTGCCGCTATTCTGAGCTGGTGCCGATTTTCGTCCGTAATTGCGGGAGGAGGTGGAAGGTGGATCTCGCTCCTTGGCCCCTGGGGGTTTCTATTCGTGGCTTGGGCATTTGCGATTCCTGCGGCTCGCAACATTGCCTGAAAATTTCGGCAATCTTTCTGGAGATGCCCTGACTGCCTCTTTCCATTATTGTCAAGATAAAAATGCATTTGGCACGGACCGTTCATCATCTCTTCGGGGGACACATAAGGTCTTTGGAACCTTGGTCCACTATTTTGTCTGTTGCCGCGAGAATCGCCTCTATTGTCGCCTTGATGCTCGTTACTCCTTTGATAGTCATCTCGACTGTTTCCTCCAGGATTTCCTCGAAAACCAGCCGATATATGGCCAGGAGCATCGTTGTTGTAGAACTGGCGAGAAAATCGCCTTCTATTTTGATAATTTCGACCACGATCCTCTTCTGGCGACCTGTGTCGCTTATTGTATATTGCGTCTTCTCCATCTGCCCATTTATTGGCTATCTCCATGAGTGCTGATATGGTCTTAGGGTTAGTTCTCCCCAAGTCCTCGACGAAGTCTCCTCGCCGAATTCCTGCCACGAACGCATCTATTGCTCTCTCGTCAGATATATCTTCTGCCGAGTTTTTTATAATGTTCCACCGCTGTATATATTTTCTCATCGACTCGTCATGTTTTTGTCGACACGCCCTCAACTCTTCCAATGACGCAGGTTTCTTGCAGGTGGATCGGAAATTTTTCACGAAGATATCCTCAAAGTTATCCCAGCTGTCGATGGAACTTGGGGGGAGTTTCTTTATCCAAGATCTCGCGGCACCGCTCAAGTGAACTTGGATACTTTGCATAGCTGTTGCTCTGGTTCCTCCTACCAGCTTCACCATCTCGAGATAATCCACGAGCCAATCCTCGGGATCTTGCAGGCCGTCGAATTTCTTGAAATTTTCGGGTAGCTTGAACCCTTTTGGGACTCGAGTCTTTCGAACTCTTCTCGTGAAACACGGGAGCCCACACATATCTTCGTCGGCAACTTCTGGTGAGTGCTGACGTCCCTTCTTTCTTGTCGCGCTCTATCCACCCTTACTTGACTGCTGTGTCTCTTGCTCCACTTGTTCTTGGGGGGTCTTGAACTGCTGCGGTGGGTCGTGGACTATTTTGCCTAGGATTTTCTTCGGGAGGCGTTGTTGCAAACGCTGTTCCCATAACTCCTACTCCAGCCATCGCCATATTGAACAATGGTTCTCTCGGGTCCCCAGGAGGTGGTCTGGACGCGAGGATGTAAGCTTGTGTTGCCATGTAACCTGCTTCTGGCGTTTTTGGGATGATATTTCCCCTTTCATCAATCGACATAAAGGACATGTCGAGATTTTGAATTATGTTTCCTCTTTCTGCTTCGGGTATGTTTTGCAACCGAGACATTGCTCTCCTCCGAGCTTCTCTGTGACTGTCTCCCGAAGTTCCTGATTGTCGACTTAACTCTGCTCGGCGTCTGCTTGATGCGGAAGCTGCCTCTTTTCTCCTATTCAGGGATGCTGTCTGTTTTTCCAACTCTCTGCTTACCCGAGCAAGTCTATATTGATATGCTTGAAGTTCTTGTACAGTAGCAGTGGTGGTCATAGGTTCTGAACCATCCATGGCTCTTGCAGCCCTATCCCACGCTTCTTGCGGGAGTTGTACTCTTTCTCGAGGTGAAGACCCGACGTATTTAGTGCCTAGGCCTTTTCTGAGATCAGCGGGATCGATGTATGGATTTCCCAAATCATCGAAAGCCTCTGACGTTTCTGGCTCTGATCGGCCTGCCCCTTCTATCGCATAGATCTGATGATATTTTGCATTGATTTTTGTCGGGATTGGTGACACCATCATATAGAGTGGTGAAGACCTTTCCGATGGCAGCAGACTTGTCGATGAAGTTGAAGCTGTCGACGCTGTCGGAGTCGCTGCTTATAAAGGAGTCCGCAGACGACTCGAAGGATGTGTTGCTGAAGATCTTGGCGAGCTTTCCGCTTGCCTTGTTGTCGACGAAGCGTGGCGACGAAAACTCCCCGTCACTCGACGAAAAGCTAGAATCGACCGCTGAAAATTCCGACGAGATCGGAACTTCGAGACGGTAGGATCCTTCCTTGTTGACGCCAAATCGGAATTCTCCGAACGTCATGATGATGGGCTCCTCCAGATAGGCACATGCATCCATACGGGAGGGCGGGTGAGGAATAAAATTGACTAGATCAGTTTTTCCCTTGTTACCTCGATCCATCGCATTGCTTGCCACCGACGAAGTCGACGATCTTGAACGTGCCATCGAGATCAGCTCCTTGCAACCTCTAATTCCCACAGACGGCGCCAATTGACAAAGGATTAACTTGTCAATGCCTACAGATTGTAGACTAGGGTTTTGCTAGAAGTAGAGGGCAAGTAGATCTCGAAGGTTCAGGCGAAAAGTACTCGACGATTATGAAAACTAAGGTTATGTTGACAGTAGATTCGATCCTTTCTTCGTCCCTCGACTCCCCCTTATATAGGAGGCGGAGCCGAGGGTTTCGTAGTACACAAGTTACAGAGTTCGGGAGGGTTTCGTACCCAACCCGTAAGATTACAAATCTCTATCTTTCCTAATACAAACTATCTTTCCTTAACACTAAATGGGCTTCCAAGTCTTCTTATTCTTCGAGTCTTGGGCTTTGAGTAAACCCCGGGTACCATCTTTGGCAGGCCCATTGGGGATGCCTATGTCAATGCATAATGGCATCAGGACAAAATCCCAGTGTTGATCCATATGCCTCAACTCACACTTTCCGAATACTTAATCCCATCTTTATAACCACCCATTTACGCAGTGGCATTTGATGTAATCAAAGTACCCTTCCGGTATAAGTGATTTACATGATCTCATGGTCGAAGGACTAGGTAACTATGTATCGAAAGCTTATAGCAAACTGAACTTAATGACGTGATCTTATGCTATGCTTATTTGGGTGTGTGTCCATTATATCATTCACCTAATGACATAACCTTGTTATCAATAACATCCAATGTTCATGATCACGAAACCATGATCATTGATACGTCTCCGACGTATCGATAATTTCTTATGTTCCATGCCACTTTATTGATGATACCTAAATGTTTTATGCACATTATATGTCATATTTATGCATTTTCTGGAACTAACCTATTAACAAGATGCCGAAGAGCCAGTTCTGTTTTCTGCTGTTTTTGGTTTCAGAAATCCTAGTAAGGAAATATTCTCGGAATTGGACGAAATCTTCGCCCGGGGTCCTATTTTTGCCGAAGCTTCCGGAAGACCGAAGAGGAAGGAAGTGGGGCCACGAGGCCCGACACCATGGCGCGCGCGGCCCTGGCCCGCGCCGACCTAGGGTGTGGGCCCTCGTGTGGCCCGCCTACCTTCCGCCTACTTAAAGCCTCCGTCGCGAAAACCCCAGTGCAGAGGCCACGATACGGAAAACCTGACGCCGCCGCCGCGATCCCATCTCGGGGGATTCGGAGATCACCTCCGGCACCCTGCCGGAGAGGGGATTCATCTCCCGGAGGACTCTTCATCGCCATGATCGCCTCCGGAGTGATGAGTGAGTAGTTCACCCCTGGACTATGGGTCCATAGCAGTAGCTAGATGGTTGTCTTCTCCTAATTGTGCTTCATTGTTGGATCTTGTGAGCTGCCTAACATGATCAAGATCATCTATCTGTAATACTATATGTTGTGTTTGTCGGGATCCGATGGATAGAGAATACTATGTTATGGTGATTATCAATCTATTGTTTATGTGTTGTTTATGATCTTGCATGCTCTCCGTTATTAGTAGAGGCTCTGGCCAAGTTTTTGCTCTTAACTCCAAGAGGGAGTATTTATGCTCGATAGTGGGTTCATGCCTTCATTGACACCTGGGATCGTGACAGTAGGTTCTAAGGTTGTGATGTGATGTTGCCACTAGGGATAAAACATTGATGCTATGTCTAAGGATGTAGTTGTCGATTACATTACGCACCATACTTAATGCAATTGTCTGTTGCTTAGCAACTTAATACTGAATGGGGTTCGGATGATAACCTGAAGGTGGACTTTTTAGGCATAGATGCAGTTGGATGGCGGTCTATGTACTTTGTCGTAATGCCTAATTAAATCTCACTATATTTATCATATCATGTATATGCATTGTTATGCCTTTCTCTATTTGTCAATTGCCGACTGTAATTTGTTCACCCAACATGCTTTTATCTTATGGGAGAGACACCTCTGAACTGTGGACCCGGTCCTATTCTTTACATAGCATACAATCTTGCAATTGTGTTTTACTGTTTTCTTTGCAAACATCTTCCACTCGATACGCTTAATCCTTTGTTACAGCAAGCCGGTGAGATTGACAACCTCACTGTTTCGTTGGGGCAAAGTACTTGGGTTGTGTTGTGCAGGTTCCACGTTGGCGCCGGAATCCCTGTTGTTGCGCCGCATCACATTTCGCCACCATCAACCTTCAACGTGCTTCTTGGCTCCTCCTGGTTCGATCAACCTTGGTTTCTTTCTGAGGGAAAACTTGCCACTGTGCGCATCATACCTTCCTCTTGGGGTTCCCAACGGACGTGTACATCTACGCGCATCAAGCCACTTTTCTGGCGCCGTTGCCGGGGAGATCAAGACAGCTGCAAGGAAGTCTCCACTTCTCAATCTCTTTACTTTGTTTTTGTCTTGCTTTATTTTATTTACTACTTTCTTTGCTGCACTAAATCAAAATACAAAAAATTAGTTGCTAGTTTTACTTTATTTATTGTCTTGCTCTCTATATCAAAAACACAAAAAATTAGTTACTTGCATTTACTTTATCTAGTTTGTTTTATTTACCGTTGCTAAAATGAATACCCCTGAAAATACTAAGTTGTGTGACTTCAAAAATGCAAATAATAATGATTTCCTATGCACACCTATTGCTCCACCTGCTACTACAGCAGAATTCTTTGAAATTAAACCTGCTTTACTAAATCTTGTCATGAGAGATCAATTTTCTGGTGTTAGTTCTGATGATGTTGCTGCCCATCTCAATAATTTTGTTGAACTATGTGAAATGCAAAAGTATAAGGATGTAGATGGTGATATTATTAAATTGAAAGTGTTTCCTTTCTCATTAAGAGGAAGAGCTAAAGATTGGTTGCTATCTTTGCCTAAGAATAGTATTGATTCATGGACTAAATGCAAGGATGCTTTTATTGGTAGATATTATCCTCCCGCTAAAATTATATCTTTGAGAAGTAGCATAATGAATTTTAAGCAATTAGATACTGAACATGTTGCTCAAGCATGGGAGAGAATGAAAACTTTGGTAAAGAATTGCCCAACCCATGGACTGACTACTTGGATGATCATCCAAACCTTCTATGCAGGACTAAATTTTTCTTCGCGGAATTTATTGGATTCAGCTGCTGGAGGTACCTTTATGTCCATCACTTTGGGGCGGCTACAAAACTTCTTGATGATATGATGATAAATTACTCTGAATGGCACACGGAAAGAGCTCCACAAGGTAAGAAGGTAAATTCTGTTGAAGAAACCTCTTCCTTGAGTGATAAGATTGATGTGATTATGTCTATGCTTGTGAATGGTAGATCTAATGTTGATCCAAATAATGTTCCTTTAGCTTCATTGGTTGCTCAAGAAGAAAATGTTGATGTGAATTTCATTAAAAATAATAATTTCAACAACAATGCTTATAGGAACAACTATGGTAATACTTATGGTAGATATGAGGAAAGGATGCTAGAAATTGAAAGATCCACTAAAAACTTTATGCAATCGCAATATGAGCAAAATAAATTGTTTACTAAAACTATGAATGAACAATCTACCTTGTTGAAAAATATAGGAAATCAACTTGAAAACTTGAATAGGGAGATTTCTGGTCTACAAACTAAAATTTCAAATGCTGAAACCCGAATCTCATACATGTCTGCATCACAATCTTCTTTAATTAATAAAATGGCTGCTAAACCTGATGATATTGATAATAAGATTACTACTACAGCAAATGCCATCCAAGTTAGAATTAATGAGAATATAAGATTAATGGCTGAACTGCGTGCTAGGTGGGATAGAGAAGAAAATGAAAAACTAGCTAAAGAGAATAATGTAGCTAAAGTTTGGACTATTACCACCACTAGTAATGCTAATTCTTCACATGTTGCTGCACCTCCTACTATCAATGGTAAAATAATTGGTGTTGGCAATGTTTCTACTCCTAGTGCAAAGCGAACAAAACTGCCTGAAATTGCTAAAACTGCTGAAACTGCTTGTGATAAAACTGCTGAAATTTTTTCCAACCTTGGGAACAATGATCCCATTGCTGTAGCTCATAATGATTTAGATTTTGATGATTGCCACATCTCTGAAGTTATAAAGTTCTTACAAAAACTTGCTAAAAGTCCTAATGCTAGTGCTATAAATTTAGCCTTTACAAAACATATTACAAATGCTCTCATAAAAGCTAGAGAAGAGAAACTAAAACTTGAAACTTCTATTCCTAGAAAGTTAGAAGATGGTTGGGAGCCCATCATTAAAATTAAATTCAATGACTTTGAATGTAATGCTTTATGTGATCTTGGTGCAAGTATTTCTGTTATGCCTAAAAAGATTTATGATATGCTTGACTTGCCACCATTGAAGAATTGTTATTTGGATGTTAATCTTGCCGATAATGTTAAAAAGAAACCTTTGGGGAGGATTGATAATGTGCGCATTACGGTTAACAATAACCTTGTCCCCGTTGATTTTGTTGTCTTGGATATCAAATGCAATGCATCTTGTCCTATTGTGTTGGGAAGACCTTTTCTTCGAACTGTTGGTGCTGTTATTGATATGAGGGAAGGTAATATTAAATATCAATTTACTCTCAAGAAAGGTATGGAACACTTCCCTAGAAAGAGAATGAAGTTGCCTTTTGATTCTATTATTAGAACAAGTTATGATGTTGATGCTTCATCTCTTGATGTTACTTGATTTGCACTTTCTGCGCCTAGCTGAAAGGCGTTAAAGAAAAGCGCTTATGGGAGACAACCCATGTTTTTACTACAGCAATTTTTTGTTTTGTTGAGTCTTGGAAGTTGTTTACTACTGTATCAACCTCTCCTTATCATGTTTTTGTGCCAAGTAAAGTTTCTATGTCAAAGTTGATGTTATATTTGGGATCGCTGCGCAGAAACAGCATTGCTGTCTGTCACGAATCTGGGCACATTTCTCTGTAGAAAATTCTAAAAAATCTGCCAATTTACGGCGTGATCCTCATGTACGCAACTTTCATTAGTTTTGAGTTTTTCCATTTGAGCAAGTCTGGTGCCAGCTTTAAATTCGTCTTTACGGACTGTTCTGTTTTTGACAGATTCTGTCTTTTATTTCGCATTGCCTCTTTTGCTATGTTGGATTCATTTCTTTGATCCATTAATGTCCAGTAGCTTTATGCAATGTCCAGAAGTGTAAAGAATGTTTGTGTCACCTCTGAATGTGTGAATTATTAATTGTGCACTAACCCTCTAATGAGTTTGCTTGAAGTTTGGTGTGGAGGAAGTTTTCAAGGGTCAAGGAGAATGATATACTATGATCAAGAGGAGTGAAAGCTCTAAGCTTGGGGATGCCCCGTGGTTCACCCCTGCATATTTTAAGAAGACTCAAGCGTCTAAGCTTGGGGATGCCCAAGGCATCCCCTTATTCATCGACAACATCATCAGGTTCCTCCCTGAAACTATATTTTTATTCAGTCACATCTTGTGTTCTTTACTTGGAGCGTCGGTTTGTTTTTGTTTTGTTTTGTTTGAATAAGATGGATCCTAGCATTCACTTTGTGGGAGAGAGACACGCTCCGCTGTTGCATATGGACACATATGTCCTTAGGCTTTACTCATAATGTTCAAGGCGAAGTTTCTTCTTCGTTAAATTGTTATATGGTTGGAATTGGAAAATGCTACATGTAGTAATTCTAAAATGTCTTGGATAATGTGATACTTGGCAATTGTTGTGCTCATGTTTAAGCTATTGCATCATATGCTTTGCACCCATTAATGAAGAAATACAAAGAGCTTGCTAAAATTTGATTTGCATATTTGGTCTCTCTAAGGTCTAGATAATATCTAGTATTGAGTTTTGAACAACAAGGAAGACGGTGTAGAGTCTTATAATGTTTACAATATGTCTTTTATGTGAGTTTTGCTGCACCGGTTCATCCTTGAGTTTGCTTCAAATAACCTTGCTAGCCTAAACCTTGTAAGAAGGAATACTTCTCATGCATCCAAAATCCTTGAACCAACTACTATGCCATTTGTGTCCACCATACCTACCTACTACATGGTATTTCTCCGCCATTCCAAAGTAAATTGCTTGAGTGCTACCTTTAAAATTCCATCATTCACCTTTGCAATATATAGCTCATGGGACAAAATAGCCTTAAAAACTATCGTAGTATTGAATATGTACTTATGCACTTTATCTTTTATTAAGTTGCTTGTTGTGCGATAACCATGCTTCTGGGAACGCCATCAACTATTGTTGAATATCATGTGAGTTGCTATGCATGTCCGTCTTGTCTGAAGGATCTATCATTTTAGTGGTTGGAGCATGCAAAATTGTTAGAGAAGAACATTGGGCCGCTAACTAAAGCCATGAATCATGGTGGAAGTTTCAGTTTGGACATATATCCTCAATCTCATATGAGAATAATAATCATTGCTACATGCTTATGCATTTAAGAGGAGTCCATTATCTGTTGTCCATGTTGTCCCGGTATGGATGTCTAAGTTGAGAATAATCAAAAGCGAGAAATCCAAAATGCGAGCATTCTCCTTAGACCTTTGTACAGGCGGCATGGAGGTACCTTTGTGACACTTGGTTGAAACATGGCATGCAAAGATCCGGTAGTCCAAGCTAAGTAGGACGAGGTGCGGGCACTATTAGTATACTATGCATGAGGCTTGCAACTTGTAAGATATAATTTACATAACTCATATGCTTTATTACTACCGTTGACAAAATTGTTTCATGTTTTCAAAATAAAAGCTCTAGCACAAATACAGCAATCGATGCTTTCCTCTTGAAGGACCATTCTTTTACTTTTATTGTTGAGTCAGTTTACCTATCTCCTTCCACCTTAAGAAGCAAACACTTGTGTGAACTGTGCATTGATTCCTACATACTTGCATATTGCACTTGTTATATTACTTTATGTTGACAATATCCATGAGATATACATGTTATAAGTTGAAAGCAACCGCTGAAACTTAATCTTCCTTTGTGTTGCTTCAACACCTTTACTTTGATTTATTGCTTTATGAGTTAACTCTTATGCAAGACTTATTGATGCTTGTCTTGAAGTACTATTCATGAAAAGTCTTTGTCATATGATTCACTTGTTTACTCATGTCATTACCTTTGTTTTGATCGTTGCATTCATTACATATGTTTACAAATAGTATGATCAAGATTATGATGGCATGTCACTTCAGAAATTATCTTTGTTATCGTTTTACCTGCTCGGGACGAGGAACTAAGCTTGGGGATGCTGATACGTCTCCGACGTATCGATAATTTCTTATGTTCCATGCCACTTTATTGATGATACCTAAATGTTTTATGCACATTATATGTCATATTTATGCATTTTGGAACTAACCTATTAACAAGATGCGAAGAGCAGTTCTTTTTTCTGCTGTTTTTGGTTTCAGAAATCCTAGTAAAGAAATATTCTCGGATTGGAAGAAATCTTACGCCCAGGGTCCTATTTTGCAGAAGCTTCAGAAGACCGAAGAGGGAAGGAAGTGGGGCCACGAGGCGCCGACACCATAGGGCAGCGCGGCCCAGGCCCTCGCGCCGACCTAGGGTGTGGGGCCCTCGTGTGGCCCCCGCTACCCTTCCGCCTACTAAAAGCCTCAGTCGTGAAAACCCCGTCAGAGAGCCACGATACGGAAAACCTTCCGGAGACGCCGCCGCCGCAATCCCATCTCGGGATTCGGAGATCGCCTCCGGCACCTGCGGAGAGGATTCATCTCCCGGAGGACTCTTCATCGCCATGATCGCCTCCGGAGTGATGAGTGAGTAGTTCACCTGGACTATGGGTCCATAGCGAGCTAGATGGTTGTCTTCTCCTAATTGTGCTTCATTGTTGGATCTTGTGAGCTGCCTAACATGATCAAGATCATCTATCTGTAATACTATATGTTGTGTTTGTCGGGATCCGATGGATAGAGAATACTATGTTATGGTGATTATCAATCTATTGTTTATGTGTTGTTTATGATCTTGCATGCTCTCCGTTATTAGTAGAGGCTCTGGCCAAGTTTTTGCTCTTAACTCCAAGAGGGAGTATTTATGCTCGATAGTGGGTTCATGCCTTCATTGACACCTGGGATCGTGACAGTAGGTTCTAAGGTTGTGATGTGTTGTTGCCACTAGGGATAAAACATTGATGCTATGTCTAAGGATGTAGTTGTCGATTACATTACGCACCATACTTAATGCAATTGTCTGTTGCTTAGCAACTTAATACTGAATGGGGTTCGGATGATAACCTGAAGGTGGACTTTTTAGGCATAGATGCGGTTGGATGGCGGTCTATGTACTTTGTCGTAATGCCCAATTAAATCTCACTATATTTATCATATCATGTATATGCATTGTTATGCCTTTCTCTATTTGTCAATTGCCCGACTGTAATTTGTTCACCCAACATGCTTTTTATCTTATGGGAGAGACACCTCTAGTGAACTGTGGGTCCTATTCTTTACATAGCATACAATGCAATTGTGTTTTACTGTTTTCTTTGCAAACATCTTCCCCTCGATACGCTTAATCCTTTGTTACAGCAAGCCGGTGAGATTGACAACCTCTTGTTTCGTTGGGGCAAAGTACTTGGGTTGTGTTGTGCGGGTTCCACGTTGGCGCGGAATCTGTTGTTGCGCCGCATCACATTTCGCCACCATCAACCTTCAACGTGCTTCTTGGCTCCTCCTGGTTCGATCAACCTTGGTTTCTTTCTGAGGGAAAACTTGCCACTGTGCGCATCATACCTTCCTCTTGGGGTTCCCAACGGACGTGTACATCTACGCGCATCAATCATCTATTAATCAACAAGCTAGTTATACAAGAGGCTTACTAGGGACTCCTTGTTGTTTACATAACATACATGTATCAATGTTTCGGTAAATACAATTATAGCATGGTATGCAAACATTTATCATAAACACAAAGATATATTATAATAACCATTTTATTATTGCCTCTTGGGCATATCTCCAACAGTCTCCCACTTGCACTAGAGTCAATAATCTAGTTTACATTTGTAAAGATATAACACCTTGGCCTTCTGGTGCTTTATCATGTTTTGCTCACGGGAGAGGTTTTAGTCAACGGATCTGACATGCTCAGAAACGTATGTATTTTGCAATTCATTTGCGTCTTCACGCATCACTCATTTTCCAAATGAGTCGGCATTAAATATGTTTGGTCTTCTGGTGGAACCTTAATTCCGCGGTCTGAAATATGTCACTAATATTGTCACACACAATATAGCTTCAAAGTTCTGACACTATCGGAACTACACCAAGTTCTCAAAGAACTTCTTGACTTAACATCCTCAATCATTGTCAAAACAATGACATACTCTGCCTTCTTTTGTAGAATCCGTCACAATATTTAGAACTCTTCTAAATCTAGCATTGTGCTACCTTTTAAATAACACTTAGCCTAATTGAGATTTGAAATTCATTTTTATATGTGATCAAACTAATATCGGTGCAACACTTTACAACGATTTGTTTGTCATTACCCCATACAAAACTATATATATATCCTTGGTTCTTCTAAAGTACTCAAGGATATTCTTACAATGATCATCACATGAATCATTCTGGTATATGCTCCTAACTTTTTAGAGCACAGGACATCTGATTTTGTACATATTATTCGTGATCTAAAATCACTCATGTGTTTTTACTCATCGAGTGTCAAATACACTCAAGTCTTGTTAAACCTTCACATGAAAAGAACACCTTCTTAATATTTCTATATTGAACTACTTCAATATCCATTCTATGTACTTTGACTTAAACTTATTATGTGTTTCAATCTATCTTCATAGATCTTGACACTAAATATGTTTCAGTCCATATCCTTTCATTGAAGTTAATTCTCAATGAAACCTTTTATAATCAAGTATATAATTACATCATTTATAACCAACTATATGTATCTACATAAAGTATTATAAATATGTCTCAGCGCTCCCACTTAATTTCTTGCAAATGCAAGCATCTTCATCGTTTCTGATGAAATCAAAAACTCTTTGACTATTTCATCCGGTGAAGATTCCAACTCCGCGATACTTACTTCATCTAATTGAAGTTCGTATACCTATCTAGTATTCCACGGACCAGCAAAACTCTTGGTTGTATCTTGTATACACCTTTAATACACACTTCTGTTAAGTAATGTATTTTGCCATCCTACTAGCATATCTCATAAAAGAAATATGTAGCGATTACTAGAATAATCCACATAGACTATAAGCATTGTTACGGAAGATCTAATCTTATCGTAGTCAACTCTTTGAACTTTGTCGTAAACAACTTTTCGACAAGTCGAGCTTCTTCAAGGATATTCCATCCAAGTCCATCAATTTTATAGATCTATTTACTTTCAAAAAGTATTCATCTATCTTGGATTTCATGGCGCATAGCCATTTTAACGGAGTCAGGGCCCATCATAACTTCTTTGTATGTAGTTGGTTTATCATTGTTCAAAATCAATCCTTTGTTCACAAATCATTTATTTGATCACAAAGTAAACCATACCTACAAGGTTCAATAGGTACTTTGATCTCCATGACTATAACATTTTGTAGACATGGGAGCCATGATCATCGTGGCCGCTTCCGGAACCATTTCCGATGCTGCGCTACTCTGATCATCATGCTCAGGTTCATCAACCTTATCAAGTTCTATTGTCCTCCCACTCAAATACTTCGCTAGAAAACAATTTCTTGGAAATAAGCAAGTAACATTAACAAACACTTTTGTCTTTTACTTCATAGTGGAAAGAATTCCCAATCAATTCTCTGGGATAACCAACAAAGACATTCATCCGATTTTGGTTGTAAACTTATTTACATATGCTATGCATACCAAAATTTAAGAAAGGACTATTAGGGTTTATACCCATGCCATAACTCGTATGGTGTCATTTCAACGGATCATGATGACGCTCTATTCAGTGTAAAAGCGGTAGTCTCTAAAGCATAATCCACAAAAATATAATGGCTTCATTTTATTTTATCTCATCATTAATCCAACAAAGTTTGGATACGTCTCTTGGATACTACATCATCACTATGATACTCCAAGAAACGTGAGTTGTAGAACAATTTCATAACTCTCTTAGATGTTCGCTAAAAACTCGTAATTCAAATATTTCCACCATGATCCTATCATAGATATTTGACTTTTCTATTACGATGATTTCCACTTCATGCTGAAATTTATTTGAATCCATTCAAATGTTTCAAACTTCTTCCTTATCGAATATATCCACATATATATACTCAATTCATTGTTGGAAGTTTTCATGAAGTAGAAGAATCTCCCGCACACAACTATGCCCAGTGAACCACATACATCATCATGTATGTTTCCACTAAGTTAGTTGCCCGTTCAACTCTTGGCCTATGAACGGTATTTTAGTCATTCTCTTTAGAAAAGATTTGCAAGCGCCAAACGATTCAAAAATCAAATGACTCCAAAAATCCATTTGCATGGAGTTCCTTCATGCGTTCCTTTCTAACATGACCTAAATGGCGGTTCCACAAATAAGTGGAATTCAAATCATTTGCCTTATGGCATTTTAGCGTCAGTGTTATGTATGTGTGTTTCACCATTAAGATTTATAATAACTTATCCATCGTACATGGAGTAATGTCATAATTTTAACAACTCATTGTTTTCATTTGACCAGAGCAAAATAACAATTATTAAGTTCTTTATTATAAATTCTAAGGGCTAGGTAGAATGCCAACGACAAACATAATAACACTTTATTATGTTCCAGACGTGCATTATTACCATATTCCTTATCAGTCACTTAGGCCATTGTATTCTTGTATTGCGTTGTATTGTATGACATCTCATACCAACCAATCTGGTACAAATACCCAAGAATTTCATTATGTGACCAAACAAGGAATACATCCATAACATGTATATCATCTATATACACCTGAGCTAGACTTTCTAGTCTTTTTTTCTTTCTGCCAAAATATCTTTTGTAGTTTCTCTTTTAGCTTTCCTCATTCTCAGAAAACACTTCACCTTCAATAACTTCTAGGTTTGTTGGTCAAATACCAATAACCTTGAGGTTCTTACTTTGAAGTTGATCATCATATGACAAGTGTTCCAGATTTCACTATTAGTAACTTTGTAATATGATGAACAATTTCACTCATAATTTTATCCATCATATCATGACGACTTTCCGAGACCATGTCTGTACATGCTAGGCTCGTAAAGTTTAACCTCAGTATTCGCATGTGCAAATCTGGCTTGCACCCGTTGTATGCACACGTAGAATCTATAACACCCGATCATCACGTGATGCTTCGAAACGACGAGTCTTAGCAACGGTGCATACTAAGGACGATCACTTCATGGATATGCGAATATCGTTAGTGCCCCAATAGTTGGAGGATTGGGACGCCTGGCGTCTTCAACCTTCGTACATTCCCATAAAACTTATGAGTTTATGTAGTCTCACCAAATTATATTCTATCATCTTGCAATAAGGTCTTAGATATCACATATATCTCATACCTTGCTTATTTCTGAAAACTAAATTTTCAGCTCCTTACTTTTCAAACAGATTTGAACTTCAAGTTTCACGGAGACAAGATGATTTTAGGTACTAATTGAAACCATTGTTCTTTGAATCAGCAATGTGAGGTTTACTAAAAGTTTGCAATAGGACTTAATTATTTCTTGATTCTTTAACAATACGGTACCAGTCCGTAAAGTTTCTTATCAGACTTAACAGTATTTCTATCTCAATTACAAGACTAGCGCATGGTAGATAACGGATGCCAATTCTACAAATTTAATTCAAAATACTATTCAGACTATGTTCATGATAATTAGTTCATGTTTTAATCTAATTACTAATGAACTCCCACTTAATACAACATCCCTCATAGTTGTTAAGTGGTACACGATCCACATCCACTACACCAAAACCGATCATCACGTGAGATGATGTAGCTTCAATGGTGAACATCAACATGTTGATCATATCATCCATATGACTCGTGTTCAACCTTTCGGTTTCCATTGTCCCGAGGCCATGTCTGTACATGCTAGGCTCGTCAAGCAAACCCAAGTATTCCGCGTGTGCAAACATGGCTTACACCCGTTGTATGTGAACGTAGAGTCTATCACATCCGATCATCACGAGATGCTTCGAAACGACTGTAGCAATGGTGCATACGAGGGGAGAACACTTTATTATCTTGATATTAATGTGAGGGATCATCTTATAATGCTACCGTCGCGATCTAAGCAAAATAAGATGCATAAAGGATTAACATCACATGCAATTCATAATGTGATATGATATGGCCCTTTAGTCTTTGCGCCTTTGATCTTCATCTCCAAAGCACGGACATGATCTCCATCATCAACGGGCATGATCTCCATCATCATCGGCGTAGCGTCAAGGTCCATGGCGCCGTCTTCATGGTTGTTCACCGTGTGTAGCAACTATTACAACTACTTTGAAATAATACTACAACATGAAATATAAAGACAACCATAAGGCTCCTGCCGGTTGCCACAATACAATAATGATCATCTCATACATATTCATCATCACATCATGGCCATATCACATCACCAAACCCTGCAAAAACAAGTTAGACGCCTCTAATATGGTTTGCATATTTTACGTGGTTTAGGGTTTTCGAGTAAGATCCAATCTACCTATGAACATGAACCACAACGGTGATACTAGTGTTGTCAATAGAAAGAGTAAATTGAATCTTCACTATGGTGGGAGAGACAGACACCCGCAAAGCCACTTATGCAATACAAGTTGCATGTCGAGCGTGGAGCAAATCTCATGAACGCGGTCATGTAAAGTTAGCCCGAGCCGCTTCATCCCACCATGCCGCAAGATGCAAAGTACACGAACTAAAGACAACAAAGCATCAACGCCCACAAAACAATTGTGTTCTACTCGTGCAACCAATCTATGCATAGACACGGCTCTGATACCACTGATGGGATTCGTAGCATAGAAAACAAAAAATTTCCTACCGCAAGAACGAAAACCAAGCCAAGATCTAATCTAGTAGACGGTAGCAACGAGAAGATCAAGAGACTAACCCTCGAAGATCGCAAAGCTTAACGAGATTAGATCTCGTGGTGGATGTAGTCGATCACTTGCCGCTTGCAAAAGCGCGTAGAAGATCTTGACGGTGCCACAATCGGGCAGCACCTCCGTACTCGGTCACACGTTCGGTGTTGATGACGATATCCTCTCCCCGTTCCAGCGGGCAGCGGAAGTAGTAGATCCTCCTCGGAATCCCGGCAGCACGACGTCATGGTGGCGGTGGTGGTGGAGAACTTCGGCAGGGCTTCAGCTATGCGCTGCGGGAGAACTATGTGGAGGAGGAGAGGCTAGGGTTTGGGGAGAGGGGGCTTGGGCGCCGGCTCAAGGGGTGCGGCCAAGGTGTGAGGCTTGAGTGGCAGCCCCCTCCCTTTCCCCTCTTTTTATAGGTGGAACCCCCAAGAGTTAGAGTCCAAGTCTTCGAATAAGACCCCAACTCAAAAACTTGCCATAAGGATGAAACCTACTCAAGATGGGACTCCTACTCAAGGTGGGACTCCCACCTTTCCTTGGGGGGGTGGCCGGCCACCCAGGTGGAGTCCACCTGGGACTCCTCCCCTTAGGGTTGGCCGGCCATGCTAGGTGGAGTCCCTCCGGGACTCCACCTTCCATGGTGATTTCTTCCGGACTTTTCTAGAACCTTCTAGAACCTTCCATAAATGCACCGGATCATTTTCAAACTTAGAAAATGACTTCCTATATATGAATCTTATTCTCCGGACCATTCCGGAACTCCTCGTGATGTCCTGGATCCCATCCGAGACTCCGAACAAAATTCGAACTCCATTCCATATTCCATATCTACTTAAACGACATCAAATCTTAAGTGTGTCACCCTACGGTTCGTGAACTATGCAGACATGGTTGAGACTTCTCTCCGACCAATAACCAATAGCAGGATCTGGAGATCCATAATGGCTCCCACATATTCAACAATGACTTAGTGATCGAAAGAACCATTTACATACGATACCGATTCCCTTTGTCACGCGATATTTTACTTGTCCGAGGTTTGAGCATTGGTATCTCTATACCTTGTTCAACCTCGTCTCCAACAAGTACTCTTTACTCGTACCGTGGTATATCATCTCTTATAAACAATTCATATGCTTGCAAGGTAATCGAGATGACATTCCAGAGAGGGCCAGAGTATATCTATCCGTCATCGGAATGGACAAATCCCACTCTTGATCCATATGCCTCAACTCACACTTTCCGAATACTTAATCCCATCTTTATAACCACCCATTTACGCAGTGGCGTTTGATGTAATCAAAGTACCCTTCCGGTATAAGTGATTTACATGATCTCATGGTGAAGGACTAGGTAACTATGTATCGAAAGCTTATAGCAAATGAACTTAATGACGTGATATTATGCTACGCTTATTTGGGTGTGTGTCCATTATATCATTCACCTAATGACATAACCTTGTTATCAATAACATCCAATGTTCATGATCACGAAACCATGATCATCTATTAATCAACAAGCTAGTTATACAAGAGGCTTACTAGGGACTCCTTGTTGTTTACATAACACACATGTATCAATGTTTCGGTTAATACAATTATAGCATGGTATGCAAAAATTTATCATAAACACAAAGATATATTATAATAACCATTTTATTATTGCCTCTTGGGCATATCTCCAACATTTCAGTCACGGCGGGGAAAACGGTCGCTCAGCGACCATTTGCGTCGCGCCGGCGGAATGCCCTAAGCTTTCTTCGAACCACTATTGCTAGAAATAAAAATTGTGAATGATGATAGGCTACAGATGCTGTACTTCAATGGAAAAAGGTAAATTTGCATCTAATTATGGCAAAAAATATTATTTCGAGTCAAGTTTCATCCATTTTCTAACCTAGTTGTAGTTGGGCTCCTCGTAGCCTTACGGCCAGGTCCCATCCAGGCCACCCACCCACTCGATGTCGCAACCCATTTCCTCTTGCTCGACTCACTCTTGCAACCACCGTCAGCTTCGTCCATCCCAACCTCTTCATCATCCTAGAGCTCGGACCCACACCATTCGGCATGGCTACACGGAAGGCTAGGCGTCCCAGTCTCAAAGCCACATCCCCTTTGGCTTATTGCATCTCGTGCTATGCCATGTTGGCGGTATAATTGGTTCCACGCATAAGCTAAGTTGTATATTGCCCAAGATAAATTGTTATCTCACACATGTGTTAAGTCGTGTTTGTTACCTTAAATTATTACTTCACATATGTGGTAAGTTGCATACCCACTATTGCGCAGCACAGAGGGCCCCATCGACCGGCGACGGAGCTTACCATCGGCACATGCCGGCCGTCGGCACATCGCCTGGTACACCGACGGACACCTTCGGTGCAATACCGGCCATCAGCACAGGAAGGAGGTGACGGAAGGCACGTCGGCCACAAAACTGGCCGTCGGCACACCGGTGACAAGCGAGCCAGCCGTCACTCCGTCACGGCGCCGTTTAGGCTGTGCTGGCAGTTTCCCACGGCACATCCACGGTCGTCGGCACAACAGCCTGAGTGCTGGGTCCAACTAATGTTGTGTCGATGGCTACCCACGACACAGAATCTGGCCGTCGGCACAACTTATGCACCTTTTTATTTTTACACTTTTTTAGTACAAAGATAATTCTTACCCATATAATTGTTAATCCCAATCATTTTTATTTGTATATTTCTTCCTCACTACTATTTTTGCGAACCCATTTGCGGGAAACCTATGTATAAGTGCGGTATACATCCCCCGGGACCCTGGTCTAGGGTTTCCCAAGAAATCGAGCCTCGGAGGGTGGGAATGGCCCCGAAACTTGTGTGTGTCCACATGGCATGCACAAAAGTTATTTGAGATGGTTTTATATCCAAGGCTACCCCCAGGTGTGTCCGGCTTCTCGGACATGGGGTTCCTACACTTAGGCAGATTATGGATGTATAGGGGGAACTCCCTCGGAGGTGAACCGGAGAGAACCTTGAGATCATATGGGATGATCCTTGTTACCACATGTACCTATGACCTAACCAAGCTCAAATGGATGCATATGCCCACCGGGGGACCCCCGCTGGGATGTAGTCGAAGGGGTAGTCAACAGAAGTAGGATTTCGTCAGAAATCGAGCCTTGGAGGGTGTGAATGGCCCCAAAACTTGTGTGTGTCCACATGGTATACAAAAAATGGATTTGAGATGGTTTTATATCCAAGGATACTGACATAGGCATCCCCAATGGGCCTGCGAAGATGGTACCCCAAGGTTTACGAAGGCCCATGACCAGGGTTATAGAAGCCCAATCGAGAGATAGTTTGGAAAGATAGAGTTGTATTAGGAATATCGACTTGTAACTATTACGGGACAGACTCAGATAGTCTCCCGGACTTTGTAACTTGTACATCACGAAACCCTCGGCTCCACCTCCTATAAGGGAGTCGAGGGACAAAGAAAGCATCGATTTTATTGTCCTCACAGCCCTAGTTTTCATAGCAGTCGATTACTTTTCCGGCTGAACCTCGAGATCTACTTGCCCTTTACTTCCCTGAAACCCTAGTCTACAATCTGTAGGCATTGACAAGTTAATCCCTTATCAATTGGCGCCGTACGTAGGAATTGAGGCGACAAGGATCTGATCTCGATGGCACGCTCAACATCGTCGACATCTTCGGTGGCAAGCAACGCAATGGACGAGGTAAACAGATCGAAACTGGTCTAGTCGATTTTGTTCCTCACCCGCCCTCCCGTTTGGATGCATATGCGTATCTGGAGGAGCCTATGGAGATGACGTTCGGGAGGTTCCACTTCCGCGTCGGGAAAGAAGGATCGCATCGTCTCGCGGCACCGATTTTTTCGGGACCGTTAGCGGCCGATTCCGATTTCTGGCATCATCGACATCATTCAAGATCGATCGAAGAAATCTTGCCGCAGCTCGCCAAGTCAACATCAAACGAAGAACTCGTCAAGATCTTCGGCGTCATGTCTTTCGAGTCGTCTGCGGACTCCAATATAAGCAGCGACTCAGACAGCGTCGACAGCTACAATTTCATCGACAGATCTACTTCTGTTCGGGAGGTCTTCACCTATCTATACGACGGTGTCACCAACCCCAGCAAAGATAAAGCTTCAAAATATCATCAAGTTTATGTAATTGGAGAAGCAAGTCGCCCGCAGGAGGAAACATCAGAGGCTTTCGATAATTTGGGAAATCCATATGTCGATCCCGTTGATCTTACGCGAGGTCTGGGCACTAAGTACGTCGGACCTGGACGACAGATGGTGCAACTTCCACAAGCGGCGGATAGAGCGCAAAAGCTATGGATGCACGAGCCGATGGGCGCTGCGTTAGAATTGTAAGCATACCAATATAGACTGCTTTGTTTGGACGAGAACTCGAAAAGCAAACAGCTGAGCTCAACAAGAGGAAAGACGCAGCGTCTGCGTCAAGCCGAAGAAGGGCAGAGCTCGCCAATATTAAGGAACTTCGGAATCCAACCATAGGGCAGCTCGTAATAGAGCAATGTCTAGGCTGCAAAACATGCCCGAAGGCGAGAGGGACAATCTGATCCAAAATCTCGATATGTCCTTTATGTCAATAGATACAAGGGGAAACATTATTCCCAAAACACCGGAAGCTGGGTATATGGCGACACAGGCCTTCATCCAGGCCACCCCCAGGAGATCCAAGAGAGGCATTGTATAACATGGCTATGGCAGGAGTTGGAGTCATGGGGACAGCGTTTGCGGGAACAAGTACACCTCCTGAAGGTGCTGCGAGACAAAATAGTCCACGACTTACAGGGGCGATATAGGATCCTCCAAGAACATCGGCAAGAGATACGACGACACAGGCGCGGGTCGATGCGCGTCACGAAAGGAAGAACGTCGGCGGTCACAGAGGTTGATGAGGAGGAGATGTGAGGACTCCGTGTTTCACTCGACGAGTTCGCAAAACGAGTTCCATCTGGTTTCAGGATTGCCGACAATTACAAGAAGTTCGATGGCTTGCAAGATCCGGAGGATTGGCTGTCGACTACTTGAGCTGTAAAATTGACGGGTGGAACCAAAGCAACTGCCATGTAGAGCATCCAAGTATACTTGAGTGGCGCAGCGCGATCATGGATCAAGAGCTACCACCTGGCTCCATCGATAGCTGGGAGACCTTTGAGGACATGTTCGTGAAGAATTTCTATCCACATGCAAGAAACCTGCGTCATAGAACAACTGAGAGCTTGTCGACAGTATGATTCGATGAGGATGTACATCAGAGGTGGAACATCATCAAAAACTCGGCAGAAAACATATCGACGAGAGGCGATAGATGCTTTTTGCTGGGATCCGAAGAAAGATTTCATCGAGGACTTGGGAAGGACTAACCCAAAAACCATAGCAGCATTGATGGAAATAGCGAATCACTGGGCAGATGGAGAAGATGCTGTTCACAATAAGCAGCATAGGTCGCCTGAGGAGGATCGAAATCGAAATATTTAAAATAGATGACGATTCTCTCGCCAATACTCCCACTATGACGGTCCCGACCAAATATCGGCTGGCTTCCGGGGCAATAGTGGAAATAATAATCGAGACGATTATCAAAAGAGTGGTGAACAGCGTAGCGACTACGGGGAATAGTCACGCCCCAGAGCAAAATAATGGTCCAAGGTTCCAGGCCGTACATATCTCCCGAAGATATGATGAACGGACAATGTCGGATGCACTTCTATCTCGCGACAATGGGAAGAGGCGGTCGGGACATTTGCGAGAGAGGATTGCCGAACTTCCGGGCGCTAAGCAGTTTGCGGGCATGCCAACGCACGAGGCAGCGGCGGGGAACCCTCGGGGCCAAGGAGTGAGATCCACCTTCCACCTCCCCCCGCGATCACGGACGAAAATCGGCACCAGTTACAAATAGTGGCAGCACCACACCCGCCTCCTTATATCAACACCAATGGAGAGGTCTCGATGATTCAGAAGGGAAGGCCATCCAACAGAGCTCAAAAAGTAATTTCGCGACAAGTCTTTATGGTAGAGAAGATGCCTCCACCAACAATTGAGTACCTGAATTGGCCGGGACAGGATATTGGCTTCACCATAGCAGACCACCCGCAGCAAGTCCCTTGACCAGGGCAGTCAGCTTTGATCTTACCTGCGGTGATCGTAGGATTCGATGTTTCACGAGTATTCATAGATGGAGACAACAGTTTAAACCTCATGTACGCAGATACGCTGAGGAAGATGAATATATCCACGGCGAACTTAAAACCAACGGATACACGTTTCCATGGTATCACACCAGACAAGCCAAGTTATCCACTTGGGAAGATCAATCTCGACGTTCAGTTTGGAACCCGAGAGAACTACAGGATAGAAAGGCTGGAGTTCGAAGTTGTGGATTTCCCATCACAGTACCATGCTTTGTTAGGACGACCAGCATATGCCAGGTTTATGGCGGTACCACATTACACATACTTGTTGTGGAGGTTCCCTGGACCCAAAGGCCCAATCACAGTAAAGGCAGTTTTGCGCTAGCGATAAGTGCGACAAGATTTTCATCGACAAACTTTCGGAATGCAGGCGAGTATGTGGCGTCAAGGCTCACAACTGATTATGATGTGTTGCCAGATGGAAGGCCACTCAAGGAGCCAACCTTTAATACACCAAAAACTCAAAGGAAATGCGATTCACCGACAGATCCCAAAGAAGACAACATCTATCGCAACAAACATGGACCTCGCATAGGAAAGCGCTCGTCGAGTTCCTCCGTGAGCGCTGGGAAATCTTTGCATGGTGTCCAGCTGACATGCCAGGAGTACCCAGGGAACTTGCCGAGCACCCCTTAATTTGGATCCATTGGCTAGACCAATCAAACAACCTTTGCGGCGTTTTTCGGAACCAAACCGCAAAGCTATGCTGTCAGAAATTAATCGACTCAGAGAAGCTGGATTTATCAAAGATATACATACAGAAGCCACGTGGGTAGCTAACCCAGTGTTGGTCCCGAAGAAAAACACAGAGTCCTTCGCATGTGCGTCGACTTCACGTGTCTCAATAAACATTGTCCAAAGGATCATTTTCCCCTCCCAAGGATCGATCAAATTATCGACTCCACGGCAGGATGTGAACGTCTTTCCTTTTTGGATGCATATTCTGGTTACAATCAGATCCGAAAAGAAGAAGATGAGGTCAAAACAGCTTTCATAACACCTTATGGCGTGTTCTGCTACAATGCCGCGGGTTAAACGGAGCAACATATCAGCGGGTGATGCAAAAGTGCCTTGTTACACAGATTGGCAAGAACGTTCAAGCGTACATTGACGATGTCGTCATAACAACAAAGAAAGGGTCAATCCTGATCGATGATCTCAAGGAAACGTTCGACAACCTCAACAAATTCTGCCTCAAGCTGAACCCGACAAAGTGCTCTTTTGGTGTTCCTGCGGGAGAACTTCTCGGGTTTTTAGTATCAGCAAGAGGAATCAAGGCTAACCCGGAGAAAATTCAAGCCATCGTGACAATGCGGAAGCCAACAAAGTTAAAAGAAATACAACAGCTAACTGGGCGAGTCGCAGCTTTGAGCAGAAGTGGGAGAAAGGCGTTGCCGCATTGATCAAACGGGGAGAAAAATTCGAGTGGAACGAAGAAGCGAGACGAGGAGGATCTCAAGCACAATCTCGACACCACCAATATTGGTGGCGCCCAAAGAGAAGGAACCTCTCCTGCTATATATAGCCACACCTCAGGTGGTCAGCATAGTACTTGTGGTTGAGCGAGAGGAAGAAGGAAAATTCCACGGAGTCCAACAGCCGGTATACTTCATCAGCGAAGTTTTATCGCCTTCAAAACAGCGGTACCCGCATTATCAGAAGCTGGCATATGGAGTATTTACAACAGCAAGAAAGTTACGACACTATTTTTCTGCACATCCGATCATAGTGGTCCATGAGGCGCCTTTGTCCAATATACTAAATAACCCGGAAGCTACGGGTCGTGTCTCCCTTTCGGGAATAGAGCTTTCTCCTCGGGACATCACGTATGAAAAAAGAAAAGCAATAAAGTCACAGATTCTTACCAGACTTCATCGCAGAGTGGATGGAGTTGCAAAATACAGGACCCCCTGATTTATCGAGAACCTGGACTATGAACTTCGACGGGTCCAAGAGGTTAGAAGGAGCTGGAGCGGGCGTGATATTAGTATCACCTCAAGGAGTCAAGCTGAAATATGTACTACGGATGACGTTTTCTAACGCATCTAATAAAGAGGCAGAATATGAAGCGCTGATACATGGGATGAAGATGGCAAAGGCTTGCGGTGCAGCCCGTTTAAAAATTTTCGGCGACTCCCAATTGGTGGCTCAACAGGTGATGAACCAATGTTACGCAGTCAATGATAGTATGATAGCATACAAGGAAACGTATACGTAATTTCTTATGTTCCATGCTACTTTTATTACAATACTTGAGTGTTTTACACATACTTTACAGCGTTATTTTACATTTTCCGGCACTAACCTATTAACAAGATGCCGAAGTGCCGGTTGCTGCTCTGCTGTTTTTGGTTTCAGAAATCCTAGTAAGGAAATATTCTCGGAATTTGGACGAAATCAACGCCCAGGGGCCTATTTTTGCACGAAGCTTCCGGAAGTCCGAAAGGAGATGAAGTGGGGCCAGGTGGCGACACACCGGGCGGGCGGCCAGGCTGCGGCGCGCGGCCTGTGGTGTGGGCCCTCATGGCCTTTGACCTACCCTTCCGCCTGCTTAAAGCCTCGTCGCGAAACCCCCTGTGCGAGAGCCACGATACGGAAAACATTGAGAGGCCGCCGCCAAGTCCCATCTCGGGGATTCAGGAGATCGCCTCCGGCACCCTGCCGGAGGGGAATCATCACCGGAGGGCTCTACATCATCATGCCCGCCTCCGGATTGATGCATGAGTAGTTCATCATTGGACTATGGGTCCATAGCAGTAGCTATATGGTTGTCTTCTCTGCTTGTGCTTTCATTGTTATAGATCTTGTGAGCTGCCTAACATGATCAAGATCATCTATTTGTAATTCTACATGTTGTGTTTGGTGAGATCCGATGAATAGAGAATACTATGTTAAGTTGATTATCAATCTATCATATATGTGTTGTTTATGTTCTTGCATGCTCTCCGTTGCTAGTAGAGGCTCTGGCCAAGTTGATACTTGTAACTCCAAGGGAGTAATTATGCTCGATAGTGGGTTCATGCCTCCATTAAATCTGGGACAGTGACAGAAAGTTCTAAGGTTGTGGATGTGTTGTTGCTACTAGGGATAAAACATTGATGT
Source organism: Lolium multiflorum (assembly GCA_030979885.1). Lineage (NCBI taxonomy): Eukaryota > Viridiplantae > Streptophyta > Magnoliopsida > Poales > Poaceae > Lolium > Lolium multiflorum. The sequence goes on from CM061752.1 coordinate 143,816,381, forward strand.
TTTGTCTAAGGATATTTTTGTCGATTACATTACGCGCCATACTTAATGCAATTATCTGTTGTTTACAACTTAATACGGAAGGGGTTCGGATGATAACTTTGAAGGTGGATTATTTAGGCATAGATGCATGCTGGATAGCGGTCTATGTACTTTGTCGTAATGCCTGATTAAATCACATAGTAATCATCGTTGATATGTATTGAATCTTTATTTGTCAATTGCTTACCTGTAATTTGTTCACCCAGCATGTTAGTTATCTTATTGGAGAGACACCACTAGTGAACTGTGGATCCCGGCCCATTCTTTTACATCTGAATACATTCTACTGTTTTTATTGTTCTTTGCAAACAAACACCATCTTCCACTCGTCGCTTCATCCTTTGTTTTCAACAAGCCGGTGAGATTGACAACCTCATTGTTACGTTGGGGCAAAGTACTTTGATTGTGTTGTGCAGGTTCCACGTTGGCGCCGGTTTCACTGGTGTTGCGCCGCACTACATTCCTCCACCAACAACCTTCACGTGCTTCTTGGCTCCTACTGGTTCGATAACCTTGGTTTCTTTCTGAGGGAAAACTTGCCACTGTGCGCATCATACCTTCCTCTTGGGGTTCCCAACGGACGTGTACATCTATGCGCATCAAGCAACTTTTTCTGGCGCCGTTGCCGGGGAACTGAAGAAAAGTTACACCACAGAGAATTGCCTCCCACGGCAATAATATTTTTTCTGGCGCCGTTGCCGGGGAGATCAAGACACGCTGCAAGGGGAGTCTCCACTTCCAATCTCTTTACTTTGTTTTTGTCTTGCTTTATTTTATTTACTACTTTGTTTGCTGCACTTAAACAAAACACACAAAAATTAGTTGCTAGCTTTACTTTATTTACTGTCTTGTTCTCTATATCAAAAACACAAAAAAATTAGTTACTTGTCTTTACTTTATTTGCCTAGTTTACTTTACTACTGTTATCATGAGTAATCCTGAAGTTGAAGTTCGTTCTTTTAAGCAACAAGGTGGAGAAAGTTTTAAAGATGCTTGGTACATAATTAGTAATGCTCATCATAGGTGCATTAAGAAACACTCCACTACTATCCTTCTTAGGAACTTTTATGTTGGTTTATCTAGTTGGAATAGGTATGTTCTTGATACTCTTTCGGGAGGTAATTTCCTAGGTACTCCCGCTTTAGAAGCTAGTTGCATCATTGAGAGTCTAGTTGGAATACCACCTATGATTGATGAACTTGAAAAAGCTATGGGAACCTTGGGTTCAACTTTTTCTTCTCTTAAGTATAAGGAGAAAGCTTATGTGGGTAAAGAGCAAAAATTCATGTATGCCTCTAAAGTGCCTAAACAAAAGAATTATTATAGGCCTAAAATTGCTAAAACCCCTAGCACCACCATAGAAAATTTAGATAATGGAGCACCTAAAGTACCCTCTGCAACAAGTTGTGTTTGCAAGAAAAATAATAATGTTGATGCTCCATCTCTTGATGTTACTTGATTGAAAGGCGTTAAAGAAAAGCACTTCTTGGGAGATAACTCATGTGTTTATTTTACTACAGCAATTTTTGTTTTGTTGAGTCTTGGAAGTTGTTTACTACTGTAGCAACCTCTTCTTATCATGTTTTTGTGCCAAGTAAAATTTCTAAGGATTTCTATTTTCGTGCCCTCAGGTCCTTAGTTGTGTTTTCCCCAGCTCCTTAGTTTTTCCTCAGTTTTACCCAAACGTTTGTCTGAAACCCGCAGAAGCAGCTCAGACGGCAGGATTCCCGTTTAGTTGACCGTTCTGTCACGTGTGGGGCCGCGTCGTGTGGGGCCGCGTCGTGTGGGCCCGCGTCGCGTGGGGCTGGTAGAAAGGGACCGCGTGGGACAGGACGAGAAGCGTTTGGTTGCACGTGAGCAGGAGCTGGGTTCTGTCTCTCTCGGCCCAAAATTGGCATTATTAAGTGCACCTTTTTCCCCTCTTTCTCTCTGTCCTTTTCACCAAATTAGTATAAAATCTAGAGAAGCTTGCATTTCTGACTTTCTTCAATTATTTGTGCCTTTTGGCCCTCGTTGTTTGCCCAATATGGCAGCAAATCTAGTACTCCCTCTGGTCCATATGTATGTAGTTAAATCTAGAAGCAAATCTCCAGGATAATGTACGATAAATTCACAGTCATAGTAAATCAAGAAAACTAAGTACGGCCAACAAAATATAGTAGACTAGGGATAGATAATCCCTAGATAATATGGATAGATAATAGGCTGCATACACAGCAGCCAACATAGTAACAGGTTCTTCACAGCACCATCATACTAACATAACAACAAGGGATCCCTAGCTAACAACAAAGGGATCCCAACAACAAACTAGGAGGCAGCAGCAGCAGCAGCACACGTCCAGGACTCCGCCTACCCCATCTGGCTCTGCCTCCACTTGTTGCTCTTGCTCCCCTTGGGAGCCTTGGGCTTGAGCGGAGGCATGCGCCCGGCGGAGATCTCCACCCGCTGCAAGCTGCGGAGGTGCATGCCGAGCGCCCTGTGCTTGGCGCGGAAGGAGTGGACGTTCACCGTCGTGCCGACGTTGGGGAAGGTGTTGCTGATGTTCTCAGCATGCGTGACGAGGCAGTTGAAGTCCGTGGCGCCGAGTCTCCTGGTGCAGAAGGGGCACCTGTACACCTCCTTGGCGAAGTAGGAGATGTACTGGCCGACCTGCAGCCTCCGCAGCACTTGGCGAGTCTTGACGTCCTCCTCCTCTTCGTCGCTGCCGACGTCGCTGCCAGACATCTGATCCATATCAAACAGAAACTAGTGAATGAGTTGCAACGATGACTAACGTACATGATAACAAAGTTAAGAAAAACAGAGTCAGCCTCAGTTAGAGTGGACATGATTATATATCTACAGGGAAGGAGTTAGCGAACTAAAGCTCATGCACAACAGATTTGTACACAGCAATGGTTCGCTGAACCCTCCCTGTAAAAATTTGTGCCCAACCATTCATCATAGGCAAAGAAACAGATTCTAGATCTGAACTAGATCTGAACTTGAACACATTCGAGATTATTTGCAAAATTAAACGGTTGATATCTTTTGATTAGTGCATAAAATAACTGATTGAGATCCCATGATTACTTGCATAAATTAACTGATTGAGATCCAATATTACTTGCATAAATTAACCGAACAGCCGAACCCCAAATCTTAAACGAAATCAAGAAGTGATCAAAACAAAATGGAATAAAATCGGCGCAAATATTAGCCCAATACTCATCCATCTACAGATCCATCTACACCAGCAAAAATAGGGTTCAAAAAGGAATGGGGAACAAAAAAGGAAGCAAACCGTAGTTACCTCGTTCCATGGGTCCTCCAGGGAGGTGTCGTAGGGGTTCGGGGGCGGGACGTACGGCACGGGGTCGTAGGGGTCCCATCCCGCCGGGATCTGACTGCCACCGGCGGCAGCAGCCTCCGATGCACCGGCGACGGCGGCGGCGGCGTCGTCCGTAGAGGGGACGGCGCCGAAGATGGAGGCGTCGCGCTTCGAGCCAACCTCGACGATGGGATTGGCATTCTCCTTGTCCATCTCTCCGGCGGAGGAAGAGGAAGAGGGAGAGGGAGAGGGTTTTTTGCTTTGGAGAAGATGATGGGACGTGAGAGAGTTGGCGATGCGTGAGCGAGTGAGAGTGACAGAGAGAGTGCGAGGAGGCGTCTATAAAGGCGAGGGGTGGTTAATGCGACCCGCGTCCTACGCGTGCACAGGTGCACGTCTGCACGTCTTGGACTTCTGCAACGCGACACGCGTCCACGATTGCACGTCTCGACTTCTCCACCGCGACCCGCGTCTACGCGTCAACAATTGCACGTGTCCTCGAGTCTAACCCTGGAAATTTAGATATACTCAGGTATACCCTCGAGTCTTATACTAGCATTTTTTGTGTGCTCAATTTTCCCCTCGAGTGCTAATACTGGCTAGTGCAATATACTCAGTTTTACCCTCAAGTGGCTGGTCAACAGAGAGTCAACAAATGGGATTAACTAGTTAAATGAGTCATTTAATGTGCAAAAAAATCCGAAAAAGAGTGGCACTTACTCATGGAGTCTTTACCACAAATTGCCACTTCTCAAATCATAGATAAATCATAGATAAATCAAGTTTTACCACAAATTGCCACTTCTCAAATCACCTAGTAGCTATGAAGGTGCATGGTTTTCCACAATAAGCCCTTCCCAAAACAGCTTCCCCCAAATCATACTTTGTCTAAATGAGGCCACAATTCTCACACTGATGTATATTGGTATTGCAAATAGTTTGAGGTAGGCCAAGATGGGTTTCATTGTACAAAACACGCATTTTCCATTTTTTAAATCTCATATTTGAATCCCTTAGTCTATTTACTACTCAGGTGCCCTTGGTTTCTTGATAGTACTCAGTTTTGCCCTCTCTCTTCACAAATTCTCGCAGACGTGCATCATCGCCCTGATTGGTCTAGCCCATGTCACGCGGATCGTGCCCGCCGACCGTTGATCGTATGATATAGGGAACGGGCAGGATAACCCCTCTCTCTCTCTCTGTTGGCGGTTAATTAGCTTCCACCCTCTAAGTATGCTGAAGGGCGGTTTTCTGTATTATTTTTCACGCGCTAAAAATTATAAACTATTTTAGGCGTTACTTTTCACGCAAAAAAATGATAAACCATCAACAATTTGTTGTAGCCATTACTTTTCACGCAAAAAAAAATGATAAACCATCACCGATTTGTTGTTGCCATTACTTTTCACGCAAAAAAATGATAAACCATCAACAATTTGTTGTAGCCATTACTTTTCACGCAAAAAAAATGATAAACCATCACCAATTTTTACGCAAAAAATGATAAACCATCAACAATTTGTTGTAGCCATTACTTTTCACGCAAAAAAATGATAAACCATCACCGATTTGTTGTTGCCATTACTTTTCACGCAAAAAATGATAAACCATCAACAATTTGTTGTAGCCATTACTTTTCACGCAAAAAAATATGATAAACCATAACCGATTTGTTGTTGCCATTACTTTTCACGCAAAAAAAAATGATAAACCATCACCTAATTTGTTACAAAAGCTGGTTTCAGTGAGACCTAACCAAGTTTGGCATACATGATGGCATACCTATAACAACAAGGAATATCTAAAAGGGAAAGTTTCAGAAAATTTGAAATTTAGGGTGAAAATGATGCCATACATGATGCTGTTTTTCGAGGTTTTGACCTGAAAATCAATTGGGTATTATAAAGGGAAATAAAAAGTTCGAAAAATGTAAAAACGAAACAATCTATCTATCTATGTATAGAAGATCAGCTGTATGAAATTTGAGGTTATTTAGAGAAGGTAGAAAAAATCACCTTGTTAGAAAAGCTGGTTTCAGCGAGACGAAACGGCATGCGCTTAAGCAAAGTGATTTTTTCGAACATCTCCAAATGACCCCAAATTTTCCATACATGATGCCATACGTGTAACAACAAGGAACCCTATCTAAAAAGTGTCAAAAAAGTTTGCCCAACCGTATAGCTCTATCAAAAAGAACCTCACCATGGCGCTAGTATAATTTTGGGATAGTTACAAACTTTCGTTACCTAACCTTCAACATGAAACTTGTTTCAAATTCATTTTGGCCTACAAGAAACAAATCCCAACTTGATTCGAGCACCACAGCCTCCAAACGATGCCGATGCCGATATCGGCATGGTCAGAACGGCTATGCTCGCCGCCACTGCTAGGTCAACGTCGGGATGCACCCTCAATCCCGTCCCCTCATTCGATCACTGACACACCAGAGATACCGCCGAGGCCAATGCCGAACGTACATGCTGATGCCAATGCCGAACATGCATGCACGCCGCTGTGGGCACGGCCACGCCGACCCGCTATGCTGGACGCCACAGACCGCCGCGAGGTCTTTCCCTTCGCCACCACACTCTCCTAGCACCCACCTATACACGCCAGAAAGGAGAGACACTAGTTTTCTCTACATTGCTCGCGTTCGTGTCCGACACGGTCAGTCAAAGTTTTGAGGTGGTCGTCGATGTCGTCGACCATTTCTTCTCTTCTTTGCATGGTTAAACGCGTCTAGTTCATATCTATCTAATGCGTCTGGTCTCGCCTCATGCAGTTCTTTGTGGACGTCGATCTCATCTCGGCACCCCGCATGCCACCTCCTCCGTGCCATCGCTGTAGAGCTCCGTTTAAAAATCTAATCCTACCCGTGTATTGCCCCTTGTATCAGCATCATGGCCCCACTTGTCATTTGATATACCGAAGCCCCACTCGTTCGCGTTTTGGTCAGGGATACAGCGATGCTTACGGTCAAACAAAGATGGATGGTCTGACGTGTCTTTGCAGGCTCTACGTGGCCCCACTAGTCAGAAGATAACGGTCAACCGTCGGGCAACCGGCCGTTACATCACGTGTGATGGTTTCAGACAAACGTTTGGGTAAAACTGAGGAAAAACTAAGGAGCTGGGGAAAACTGAGCACAACTAAGGACCCGAGGGCACGAAAATAGAAATCCCAAGTTTCTATGTTAAAGTTGATGTTATATTTGGGATCGCTGCGCAGAAACAGCATTGCTGTCTGTCACGAATTCTGGCACAAGTCTCTGTAAAAAATCTGCAAATTTGCGAGCGTGATCCTCAGATATGTACGCAACTTTCATTAGTTTTGAGTTTTTCCATTTGAGCAAGTTAAGTGCCTAGTCCAGATGCATCTTTACGGACTGTTCTGTTTTTGACAGATTCTGTCTTTTATTTCGTATTGCCGCTTTTGCTATGTTGAATGAGTTTCTTTGTTCCATTAACTTTCAGAAGCTTTGTGCAATGTCCAGAAGTGTTAAGAATGATTGTGTCACCTCTGAATATGTGAATTTGTGGTTATGCACTAACCCTCTAATGAGTTTGCTTGAAGTTTGTGTGAAGGAAGTTTTCAAGGGTCAAGAGAAGAGGATGATATACTATGATCAAGAAGAGCGAAAGGTCTAAGCTTGGGGATGCCCCGGTGGTTCATCCCTGCATATTTTAAGAAGACTCAAGCATCTAAGCTTGGGGATGCCCAAGGCATCCCCTTCTTCATCGACAACATTATCAGGTCACTTCTAGTGAAACTATATTTTTATTCCGTCACATTCTTATGTTCTTTACTTGGAGCGTCGGTTTGTTTTTATTTTTGTTTTGTTTTGAATAAAGTTGGATCTCGCCATCCTTATATTGGAGATATTACGCTCCGCTTTTTCATATGGAACACTTGTGTTCTTAATTGTGCTTTAATGTTCATGGCGAAGGCTTATTGCTTCGTTAGATTGCTATTTGGTTGGAATTGGAAAGTGCTGCATATGGTTTGGCAATTTGGCAATTGTTTGAGCTCTCATAGATCATGTTTAAGCTCTTGCATCATGTAGTTTAATCTATTAATGAAGAACTACTGTAGAGCTTGTTTAATTTGGTTTGCATGATTGATCTCTCTAAGTCTAGATATTTTCGGGTAAAGTGTTTGAACAACAAGGAAGACAGTGTAGAGCCTTATAATGCTTGCAATATGTTCTTGTGTGAGTTTTGCTGTACCTGTTCATACTTGTGTTTGCTTCAAACAACCTTGCTAGCCCAAACCTTGTACTGAGAGGAAATGCTTCTCGTGCATCCAAACACCTTGAGCCAAACTCCATGCCATTTGTGTCCACCATATCTACCTATTATGTGGTATTTTTCTGCCATTCCAAAGTAAATTACTTGAGTGCTACCTTTAAATTTCATTCCTCTACCTTTACAATATATAGCTCATGGGACAAATAGCTTAAAAACTATTGTGGTGATGAATATGTAGTTATGTGTTTTAATTCTTATAAGTTGCTTGTTGAGCGGTAACCATGTTTTCATCAACTTTATCTTTGTTGGATATCATGTGAGATGCTATGCATGTTCGTCTTGTCTGAAGTAGTGGACTTCGCGATCAAATGGTTTGAGTATGCATATGTTAGAGAAGAACATTGGGCCGCTAACTAAAGCCATGTATCATGGTGGAAGTTTCAGTTTGGACATACAACCTCAATCTCTTATGAGAATATTAACTATTGTTGAATGCTTAAGCATTAAAAAGAGGAGTCCATTATCTGTTGTCTATGTTGTCCCGGTATGGATGTCTAAGTTGAGAATAATCAAAAGCGAGAAATCCAATGCGTGCTTTCTCCTTAGACACTTGTACAGGCGGCATAGAGGTACCCCTTTGTGACACTTGGTTGAAGCATATGTTATGCGATGAGAATCCGTGTTTCCGAGATAGTAGGACAAGGTGCGAGCACTATTGGTACTCTATGCATGAGGCATGCAACTTGTAGGAAGTATTATGCATAGCACATATGAATTATTACTACCGTTGACAAAATTGTTTCTATGCTTTCAAAACAAAAGCTCTAGCACAAAAATAGTAATCAATGCTTCCCTCTGCGAAGGGCCAATCTTTTACTTTATGTTGAGTCAGTTTACCCACTTCTTTCTATCTTAGAAGCAAACACTTGTGTTAACTGTGTGCATTGATTCTTACATGTTTACTTATTGCACCTGTTATATTACTCTATGTTGACAAATATCCATGAGATATACATGTTACAAGTTGAAAGCAATTGCTGAAACTTAATCATCCTTTGTGTTGCTTCAATGCATTCTACTATGAATTTATTGCTTATGAGTTAGCTCTTATGCAACTCTTATTGATACTTGTTTGAAAGTATTATTCATGAAAAGTTTTGCTATATGATTCATTTGCTTAGTCATTATCTTTGTTAGCAATCTTTTGTTTCAGATCACTCCATTCATCTCATATGCTTTACAATAATGTTGATCAAGATTATGTTGGTAGCATGTCACTTCAGAAATTATTTGTGTTATCGTTTACCTACTCGAGGACGAGTAGGAACTAAGCTTGGGGATGCTTGATACGTCGCAAACGTATCTATAATTTCTTATGTTCCATGCTACTTTTATTACAATACTTGAGTGTTTTACACATACTTTACAGCGTTATTTTACATTTTCCGGCACTAACCTATTAACAAGATGCCGAAGTGCCGTTGATGTTTTCTGCTGTTTTTGGTTTCAGAAATCCTAGTAAGGAAATATTCTCGGGTGGACGAAATCAACGCCCGGGGCCTATTTTTGCACGCGTTCCCCGAAGGAGAGACGGTGCCACCGGCTGGGAAGGGCCGGTCGGCGAAGCAGCCAGCGTTGTCGCTGACGCAGTCGAGGGACCCTTCGCCAGATCAAGCCTGTCGCGACCCGCTCGCCGGTGGTGATGGTGAGGCCCGTCCGGATGAAGACACCGGCCGAGGATTCTGGAGGCCCCACGGGGGCGCCAAATGTCGTGGTATCGTCATGACATATGCCATAGGGTGGCTAATCGAAGGTGGTTCCTAAGAGGTCTCACGGCGGTATCCGGATGCGGGTATGGGCACGAGCGACACGGCGACGTACCCAGGTTCGAGGCCCTCCGATGGAGGTAACACCTCTACTCCTGCTATGAGTGTATATGATGTGTAACACAGTACAATGGTGCTCCTTGAGCTGTATCCGGCTGCTCCTGGGAGGCTAAGGTAGACGAAGGTCTCTCTCACAGGGCAGCGCTAAGACTAGAATGAGTAAGAAGTGATCGATCGTCCCCCGCACGAGGGGGGTAGCCCGGCTTATATAGGCACCGGCACTTTACATATAAGTCCCTATAGTCTAGTGGCCGGCTTGCCGGCTCCGGCTCCCGCTCCTTCCCGAGGCGTTGACGTCAGGGAGCCGTTGAGCGTAGTGGCACGTCCCATCCGCCTGCTCAGGTCAGCGGTATGGCGAGGTGGTGTCGCTGTCGCCATCATGCTCTGTAGCCGGTACGGACCGACGTACGCCATGATGGCCTGTCCGGCGCGTGGCACTGCTGCTCTACAGTGCCCCGTACTTTACGGGAGATGAGGTCAGCGTGGACCTTTGAACCCGGACCACCTACCCAGTTCCTTCCAGTGCAAGACTCGCCAGCCTCGAGTCGGTCTGAGGTACAAACCCCAGTCGGATATGGCTTGTAGAAGCCGGCCCAGCTACAGCGTCGAAGGCCGCAGCCAGGCCGACCAGGACTTAGAGCCAGCCGGCTTCCGAGGCAGCCGGCCACGGCTCCAGCCGGCTGCTCCTCAGCCGGCCTTTGCCGCGAGCCGGCCGTCCTCAAGCCGGCCGCTCCGCGTCCATTGCCCTACCCGGGGTCTTCCCCCCGACATTAGCCCCCGAAGCTGGCAAGGTCCTGCGTTAAGAAGGACCTAGGCAGGTTTTCCTAGCTTCTAGGTATCTTCTGCTTGTAACCGGCGGCTCCCGGAGGGGCCGACTGAGAATTGTCGTTCAGCCGGCTGCGCCCTCATCCGCTCGCTTCGTCCGGCTTCGTCGGCCGGACATCTTTTCGCTTCCGTTGGTTTGCTTTTTACAAGTGCTGATGACATTTCGGCTTCTTGCTAGAGTTTGGGCCGGATCGATTTTATCGTCCGGCTCCGGCAGGCGCGCCGGGTTTCCGCCGCCTCGAGCTCCACTCGACCTTTCGACGGCTGGTGGCGCGGCCGTTCGTCTGGTCATCTGTCCCCTCCGGATTCTCTGCGGTTGTGCGCGTGGTGCGGCCGTTTCGTGTTGCCGCCATCGTGGGGAATGGTTATGGCGCAGTTAATCCGATCGTGGCCCACGATCGCCACGTGGCTGCGTAACGGGCGCGCCGGCGGCTATAAATGCCCGGAGCGGCCCCGGGGCTCCTTCTTCTTCCTCGCTCCATCGCTTCCTTTCTCTCTGCCGGCGCTCTCGCACGCACCACTTCTTGCTCAGCGACCTCCTGGCGAACTCCGGCGACCAGACGCGGCCGGACTCCTCCGCCGCCCGGCAGCCGTCCGCACACCAAGCCGGCGCCACGGGGCCTCGCGTTTCGACCTTGCGCTCGTCGCCGCCGCGCTCTCCCCCGGTGAGGAGCGGTTCTTCTTCACCGTTTGATCTTTCTTGGTCCTCGTCTTCTTCGTCTCCGTCCATGGCTCAGCGAGGCGGCTCGTGGAGGGATCTACATGCATGAGGATGACATCGCGCGGCTGGTGCGCCTTCGCCGGATTCCCCCGGAGGTGATCACGAGGGTGCCCGGCGAGGAGAACGAGCCCACGCCGGAACCCGGCGAGCGCGTGGTCTTCGGGGCGCACTTTGATCGAGGGCTGGTCTGCCGGCTTCGCGCTTCTTCCGCCGTTCCTCGATTTCTTGACCTAGCCTCACCACCTGCCGGCCAACGCCTGCGTCCTCCTCAGCTGTTATGTGGCCTTCATGGAGGGCTACGCCGGCTTGTGGCCTGACGTGGAGTTCTGGAGCCGGCTCTTCTACCTCAAGTCGCAGATGACCGAGGGCCGCCTGAGGACCTGCGGCGCCGCGTCCATATACCCCGCGCCGGCTCGCCTTCCCGAAGATCCCGACGGTCGACTCGGTGAAGAACTGGCAGATGTCGTTCTTCTACGTGAGAACGCCAATCCGGCCTTCGACCGGATCAATCTGCCGGAGTTCAACCCGGCTCCCTCCGGCCGGCCTGGCCCAGGGGCCATAACGCCAAGTCGGCGGACCGGACGCGGAGGTGAACCTCCTGTGGGACTTCTGGGGAGTGTGTCGCTGGGGGCCGGCTGAGCGCGGAGGACCTCCTCTGCACTTACGTCGAGCGCCGGGTGCTGCCGCTCCGGGCGTATCCACAAGATCGGGCACATGTCCGGCTGGATCCGACCGGACGTCGAAGCTGGCTCTCAAAGCCCAGGTGGCCTCGCCGGGTGAACAGCATCACCAAGGCCAATCTGCCGGATGACTGGGCTGGGGGATGCGGCCTTGCGACCGGTCCTCGCCGCCTGAGCTGGTAAGTTGGTATTTTAGCTTGTGTTTTCCGACTTGCGGCTGCGTGGCCGACATGTAACTTGTCTTGCTTTTCAGCTTTTCAGCCGCCAAGGTGTTGAGGACGGCGACTTGCGCGGAAGATCTGGACGCCGGATCATGTTGATCCGGCTGACCAAACCCCGGCGACGATGATCTGCCGGAGGTGCCGGACCAAGGCGGCCGGGGAGCACAACCCGCCGCCTCGCCGGAGCAACAGGAGGAGGAGGAGCCAGCGACGTCCACCACGGGCCGATCCCGGCGGTGCCTCTGCGCACGAGGCCGCCTGCCGCCTCGGCGACTTCCGCGCCGGAAGAAGAAGCGAGCCGCCGGCGGATCCACGGCTAGGCTGGAGAGCCGGGACAAGAGCAGCGCCAGCCGGGCCCAAGAAGGTCCCGGAGACGGCTGGGTGAGTTCTTTTCGGTTGTTTGATTCCTTTTCTTTCCTTTCTTTGCACTTATCTTCTTTTGTTTGTTCGACTAGGGCCGCCATAAAGTTTACCCAGGGCGGCGGCTCTGGGCCGGCTGCTCGTGTTGCGCCGCCGTTCCGTCGGCAGAGGGAGCCGACGCCGCCGCCTTCGACACTTGCGCGCATGCCGCCGATGGTCATCGTGCCGCCTGTGACTACGCCGCCTTCCGCGGGGGCGTCTTCTTTGGCTGCACCTCCTTCAGTGCCGGGCCGGGGTGCCCAGGGTGAGTCGGCCCAGGGGCCCACCTTGGATGGTATGTTCCAGCGCCGCGCGCCACCTTGGGCCAGCCGGCCGGCGGGTGCGCCACCAGCGGCCGGGCGGGCCGCGAGGCTTGCCAGGAGCTGGAGCCGGCGGGTCAGCCGCCCGAGAGGGCGCCCGGAGGAAGGCGACTCGGGCCAGCGCCGCCTCCGGCTTGAGCCGCAAAGGGAGGAGCCGGTCGGGGAGGAGCCGTTGAGGGAGGAGCGGCGCGCTCGAAGGACGCCGACTCCCGGGCGTTGGTGAGGCGAAGGCCCGCCGGTGTCGCCTTCGGGCCTTCACGTGGCCAAGGGTGCCCGGCTGGTGGCTATGCCGTCCGCCTCTGACTCCAGCCTTGGCTCGGCTGGCACTATGGAGAAGGCCTGGCATCAGGCGGACTCCTGTGAGGTGATCAGCCGAGAGGGGCAGCCCGGCACGGCGCCCATGAAGATGCTTTTCTCCGGCTACCGCGTCGGCCTCAAGGCCAAAGCCGCAGGACCATTGCCCAGCTGGCGACGGCGGAGGATGCGACAAGGTATGCGTCTTCTCATCTGATTTTTTGCAATTTCTTGTTATCCTGGTAGCCCTCCGAGGCATGGGCCGGCTGTTCGGAGTCGGCCCAGGTTTCGCTAACAACGATTCTTTCGTCGGTTGAGGAGCGCCGCACCGTCTTGTACAACCGGGTGGTAACCAGCTACCACAAGGCCAAGATCGAGCGGGCCGCCTTGGCTCGCGAGCTGGAGGTCGTCAAGGGTGAGACTTTCTTCTTTTGCCTTTAGTCTTTTTCTCTGATTTCATCCGGCTGATGCTTTTTCTTGCCGTTTTATATCCGAAGCTGCTCGGGTTCCGCAGCTGGAGAATGATCTTCGGATCGCCCGCGCCCAATGCGCCGAGAGCAAGGAGGCGGGCCGTGCGGCTGCTATCGAGGGTGCGCGGCAGCTGACGCGGCTGCGCAAGCTGGAGGCCAACCACCTCAAGGAGCTGGCCACCCTCGGGAAGGCTGAGGAGGAGAAGGTGGAGGGCTGTCAAGCGATTGGAGAAGGTGGAGCAGCAACGACTCGACCTTCGCAAGAGGTGACCGCCAAATCTGAGGAGCGTCGGCCACCGCCAAGCGGTGGATTGAGCGGCTCGACCGCGGCTTGGCGGGTGAGTGTCTTTCTTTCCTTTCCCCTTTGCCGGCTTTCGGCTGTCGGCTGCCGCTTGGTTGGCAGCCGGCGGCAGAAACTGATTTTTCGTTCTCTCTTCTTCGGTGGGCGCCGGTTTTGCGGCTGCCGCCCGTTTCTTTTAGCTCGAAATCTCCATCTTCAGGCTGGGGCGTCGGTTCTTGCCGGCTGCCGCCAGTCTTACTGAAAATTTCCGTTTTTCTTTTTCGATAAACTTCTGACTTGCTTTCCTTGCAGCGGCCTTCCTGGCGGGACGGCGCTAGCGGCCCGGCAGGGCGCGGGATGCGCGCCGGAGGCACGGGCAGAGCTCGGACTGCTTCTCCATGGACGACTACACTGGCGTCCATGGCCGCCGCGTCGAGCCCATCACGGCGGCTGGGAGCTCGGAAGGCGGCGGAGGAACTGATCCGGCTGCTGTGGCCGACGAGACGCTGCCGCAGGACCTCGCCAACCTCATCAAGTGGTTGGAGACGGCGCCGGATCGCCCGCCGGCCCGGAGGGAGTGCCGCGCGTGCCGGCGCAGACATGGCCCTCTCCTTCGTGCTCTCACAGTACGATGAGGTTGCCTGGATCAGCTGGAGCCGGCGAGCCGGCGTGGAGGAGAATCTTCCGGCGGAGAACAAGACCGCCCGGCTTGCCCGCGCCTGCGCCATCGCCGACTTCGTCGACAAGCGCCTCTTCATCGCGGATCCGAACCCGCCGTCTGACGACGAGGAGGAGCTTGAAGACGAAGAGATCGAGATGGAGTCTCCGCCGCTGCTGTTGATCCGGCTGGTCCTCCTCCAGCCGATGCCTAAGCTTTCCTGTTTATGTAATCTTGCTTTTGCAAAGACAAATTATTAAATCCCCGGGATGCCGGGTGCGCATGTAATGACAATATTATCGCCTTTTTATTATGGTACACTTTAGTGTGTTTGTTAATCATTTGTGTGCCGGCTTGCTTTCTTCCGGCTTGCTCGCTTTTTCCCATCCGCCCCACTCTTTGGCGTTGCTCTTGCCGATCGTACGTCCGACTTGCGGTCCGTCGCCGGATCAAGAGCGTGCCGCTGGGTGAGGCCGATAGGCGAACGAGCGAGTTCGGCAATCCGGCACTTTTATGAAGAGTTGTAAATCAACTCGCTTTCACTCTTTCTCTTAGTCGTCTTTCGCGTGCCGGCTCCCTAGGCTCTTACCCCCGCCAGCCGGACAGCCGGGTTGCGGTCTGTAGCTGGTCGGAAGTCGGCTGTCGGAAACCGGATCACGTTACTGAGCCGGCCGCGTGAGAGGTGTTCAAGCCGAAAACAAGAGTATGCAAAAATTTGTCGAAATCGGCGCTCTTAGCGCTGCTTTTTCATAGCTTACAAAAGGAGTACAAGGGATACATACATTCCTGCTCTCAAGTGTAAAATGGTCGAAGCAACCTGACATTCCAGGGACGTTTTGTCTCCTCGTCAGTTTTGCTCGCCTTGTTCTTTTTGGCCTCTTGGGCATCTATGAGATAGTAGGAATCATTGCCTACTGCCTTGCTCACGATGAAGGGACCCTCCCATGGGGATGCTAGTTTATGCTGTCCGGCTGTCCGTTGGATCAGCCGGAGCACTAGGTCTCCTTCTCGGAATGCTAAGGGCTGCACCTTCCGGCTGTGATAGCGTCGGAGGCTTTGCTGGTATATGGCCGATCTGGACTGAGCCAGCAGCCGGGCCTCTTCGACCAGGTCGACTCCATCTTCACGAGCTTCTTTGGCTTCAGCTTCCGTGTAGAGCTTGATCCTTGGCGCGTCGTGCTCGATATCAGTCGGCAGGACGGCTTCGGCCCCGTATACGAGGAAGAATGGTGTGAAGCCGACGGAGCGGTTTGGCGTGGTGCGCAGACTCCAAAGCACGGAGGGCAGCTCTTCTGTCCAGCAGCCGGCTGAGCGCTCAAGCGGCTCCACCAGCCGGGGCCGGATGCCGGCTAGGATCAAGCCGTTTGCCTTCTCCACTTGGCCGTTGGTTTCCGGGTGCCACGGATGATAGGTCCATCCGGATCCCCATCTCCCCACAGTAGCGCTTGAATATGCCTTCGGCGAAGTTGCTGCCGTTGTCGGTGATGATGCTGTGGGGGTAGCCGTACCTCACAATTATCTCCTTGAGGAATGTGACGGCTGTGGAGCCGTCCAGCTTCTTGATTGGCTTGGCTTCAATCCACTTGGTGAATTTGTCAATCATCACCAAGAGGTGGGTCATGCCGCCTCGGGCTGTTTTGAATGGGCCCACCATATCCAAGCCCCATACGGCAAATGGCCAGGTAATGGGGATGGTCTTCAAGGCGGAAGCCGGCGTTTGCCTTTGCTTTGCGAAGCGCTGGCAGCCGTTGCACTTCTTCACCAGATCTTCTGCGTCTCTTAGCGCAGTCGGCCAATAGAAGCCGTGCCGGAAGGCTTTGCCCACTATGGCTCTTGAGGAGGCGTGATGGCCGCACTCTCCCTGATGGATTTCCCGGAGGAGTTCAATCCCTTCAGCCGGCTCGACGCACCGCTGGAACACCCCACTTACGCTGCGTTTGTACAGCTGGTGGTTGATGATTGTGTAGGCCTTGGCCCTTCTCTCAATCTGCCTTGCTTGAACCCTATCATTGGGCAGCACACCATCGGTGAGGTAGGAGAGGAATTCTTGTGCCCATGATGGTACGCATTTTATCTCGAATACGCTAACCATCAGGGCCTCCATCTTCGGAGCTTCCGGGTTCGACTGCATGGTCGCCGGGTTCGGCTGTTGAGCCGGCGGGTTTGGCCGATAAGCACCCGACTTGGGCTGATGAGCCCCCGGGTTCGGCTGAGAAGCCCCCGGGTTCGGTTGTGGAGCCAGCGGGTTTGGCTGAAGCCCGACTTTGACCGAAGCCCCGGGTTTGGCTGAGAAGCCCCGGGTCAGCCGGCACGAATATGGAATCCGAGTCCGGTGACGGTGTGATGGACGGCTTCTTGAGAACCGCCAAGGCGACACCCGGCGGAATGGCTTGCCGGGTTGAGCCAATCTTGGACAAGGCGTCAGCCGCCTCGTTGTTTGCCCGTGGCACATGGTGGAATTCGCAGCCGTCGAAGAAGCCGGATAGCTGCTGGACATGGAAGCGGTATGAGGCCATGTTGGCGTCCTTCGCGTCCCAGTCGCCAGATGCTTGCTGTATGACCAAGTCGGAGTCGCCGAAGCAGAGGATGCAACGGACGCCTATTTCCTTGGCCAGCTTGAGCCCATGGATGAGCGCTTCATACTCCGCCACGTTGTTGGATGCGGCGAAGTGGATCTGCAGGACGTAGTCCAGCCTGTCCCCCTTAGGAGAGGTGATGACGACTCCGGCTCCCAAGCCGGTGCGCATCTTCGAGCCGTCGAAGTGCAGCTTCCAGTGCGTGGAGTCCGGCACAGGCGGCAGGTATTGCATCTCGGCCCAGTCGACGAAGAAGTCGGCTAGGATCTGCGACTTGATGGCTGTTCTTGGCTCGTATTGGATAGCATGGGCCGCCAGCTCCAGCGCCCACTTGGCGACCCGGCCGTTGGCGTCTTTGCTGCCAATGATCTCCGCCAAGGGCGCTGTGGCCACCACCTTGATGGGGTGCTCTTGGAAGTAGTGCTTGAGCTTCTTGGCCGCCATGTACACGCCATAGGTGACCTTCTGGTAGTGGGGGTAGTTTTGCTTTGACTGGGAAAGCACTTCACTCAGGTAATAGACTGGGCGCTGGACCGGCTGCTCCTTGCCGGCCTCTTTGCGCTCCACCACCAGGACAACGCTAACCACTCGATTGGTGGCTGCGATGTACAACAGCATCGGCTCTCTTAAGCCGGCGATGCCAAGACAGGCGAGTCGAGAGCATGCGCTTCAGGTCGCGGAAGGCTTCATCCGCCTGCGGCGTCCAGCTGAAGGAGTTTGTCTTCTTGAGCAACTGGTACAGGGGCAGTGCCTTCTCCCCCAGCCGGCTGACGAAGCGGCTCAAGGAGGCCAGGCATCCGGTGAACTTCTGGACGTCCTTGAGGCACTGCGGCAGTTCCATCTTCTCAATGGCACTGATCTTCTCCGGGTTGGCTTCGATTCCTCGCTGAGAGACGAGGTAGCCCAGGAGCTGGCCAGACGGCACGCCGAAAGTGCACTTGGCCGGGTTCAACTTCATCCGGAATCTTCGCAGATTGGTGAAGGTTTCTCTCAGGTCATCAAGGAGGGTAGGCATCTCCTTGGTTTTTACAACGACATCATCCACGTATGCGTGAACGTTTCTGCCGATTTGATCCTGCAAACACTTTTGCATGCACCTTTGGTAGGTGGCGCCTGCATTTTTCAAGCCGAATGGCATAGTCGTGTAGCAGTAAGCCCCATACGGGGTAATGAACGAAGTCTTTATTTGATCAGCCGGATTCAAAGGAATCTGGTGGTAGCCTGAGTAGGCATCTAGAAAAGACAACAGTTCACAGCCGGCAGTCGAGTCTATGACTTGATCTATGCGCGGCAGGGGGAAGGGGTCCTTCGGGCACGCCTTGTTGAGGCTGGTGTAGTCGATACACATGCGCCAGGAGCCGTTCTTCTTCAGGACCAGGACTGGGTTTGCCAACCAGTCCGGGTGCAGTACTTCCATGATGAAGCCGGCAGCTAGGAGCCGGGCGATTTCTTCACCGATGGCCTTCCTTCGTTCTTCGGCGAAGCGCCTGAGGGGCTGCTTCACCGGCTTGGCTTCAGGCCTGACGTGGAGGTGGTGCTCAGCCAACTCCCTCGGCACACCCGGCATGTCCCTTGGAGACCATGCGAAGATGTCCCGATTCTCACGGAGGAAGCTGGTGAGCTCGCTTTCCTATTTGCTGCTCAAGCCGGCACCGATGGTGACGAACTTGTCCGGCTGCGCCGGGTCGAGCAGGATCTTCTTGGTGTCGTTGGCCGGCTGGAAGTGAGTCGTCCCAGCCGGGTTGCCCACAGCCGGCATGCCCGACTGCGCGGCCTTGGCCATGGCAACGGCGTCGCTGATGAGCTGCTTCTCGGCAGCTATGACCAGCGTCTGGGCCATCTTCGAGCTCTGGGTGGCGCACTCCATAGAGCGGCGATAGTCGCCGGCTACGGTGATGACCCCCTTGGGGCCAGGCAGCTTCATCTTCAGGTACCCATAGTGGGGCACCGCCATGAACTTGGTCAGGGCCGGCCTGCCCAGGAGCGCGTGGTAGGGACTCACGAGGTCCACCACCTCGAACTCGATGTTCTCCGTGCGGAAGTGGTCCGGCTTGCCGAACATGACCGCCAGCGTGATCCGGCCGATCGGCTGGCACGAGTGGCCTGGCACGATGCCGTGGAAGACGGTGGGGGTGGGGCGCAGCTCGGCCTCCTGGATGCCCAGCTTGCGGGCGGTGTCGCGGTAGAGGATGTTGATGCTGCTGCCGCCGTCGATGAGGACGCGCGAAAAACGCACGCTGCGCCGG
Source organism: Lolium multiflorum (assembly GCA_030979885.1). Classification (NCBI taxonomy): domain Eukaryota; kingdom Viridiplantae; phylum Streptophyta; class Magnoliopsida; order Poales; family Poaceae; genus Lolium; species Lolium multiflorum. The sequence goes on from CM061752.1 coordinate 143,835,556, forward strand.
GTTGTGCCGATGGTGGGGTCGAGGACCATGGCGTAGCTGCCCGGCTTTGGCAGGACAGCCGGTGTGTCGCGGCGATCAAAAGTGATGGCCTGCTCTGACCAGTTTAGGTACTGGGGGACCGGCGGCATGACCGCGTTGACTTCGAGGGAACGGCGCTGTTGGCTCGTTTTGTCCTCCGGCTCGGTGGTGAAGATGATGTAGGTGGCATCCTCAGCCAGGTACCGGCCGCCATGGTGCACTTGGTTAGCCTCGTGGTGCTCGAGGTTGTTGGCTTCTGCGCCGGCTTGGCCACCCGGCCCGCCGGCTGGTGGAGGCGGGGGTGGAGGCGGAAGTGGCTCGCCGCTCGTCAGCCGCTTCATGAAGTGGCAGTCGCGGGTGGTGTGGTTGGAGGGGTTCTTGCCGCTGTGGTACTTGCACGGCGAGTCGAGCATCTGCTCAAAGGTGTACTTCGGCTTCCAGGGCCGGTCCGTCTGCTTCTGGCGCCGGCTTCCGCCAGCCGCCGCGTGGTCTGACACGGCTGCCACATGGGCGGAGCCGTACCGGCGGTCCGGCTGGTCGCTGTGCCGCTTGCCGCGGTAGTTGTCCCGCCGGCTGCCATGGTGGCCGCCCTCGGCCGGCTTGTGCTCGGCCGGCTTGTTGTTGTCCCGCCTGGATGGAGCCGGCGAAATCTCAGCCGGCGTGCTGCTGGTTCCTTCAGCCAGCGCGTACTTGTCTGCGATGGCCATCAAGGCAGCCATCGTCTTGGGCTCGCTGCGGCGCAGCTTGTGCCACAGCATGGTGTTGGGCCGGCAGCCGGCCATGAAGAAGCCGACTGCCTGGATCTCGTGCACGCCCTCGCAGGAGTTGCGCATCTCGCACCAGCGCGTCAGGTATGCACGGTCCGTCTCGTCCGGGCCCTGCTTGCACATCTCAAGCTGTTGAGGGCGACCCGGCCGGCGGTAGGTGCCGGTGAAGTTGCTGATGAAGGCGTCCTCGAAGTCGAGCCAGCCGTTGATGCTGCCGGCTGGCAAGTTGTTGAGCCATGTGCGGGCGGAGCCGAGCAGCATGAGGGGGGAGTAGCGCACGGCCCAGCGCTTGTTGCCCTTGGCGATGCCGACTGCGGTGGAGTAGTCCTGCAGCCAGTCCTCCGGCTTGGCCGTGCCGTCGTACTTGGGCGTGTCGCGGGGGAGCTGGAAGCCGTCGATCATGGGCTCGTTGAGGATCCGCGGCCCGAAGCACTTGGGGCCGGCTGGCCCTTCTTCCTCCGCGATGCGGGATTCGACCAGCCGGTCGAGGCGATCTCTGGCGTCTGCCGGCTCGATGCGTGGGCCCAGCCGGGAATGGGCCGCGCTGGCCACTGGCTCCGGGCCGCGCGGTGCTGGCGTCTTGGCGCCGGCCTCTCGAGTCTCCTTCTTCATGCCGGCTTGATGGTGGCCGGCTGCGGCCGCTGTTGCCACTGGGCGGCCGGCTTGTGCGGCGGCGTGGGTGTTCCGGGAGTCCCGGTGCCGGCTTGGTGCGGGGGAGGCGGACTCGGCCGTGTCCCTCGGACCGTCCCTGTCGTTGCCTGCAGCGCCGCGAGCGTGAGAAGCTCTGGGGGCATTGGCGTACCTGGGGTCGGCCGACTGCCTGGTGGCTGCGTTGAGCAGCTCAGTCACCCGCTTGGTCTGGCGGCGTAACTCTTCGCCTTGAGGCGGTTCAGTTCTTGCGGCGGCTTCCGCGCGCGCATGTTCTTGTCGGGGGGTTGTAGACGTGAGCCGGGTCGCGCCGTCCCGGGCGATCTCTGCGCCCAGGCCGCCTCCCCTCCGGCGGATCTGGCCGGCCCGGCTTGGGTTGTCGCCGGCTGGCGTGAGGCCGTGGGCGCGGTTGTACTCGCGCTGGGTGATCTCCATCGCCGCCAGCAGACAGCTCTTCCGCTGCTTGAGGAGCAGCTGGCGGTGCGTCTCCAGGTCCTTCTCGATGGCGGAGGGATCCGCTCCGGCTGTGAGCGGGGAGCTCAACTTTGCCCGGACTTCGTCCAAGCGGGACGGTGGGCGGGGCCTTTGGGCCCGAGGCGGATGCGCCGGTCTCCTTGTTGCGCTCCAACTCAGGACCGCGGACGCGCGTGGACTTGCCTCCGGCGTCGTCGCCGGTGGCCATGACCTCCTGCATGATGCAAGGGCCGGTGGTGGTGAGGCTGGCGCCGGCTCCAGGGGGAGGGCTTGCACAGCGCACGATCTCGCGCGGGTAGCGCGGTGGTGCGACGGTGGCGACGTAGACGTCGAAGCCGCCGAAGCTGATGATGTTGCCGCCGGCAGGGAATGGCCGGTCGGCGAAGCAGCCAGCGTTGTCGCTGACGCAGTCGAGGGAGCCGAATCTCCAGATCAAGCCTGAAGCGACTCGCTCGCCGGTGGTGGTGGTGAGGCCCGTCCGGATGAAGACACCGGCCGCAGACGCTGAAGGCCCCACGGTGGGCGCCAAATGTCGTGGTATCGTCATGACATATGCCATAGGGTGGCTAATCGAAGGTGGTTCCTAAGTGGTCTCACGGCGGTATCCGGATGCGGGTATGGGCACGAGCGACACGGCGACGTACCCAGGTTCGAGGCCCTCCGATGGAGGTAACACCTCTACTCCTGCTATGAGTGTATATGAGTGTAAACAGTACAATGGTGCTCCTTGAGCTGTATCCGGCTGCTCCTGGGAGGCTAAGGTAGACGAAGGTCTCTCTCACAGGGCAGCGCTAAGACTAGAATGAGTAAGAAGTGATCGATCGTCCCCCGCACGAGGGGGGTAGCCCGGCTTATATAGGCACCGGCACTTTACATATAAGTCCCTATAGTCTAGTGGCCGGCTTGCCGGCTCCGGCTCCCGCTCCTTCCCGAGGCGTTGACGTCAGGGAGCCGTTGAGCGTAGTGGCACGTCCCATCCGCCTGCTCAGGTCAGCGGTATGGCGAGGTGGTGTCGCTGTCGCCATCATGCTCTGTAGCCGGTACGGACCGACGTACGCCATGATGGCCTGTCCGGCGCGTGGCACTGCTGCTCTACAGTGCCCCGTACTTTACGGGAGATGAGGTCAGCGTGGACCTTTGAACCCGGACCACCTACCCAGTTCCTTCCAGTGCAAGACTCGCCAGCCTCGAGTCGGTCTGAGGTACAAACCCCAGTCGGATATGGCTTGTAGAAGCCGGCCCAGCTACAGCGTCGAAGGCCGCAGCCAGGCCGACTAGGACTTAGAGCCAGCCGGCTTCCGAGGCAGCCGGCCACGGCTCCAGCCGGCTGCTCCTCAGCCGGCCTTTGCCGCGAGCCGGCCGTCCTCAAGCCGGCCGCTCCGCGTCCATTGCCCTACCCGGGGTCTTCCCCCCGACATTAGCCCCCGAAGCTGGCAAGGTCCTGCGTTAAGAAGGACCTAGGCAGGTTTTCCTGGCTTCTAGGTATCTTCTGCTTGTAACCGGCGGCTCCCGGAGGGGCCGACTGAGAATTTTCGTTCAGCCGGCTGCGCCCTCATCCGGCTCGCCTTCGTCCGGCCGTCCAGCCGGACATCTTTTTTTCGCTCGTTGGTTTTGCTTTTTACAAGTGCTGATGACATTTCCGGCTGCTGCTAGAGTTTGGGGCCGGATCGATTTATCGTCCGGCTCGGCTTGGCGGCGCGGAATTTCCGCCGCCTCGAGCTCCGCGCCCGACTAGCCGGAGCCGCCGCCGCCAATCCCATCTCGAGGGATTCAGGATCGCCTCCGGCCCTGCCGGAGAGGGGAATCATCACCGGAGGGGCTCTACATCATCATGCCCGCCTCCGGATTGATGCGTGAGTAGTTCATCCTTGGACTATGGGTCCATAGCAGTAGCTAGATGGTTGTCTTCTCCGCTTGTGCTTTCATTGTTATAGATCTTGTGAGCTGCCTAACATGATCAAGATCATCTATTTGTAATGCTACATGTTGTGTTTGGTGAGATCCGATGAATAGAGAATACTATGTTAAGTTGATTATCAATCTATCATATATGTGTTGTTTATGTTCTTGCATGCTCTCCGTTGCTAGTAGAGGCTCTGGCCAAGTTGATACTTGTAACTCCAAGAGGGAGTAATTATGCTCGATAGTGGGTTCATGCCTCCATTAAATGGGACAGTGACAGAAAGTTCTAAGGTTGTGGATGTGATGTTGCTACTAGGGATAAACCATTGATGCTTTGTCTAAGGATATTTGTGTCGATTACATTACGCACCATACTTAATGCAATTATCTGTTGTTTACAACTTAATACTGGAAGGGGTTCGGATGATAACCTGAAGGTGGATTATTTAGGCATAGATGCATGCTGGATAGCGGTCTATGTACTTTGTCGTAATGCCCTGATTAAATCACATAGTAATCATCGTTGATATGTATTGAATCTTTATTTGTCAATTGCTCGCCTGTAATTTGTTCACCCAGCATGTTAGTTATCTTATTGAAGAGACACCACTAGTGAACTGTGGACCCCGGTCCATTCTTTTACATCTGAATACATTCTACTGTTTTTATTGTTCTTTGCAAACAAACACCATCTTCCACTCGATACGCTTAATCCTTTGTTTTCAGCAAGCCGGTGAGATTGACAACCTCACTGTTACGTTGGGGCAAAGTACTTTGATTGTGTTGTGCAGGTTCCACGTTGGCGCCGGTTTCACTGGTGTTGCCGCACTACATTCCTCCACCAACAACCTTCACGTGCTTCTTGGCTCCTACTGGTTCGATAACCTTGGTTTCTTTCTGAGGGAAAACTTTGCCACTGTGCGCGTCATACCTTCCTCTTGGGGTTCCCAACGGACGTGTACATCTACACGCATCAATAGCATACAAGGAGGTATACAATGAACTCGAGAAACTCTTTGATGGGTGCGAAGTGAATCATATCAGTAGAATCAGCAACGATGATACGTCTCCAACGTATCTATAATTTCTGATGTTCCATGCTAGTTTTATGACAATACCTACATGTTTTGTTCACACTTTATATCATTTTTATGCATTTTCTTGGAACTAACCTATTAACAAGATGCCTTGCAGTTCTGTTTTCTGCTGTTTTTGGTTTCAGAAATCTTACATAGGAAATATTCTCGGAATTGGAACAAAAGCCAAACTTCCTATTTTCCACGGAGGGTTCCAGAACATCGAAGGAGAGTCGGAGGCGGCCAGCAGGGGCCCACCACGGGCGGCGCGGCCGGGCCCCGGGAGCGCCAGCCTATGGGGAGGCCACCCCCTCCTCGAGGCTGCCCTTCCGCCTATATATTCTTCCAGTCGCGAAAACCCTAAATCGTCAAGTCATATTCCACGAAGAGTTCCGTAGCCGCCGCCATCGCGAAGACAAGTTTCGGGGGACAGAAGTCTCTGTTCCGGCACGCCGGGACGGGGAATTGCCCCCGGAGTCATCTCCATCGACACCACCGCCATCTTCATCACCGTTGCTGTCTCCCATGATGAGGAGGGAGTAGTTCTCCCCCGAGGCTGAGGGCTCTACCGGTAGCTATGTGGTTCATATCTCTCTCCCATGGTGTGATCTTTATGTGATCATGAGCTTTGTAATCTAGTTGAATATGTAGATGTTACTCTTGTCTATTATGCACTCTAGAGGTTACTTTAATATGAACTCCGGAGTTACTCTCCACGGTGTGATGGTGACAGTGTGCGCATCGTGTGTGATTCCTTTATGAAGTTGTGGAGCTTGTTTACTCCGGCTTGAGGGTGCTCTTGTAGCCCTACACAATGAATGGTGTTTGTTATCCAACAAGAGAGTGTTTGAGAGTAGCATTTATTTATTCAATTATGTGATCATTGTTGAGAGTGTCCACTAGTGAAAGTATGATCCCTAGGCCTTGTTTCTAAGCATTGAAACACCGTTTCCAACAAGTTCTGCTACATGTTCGCTTGCTGCCATTTTTATTTCAGATTGCAATTACTACTTATAATCATCCATATTACTTGTATTTCACTATCTCTTCGCCGAACTAGTGCACCTATACATCTGACAAGTGTATTAGGTGTGTTTGGACACAAGAGACTTCTTGTATCTTAATTGCAGGGTTGCTTGAGAGGAATATCTTTGACCTCTACCTCCCTGAGTTCGATAAACCTTGGGTGATTCACTTAAGGGAAACTTGCTGCTGTTCTACAAACCTCTGCTCTTGGAGGCCCAACACTGTCTACAGGAATAGAAGCGTGCGTAGACATCAAGCTATTTTCTGGCGCCGTTGCGGGGAGGTAAGGTAAAAGGTATTCACATCCTCCGACTACTAAGCTATTTCCTAGCACTGTTGCCGGTGTGTGAGTGCTCGAAGGTATCTCCTTTAGATTCTGCAATTTTATCTTTTTGTTTCTTGTTTTTATTTCACTAGTTAGGCTTAATGGAAAACAACAAAAAAATTAGTGAGCTTTTTAATCTTTTTCCTGAGTTAAGACATGGATTGTTTGATGCGAAAATTAGAAAACCTATGGAACCTTATTTGCATGCTAGTAGCAATGTTATTAGTATGAACGCAATTACTACTAATGCTATGGAAAAGTCTAAGCTTGGGGAAGCTAGTTTATATAAAAATAATCTTTTTTGCTCCTCAGCTTTGGATGAAGTATTTTGCCTTGATAATGCTTTGTCTCCAATATGTGGTAATTCGAATGATGCTTGTGATATTCCAAATCCACCTGTTGAAAGTATTCCTTTTCAAGATACCTATGAAAATTCTTGAACTTGCTATGAACAATTGCTATTTTGGAGATGGGACTGTCCATCCTAGTGGTCATTTACTCACTACAAGAAAAGTTCTGATAGACAACGTCCCAAAATCGTCAACTAAGGGGCATTTTTCGTCGCCTATGGGCCTAACCCGACGATATGGGTTCCGTTGTCGAAACTGCGTCGGGCAAAGTCCAACGACGATTTTTTCGGTCCGTCGCGCTTGGGCGCCCTTCCGCCACGGAAAATCGGGCCGTTGCGGAAGTGTTTTCGGGAGCCCGTTGACTGCTGACGTCATGCAAACTGACACGTGGCAGACGCCGTTAACTGCCAGTTAACGGCGTTAACCGGCTGAAACCCCGTGGTAGATGGTAGGCCCACACGAGGCCTGCCACGTCTTAAGCGGGCCGGGCCAGATGACATAGTTTGACCGGTCAACTATATAGCTGGGCTGGTCCATTAGTTAAGTGGGCCGGGCCTAACCTCTAAGGTTGACTGGTCAAAACTTAAATGGGCCGGCCCATTTAACATGTGGGGTCCACCTTACAGCAACTGGGCCGGCCCAAAAGCAAGTGGGCCGGGCAAAAAACACAGTGGGTCCCACTTTCTGTTAAAAGGCCGGCCCATTTAGTGTGTGGGGTCCACCGTATAGCAAGTGGGCCGGCCCAACAAGCTAGTGGGCGGGCAAAAACACAGGTGGGTCCCACTTTCCTGTTAAAGGGTCGGCCCATTAGTTCGTGGGGTCCACCATATAGCAAGTGGGCCGGCCCAACAAAATAGTAGGCCGGGCCAAAAACACAGGTGGGTCCCACTTTCCTGTTAAAGGGCCGGCCCATTTAGTGTGTGGGGCCCACCATATAGCAAGTGGGCTGGCCCATCAAGATAGTGGGCGGGCCAAAAACACAGGTGGGTCCCACATTCTGTTAATGGGCGGCCCATTTGGTATGTGGGGTCCACCATATAGAAAGTGGGAGGCCCAACAAGATAGTGGGCGGGGCCAAAACACTGGTGGGTCCACCTTCCCTTAAAGGGCCGGCCCATTTACCATGTGGGACCACCATAGAGCAAGTGGGCCGGCCCAACAAGATAGTGGGCCGGCCCCAAACGCAGTGGGCCCCACTTTTCTGTTAAAGGGCCGGCCCAACTAGTATGTGGGGTCCACAATTTAGCAAGTGGGCCGGCCCAACAAGATAATGGGCCGGGCCAAAAACACAGGTGGGTCCCACTTTCCTCTTAAAGGGCCGGCCCATTTATTATGTGGGGTCCCCCAAAAAGCAAATGGGTGGCCCAACTAATTAGTGGGCCGGCCCAGTGTTGGTGGGGTCCACCTTAAAGCAAGTGGGCCAGCCCAATTAGTGTGTGGGGTCCACCGTAAATCAAATGGGCTGGCCCAAGAAGTAAGTGGGCCAGCCTGTTTAGGTTTTGTTTATATGCCGGCATAATATGCGCTTTAGGATTTTGCGGGCAGGCACATATGTGATTTCGCTTAATTGGGCCGTTTAAGGGATGGGAATTCGTGATTTAGTTGATTTCTGTCGGATAGCCTCACTTACCACAAGCACCAAAGAAAAAATGCGCGAAAGAACTATAAAAACTAACTAAATATTACATCAGCTGCAAGGCATTGAAAAAAATATTACAGAACCCAGAGAAATTGAATGGTAATTAAACCTAGCAATACAATGAAGCGATCCGGCAATCTTTTAAGTTGTCCATGCAGCACCTATATCTGAAACAAAGACATTACAAGTTAAGACAGCAACAATGGAAAGGCAAAGACACTACAATATTGTTTGCCAAAGAATTTGGAACTCATCATTTCGTCGTTATAACAAGATCATTGTAATGCGCACAATAAGCAAACAAAGAGTGCATGCCGCATACCAACAGCCAATATAACAGAGCATGTTAGAATGAAACAGCAGACTTACTACTATCGAGTCCCATGCAAACCAACATGTTCAGGGAGTACAAAATTGGCATGAACAACATAGTAGCAGGCTATAAATTTTGTAACAACGACTGAGCAAGATGAAGTTATGATGGCTACATCTACAGAGCAGGGAATGTAAACCAAAAATAGAAGTTACGATGGCAAAAGCTAAAGAGGAGGGAATGTGAACCAACATGTGCCAAGTGCAATTACTTCATTTTGGCCGTGAACTAAATAATACTCCTGAACTTATAGTGAAGGGGATGCAAATCAAGATGTTTCGGGATATAAACTTGTAATGAGCAACACATGGAGGATAGTTAACGCTGGAGCTTAGGATGGACCAGATACAGAATATAGTGGGATCACCTGTGAACTTGTATAAGAGGGAATGCAAACCAATATGTTCAGCTTTCCATATGTGAGCGTCATGCCAAGTCAGAGAAACAAGTCAATAATGCAGCTTTTGAAGAACAAGATGGCACGCAAAATTATTATCTAGTAGTATGACAAGTTTATTTGTACTACAGGCTAGATAGCAGAGTGATAGCATGCCAAACTAAGTCCTTACTTTGTTAGCTTACAATGAACTAGATACAAAACAATGGCATCACCTGTAGTACAGGGAATGCAAGCCAACATGTTCATGGAGTAAAAAATTGGCACAAACAACATAGTAGCAGGCCATAATTTTTGTAACAACGACTGAGCAAGATAAAGTTATGATGGCTAGATCTACAGAGCAGGGAATGTAAACCAAATATAGAAGTTACGATGCCAAAAGCTATAGAGCAGGGAATGCGAACCAACATGTGCAATTACTTAAAATTGGCCATGAACTAAATAATAGCAGGATGTTACTATAATACCTACAGTATAATTTTTGTAACAACGACTGAGCAAGATAGAAGTTATGATGGCTACATCTACAGAGCAGGGAATGCAAACCAAAATGTTCAATCGCTTAAAGTTAGCAATGAAGTAGAAAATAGCAACGTGTTACGGTCATAGCTAGGAATGAACTAAAAGAGCTTCAGATAAACAAGCATCTGAACCCAGAACATGGCGCTAAAACAAGGGACTTACATTAGGAGAAGCACTCTGTGGGAGTCACAGCAGATCTTCCTGGGGTTGATAGATCCGGTGATGAAGTACGCTACATGTGCTACTTGGGGTTGGAGAGACGGCCATTACACTTCATGATTACTCATCTCATCTGCAAAAACGTAACGGCGCGTCGTTAGCACAAACAGGTTCCCCCAAGATTAAACAAGAACTTGCAGGCAAGCAATAGAAAAGCGACAGTAGAAGAGTTTAGATCATGCACGGCGCCGGTGAAGCAGATCCGGTTCATGCACAGCGGTGTCGGTGAGCAAGATCCGATGCGGTGGACGACGGATCCGGCGAAGCGGCTCCGGTGGGGTGGACGATGCCGCAGCTGAAGCGACTGCGGTAGACTGCTGGATGAGCATATATGGTTTCGAGGTTCGGCGGGGATGATCCGGTCCGGTTGATGACGGCGTCGATGAAGCGGCTCCGGCAGGCAGCCGGATGACGAGGATCGCGAGGGCTCGGGTAGGCCAGGGAAGTCCGGCGGGGATGTTCCGGTGCGGTGGTCGTGGAGGTGGTAGAGAGAGGGACTTGAGAAGTTCCGGTGGGTGGTCTCAGATGAGAGACTGAAGGAAATGTATTTTTTTTGGGAGGGTTTCCGGGCTAGGGAGGTGGTGATCGAAAAAATGACGGGCAAACCCCCTCACCAACCGACTTTGCTGTCATCTCCACAGGGGTAGAATGGGAATTTGGAAGCGTGTGAAATTTTTGTATTTTGTGGGCGGGAAGTTTTGCCGCTATGAGATTTTGAATTTCGCTAAGGTACAAGTATAATGATAAAAAATTGTGAGACCGTACTAGTACCTCTGTTCAAGGCCGACTGTAAAATCAAATCATCATCAAGTTGAACATCGGTTACTACCATGATCATCATCGGACACAGATCTGGTGACATGCACCTGAAATTGGTGCATTCGTTGCAAAGTATAATGCTAAAAAAATTAGTGACCGTACTAGTACTTCTGTTCAAGCCCGAGTGCAACATCAAATCATCATCACGTTGAAAATTTGTTACCATGATCATGATCTATCTCTAAATTTGGCGCATCCGCTAAATCTGGCAAAGTATAATGATAAAGAAATTGTGAGACAGTAGTAGTACTTCTGTTCATGGTCGAGTGCAACATCAAATCATCATCACGTTTAAAATTTGTTACCATGATCATGATCTACCTCTGAAAATGGGCGCATCCGCTAAAACTTGCAAAGTATAATGATACAAAATTGTGATACCGTACTAGGACTTATGTTCAAGGTCGAGTGCAACATCAAATCATCATTACATTGAAAAGTGTGTTACCATGATCATGATCTATCTCTGAATTTGGCGCATCCGCTAAATCTCGCAAAGTATAATGATAAAGAATTTGTGAGACAGTAGTAGTACTTCTGTTCAAGCCCGAGTGCAACATCAAATCATCATCACGTTGAAAATTTGTTACCATGATCATGATCTATCTCTGAATTTGGCGCATCCGCGCTAAATGTTGCAAAGTATAATGATTAAAAAAATTGTGAGACCGTACTAGTACTTATGTTCAAGGTCGAGTGCAACATCAAATCATCATCACGTTGACAATTTCTGTTACCATGATCCTCTATTTGGGGATGCTGCTCCCACACCACACCAGCGGCCCCAAACGGCAGCCATTTTAAAATTAAAATTGACATTTAAAAACCCAAAATCATACGAAATTTATACCAAAGTAGCTCGACTTTAAACATAACTAAACTTAAACTTAATCCTGGTCTACGGGCCGTCGGTTGGGGCGCTCGACGGCACTGCCTCGTCGTTGTTCTTAGCCATTGCCGCCTGCTTTCGTGCCCGCTTCTCCTTCGTTGCTTCGCGCATCTGGCGGTGGAGCATGGCGGCCGGCGGCGCTGTCCCCGCGCTTCCAGCCTTTCCCGAGAAGCTTCGATCTCGGCGCGCCTCGCCTGCTGGCGAGCGAACTCGTCCTGGTGGCGATGAGCGTTGAGCTCTGCGAGCTTCTGTCGCTCCGCCTCCTTGAGGCGGCGTCCCGCCTCCTCCGTGACCGCTCGCTGGCGCGATATCTCGAGGACGTGCTCGAGGTTCGCGTCGTTGACGAACTCGCGCTCCTCCTCCCTCAACCGCTGGTATCGTTGTGCGTTCAGCGACGCGAGGATCGCCGCCTGCTCCGGGTCGGTGGGGGCCTGCGGCGGCTCGCCCGACTGCGCTGACTCCTCGATCCGCCGCCTCTGCTTCCGCTTCTGCTACGTAGACATCGTGCCAGGACTCGAACCGTGGGTCCTCGTCCTCGTCGGAGCTGTGCTCGTCGTCGGCCTGCAGCTCCGGCTCCGGCTCCGGCTGCGGCTGCCGTGGTGGTGGAGGCAGCGCGCGGCCGTTTAGGCCAAGCATCGAGTAGGTGGTCTTCAGACGGCGCGGCATCTTGATGTGGAGAGTAGAGAATGGAGCGGCGGTGGTGGACGGCGTACGTCCTATATATCTAGCGGTGGCAACTACCCACATTTACGGCGACTGGACGCCGCGTGGCCAGTCGCTGCCCTCGTGGCCAGTCGCTGCCTCGGTTTCCGCGCGGGAGGCCATTTAAACGCCGACGACCAACCTTCCCGCGTCGTGGCCAGTCGATGCGAACCGTCGCGTCCTCTCGGGGATGCCGGAGATTCTACTGGGCTCGAAAAATGGCCGGCGCCGTTTGGAGCGCACCGGTGCGAGCCATAAAACGACGCCGGCCCCCAAATCGCTATCAGGCCGGGCCGCCGGTGGAGATGCTCTGAATTTGGGGCAACCGCTAAATCTTGCATAGTATAATGATAAAAAATTGTGAGACCATACTAGTAGTTCTGTTTAAGGCCGAGTGCAAGATAAAATAATCATTACATTGAAAATTTGTTACAATGATTGCAAACTATAGCAATAACAGGAAAAAATGCTCAAGGATTACAATAACAGCAAAAATTCTCAAATACAACAAGTCGAAATAACTCAAATGATACAAGCCATACAAATGGCATCATCGGCAAAACTGCATTTCTGTTAGGTAGAATTCATCGGAGTGCAAGTAACAGCTGGCTTTCCATTAGATCTGCAGAGTAGATTATTAAGGATCTGCTCAATCCAAGCTTGCCTATTTTTCAATTCATGTATCTCATTGACTGTTATGATGATATTTGAATCTATTTCATCTCTTTGCTGCTGAATTATATCAAGTGATTCGTGTGCAAAGGCAGCGATTGTTTGCGCTGGAATGGCTGGGACAGTAGCTATCATCTGACAATCAGATGAATTGGCATTGTCACGGCTGTGCTGTGGAAAGACCTGGACACTTGATGTACATGCCCTGCCATCTGCCTTCCTTGCTCTATTCAGGGGCTGAAAACAAGACAGTGCAAGTTACAGAACCATACAATTTGAGAAAACAACCATACTATTAGTTGTCACAGATTTTTGCAAAGCATCAAAACAGATGGCAGATTTTCACAAAGCACAAGGCATAATATAACAAAGCAAGCTATCAACCCCAATGCAACAGGCAGAGCAACCGGATGGCAAATATGAACAAAATAAATCAAGTAACTAGACAGTCTGTGCCTAATAAAATAAGCCAGGAAACTGCATAACAGCTGTCTATTAAAATTGACACTTGGAAGGGGTGCTTCAGATCCCTTAAGTTCCACAAAAGTGGTAGCCAGACATTGTGCAGTTGGAGAATCTCCAACCCCCTAAATTTCATTATTTTAATCATCAGCCAGCCATGGGAATGCCTCAGATAAAAGAGAAATATATCCATTTGGTGCCAAATATAAACGAGCAGGACCAATTAAGACAGATTAGACAGCAACCATTCTGGGATTCATATAAACTGACATATTATTTCAATGTTTAACCCATGAGCGCAATATAAGGGAAGGAGAAACAAACAAATGAACCATTTTGTGCCTAAAAATAAAAGATGGGTCAGCCAAAAAGTAACAACAAATCTTATTTATGATACCTACTGAAGGTGGATTTCCTACTACAGAAGGTGGCATTGGATTAATCAACAGTGAAATCCGAAAAAAGTCTTACAAAAAACAAATATGCTCATTATATCCCACAACAAGCATGCCAGATAGTCGCAAGGTTTATATGTTTTAATCATCAGTCAACTCAATGAATCAAGGACTAATAACCAATTGAATCATCATCTGACTCATATTCACCAAGCAAAACATTCTTATCATTATGGAAGAAATCCAGAAGACATAACAGTATGAGGAAGTGCATGAGCAATCAAACATTATGTGGCTAGAATAAAATGCCAGATCATTTAAGTTAAGCAGAACAATTAAATTGGTTTAATCACGATCAAACAAAAAAAGATTAGACAGGCAATAGAACAAGTTTGAGAAGCTAGCAGGAAAATGAACGAAGACGTGCAGTCATACAAATAGCATGATTTATTTCAAACCAGTTATCCTATCTATATGGAGAGTAAATGTGTTAAACACAAACTGGTTCCAGCACGATAAGCATATCAATACAAAAATGAAAGGTACTTACTGGATTATAGGGGTGATTCACTCCACGATTTGCTGTGTTCCATGTGATAGTGCAACATGAAATTACAGCAAAGAGTTAGGGTTGCAGCTCTTGAAGAAAAAAAACAATGAAGAATTTAAATGTACCAGAGCAATGAGTTCACACATGTACTACAGGATGGCAAAAGGATAGCAGAAAGGAAATAGTAATTGGCATTTACCGTCATTGTTTACAACAAAACAGATGGAAATTATAATGTAAAACCTTGTGAACACAGAAGAGCACAGAATGGCGGAATATAAAACAACATTTTGCAACGAACAAAACAGACGGCGGCTATGGTCCCAGCACACAACCTGTCACCTGAGAATAAGAAAAGCAAACAAACATGTAGGTTTCCTAACAAAAATAGATGAATTACATAGCATGCAATTACTGTTCTAACATTAGGACGAACTAGATGGATACTATAGGGGTGTTTCTTGAGAGTTTATAGAGCAGGGAACGCTTTGCTAGTCTTAGTATGAACAAGACAAAATTAATACTATTTTTTGCAACACACAGTACAATCATAGACGCTCACACGTACATACATACACTCATCACTCAGGCACACACACTACCCCTTCGAGCACCTTCAGGAAACTGCATCCAAGAAACTGTTCCGACGGGTATTGAGATTGACGAAGTCACCACTAGCACCACAATGTCATCGGGAACGCCGCGTCCCACAGAAGAATATTCCTCCATTTTTGAGACACCAAAGCGTTAAATCTGGGGGTGCCACTGCCCTCCTAACCATCCAACCACAGGTTGGTTCTCAGTGATTTGGTACTTGACATGTACTACATGATATCTAAAATGAAGTCGGTGTCAGGCTAACAAGCAAGGTGCGGCGTCGTTGCTTGACGTGAGTCGGTGTGATGCCATCACAAGATGAAGTGCATGGTCCATGTGATCTGGATTAGGGGATACTAGCATAATACCCGTGTGTTGCAACGGGTTAATAACGAAAGATGGCTCCCTCCAAATATAGAATAAATGGAATATAATCGCAATGTCTATGTCCAGGATGTGTGGCCACATGGTCCTCATTTTTCTTTAGAATCTGTGGTACGTCAGTATCATACAATGTGCTTATTTTTTGTCATCACTGAGACAACTCTGATGCTCGATCGACCGATCCGAGTTGATCAATCGACCGATCTAATTAACATGTTTGAACAGACGATCGAATAATTCATAGTATTTATTGAATGATACTCCCTCCGTGCCAAAAATAAGGCGTCTAAGGATTAGTTAAAAGTCAATGTTTTTAAAGTTTGACCAAGTTTACACACAAAAATATAAATATTTACAATACTAAATCATTATCAATAGAGTCACCCTAAAGTATAATTTCTTAATATGTCAATTTGATATTGAAAATGTAAATATTTTTTAAAATATTTGGTCAAAGTTCGTAAGGTTTGACTTTTGAGTTTTGACCAATCCTTAGACGCCTTACATTTTGGGACGGAGAGAGTATATCGTAAAAGGTGCCCGTTTTACACCATCTTTTTTAACAAAACACGGTACAATATAAATGCTCACTAAATGCATACTCGCTCCTACGAACGCACAAATGCACATGCAATCTCTATGAACACCTTCAAGATACTTTGTCTGAGAAACTGATTTGTCGAGAACACACGTCGATACGTGGCCCCAACTGAACAGATATTTCTCTTTATTAATGAAACACCCACGCATGAAACATGTTTTTTTAGGGAGAATGTCACTGCGCTCCAAAACATGTGGTTGATTCTTGTGACTAACCTCTTAAAAGCTGCAGGGTATGAAAGCTTTGTTTTTTTTAAGGATTTTTAGTTGCATAAGTGTTGAGATTTGTATGTCCTACGAATTTTAAAGGGAAAATGCATGCACGTGCAAAAATTAGGAAAAGAAACCTAGAGTCATATAGATTGTCACTGTATGTTTGCGAATGAAAGAAAAGTTAGAAAATTTAAAGTAGCACGGCAAGAGGAGCCTAATCAATGGGTCTCTTTTGGCCTTTTTCTTTTTTGCCGATTGTGTCGATCTAACCGGGATTGCCGGACACGCGTTGATGAACTACGGCAGAGGAGAAAGGACGGATCACCTGCCGATCTTTTACAGAACTATGCCAGAAAGGATATAAAGATTGACCGGTACAAAAACCATCTCCATCAATCTACGCTCGTTAAGGAGAGGGTTCCTTAGAGAATAAAAAGGGGAGCGAACAAAAAAGATGTGTGGCTGGACCGATCTATGCTTGTCTTACCGATTAGAATTAGGAAAGGGATGCTGATTTTGCTACCTAGTGCTACGGATTGGATTTTGGTCGTGACCTAACTAATCCTGATAAGAACTCCTCATGGAGCCGGTCACGCTGACCTTACTTTTTATGTTCGGGGTGAGTTGTATACACGTTTGACGTACCATCACCAACCACCGCGGCCTATTTTAAATTTAATAGTAAAGATAGTTTATATGACAAGATTATGGGGGGATTGTTAGTAGTAATCTTATCAATGTGGTTGGCTAGTAAAGGAGCTAGCTTAGTCATGAAGTATCCAAGGTATGTAGAGAGAACTGTAGAATGGGGAATGTTCTAGAGTAAGATATTTACGAGTAGTATGAAATATCTAGAGTTTGTAGAGTATTCTAGAAGTATGGTATAGGGTTTGGATTCTGGCACATGGCAACAATCTAAAGGGTCATGTACAAAAATTTAAATAGAGTATCACCCGTCCCATGTAAGTAAGCTTTGTACCACTGAGATATCCAATAAAGCTTCCTAGTAGTAGTAGCCCTGTGTGTAAGTGTATGTGAGGCACAAGCTTCCTAGTATTATAAGCCCTGTGTGTGAAGCACATCAAGACAGAGAGCTCGAGGAGTGGCATGGGCAAATGCGCAGGATCCTGCCATCTGCCACGCGCATTGAGAGCGGGGCGGAGCTGGATCTATGGGACACATTCTAGTTGACCAAGACATGCTTGAACCTTCTATGGTAACAGACCAAAACGTGTAGGGGGGAGGGGGTCTGGTTACCTCGACGGCGGCTTCGTGTAGTCATACTCGGCATCCTTGCGGGTCACGTCGACGACGGCGGGGGTGCTGCGGTTGCGGTGGGCGTCGGCGTCGAGGAAGCAGATCTGGGGCGGTCGATGATGGGTTCGGGGAAGCAGATCTGAAACGAGGGAGTCGGTGAAGCAGATCCGGTGCAGTGCACGGCGTCGTTGGTGAAGCGGATCAGGTACGGCAGACGAGGGAGTCGGTGAACTCAGATAGTGCAGTGCACGGCGGCGTTGGTGAAGCGGATCTGGTGCTGCGGATGAAGCAGTCGGTGAAGCAGATCCGATGCAGTACACGGCGGCGTTGGTGAAGCGGATCTGGTGCTGCGGACGAGGGAGTCGGTGGCCTCAGGTAGGTGAGGTGGTATGCCGGCTAAGTACGGCTGGGATATTCCGGTGCGGTGGTCCGGCAGGTGAGAGATGATGGGCCTGGAGTATTGCGACAGATTTTTTGCGGAAATGGGGAAGACGAATGGAAGGCGGTAGACTATATATATCAGAGGGGGTGTGT
The DNA here is from genome assembly GCA_030979885.1 of Lolium multiflorum. Classification (NCBI taxonomy): domain Eukaryota; kingdom Viridiplantae; phylum Streptophyta; class Magnoliopsida; order Poales; family Poaceae; genus Lolium; species Lolium multiflorum. The sequence goes on from CM061752.1 coordinate 143,853,369, forward strand.
AAATTACGAACGAGACCCCAACCAACGCCGGCTTCACTTGTCTGCCTTTGCGTCATTGCTAATAGGGTCGAAAGGGAATTCGAAATATGTGTATGGAGGCGGGAGTTTTGGCGCTCAACTCGTATTTTGAATCTCCCTGGTGTATAAGCAGTACAGTATACTAGATATTGAATCATAGACCAGGGAAGACAAGTACAGTAGTACAAAAATACTGTAATGTCTACATTGCATGATGCTGATCTACCTTGCGTTAGTGTTTGTACTTTGTAGTGGTAGCTAAGTGGTGCAAAGAAGACATATTTGTAATTTCTACAACTTAGATATGTCTTTATACATCCGTATTAGACAAAACTAAGACACCTCCTTTTAGACGAAGGTAATATTAATTTTGAATCTCTTTGTACTAATGTTGATGATTTTTAATAGATCTTCAGAGTTTCGTAGAAAAAAACTAGGCTCCTCTCGAGAAACAAATAAGCATACAATTAATTAAGTACGTGGGCGGTTATTATTATTTTAACAGGGAAACTGCATTCGTGCCCTATGGCCCGTCATCTTCAAAACCGTCCAAATGCATGCATCTAGCGACGGGCGGTTTCCAGGCCCTGGCGTGGCGGTTAACATTCGTCTTCCTCATTTCGTCTTCCTCATTTCGTCTTCTCCCTGACACTCTCGCCTGTGCCCCTCTCTCGCTACCCTCCATGGAAGCGTTCTACCAAGGACACACTTTCCTCGCTCATGGAACAACCACCATTACGGCGAACTATACCAATATGGCGTCTAAGGTGGAGGAACACATCAACAAAATCGAGTTGATACTGGAGAAAGAAGACTCGTACAAAATTGTTGGCCTAGACGTAGAGTACACCTATGGGCCTGAACAGAAGGCTGCCCTCATACAGTTGTGCATGGGCACAGACTGCCTCCTGTACCAGATTTCCTCGGCCGACCAGCCCTGCCCCAAACTCGCTGACTTTCTTGGCAGGCCTGACATAACATTTGCAGGTGTTGACATCGGCAACGACATTACCAGGCTTGGGCGTTGCAACCTCTCAGTGGCGAACTTCGTGGACATCCAGAAAAGGTGGAAGCCTGCCGATTCCACTAGTAACAATAAGGATTCGTTGGCTTACTATGCTGCGGCCATTATAGACAGCCAGTACAAATCTATCATGAAAAAACTTACGAAAGAGGAACACAAGGTGTGGAAGCAGGTGCCCTTGTCCATGAAGCATATCCTGTATGCAAGCATCGACGCATACGCGACATATGAGGTATACAGGCGAATAGTGAACTTTGAGAAGGGTCAACAAAAATTGGCGGAATTCCAGGACAGCGGGAGTAAGAAGAAGAAGAAGAAGAAGAAGAAGAAGAAGAAGAGCAACATGGTACAGGCTGTGGAAGCTGAAGAGGAAGACCACTGAAAAGGATAGCCTAGTGTTAAAAGTAGTACAGTACTAGTATGTATACGATCGTGTGTGTATGCACCCAGTGATAAGTAGTACAGTATATTTTATCTTGCAAGTAGTTTTAAAAGTAGTACAGTACTACTGTAGTATGTACGATCGTGTGTGTATGCTCCCAGTGTCATGAGTACATAACTGATGATAATAATACTATATGTATGGTAGATCTTTTTTTATCTTGCATACTCCCTACGATCCATAATAAGTGTGCCGTTTCACTCTAACAGCATCCACTGTGTTGTCCACAACAGCTATCCTCGTCCACAAGCAATAAGTGTAGTCCATGCCCATATATAGAGTGGACACGTACAAGCTTTTGGTTGCCCATAAGTAAATAGTAATTATTTTACTCTGTGCTCTGTCTTGCATGTGTGTACTTCTAACAAATATGTGCGTCCCAGCGTGTGCCAAAGTTAACCTTATACTGAGTATATTGTACTATAGTATTACTCCCTCCGATCCACATTACTTGATGCTAAAATGGAAGTATCTATAGTTACAATATGTCTAGATACATCTACATTAGAGTCATCTAAACCATGATTAAGCCGAACCTCTGCCCCAAGACATGACATCTCTTCTACGTAGTAGAATGCTCTCCGTCCATAATAAAATATAATCAATGGATGGGACTGGATACCTTTGTTGGGAAGGTATCGTCACCTGCCGAGTAGGGTGTATGTAGGCATCCTATCACGATCCAGTAGTAATATCCATCTCCCAGTGACCCAGTCTATGTATGTGTCTTGTCTTGTCGATCCATGGACATGGCACCTACGAGGTACTCCACTGCTGATGATTTTGTAGAGTACGTATATTTATATGAGCACGATGCTTTGTACAAAGTTGTCCCGGTCACCTCAAGGTTGCATTAGCAGGACGAAAAACAGTTAGTCCCTTTCTATATAAGGAGTACTTATTTTGAGGATTAATTGTTCTCCTTCTCGATGCGAATGTAGAAACGCAGCAGCTTGGAAGGTCCACCAAGCACCTGGTACAGCGGCGGTACCGAGAGGAACGACGTGAGTTCATCAAACGCGACGTCGCCCGGCAAGGCGCAGCTCGACGCCTCCAATGACACATTCACGGTGTCCGCCCTGCTCCTCGAGTGCGCCAACGAGCACGACGCCGGCCCATTCGCCCACATCTTTGCCGTGTACAGAGGCCACACGCACGCGGCCGCCCTAACGCACACGGTAGACACGATGGTGGTCGAAGTCGAACCGAGCACGCCGATGATCAGGACGAACACGGCGCCGTCCTCCCCTTCGGCGATGATCCGCAGGCACGGCGAACCCGGCACCGGCACCAGCACCTCGAACACTTTGGTCGTGTTGTACGGCGGGAGCTTGTGCACTTGGATCGAGTGGGCCGCTGCAAAGTGGGCGACGAGCGCTGTTGGCGGGGCGGCGAAGTCGCAGCCGGGCTCCGTGCAAGCGCAAGGGGCGTGCGGGCATGCAATCTTGTGGTCGTGGACCTGGTGGTAGGCCACCAAGCTCCCGCAGCTGCTGTGGGGGCACTCAACCGTCGCCGCTGATACGACGGCGTCCATTGCCGGGTCGTGCTCGAATCCGCCGCGGGGTTCCACGCACCTATGGCACCGGTTCCCGGGAAGCTCGCTGAGGCAGCGGCCGCAGGCCAAATGATTACCCTTGCACTGCACAAATCAAAGTTCGTGGATTGCCATTTTTGCAGTAGTGAACCCACAAAAGAAACATCAATGGAGTGTGGGAGGGAAAGGGATCGACCTTGAAGACGGGGGGCTTGAGGGGCTGGGAGCAGAAAATGCAGTGAAGCACGGTGGAGTCCATCTTCAGGGTAACGGTGACAGTTTCCAGCATTGCGAGCGCGCGAGGAGTATGTGGCCTATCGATGGCCTCTCTTATCTCCTAGCCTCGAGGCTGGAGTACTCTATTTAAGGGGATGGGAAGGGATTTTGCTTAAGACGAGGAAAACCCAATATAGTACCTCCATCTCAAAGCTTAGCTTATATTATTTTTAGAAAGTCAAATTATGTCAAAATTGACTAAGCATTTACCGAAAATCATGGTAGTTAAAAAATGTGTATCTCCACCATCATACTATTTGAGACTATATTTGTGATGGTAATAGGCACAACTACATACACAAAAATTGACATCATCTGATTATTAGTTATTTGGACTGCGGGATGAACTTTTTGGAACTGTGCATTAAGCACCGGTAACCACTTAGGGCTTCTTTGATTCATAGGATTGACATAGGAATTATGTTGGATTTGATTCCTATGGGAAAATTTCAATCCTACACCTTTCCTATTTCTACACTCTCCACATTCCTTTGAATCAAAGCAGCAGTGCTTCTTTGTTTTTTATAGTAAGTGAAAGGACATCTAAAAAACAGGAGAAATGATCTGGAAGTGCACATAGTTTTATATAAATCAGATGGAGGGGTTACAATTACATATAGTTGGAGTATTCACTTCCGATTCACAAAAAAAAGGAGTATTCACTTCCACGCTGCATTATTATTAAGTACAGTATAAGTACTACTACAAACAGTTCAGCACAAATATGAAACGAAGAATCCATAAAAAAATAGCAGCCGTACGAACAATCAAGTACTTTTCATCGAAATTTATCATTCCTCATGACAAATTGACAGTTTTTTCAACTACGCAAAGTAGCAGTAGCTACATCTGCTTGCATATGCGAATGTAGAAACGCAGCTCCTTGGACGATCCAGCACCAACGAGGTATGGCCCCGGCACAACGAGGAACGACGTGAGCTCCTCAAACACGACAGCGCCCGGCGACGCGCTGCCAGAAGCATCGGCAGACATCTTCACGACATCCCGCCTGCAGTCCGATTTCGAGGACGGCGGCGGGCCGTGCGCCCAGATCTTCACCCTGTAGAGCGGCCACACGGATGTGGCCGAACTGACGCATACCAAAGACAAGACAATGGCCGGGCCGAGCGCGTCGATGTACAGGACGAACACGGAGCCGTCATCCCCTTCGACGACGAGCAGCCTGCACGGCGAGCACGGGTGCGTCATGGTCACCCGGAACTCTATGGACTTGCCATACTCTAACCTGTGCACCTGAATCGAGTGGGCCTCTGCGAGGTGAACGAGGAGCGCTGACGGTGGGGCGGCGAAGTCGCAGCCCTGCTCCGTGCAGTTGCACCGGCCGTGCGGGCACGCGATCTGGTGGCTTAGGGACTCGTGGTAGCTGACGATGACCCCGCAGCCGTCGTGGGAGCACATGACCTGCGCCGTTCCAGCGATGTTGTACGCGATGGCCTCCAAATTCGTAGCGTTTATTTCCATAGTGCCGTCCATCGCCGCCAGTTGGTTGAATCCGGAGCCGCGCTACTCTTCTTCTGGCGCCGTTTACTTGGAACCTCGCCGACGGTGGCAGGCGGCAGGCCTCATACCACGCTGCAACTCCGATCAATATTAATTGATGGTAAAATGGATGTATCTACAACTATAATGTGTATAGATGCATCTATATTACCATCAAATAATATGAATCGGAGGGAGTACAAGGAATGACAGTTTAGCACAAGTGACACCAGCAAATAAAAATCAATGGACTCTCAGAGGAAAAGGGGGCGACCTTGTTGAACTTGGGGCAAATCAATGGAGTCTGACAGACAAATGATGCGATATCTAAAGCCGGAGAGAGAGAGAGAGAGAGAGAGAGAGAGAGAGAGAGAGAGAGAGAGAGAGAGAGAGAGAGAGAGAGAGAGAGAGAGCGTTTGTTCACTTCTTTGTTTAAAACGAGGATTCGTACAAGGTAATAGAGCCCGCATGCTCGGCTGGGTAGACAGCCAGGAGTGACCCCAACATGGTCGTGCCACAAGGATTCATGTCAAATGAAAAGGGAAGCATGTATCTTTGAATCTTGTCAAATCCTAGGTTTGACCAAGATAATTTAAACAAGTTTAAAACAAGAAAATGAAAAGGGAAGCATGTATCCTTCTTAGTCACTCTAAAATGAAGTTTTTGGGAGGTTTTTGAAATTTCCATGTTTGAAACCCAAAACCACTTCTCTTCATGCTTGACTTCATATGAGTTTGATATGTTAGGGGTTGTTTATCAATTTTAATGCTTACTATATGACATAAGAAGACTATGTGATTTTGTTTTTCATTTTTCTGTTTTTTTATTTTTCTGCCCATTTGAATCTTGGTCAAATCCTAGGTTTGACCAAGATTTAGACAAGTTTAACACGTAAATGATTTAACTTGGATTTCCTACCCTTGAATCCATAGGAAACTTTGTTCTAATGCACTATTATAATCAACCGAGTTTTTACACCAACAGGTCTGTCACTTACGTGTGGTGCCCACGCGTGAGGTCCCACACTTCAGTGAGCACAAGTCACGTGCAGTAGGTACGCAAAGTCCCAGCCATCTTCTTTGTCAAGAGAAGACAGATGCGTATTGGAAGTCTGTGGGTCCTTCTGGATCCTTCGGTTGTCCCTCTCACAAAAAAAACAAATCTCTCTCATTCTCGGCCTCGCTCGACTCGCTCGCTCGCTCGCTCGCTCGCACCTCCTGCTCACTGACAAACCCTGCACAAAAGTCAACATCATCACCCGAAAAAGGGGAGACACCCCTTCTTCTCTCCTTCCGAGTGATCCCTCTTCCTCCGTGTTTCACTCGACGGGCAAACACCCATGTGCTGCATAGTAATAATAAAAAGGTAGTAGAAAAATCGATATACGAATCTATAATTAAATAGGTTAAACTCGGGTTTTGCCCAGTTCTACAGATCAAGGGTTCAAAAAAATCCAACTACGGGGTTCGAACAACACGATTCTAATCCAAGAATTTTTTCGACCTCATCCAAATGGCCTCAAATTATAGGGTTAGCATCTAGTGCAGTTTGTGTGAAAATGTATGCACTATGTGTGCTATAACTTGTATGTCTTTCAAATTTGAACCAAATTTGAATAAGTTTGAAATATTTGAAAAGGGGCTTTTGGGAGGTTTTTGAAATTTCCATGTTTGAAACCCAAAACCACTTCTCTTCATGCTTGACTTCATAAGACAGAGTTTAGGGGTTAGGGGGTATAGATACATGATTTGTCTGGTTTGAATATGTCTAGACCTTGTTTATCAACTTTAATGCTTACTATATAACATAAGAAAACTATTTGCTTTGGTTTTTATTTTTGCTGATTTTTTTTCAATTTTGATGCCCATTTGAATCTTGGTCAAATCCTAGGTTTGACCATGGTTTAAACAAGTTTAAATCATGAATATGAAAAAATAAGCATCTATCCTTCTTAGTCACCCCAAAATGTAGCTCTTGGGAGGGTTTTGGAAATTTCCATGTTTGGAACAAAAAAAACCACTTCTCTTCATGCATGCTTGACTTCATAAGACAGAGTTTAGGGTTAGGGGTGTAGATATATACATGATTTTCTAGTTTGAATATGTCTAGACCTGTTTATCAACTTTAATTCTAACTATAGACATAAGAAGACTATGTGCTTTGGTTTTTCATTTTTCTGTTTTTTTCTGAATTTTATTCCCATATATTTGAATCTTGGTCAAATCCTAGGTTCAACCAAGATTTAAACAAGTTTAAAACATGAAAATTAAAAGGTAAGCATGTATCCTTCTTAGTCACTCTAAAATGAAGCTTTTGGGATGTTCTTGAAATTTCCATGTTTGAAACCCAAAACGACTTCTCTTCATGCTAGACTTCATAAGATCGATGGGGGGTAGATACATGATTTGTCTGGTTTGGATATATATACCTAGACCTCGTTTATCAACTCGAATGCTTACGATATGACATATATAAGAAGACTATGTGCTTTTGTTTTTCATTTTTCTGATTTTTTTGAATTTTGTGCCCACCCATTTGTATCTTGGTCAAATCCTAGGTTTGATAATGATTTAAACAATTTTAAAATATGAAAATGCAAATGTAAGCATGGATCCTTCTTAGTCACTCTAAAATGAAGCTTTTGGGAGGTTTTTGAAATTTCCATGTTTGAAACCCAAAACCACTTCTCTTCACATGCTTGACTTCATAAGACATAGTTAATCAATTTAGGGGTTAGGGGTATAGATACATGATTTGTGTGGTTTGAATATGTATGGACCTTGTTTATCAACTTCAATGCTTACTATATATATGACATAAGAAAACTATTTGCTTTGGTTTTTCTTTTTTCTGATTTTTTTTTCAATTTTGATGCCCATTTGAATCTTGGTCAAATCCTAGGTTTGACCATGGTTTAAACAAGTTTAAATCATGAATATGAAAAAATAAGCATCTATCCTTCTTAGTCACCCCAAAATGTAGCTCTTGGGAGGGTTTTTGAAATTTCCATGTTTGAAACAAAAAAACCACTTCTCTTCATGCATGCTTGACTTCATAAGACAGAGTTTAGGGTTAGGGGTGTAGATATAGACATGATTTTCTAGTTTGAATATGTCTAGACATGTTTATCAACTTTAATGCTAACTATAGACATAAGAAGACTATGTGCTTTGGTTTTTCATTTTTCTGTTTTTTCTGAATTTTATTCCCATATATTTGAATCTTGGTCAAATCCTAGGTTCAACCAAGATTTAAACAAGTTTAAAACATGAAAATTAAAAGGTAAGCATGTATCCTTCTTAGTCACTCTAAAATGAAGCTTTTGGGATGTTCTTGAAATTTCCATGTTTGAAACCCAAAACGACTTCTCTTCATGCTAGACTTCATAAGATCGACGGGGGTAGATACATGATTTGTCTGGTTTGGATATACCTAGACCTCGTTTATCAACTCGAATGCTTACGATATGACATATATAAGAAGACTATGTGCTTTTGTTTTTCATTTTTCTGATTTTTTTGAATTTTGTGCCCACCCATTTGTATCTTGGTCAAATCCTAGGTTTGATAATGATTTAAACAAGTTTAAAATATGAAAATGCAAATGTAAGCATGGATCCTTCTTAGTCACTCTAAAATGAAGCTTTTGGGAGGTTTTTGAAATTTCCATGTTTGAAACCCAAAACCACTTCTCTTCACATGCTTGACTTCATAAGACATAGTTAATTAATTTAGGGCTTAGGGGGTATAGATACATGATTTGTGTGGTTTGAATATGTATGGACCTTGTTTATCAAATTCAATGCTTACTATATGACATAAGAAAACTATTTGCTTTGGTTTTTCTTTTTTCTGATTTTTTTTTCAAATTTGATGCCCATTTGAATCTGCTTGTCAAATCCTAGGTTTGACGACCAAGATAATTTAAACAAGTTTAAAACATGAAAATGAAAAGGGAAGCATGGATCCTTCTTAGTCACTCTAAAATGAAGCTTTTGGGAGGTTTTTGAAATTTCCATGTTAGAAACCCAAAACCACTTCTCTTCACATGCTTGACTTCATAAGATAGAGTTTAGGGGTTAGGGGTATAGCTACATGATTTGTCTGGTTTGAATATGTCTAGACTTTGTTTATCAACTTTAATGCTTACTATATGACATAAGAAAACTATTTGCTTTGGTTTTCCTTTTTGCTGATTTTTTTTCAATTTTGATGCCCATTTGAATCTTGTCTAATCCTAGGTTTGACCAAGATAATTTAAACAAGTTTAAAACATGAAAATGAAAAGGGAAGCATGTATCCTTCTTAGTCACTCTAAACTCGGGTTTTGCCCAGTTCTACAGATCAAGGGTTCAAAAAAATCCAACTACGGGGTTCGAACAACACGATTCTAATCCAAGAATTTTTTCGACCTCATCCAAATGGCCTCAAGCTATAGGGTTAGCATCTAGTGCAGTTTTTGTGAAAATGTATGCACTATGTGTGCTATAACTTGTATGTCTTTCAAATTTGAACCAAATTTGAATAAGTTTGAAATATTTGAAAAGGGGCTTTTGGGAGGATTTTGAAATTTCCATGTTTGAAACCCAAAACCACTTCTCTTCATGCTTGACTTAAGACGGAGTTTAGGGGTTAGGGGTAGATACATGATTTGTATGGTTTGATATGTCTAGACCTTGTTTATCAACTTTAATGCTTACTATATGACATAAGAAGACTATGTGATTTTGTTTTTCATTTTTGTTTTTTTTTTTTTTCTGCCCATTTGAATCTTGGTCAAATCCTAGGTTTGACCAAGATTTAGACAAGTTTAACACGTAAATGAGTTAACTTGGATTTCCTACCCTTGAATCCATAGGAAACTTTGTTCTAATGCACTATTATAATCAACCGAGTTTTTACACCAACAGGTCTGTCACTTACGTGTGGTGCCCACCCTTGAGGTCCCACACTTCAGTGAGCACAAGTCACGTGCAGTAGGTACGCAAACTCCCAGCCATCTTCTTTGTCAAGAGAAGACGCATCAGATGCGTATTGGAAGTCTGTGGGTCCTTCTGGATCCTTCGGTTGTCCCTCTCACAAAAAAACAAATCTCTCTCATTCTCGGCCTCGACTCGCTCGCTCGCTCGCTCGCACCTCCTGCTCACTGACAAACCCTGCACAAAAGTCAACATCATCACCCGAAAAAGGGGAGACACCCCCTTCTTCTCTCCTTCCGAGTGATCCCTCTTCCTCCGTGTTTCACTCGACGGGCAAACACCCATGTGCTGCATAGTAATAATAAAAAGGTAGTAGAAAAATCGATATACGAATCTATAATTAAATAGGTTAAACTCGGGTTTTGCCCAGTTCTGCAGATCAAGGGTTCAAAAAAATCCAACTACGGGGTTCGAACAACACGATTCTAATCCAAGAATTTTTTCGACCTCATCCAAATGGCCTCAAATTATAGGGTTAGCATCTAGTGCAGTTTGTGTGAAAATGTATGCACTATGTGTGCTATAACTTGTATGTCTTTCAAATTTGAACCAAATTTGAATAAGTTTGAAATATTTGAAAAGGGGCTTTTGGGAGGTTTTTCAAATTTCCATGTTTGAAACCCTAAACCACTTCTCTTCATGCTTGACTTCATAAGACAGAGTTTAGGGGTTAGGGGGTATAGATACATGATTTGTCTGGTTTGAATATGTCTAGACCTTGTTTATCAACTTTAATGCTTACTATATAACATAAGAAAACTATTTGCTTTGGTTTTTATTTTTGCTGATTTTTTTTCAATTTTGATGCCCATTTGAATCTTGGTCAAATCCTAGGTTTGACCATGGTTTAAACAAGTTTAAATCATGAATATGAAAAAATAAGCATCTTTCCTTCTTAGTCACCCCAAAATGTAGCTCTTGGGAGGGTTTTTGAAATTTCCATGTTTGGAACAAAAAAACCACTTCTCTTCATGCATGCTTGACTTCATAAGACAGAGTTTAGGGTTAGGGGTGTAGATATATACATGATTTTCTAGTTTGAATATGTCTAGACCTGTTTATCAACTTTAATGCTAACTATAGACATAAGAAGACTATGTGCTTTGGTTTTTCATTTTTCTGTTTTTTTCTGAATTTTATTCCCATATATTTGAATCTTGGTCAAATCCTAGGTTCAACCAAGATTTAAACAAGTTTAAAACATGAAAATAAAAGGTAAGCATGTATCCTTCTTAGTCACTCTAAAATGAAGCTTTTGGGATGTTCTTGAAATTTCCATGTTTGAAACCCAAAACGACTTCTCTTCATGCTAGACTTCATAAGATCGACAGGGGTAGATACATGATTTGTCTGGTTTGGATATACCTAGACCTCGTTTATCAACTCGAATGCTTACGATATGACATATATAAGAAGACTATGTGCTTTTGTTTTTCATTTTTCTGATTTTTTTGAATTTTGTGCCCACCAATTTGTATCTTGGTCAAATCCTAGGTTTGATAATGATTTAAACAAGTTTAAAATATGAAAATGCAAATGTAAGCATGGATCCTTCTTAGTCACTCTAAAATGAAGCTTTTGGGAGGTTTTTGAAATTTCCATGTTTGAAACCCAAAACCACTTCTCTTCACATGCTTGACTTCATAAGACATAGTTAATTAATTTAGGGCTTAGGGGGTATAGATACATGATTTGTGTGGTTTGAATATGTATGGACCTTGTTTATCAAATTCAATGCTTACTATATGACATAAGAAAACTATTTGCTTTGGTTTTTCTTTTTTCTGATTTTTTTTCAAATTTGATGCCCATTTGAATCTGCTTGTCAAATCCTAGGTTTGACGACCAAGATAATTTAAACAAGTTTAAAACATGAAAATGAAAAGGGAAGCATGGATCCTTCTTAGTCACTCTAAAATGAAGCTTTTGGGAGGTTTTTGAAATTTCCATGTTTGAAACCCAAAACCACTTCTCTTCACATGCTTGACTTCATAAGATAGAGTTTAGGGGTTAGGGGTATAGCTACATGATTTGTCTGGTTTGAATATGTCTAGACCTTGTTTATCAACTTTAATGCTTACTATATGACATAAGAAAACTATTTGCTTTGGTTTTCCTTTTTGCTGATTTTTTTTCAATTTTGATGCCCATTTGAATCTTGTCTAATCCTAGGTTTGACCAAGATAATTTAAACAAGTTTAAAACATGAAAATGAAAAGGGAAGCATGTATCCTTCTTAGTCACTCTAAACTCGGGTTTTGCCCAGTTCTACAGATCAAGGGTTCAAAAAATCCAACTACGGGGTTCGAACAACACGATTCTAATCCAAGAATTTTTTCGACCTCATCCAAATGGCCTCAAGCTATAGGGTTAGCATCTAGTGCAGTTTTTGTGAAAATGTATGCACTATGTGTGCTATAACTTGTATGTCTTTCAAATTTGAACCAAATTTGAATAAGTTTGAAATATTTGAAAAGGGGCTTTTGGGAGGATTTTGAAATTTCCATGTTTGAAACCCAAAACCACTTCTCTTCATGCTTGACTTCATAAGACGGAGTTTAGGGGTTAGGGGTAGATACATGATTTGTATGGTTTGATATGTCTAGACCTTGTTTATCAACTTTAATGCTTACTATATGACATAAGAAGACTATGTGATTTTGTTTTTCATTTTTCTGTTTTTTTATATTTTTCTGCCCATTTGAATCTTGGTCAAATCCTAGGTTTGACCAAGATTTAGACAAGTTTAACACGTAAATGAGTTAACTTGGATTTCCTACCCTTGAATCCATAGGAAACTTTGTTCTAATGCACTATTATAATCAACCGAGTTTTTACACCAACAGGTCTGTCACTTACGTGTGGTGCCCACCCTTGAGGTCCCACACTTCAGTGAGTCACGTGCAGTAGGTACGCAAACTCCCAGCCATCTTCTTTGTCAAGAGAAGACGCATCAGATGCGTATTGGAAGTCTGTGGGTCCTTCTGGATCCTTCGGTTGTCCCTCTCACAAAAAAAACAAATCTCTCTCATTCTCGGCCTCGCTCGACTCGCTCGCTCGCTCGCACCTCCTGCTCACTGACAAACCCTGCACAAAAGTCAACATCATCACCCGAAAAAGGGGAGACACCCCTTCTTCTCTCCTTCCGAGTGATCCCTCTTCCTCCGTGTTTCACTCGACGGGCAAACACCCATGTGCTGCATAGTAATAATAAAAAGGTAGTAGAAAAATCGATATACGAATCTATAATTAAATAGGTTAAACTCGGGTTTTGCCCAGTTCTACAGATCAAGGGTTCAAAAAAATCCAACTACGGGGTTCGAACAACACGATTCTAATCCAAGAATTTTTTCGACCTCATCCAAATGGCCTCAAACTATAGGGTTAGCATCTAGTGCAGTTTGTGTGAAAATGTATGCACTATGTGTGCTATAACTTGTATGTCTTTCAAATTTGAACCAAATTTGAATAAGTTTGAAATATTTGAAAAGGGGCTTTTGGGAGGTTTTTCAAATTTCCATGTTTGAAACCCTAAACCACTTCTCTTCATGCTTGACTTCATAAGACAGAGTTTAGGGGTTAGGGGGTATAGATACATGATTTGTCTGGTTTGAATATGTCTAGACCTTGTTTATCAACTTTAATGCTTACTATATAACATAAGAAAACTATTTGCTTTGGTTTTTATTTTTGCTGATTTTTTTTCAATTTTGATGCCCATTTGAATCTTGGTCAAATCCTAGGTTTGACCATGGTTTAAACAAGTTTAAATCATGAATATGAAAAAATAAGCATCTTTCCTTCTTAGTCACCCCAAAATGTAGCTCTTGGGAGGGTTTTTGAAATTTCCATGTTTGGAAAAAAAAAACCACTTCTCTTCATGCATGCTTGACTTCATAAGACAGAGTTTAGGGTTAGGGGTGTAGATATATACATGATTTTCTAGTTTGAATATGTCTAGACCTGTTTATCAACTTTAATGCTAACTATAGACATAAGAAGACTATGTGCTTTGGTTTTTCATTTTTCTATTTTTTTCTGAATTTTATTCCCATATATTTGAATCTTGGTCAAATCCTAGGTTCAACCAAGATTTAAACAAGTTTAAAACATGAAAATTAAAAGGTAAGCATGTATCCTTCTTAGTCACTCTAAAATGAAGCTTTTGGGATGTTCTTGAAATTTCCATGTTTGAAACCCAAAACGACTTCTCTTCATGCTAGACTTCATAAGATCGACAGGGGGTAGATACATGATTTGTCTGGTTTGGATATACCTAGACCTCGTTTATCAACTCAAATGCTTACGATATGACATATATAAGAAGACTATGTGCTTTTGTTTTTCATTTTTCTGATTTTTTTGAATTTTGTGCCCACCCATTTGTATCTTGGTCAAATCCTAGGTTTGATAATGATTTAAACAAGTTTAAAATATGAAAATGCAAATGTAAGCATGGATCCTTCTTAGTCTGTCTAAAATGAAGCTTTTGGGAGGTTTTTGAAATTTCCATGTTTGAAACCCAAAACCACTTCTCTTCACATGCTTGACTTCATAAGACATAGTTAATTAATTTAGGGCTTAGGGGGTATAGATACATGATTTGTGTGGTTTGAATATGTATGGACCTTGTTTATCAAATTCAATGCTTACTATATGACATAAGAAAACTATTTGCTTTGGTTTTTCTTTTTTCTGATTTTTTTTCAAATTTGATGCCCATTTGAATCTGCTTGTCAAATCCTAGGTTTGACGACCAAGATAATTTAAACAAGTTTAAAACATGAAAATGAAAAGGGAAGCATGGATCCTTCTTAGTCACTCTAAAATGAAGCTTTTGGGAGGTTTTTGAAATTTCCATGTTTGAAACCCAAAACCACTTCTCTTCACATGCTTGACTTCATAAGATAGAGTTTAGGGGTTAGGGGTATAGCTACATGATTTGTCTGGTTTGAATATGTCTAGACCTTGTTTATCAACTTTAATGCTTACTATATGACATAAGAAAACTATTTGCTTTGGTTTTCCTTTTTGCTGATTTTTTTTCAATTTTGATGCCCATTTGAATCTTGTCTAATCCTAGGTTTGACCAAGATAATTTAAACAAGTTTAAAACATGAAAATGAAAAGGGAAGCATGTATCCTTCTTAGTCACTCTAAACTCGGGTTTTGCCCAGTTCTACAGATCAAGGGTTCAAAAAAATCCAACTACGGGGTTCGAACAACACGATTCTAATCCAAGAATTTTTTCGACCTCATCCAAATGGCCTCAAGCTATAGGGTTAGCATCTAGTGCAGTTTTTGTGAAAATGTATGCACTATGTGTGCTATAACTTGTATGTCTTTCAAATTTGAACCAAATTTGAATAAGTTTGAAATATTTGAAAAGGGGCTTTTGGGAGGTTTTTCAAATTTCCATGTTTGAAACCCTAAACCACTTCTCTTCATGCTTGACTTCATAAGACAGAGTTTAGGGGTTAGGGGGTATAGATACATGATTTGTCTGGTTTGAATATGTCTAGACCTTGTTTATCAACTTTAATGCTTACTATATAACATAAGAAAACTATTTGCTTTGGTTTTTATTTTTGCTGATTTTTTTTCAATTTTGATGCCCATTTGAATCTTGGTCAAATCCTAGGTTTGACCATGGTTTAAACAAGTTTAAATCATGAATATGAAAAAATAAGCATCTTTCCTTCTTAGTCACCCCAAAATGTAGCTCTTGGGAGGGTTTTTGAAATTTCCATGTTTGGAACAAAAAAACCACTTCTCTTCATGCATGCTTGACTTCATAAGACAGAGTTTAGGGTTAGGGGTGTAGATATATACATGATTTTCTAGTTTGAATATGTCTAGACCTGTTTATCAACTTTAATGCTAACTATAGACATAAGAAGACTATGTGCTTTGGTTTTTCATTTTTCTGTTTTTTCTGAATTTTATTCCCATATATTTGAATCTTGGTCAAATCCTAGGTTCAACCAAGATTTAAACAAGTTTAAAACATGAAAATTAAAAGGTAAGCATGTATCCTTCTTAGTCACTCTAAAATGAAGCTTTTGGGATGTTCTTGAAATTTCCATGTTTGAAACCCAAAACGACTTCTCTTCATGCTAGACTTCATAAGATCGACGGGGGGTAGATACATGATTTGTCTGGTTTGGATATACCTAGACCTCGTTTATCAACTCGAATGCTTACGATATGACATATATAAGAAGACTATGTGCTTTTGTTTTTCATTTTTCTGATTTTTTTGAATTTTGTGCCCACCCATTTGTATCTTGGTCAAATCCTAGGTTTGATAATGATTTAAACAAGTTTAAAATATGAAAATGCAAATGTAAGCATGGATCCTTCTTAGTCTGTCTAAAATGAAGCTTTTGGGAGGTTTTTGAAATTTCCATGTTTGAAACCCAAAACCACTTCTCTTCACATGCTTGACTTCATAAGACATAGTTAATTAATTTAGGGCTTAGGGGGTATAGATACATGATTTGTGTGGTTTGAATATGTATGGACCTTGTTTATCAAATTCAATGCTTACTATATGACATAAGAAAACTATTTGCTTTGGTTTTTCTTTTTTCTGATTTTTTTTTCAAATTTGATGCCCATTTGAATCTGCTTGTCAAATCCTAGGTTTGACGACCAAGATAATTTAAACAAGTTTAAAACATGAAAATGAAAAGGGAAGCATGGATCCTTCTTAGTCACTCTAAAATGAAGCTTTTGGGAGGTTTTTGAAATTTCCATGTTTGAAACCCAAAACCACTTCTCTTCACATGCTTGACTTCATAAGATAGAGTTTAGGGGTTAGGGGTATAGCTACATGATTTGTCTGGTTTGAATATGTCTAGACCTTGTTTATCAACTTTAATGCTTACTATATGACATAAGAAAACTATTTGCTTTGGTTTTCCTTTTTGCTGATTTTTTTTCAATTTTGATGCCCATTTGAATCTTGTCTAATCCTAGGTTTGACCAAGATAATTTAAACAAGTTTAAAACATGAAAATGAAAAGGGAAGCATGTATCCTTCTTAGTCACTCTAAACTCGGGTTTTGCCCAGTTCTACAGATCAAGGGTTCAAAAAAATCCAACTACGGGGTTCGAACAACACGATTCTAATCCAAGAATTTTTTCGACCTCATCCAAATGGCCTCAAGCTATAGGGTTAGCATCTAGTGCAGTTTTTGTGAAAATGTATGCACTATGTGTGCTATAACTTGTATGTCTTTCAAATTTGAACCAAATTTGAATAAGTTTGAAATATTTGAAAAGGGGCTTTTGGGAGGATTTTGAAATTTCCATGTTTGAAACCCAAAACCACTTCTCTTCATGCTTGACTTCATAAGACGGAGTTTAGGGGTTAGGGGTAGATACATGATTTGTATGGTTTGATATGTCTAGACCTTGTTTATCAACTTTAATGCTTACTATATGACATAAGAAGACTATGTGATTTTGTTTTTCATTTTTCTGTTTTTTTATTTTTCTGCCCATTTGAATCTTGGTCAAATCCTAGGTTTGACCAAGATTTAGACAAGTTTAACACGTAAATGAGTTAACTTGGATTTCCTACCCTTGAATCCATAGGAAACTTTGTTCTAATGCACTATTATAATCAACCGAGTTTTTACACCAACAGGTCTGTCACTTACGTGTGGTGCCCACCCTTGAGGTCCCACACTTCAGTGAGCACAAGTCACGTGCGTAGGTACGCAAACTCCCAGCCATCTTCTTTGTCAAGAGAAGACGCATCAGATGCGTATTGGAAGTCTGTGGGTCCTTCTGGATCCTTCGGTTGTCCCTCTCACAAAAAAAACAAATCTCTCTCATTCTCGGCCTCGCTCGACTCGCTCGCTCGCTCGCTCGCTCGCACCTCCTGCTCACTGACAAACCCTGCACAAAAGTCAACATCATCACCCGAAAAAGGGGAGACACCCCCTTCTTCTCTCCTTCCGAGTGATCCCTCTTCCTCCGTGTTTCACTCGACGGGCAAACACCCATGTGCTGCATAGTAATAATAAAAAGGTAGTAGAAAAATCGATATACGAATCTATAATTAAATAGGTTAAACTCGGGTTTTGCCCAGTTCTACAGATCAAGGGTTCAAAAAAATCCAACTACGGGGTTCGAACAACACGATTCTAATCCAAGAATTTTTTCGACCTCATCCAAATGGCCTCAAATTATAGGGTTAGCATCTAGTGCAGTTTGTGTGAAAATGTATGCACTATGTGTGCTATAACTTGTATGTCTTTCAAATTTGAACCAAATTTGAATAAGTTTGAAATATTTGAAAAGGGGCTTTTGGGAGGTTTTTCAAATTTCCATGTTTGAAACCCAAAACCACTTCTCTTCATGCTTGACTTCATAAGACAGAGTTTAGGGGTTAGGGGGTATAGATACATGATTTGTCTGGTTTGAATATGTCTAGACCTTGTTTATCAACTTTAATGCTTACTATATAACATAAGAAAACTATTTGCTTTGGTTTTTATTTTTGCTGATTTTTTTTCAATTTTGATGCCCATTTGAATCTTGGTCAAATCCTAGGTTTGACCATGGTTTAAACAAGTTTAAATCATGAATATGAAAAAATAAGCATCTATCCTTCTTAGTCACCCCAAAATGTAGCTCTTGGGAGGGTTTTTGAAATTTCCATGTTTGGAACAAAAAAACCACTTCTCTTCATGCATGCTTGACTTCATAAGACAGAGTTTAGGGTTAGGGGTGTAGATATATACATGATTTTCTAGTTTGAATATGTCTAGACCTGTTTATCAACTTTAATGCTAACTATAGACATAAGAAGACTATGTGCTTTGGTTTTTCATTTTTCTGTTTTTTCTGAATTTTATTCCCATATATTTGAATCTTGGTCAAATCCTAGGTTCAACCAAGATTTAAACAAGTTTAAAACATGAAAATTAAAAGGTAAGCATGTAT
This sequence comes from Lolium multiflorum, assembly GCA_030979885.1. Lineage (NCBI taxonomy): Eukaryota > Viridiplantae > Streptophyta > Magnoliopsida > Poales > Poaceae > Lolium > Lolium multiflorum. Next base: position 143,872,099 of record CM061752.1, read on the forward strand.
CCTTCTTAGTCACTCTAAAATGAAGCTTTTGGGATGTTCTTGAAATTTCCATGTTTGAAACCCAAAACGACTTCTCTTCATGCTAGACTTCATAAGATCGACGGGGGGTAGATACATGATTTGTCTGGTTTGGATATACCTAGACCTCGTTTATCAACTCGAATGCTTACGATATGACATATATAAGAAGACTATGTGCTTTTGTTTTTCATTTTTCTGATTTTTTTGAATTTTGTGCCCACCCATTTGTATCTTGGTCAAATCCTAGGTTTGATAATGATTTAAACAAGTTTAAAATATGAAAATGCAAATGTAAGCATGGATCCTTCTTAGTCTGTCTAAAATGAAGCTTTTGGGAGGTTTTTGAAATTTCCATGTTTGAAACCCAAAACCACTTCTCTTCACATGCTTGACTTCATAAGACATAGTTAATTAATTTAGGGCTTAGGGGGTATAGATACATGATTTGTGTGGTTTGAATATGTATGGACCTTGTTTATCAAATTCAATGCTTACTATATGACATAAGAAAACTATTTGCTTTGGTTTTTCTTTTTTCTGATTTTTTTTCAAATTTGATGCCCATTTGAATCTGCTTGTCAAATCCTAGGTTTGACCAAGATAATTTAAACAAGTTTAAAACATGAAAATGAAAAGGGAAGCATGGATCCTTCTTAGTCACTCTAAAATGAAGCTTTTGGGAGGTTTTTGAAATTTCCATGTTTGAAACCCAAAACCACTTCTCTTCACATGCTTGACTTCATAAGATAGAGTTTAGGGGTTAGGGGTATAGCTACATGATTTGTCTGGTTTGAATATGTCTAGACCTTGTTTATCAACTTTAATGCTTACTATATGACATAAGAAAACTATTTGCTTTGGTTTTCCTTTTTGCTGATTTTTTTTCAATTTTGATGCCCATTTGAATCTTGTCTAATCCTAGGTTTGACCAAGATAATTTAAACAAGTTTAAAACATGAAAATGAAAAGGGAAGCATGTATCCTTCTTAGTCACTCTAAACTCGGGTTTTGCCCAGTTCTACAGATCAAGGGTTCAAAAAAATCCAACTACGGGGTTCGAACAACACGATTCTAATCCAAGAATTTTTTCGACCTCATCCAAATGGCCTCAAGCTATAGGGTTAGCATCTAGTGCAGTTTTTGTGAAAATGTATGCACTATGTGTGCTATAACTTGTATGTCTTTCAAATTTGAACCAAATTTGAATAAGTTTGAAATATTTGAAAAGGGGCTTTTGGGAGGATTTTGAAATTTCCATGTTTGAAACCCAAAACCACTTCTCTTCATGCTTGACTTCATAAGACGGAGTTTAGGGGTTAGGGGTAGATACATGATTTGTATGGTTTGATATGTCTAGACCTTGTTTATCAACTTTAATGCTTACTATATGACATAAGAAGACTATGTGATTTTGTTTTTCATTTTTCTGTTTTTTTTTATTTTTCTGCCCATTTGAATCTTGGTCAAATCCTAGGTTTGACCAAGATTTAGACAAGTTTAACACGTAAATGAGTTAACTTGGATTTCCTACCCTTGAATCCATAGGAAACTTTGTTCTAATGCACTATTATAATCAACCGAGTTTTTACACCAACAGGTCTGTCACTTACGTGTGGTGCCCACCCTTGAGGTCCCACACTTCAGTGAGCACAAGTCACGTGCAGTAGGTACGCAAACTCCCAGCCATCTTCTTTGTCAAGAGAAGACGCATCAGGATGCGTATTGGAAGTCTGTGGGTCCTTCTGGATCCTTCGGTTGTCCCTCTCACAAAAAAACAAATCTCTCTCATTCTCGGCCTCGCTCGACTCGCTCGCTCGCTCGCTCGCACCTCCTGCTCACTGACAAACCCTGCACAAAAGTCAACATCATCACCCGAAAAAGGGGAGACACCCCTTCTTCTCTCCTTCCGAGTGATCCCTCTTCCTCCGTGTTTCACTCGACGGGCAAACACCCATGTGCTGCATAGTAATAATAAAAAGGTAGTAGAAAAATCGATATACGAATCTATAATTAAATAGGTTAAACTCGGGTTTTGCCCAGTTCTGCAGATCAAGGGTTCAAAAAAAAATCCAACTACGGGGTTCGAACAACACGATTCTAATCCAAGAATTTTTTCGACCTCATCCAAATGGCCTCAAATTATAGGGTTAGCATCTAGTGCAGTTTGTGTGAAAATGTATGCACTATGTGTGCTATAACTTGTATGTCTTTCAAATTTGAACCAAATTTGAATAAGTTTGAAATATTTGAAAAGGGGCTTTTGGGAGGTTTTTCAAATTTCCATGTTTGAAACCCAAAACCACTTCTCTTCATGCTTGACTTCATAAGACAGAGTTTAGGGGTTAGGGGTATAGATACATGATTTGTCTGGTTTGAATATGTCTAGACCTTGTTTATCAACTTTAATGCTTACTATATAACATAAGAAAACTATTTGCTTTGGTTTTTATTTTTGCTGATTTTTTTTCAATTTTGATGCCCATTTGAATCTTGGTCAAATCCTAGGTTTGACCATGGTTTAAACAAGTTTAAATCATGAATATGAAAAAATAAGCATCTATCCTTCTTAGTCACCCCAAAATGTAGCTCTTGGGAGGGTTTTTGAAATTTCCATGTTTGGAACAAAAAAAACCACTTCTCTTCATGCATGCTTGACTTCATAAGACAGAGTTTAGGGTTAGGGGTGTAGATATATACATGATTTTCTAGTTTGAATATGTCTAGACCTGTTTATCAACTTTAATGCTAACTATAGACATAAGAAGACTATGTGCTTTGGTTTTTCATTTTTCTGTTTTTTTCTGAATTTTATTCCCATATATTTGAATCTTGGTCAAATCCTAGGTTCAACCAAGATTTAAACAAGTTTAAAACATGAAAATTAAAAGGTAAGCATGTATCCTTCTTAGTCACTCTAAAATGAAGCTTTTGGGATGTTCTTGAAATTTCCATGTTTGAAACCCAAAACGACTTCTCTTCATGCTAGACTTCATAAGATCGACGGGGGGTAGATACATGATTTGTCTGGTTTGGATATACCTAGACCTCGTTTATCAACTCGAATGCTTACGATATGACATATATAAGAAGACTATGTGCTTTTGTTTTTCATTTTTCTGATTTTTTTGAATTTTGTGCCCACCCATTTGTATCTTGGTCAAATCCTAGGTTTGATAATGATTTAAACAAGTTTAAAATATGAAAATGCAAATGTAAGCATGGATCCTTCTTAGTCTGTCTAAAATGAAGCTTTTGGGAGGTTTTTGAAATTTCCATGTTTGAAACCCAAAACCACTTCTCTTCACATGCTTGACTTCATAAGACATAGTTAATTAATTTAGGGCTTAGGGGGTATAGATACATGATTTGTGTGGTTTGAATATGTATGGACCTTGTTTATCAAATTCAATGCTTACTATATGACATAAGAAAACTATTTGCTTTGGTTTTTCTTTTTTCTGATTTTTTTTTCAAATTTGATGCCCATTTGAATCTTGTCAAATCCTAGGTTTGACGACCAAGATAATTTAAACAAGTTTAAAACATGAAAATGAAAAGGGAAGCATGGATCCTTCTTAGTCACTCTAAAATGAAGCTTTTGGGAGGTTTTTGAAATTTCCATGTTTGAAACCCAAAACCACTTCTCTTCACATGCTTGACTTCATAAGATAGAGTTTAGGGGTTAGGGGGTATAGCTACATGATTTGTCTGGTTTGAATCTTGTCAAATCCTAGGTTTGACCAAGATTTAGACAAGTTTAACACGTAAATGAGTTAACTTGGATTTCCTACCATTGAATCCATAGGAAACTTTGTTCTAATGCACTATAATAATCAACCGAGTTTTTACACCAACAGGTCTGTCACTTACGTGTGGTGCCCACGCTTGAGGTCCCACACTTCAGTGAGCACAAGTCACGTGCAATAGGTACGCAAACTATTTGCTTTGGTTTTCCTTTTTGCTGATTTTTTTTCAATTTTGATGCCCATTTGAATCTTGTCTAATCCTAGGTTTGACCAAGATAATTTAAACAAGTTTAAAACATGAAAATGAAAAGGGAAGCATGTATCCTTCTTAGTCACTCTAAACTCGGGTTTTGCCCAGTTCTACAGATCAAGGGTTCAAAAAAATCCAACTACGGGGTTCGAACAACACGATTCTAATCCAAGAATTTTTTCGACCTCATCCAAATGGCCTCAAGCTATAGGGTTAGCATCTAGTGCAGTTTTTGTGAAAATGTATGCACTATGTGTGCTATAACTTGTATGTCTTTCAAATTTGAACCAAATTTGAATAAGTTTGAAATATTTGAAAAGGGGCTTTTGGGAGGATTTTGAAATTTCCATGTTTGAAACCCAAAACCACTTCTCTTCATGCTTGACTTCATAAGACGGAGTTTAGGGGTTAGGGGTAGATACATGATTTGTATGGTTTGATATGTCTAGACCTTGTTTATCAACTTTAATGCTTACTATATGACATAAGAAGACTATGTGATTTTGTTTTTCATTTTTCTGTTTTTTTTATTTTTCTGCCCATTTGAATCTTGGTCAAATCCTAGGTTTGACCAAGATTTAGACAAGTTTAACACGTAAATGAGTTAACTTGGATTTCCTACCCTTGAATCCATAGGAAACTTTGTTCTAATGCACTATTATAATCAACCGAGTTTTTACACCAACAGGTCTGTCACTTACGTGTGGTGCCCACCCTTGAGGTCCCACACTTCAGTGAGCACAAGTCACGTGCAGTAGGTACGCAAACTCCCAGCCATCTTCTTTGTCAAGAGAAGACGCATCAGATGCGTATTGGAAGTCTGTGGGTCCTTCTGGATCCTTCGGTTGTCCCTCTCACAAAAAAACAAATCTCTCTCATTCTCGCTCGCTCGCTCGCTCGCTCGCTCGCACCTCCTGCTCACTGACAAACCCTGCACAAAAGTCAACATCATCACCCGAAAAAGGGGAGACACCCCCTTCTTCTCTCCTTCCGAGTGATCCCTCTTCCTCCGTGTTTCACTCGACGGGCAAACACCCATGTGCTGCATAGTAATAATAAAAAGGTAGTAGAAAAATCGATATACGAATCTATAATTAAATAGGTTAAACTCGGGTTTTGCCCAGTTCTGCAGATCAAGGGTTCAAAAAAAAATCCAACTACGGGGTTCGAACAACACGATTCTAATCCAAGAATTTTTTCGACCTCATCCAAATGGCCTCAAATTATAGGGTTAGCATCTAGTGCAGTTTGTGTGAAAATGTATGCACTATGTGTGCTATAACTTGTATGTCTTTCAAATTTGAACCAAATTTGAATAAGTTTGAAATATTTGAAAAGGGGCTTTTGGGAGGTTTTTGAAATTTCCATGTTTGAAACCCAAAACCACTTCTCTTCATGCTTGACTTCATAAGACAGAGTTTAGGGGTTAGGGGTATAGATACATGATTTGTCTGGTTTGAATATGTCTAGACCTTGTTTATCAACTTTAATGCTTACTATATAACATAAGAAAACTATTTGCTTTGGTTTTTATTTTTGCTGATTTTTTTTCAATTTTGATGCCCATTTGAATCTTGGTCAAATCCTAGGTTTGACCATGGTTTAAACAAGTTTAAATCATGAATATGAAAAAATAAGCATCTATCCTTCTTAGTCACCCCAAAATGTAGCTCTTGGGAGGGTTTTTGAAATTTCCATGTTTGAAACAAAAAAACCACTTCTCTTCATGCATGCTTGACTTCATAAGACAGAGTTTAGGGTTAGGGGTGTAGATATATACATGATTTTCTAGTTTGAATATGTCTAGACATGTTTATCAACTTTAATGCTAACTATAGACATAAGAAGACTATGTGCTTTGGTTTTTCATTTTTCTGTTTTTTTCTGAATTTTATTCCCATATATTTGAATCTTGGTCAAATCCTAGGTTCAACCAAGATTTAAACAAGTTTAAAACATGAAAATTAAAAGGTAAGCATGTATCCTTCTTAGTCACTCTAAAATGAAGCTTTTGGGATGTTCTTGAAATTTCCATGTTTGAAACCCAAAACGACTTCTCTTCATGCTAGACTTCATAAGATCGACGGGGGTAGATACATGATTTGTCTGGTTTGGATATACCTAGACCTCGTTTATCAACTCGAATGCTTACGATATGACATATATAAGAAGACTATGTGCTTTTGTTTTTCATTTTTCTGATTTTTTTGAATTTTGTGCCCACCCATTTGTATCTTGGTCAAATCCTAGGTTTGATAATGATTTAAACAAGTTTAAAATATGAAAATGCAAATGTAAGCATGGATCCTTCTTAGTCTGTCTAAAATGAAGCTTTTGGGAGGTTTTTGAAATTTCCATGTTTGAAACCCAAAACCACTTCTCTTCACATGCTTGACTTCATAAGACATAGTTAATTAATTTAGGGCTTAGGGGGTATAGATACATGATTTGTGTGGTTTGAATATGTATGGACCTTGTTTATCAAATTCAATGCTTACTATATGACATAAGAAAACTATTTGCTTTGGTTTTTCTTTTTTCTGTTTTTTTTTCAAATTTGATGCCCATTTGAATCTTGTCAAATCCTAGGTTTGACGACCAAGATAATTTAAACAAGTTTAAAACATGAAAATGAAAAGGGAAGCATGGATCCTTCTTAGTCACTCTAAAATGAAGCTTTTGGGAGGTTTTTGAAATTTCCATGTTTGAAACCCAAAACCACTTCTCTTCACATGCTTGACTTCATAAGATAGAGTTTAGGGGTTAGGGGGTATAGCTACATGATTTGTCTGGTTTGAATCTTGTCAAATCCTAGGTTTGACCAAGATTTAGACAAGTTTAACACGTAAATGAGTTAACTTGGATTTCCTACCATTGAATCCATAGGAAACTTTGTTCTAATGCACTATAATAATCAACCGAGTTTTTACACCAACAGGTCTGTCACTTACGTGTGGTGCCCACGCTTGAGGTCCCACACTTCAGTGAGCACAAGTCACGTGCAATAGGTACGCAAACTATTTGCTTTGGTTTTCCTTTTTGCTGATTTTTTTTCAATTTTGATGCCCATTTGAATCTTGTCTAATCCTAGGTTTGACCAAGATAATTTAAACAAGTTTAAAACATGAAAATGAAAAGGGAAGCATGTATCCTTCTTAGTCACTCTAAACTCGGGTTTTGCCCAGTTCTACAGATCAAGGGATCAAAAAAATCCAACTACGGGGTTCGAACAACACGATTCTAATCCAAGAATTTTTTCGACCTCATCCAAATGGCCTCAAGCTATAGGGTTAGCATCTAGTGCAGTTTTTGTGAAAATGTATGCACTATGTGTGCTATAACTTGTATGTCTTTCAAATTTGAACCAAATTTGAATAAGTTTGAAATATTTGAAAAGGGGCTTTTGGGAGGATTTTGAAATTTCCATGTTTGAAACCCAAAACCACTTCTCTTCATGCTTGACTTCATAAGACGGAGTTTAGGGGTTAGGGGTAGATACATGATTTGTATGGTTTGATATGTCTAGACCTTGTTTATCAACTTTAATGCTTACTATATGACATAAGAAGACTATGTGATTTTGTTTTTCATTTTTTTTTTTTTTTATTTTTCTGCCCATTTGAATCTTGGTCAAATCCTAGGTTTGACCAAGATTTAGACAAGTTTAACACGTAAATGAGTTAACTTGGATTTCCTACCCTTGAATCCATAGGAAACTTTGTTCTAATGCACTATTATAATCAACCGAGTTTTTACACCAACAGGTCTGTCACTTACGTGTGGTGCCCACCCTTGAGGTCCCACACTTCAGTGAGCACAAGTCACGTGCAGTAGGTACGCAAACTCCCATCCATCTTCTTTGTCAAGAGAAGACGCATCAGATGCGTATTGGAAGTCTGTGGGTCCTTCTGGATCCTTCGGTTGTCCCTCTCACAAAAAAACAAATCTCTCTCATTCTCGCTCGCTCGACTCGCTCGCTCGCTCGCACCTCCTGCTCACTGACAAACCCTGCACAAAAGTCAACATCATCACCCGAAAAAGGGGAGACACCCCTTCTTCTCTCCTTCCGAGTGATCCCTCTTCCTCCGTGTTTCACTCGACGGGCAAACACCCATGTGCTGCATAGTAATAATAAAAAGGTAGTAGAAAAATCGATATACGAATCTATAATTAAATAGGTTAAACTCGGGTTTTGCCCAGTTCTACAGATCAAGGGTTCAAAAAAATCCAACTACGGGGTTCGAACAACACGATTCTAATCCAAGAATTTTTTCGACCTCATCCAAATGGCCTCAAATTATAGGGTTAGCATCTAGTGCAGTTTGTGTGAAAATGTATGCACTATGTGTGCTATAACTTGTATGTCTTTCAAATTTGAACCAAATTTGAATAAGTTTGAAATATTTGAAAAGGGGCTTTTGGGAGGTTTTTGAAATTTCCATGTTTGAAACCCAAAACCACTTCTCTTCATGCTTGACTTCATAAGACAGAGTTTAGGGGTTAGGGGGTATAGCTACATGATTTGTCTGGTTTGAATATGTCTAGACCTTGTTTATCAACTTTAATGCTTACTATATAACATAAGAAAACTATTTGCTTTGGTTTTTCTTTTTGCTGATTTTTTTCAATTTTGATGCCCATTTGAATCTTGGTCAAATCCTAGGTTTGACCATGGTTTAAACAAGTTTAAATCATGAATATGAAAAAATAAGCATCTATCCTTCTTAGTCACCCCAAAATGTAGCTCTTGGGAGGGTTTTTGAAATTTCCATGTTTGAAACAAAAAAACCACTTCTCTTCATGCATGCTTGACTTCATAAGACAGAGTTTAGGGTTAGGGGTGTAGATATAGACATGATTTTCTAGTTTGAATATGTCTAGACATGTTTATCAACTTTAATGCTAACTATAGACATAAGAAGACTATGTGCTTTGGTTTTTCATTTTTCTATTTTTTTTGAATTTTATGCCCATATATTTGAATCTTGGTCAAATCCTAGGTTCAACCAAGATTTAAACAAGTTTAAAACATGAAAATTAAAAGGTAAGCATGTATCCTTCTTAGTCACTCTAAAATGAAGCTTTTGGGATGTTCTTGAAATTTCCATGTTTGAAACCCAAAACGACTTCTCTTCATGCTAGACTTCATAAGATCGATGGGGGGTAGATACATGATTTGTCTGGTTTGGATATATATACCTAGACCTCGTTTATCAACTCGAATGCTTACGATATGACATATATAAGAAGACTATGTGCTTTTGTTTTTCATTTTTCTGATTTTTTTGAATTTTGTGCCCACCCATTTGTATCTTGGTCAAATCCTAGGTTTGATAATGATTTAAACAATTTTAAAATATGAAAATGCAAATGTAAGCATGGATCCTTCTTAGTCACTCTAAAATGAAGCTTTTGGGAGGTTTTTGAAATTTCCATGTTTGAAACCCAAAACCACTTCTCTTCACATGCTTGACTTCATAAGACATAGTTAATCAATTTAGGGGTTAGGGGTATAGATACATGATTTGTGTGGTTTGAATATGTATGGACCTTGTTTATCAACTTCAATGCTTACTATATATATGACATAAGAAAACTATTTGCTTTGGTTTTTCTTTTTTCTGATTTTTTTTTCAATTTTGATGCCCATTTGGATCTTGTCAAATCCTAGGTTTGACGACCAAGATAATTTAAACAAGTTTAAAACATGAAAATGAAAAGGTAAGCATGGATCCTTCTTAGTCACTCTAAAATGAAGCTTTTGGGAGGTTTTTGAAATTTCCATGTTTGAAACCCAAAACCACTTCTCTTCACATGCTTGACTTCAATTCATAAGACAGAGTTTAGGGGTTAGGGGGTATAGCTACATGATTTGTCTGGTTTGATTATGTCTAGACCTTGTTTATCAACTTTAATGCTTACTATATGACATAAGAAAACTATTTGCTTTGGTTTTTCTTTTTGCTGAATTTTTTTCAATTTTGATGCCCATTTGAATCTTGTCTAATCCTAGGTTTGACCAAGATAATTTAAACAAGTTTAAAACATGAAAATGAAAAGGGAAGCATGTATCCTTCTTAGTCACCCCAAAATGTAGCTCTTAGGATGGTTTTTGAAATTTCCATGTTTGACTTCATAAGACGGAGTTTAGGGGTTAGGGGGTATAGATACATGATTTGTGTGGTTTGAATATGTATGGACCTTTTTTATCAACTTTACTGCTTACTACATGACATAAGAAGACTATGTGATTTGGTTTTTCATTTTTCTGTTTTTTTATTTTTCTGCCCATTTGAATCTTGGTCAAATCCTAGGTTTGACCAAGATTTAGACAAGTTTAACACGTAAATGAGTTAACTTGGATTTCCTACCCTTGAATCCATAGGAAACTTTGTTCTAATGCACTATTATAATCAACCGAGTTTTTACACCAACAGGTCTGTCACTTACGTGTGGTGCCCACCCTTGAGGTCCCACACTTCAGTGAGCACAAGTCACGTGCAGTAGGTACGCAAACTCCCAGCCATCTTCTTTGTCAAGAGAAGACGCATCAGATGCGTATTGGAAGTCTGTGGGTCCTTCTGGATCCTTCGGTTGTCCCTCTCACAAAAAAACAAATCTCTCTCATTCTCGGCCTCGCTCGACTCGCTCGCTCGCTCGCACCTCCTGCTCACTGACAAACCCTGCACAAAAGTCAACATCATCACCCGAAAAAGGGGAGACACCCCCTTCTTCTCTCCGAGTGATCCCTCTTCCTCCGTGTTTCACTCGACGGGCAAACACCCATGTGCTGCATAGTAATAATAAAAAGGTAGTAGAAAAATCGATATACGAATCTATAATTAAATAGGTTAAACTCGGGTTTTGCCCAGTTCTACAGATCAAGGGTTCAAAAAAATCCAACTACGGGGTTCGAACAACACGATTCTAATCCAAGAATTTTTTCGACCTCATCCAAATGGTCTCAAATTATAGGGTTAGCATCTAGTGCAGTTTGTGTGAAAATGTATGCAATATGTGTGATATAACTTGTATGTCTTTCAAATTTGAACCAAATTTGAATAAGTTTGAAATATTTGAAAACGGGCTTAATTTTGGGAGGTTTTTGAACCAAAGAGAAGTGGTATTGGGTTTCAAACATGGAAATTCCAAAAACCTCCCGGCCACGAGCTCCATTTTGGAGTGACTAAGAAGGGATCGATTTTACTTAGGTATGTAGTATTGTACATCACAAATGTGAAATGAAACAGATGATGTGAATCTCTATAAACCCTAAACCCTAATTATATTAAACCCCTAGACCCTAACACTAAACCTTATATATATAAACCATAAACCTATATATCACTACCAAAAAATGAGTCATGCGATTCAAATGTTTGGCATTGTTTTCTCGTAGCATGCAAAATGCTCTCACACACACTTCTGGGGAAGCGAGGCCTCAAACACATGGTGCAAAAAAATATGCAGGGTTCTTGTCTAAACATAGAAGTGTATATATGCCATGTTTATTTGGTACTGTTCATAGAGGTATTATGTAAACCACAAATGATATGACTATGCATGCTTTGTTTCGATCTTTTCTATCAATCCCCACACAATAACTTATTAATTCGGCTTGTTTTAAAATTTAGCTAGGTCGAGCAATCTCACGATGCTCTCACCCTGCTTGTTTTAATTTGCTCTAGTAGGAGGGTGCGGTGCATGTGTTTGGCCATTATTATATAAAATGTACTTGGCTCGATCCACACATTCAGGCCACACACCCATGTATTTTTTAAATTATTTGTTTGATCTGTACTTCATCTACACACTGTGTCAAATTTGCATTTTATCGGATTTAGCCCAAGAAATTGTATATATATAGATGCACATTGAGATAATTCATGAAACCTTGGAAATGGTCATCCTGTCATGCATGTTTCCCCGCGAATGAAAACTTGATTGGTGGCAGACAAGCAAAAACACATTTATGGGCGACAACCCAAAATGCACATATTTTGCAAAGTATTCATGCTTGCATGATGAAAAGTTGCAAATATATACATAAAATTGGGCCATGATTCAAAAGTTTGGCATGGTTCTTGTGTAGTGGTACCAAGCTCACATGCATGTGGGAGGAAATTTAGCTAGACGAACTCCAACATGGTGCCAATCTACTTGAGGGTTCTTCTCTAAAACACTGGTATGGCATGTTTGGTATTTTCCCTAGATATATGTACTACAAAATGATGAATACTCCATGTTTTTAGATTGCCTTTTTTGAATCACGTGTGCCTTGATTTCAAATCTAGGTCAAATCACTGGGGGAGGGGGATAAACTTGGCTTCATGGAAAAAATAATGTCTTGTAAATGAGATAACTTGGCTTTCCTACCCTTGGATCTATAGGAAACTATGGAGTACTTATACATTATAATAATCACCCGAGTACACCAACTGGTCTGTCACTTACGTGTGGTTCCCATGCGTGAGGTCCCACACTTCAGTGAGCACAGGTCATGTGTCCACCAGTCTAGAGGCTCCCGTTAAAAGAAGAGCCCTCTATATTATTATAAAGAAACATCAATCTCCATAAACATCAATCTCCCTTCTCAGTTCTCAGCTTCTCACTGCTCCCCCCTCGCTCGCGCCGCCGCCGCCACAACCCCCCGCGCCCCTTTCCGATCCCTCATCAGACCTTAGACTATGGAGTTGCCTGTGCCGAAGAAGCAGCCTCTGAAGCCGACGATCCAGTGTATCAACGACTGGTGCGGGAGGGAGATCCCTTACAACGAGGAAGACAAGCACATGATGGCGTGCCCGCACGGCTCTTGCTTCTGCACGCACCCCGGCTGCGAATTCGCCGATTCGAAGGTACCGTTCATCCTACACCTCAGAGAAGCCCACTTGACCGCTGTGGATAGGTTCCCGTACGACGAGGACTTCGGATTTGTTCATCTGAAGGTGCCGGCACCGGGCTCGCCAAAACTACAGCTCATCGGCTACGGGACGGATGGCGCAGTGTTCGCCTTGCACATCCACCCTTGCGGCATGGACACCGCGGTATCCTTCGTGTGCGTCAGGCCGGCGGCGTGCAACTTGCCCCGGTATAGGGTGACAATGTGGGCGAACGGCCCGCCGATGCCGGGGCCGCGTAAGCTTACCGGGGAACACTTGTTTGACGTGGTGAAGGCGGTATTAGAGCCGACGAGCAGCCCGACTCCGGGCACAGTTTCTTTGGGAGATGTCACTTCCTTCCTCTCGGTGCCGCCGCGGTACCTGTGCGGCAATGAATCATCGAAGCAGCTGACTATCTATTTGCGCATCGATAAGGAGTGAGTGAACATAACACTACCCTCAATCTTATTGGGACGATGCTAATGCGGATTTAAGTAATGCTGAATTAATTTGTTTTTCTTGTGACAGGGCGATTAGCAAGGAGAAGAGGATCTCGGTGCACAGCTAGCGACCTATATCTCGGCGTCCACCAAGTGTCCCTGAGTAGGAGATCTTGTTCTGCCTCTTCTTTTGATGTTTAATATTGCTTCATCACCGTAAAAGGAAGGGTGTGTCTGGGGCTTCCTGCTTCAAAGTACTCAGTACAAGGACTAAAAGAGACGTTTTGCTGATGGTTCTTGTCAGGACGGCCGTAGTGTTGGAGGTGGTCATCTACTTCGGTGGGGAAGGACTACTTAGACCTTTATCTAAAAATATTGACGGATTGGATGTATTTTATGTTTACCATGAATTAGTCTATGTAATATGTAACCCAATTCGCCGATTAATGCAACTCTGGATCCTTCACTGTCATACGACTACTAAAACAATATAAATAAATAGGCATTTTAAGTTTAATGCACATTTAATCAAGCCACATAATGTTGGCGTACTTGTAAGCAACCAGGTTTACTATTGTTGGCATGTGTGGTACAATTTCATGGGGCAATACCCAATCTAGCTTGTTCAATTACATTACATGAAGTAATTAAAATATGGATGCCTAGAATTATTCACTTCCGTACATTGCGATGGCTTATAGCGGTTTCTATGACCAATCTACATCACAAATCTAGTTCAAATTTGATCTATTTTTATGAACAAAATTGGAAACTCTACTTGGCATTTTCGTTTACTATGACCAGATTCACATATGTAGTGATTCATTTTCTTTTCAAATCGCCATACCATTTCCTCGTGAACTCTTCATCTTTTTTTTAGTTTTAATGAATTTCCTTTGGTTGCATTCAATTTGCTTCAAATTCACCGGCTTCACCATTCGTACAAATTGTTCATCTTTTCTTTGTAGTTTTTTCATGCATGAAGCATAACACCTTACCATGGTAAAATCTGCATATTTTCTACCAAAACTCGTGCCGAACTTTAAAGAACATGCAATTTTAAATTGACTAAAATTGGTTAAAACTCAACATAAGTCCACATATATTACAAACTCGAGAAATAATCAACATATATATCACCTAAATGGTCATCTTATGAAGTATGCCATGTTTCGAAATTGTTACCTTGAAAATTTGGCCCTTCTCTCAGGCAGCCACTTCACAATAAAGCTCACATAAAGCTCTTATTTTACACTAATAAAGTAGAATGTATTTATGTGTGAAATGAAGTTGAATAAAATATATGTGAACGGTAAGATGCACATTGCTGCCAATATTTGGGATAATTATTAGTAAGTTCATACTAATATACAATGCAATCAACATGACCACACATGTGCAAGCAAGAAAATAAATCTTTCTTAAATTACCTTAAGGTTGTAAGTTTGTTATTTGTATAGCGATTTTATCTCATACGATGACTCAAGCTAGCACATTTTTTTTGAATTTGCTTCAATATTCTAGGACCCACCACATTCGTAAAATGGTAGTGCCAATTTTACGTATCGTAGTGCACAAAAGACACACACACACACACGCACACACGCACACATATGCTCACTTATTTCAATATTTAAACTATATTTTCTTCATTCAAATTTTCCGACCTGGCATTTGAACATGTAGTTGAATTTTGAGTAAAACCGCTCATACGTCAAACATGAATCCAAATAAGGTACAATTCGAGAAAATCTACACATCACATTTTGGCCAATATACATTGTATAATGCTTGTGAAAATGTAGACTATGAAATAGTCAACGTCACCTTTTTAGGTCATGAATGTGTTGGGCATCGACCAAAGTCTGGTAGGATGGTGAGGCATGAGTTACGAACATCCTTCTTCTCCTCTCACCCCCATTTGAGAGAGAGAGAGAGTGTGTTTGTGTGTTTGTGTGTGTGTGTGTGTGTGGGGGGGGGGGTAGAAAGCCATGTTAATAAATTAACTCATACATGAAAGCAAGAAATCAAACTTGATTTATATAAATCACTCTTAGTATTGTAGTTTGTTATTTTTATACCATCTATATCTCATATGACGACACAAGCTAGTCCACATTTTTAGGGCTCCTTTGATTCAAAGGATTTGCATAGGAAGTGTGAAGGATTTGGTTCCTATGGGAAAATTTCCTATACATGTTGTTTGATTCATAGGAACATATCCTATAGGAAAAATTCCTATAGGAATCTTGTAGTGTAATTCCTATAGGAAATAAGCATTAGCTCATAGCTCATGAAAAAATTCCTTTGCTACAATCAAACACACTTCATCTTCCTATAGGATTCAAGTAGACATGCCATTCCAATCCTATACATTTCCTATTCCTATGCTTTTCCTATCCTTTAAATCAAAGGAGCCCTTAATTTCATTGAAGTTCTTTTTGTTGCACTCAAATTACTTCAACTTTTAGGACCCACCATCCGTACAAGGGTAATGGAAATTTCTATGATCTTAGTGCAAGGCTTCACACAGAGACACTCAAAGTATTTCAATATTTTAAAATTCATTTTCTTCCCTAAAAATTGCCGACCGTCCATTCGTAACATGTAGTTCAATTTTGAGTAACATCACACATATGTCAAACATCAATCTTTTTTTTTGATATTTCGAGAAAATCTTCATATCCCATTTTTGGCCATCATATAAGGTGTACTGCGTGTGAAAACATAGACAGTGAAACTTTCAGCGTCACCTTAATTAGCCAAACTGGTGGGACGGTGAGGCCCGAATTAATAGCCACCACCTTCCTTCTTCTCCACTCGCCCCTCCCCTCCCCTCCCCATCAATATCTTCTTCAAAGCAGATTAAAGAGGATGGAGTGCCCCCACGACGGGTGCGGGAGCGTGGTCGCCTACAACGAGCTCCACGACCACGAGCTCGCGTGCCCGCACAGCCCGTGCGACTGCACAGAGGCCGGCTGCGACTTCTCCGCCTCGCCAGCAGCGCTCATCGCCCACCTCAGAGAAATCCATTCGATTTGTGTGGACATGATCCCGTACGGCACCGCGATGGCGTTCATCATCCCGGTGCTGGCACCGCCAGAGCCAAGACGTCCGGTCATCTTCTACGGGAACGATGGTACCGTGTTCGTCTGGCACACATATACGCAAGTCCAGCCGAAAAATGGATGCGTGCTGGCCTGCCTATCCGTTGAGTGCGTTAGGTCGGCGGCGTGCGTGTGGCCGGAGTACAATGTGAGTATGTCGTCGCACGGCAAGCCATTACTTAATCGCTCTGAGATTGGTTTAATGCTCCCCAACTATACGGCCACTATTCTGGCGAACAGCACGACCACGCCGGGCGCCGCCAAATGGTCGGAACTAGAGCGGTCGTTGCAATGGTATCAACCGTGCACGGAGCTGACTATCTGGGTTCGCATCGACAGGTGATACATGCGCCTATCTTAATCTTCGTGGTTATCTAATTGAAATTGCGGTTTATGCAGTACTGAATTAATTATTTTTTGTTGTCAGAAAGTTATCGTCGGACGGAAGTTCCTATTCGGAGCGGCGGGTTTAGGTTGCCAACTATGGGCTTTTTTCATTCAGAGGATTCACCAGGGCGGCCCTAACGACGATATATGATCTTATTTGGCGGAGAGGGTCCAACACTTGATTGTATTCTGTGTTTATGTTCACATACTCTATGGTGTATACTGTACTATGGAATCCCCTCTAAACTTTGTCCACAAAAGAGTGTACTCCTATCTTCCCAATGCACTTTAATTGCTTCTCTCTCATCGCACGGAAATCAAACCCAATAATATTAAGCACATGTTCTCCTTGTTTTCTACAAGCACTTAGCTCATTGGAGGTGAAATAATTGAAGTGGAGAGATGCATCTTTCCAATGCACTTTTCACTTCACTTCATAATTTGTCTTGAAAACCCCGCATGTACACTTATTTGTGGACGGAGGGAGTACTGTACTATGGAATCCCATGTCCGATTAAATGCACCTCTGGACCCTGCCAGGCATTTCCCTTGTTATCTTTTCTTTTACAGTATGCCACACATACTGTAACCATTGTTCAACGCGCAGTCCATTGGCTTGGGTGCTAGATGCTTCCTCGGGAAGGTACCCTATCTTGCCCATTTGAGAACAGACGTCCCTATAATTGCTCAGAAGCCCCGCGAGGGCACGATGGTCTTTTCTGGGTGTATGTAAGATTTATCCTTGACCAGCCCTCCGCCCTTCTTCTCTTTCTGTTCTGCTGGTAGCTAGTAACTAGCCTTCACCAGCCCTCCACCCTAACTACTGAGTAGTAAAGTACTACGTACCTCGCAAGCCATGGCTCCATTGAGCCGGGCGGCCCGGCGGCAGGATATCCTAGGGAAGACGATGAGGACTAGGACCGCCGAGAAAAACTCATCTAGCCAGCTAGCGCGTCGTTGTATGGCCACTTATGATCGCCTGAGCATTCTCGCAGAGCAGTCTATCCTCTATTCGATGGAGAGCGAGCCAGTGGGCGAGGGTTCGTCCGGGTAGGTTTCTAGTGGCGTGTCCTCCAGTTCATTCTTATTTTCTAACTGTTTTTTCCATTTATTTACATCTCACAGGGCCGGCGGTTCAAACGTCTACCCGGTAACCCCCACGACGGTGGCGCCCCAAGTCCGGTCGTCGGAAGCTGAGTTCGGCCCCGTTTCACGGCCAAGCCAGGTAGGCTGTATGCCTCTATCCACTTTTTTTTAATACTCCCTCCAATCCATTTTAATAGACTCTGATTTAGTACTCCCTCCGATCCATTTTATTTGAAATTTGAGTCAAATAAAATTTGTACAACTTTGTACTAAATCCGAGTCAACTAAAAGGGATCATAGGGAGAATACAACTTTACTAAATCCGTGTTTACTACTACTACTACTAAAAGGGATAGGATGGAGTAGTTTATGTAATCACGGCTTTCCTTTTAATTATGTGTTGATGAACACTGTGATATTTGTGGAGCGTCCATGTGATGTCCATTCCTGTATCAAGATCTGTGCTAGAAATTAGTAGTACTCCTATTTTTTTGCGTGTAATTACTCATATATGAATTGGTTGGATTCTTTTTTGTTCCATACAATGATCGTGCCAGCAAATGGAGGTGAACATGGCCCACATAGGCAGCCAGCTGGGGAATGAACTCTCCCTTACCCCAGAGTTTGAGCCTGTTCACGTAGATTTGGCGTCCGAGAACAAGATCTGCCATAATCTTCAGCAAGGCATCAATACCTTTACTGCCGAGCTCGACAGGCTTAATGAGCAGAACCGCGTTTGTGTGGAACTGCATAACCAGAGCGTCACATTGATGAATGATGATGATGCAAACACCACCATCAAGGGCGAGGGTTCGTCCGGGTAAGTTTCTAGCGGGGTGTCCTTCAGTTGATTCTTATTTTCTAACCGTTTTTACATTTATTTACATCTCAAAGGGCCGGCGGTTCAAATGTCTCCCCGGTAACCACAACGACGGTGGCGCCCCAAGTCCGGCCGTCCGAAGCTAAGTTCGGCCCCGTTTCCCGGCCAAGCCAGGTAGGCTGTATGCCTCTGTCCACTTGTTTTTTTATAGTTTATGTAATCACTGCTTTCCGATTAATTATGTGTTGATGAACCCTGTGGTATTTGTGGAGCGTCCGAGTGTTGTCCATTCCTTTATCAATATCCATGCTAGAAATTAGTAGTCCTATTGTTTGCGGGTAACTAATACTCATATATGAATGGGTTGATTTCTTTTTTTTTCATACAATTATTGTTGTAGCAAAAGGAAGAGAACAAGGCCCACATAGGCAGCCAGCTGGAGAATGAACACTCCCTCACCCTGGAGTGTGATCGTCTTCACAGAGTTTTGGCGTCTGAGAAGGAGATCTCCTTTCATCTTGCGCAATGCGTCGACATGCTTAAGCAGCAGAACGCCTACTGGGTGGAACTGAACAACAAGAGCGTCACATGGATGGATACTGGAAGCAACCTCATCAAGTATCTCATGGAACAGAAGTTGAAATTAAAGCTCAAGAGGCAGATCTCGAGGGTGCTAATGCGCGGACAAACCGCCGTCCTTAATGCGATTATCAAGGAGAAGGAGGATCTCCGTGCACAGCTAGCGACCTATATCTCGGCGTCCACCAAGAGCGTCCCTGAGTAGGAGATCTTGTTCTGCTAGTTAACTGCTTCATCACCTTAGTATCGCCATGTGCTCGTAAAACTGCTAGTTAACTATCTGTTGGTATGTTGCACATTTGATCTGAACTTTGTGTTTTGCAATGCACAATTGATCAACTACTAGTAAGTGTATATTAAAATGGCGGGATACTCTTTTTAGCGGCGAAAATTTTCCATTTTTTGCTATTGTAGCGAATCTAAGCCCTTCAGAATCTTCCCTATCGTCAAGAAAACTTTCCAAAAACATAAGCATTTTGGAGGGAAACCTTGATGATATAGGCTATGAGGATGATCCTGGGTTGTGGTTCTTAGCGTGATCTGTAGATGGCAGTATGCTTCTTGTTCATACCTGAGGCTTTACTGAGGCTGCAAGATGTTCTCTAAGGACACTGTCAGTTATGTTCAGATAAGCTAGGGAAGAGATTACTGGTCTTGGAGCATATTGTCTTTTCGTGGGATTGAATTATCCGCTCACATTGCAGTAAATCATGCATATTTCGATTTATATTTTGGTGGAGTTTCATTCGATTTGAATAATTGGTTTGTGAGCAAATAATATTTAGTTTAAACTAGTGCTCGAATACGTAAGAAGCTATTTAATCACAAGCTAGTCATCCGAATGGGATGAAATATTCATAGATTTTAAAACAAGGCATCTACATATTACTGGATTTTTTTCAAAATTTTCTGAATAGTTTTTTCTTTTTTAGCTTCGAAATAACAGATAGTTTGGAACGTTGGATCTCGAAAGATGGTAGATGGTGGCACCTAGTCACAATGAGACTTGGAAGCATCAAGTCACTGAAGCTCCTCCAAACCAAGCTAGGAAAGGCATTGAAAATGAAGTTCTGCTCTAAAACATCTCTCATTTCATTTTGGTGCTCGCGCGGTTGCATGCTGCCCACGTGTTAAGGTACGTGTCTCTGGCATAGAGTACTACGATTATCGGCGAAAAATATATCGTAATGGAAACTGTAAAAAAAGCCCTCTCTGCTCAAGCTGATGTGACGAGACATCACTGCACCAAACGTCGTCGCAAATTTATAGATGGGTGGCGTGCTAGTCTACCATCTACCAACAGTCAAATCGGCGCCCAGTCGCAGCAGCAGCAGCCTAGAGTACTGCCTAGGTTTTGCCCCTTGCATGTCTATCGTCTTTTTCTTCACCCTCGCAGAATCACGCGCACGCGCAGGATCTCGATCCCCACCACGCCGCATCACTAGTACTATACCTACGCCTTATGCTTTGATCAAAAATCGAATTTATTTTTACGCCTTAAGCTCTGAGATAGAGGGAGTATATTAGTTAGACTAGTCATAGTGGGAAGTAACATCAAAGTAGTATCATATAGATGTCTTCATTAATTAGCTTATAGACTCATTGTATCTTGGGAAGTGTGATGTTACAGTAACTAGCTACTGTATGTTACTCCATCCTCCTCTCTCCTCATTAACTCACTGCCACATAAGCAAATTTGCTGAGTTGGACACTTAGTTACTAGTGAAGATACTCCCACTATGAGACACGCCGCGCCGATCATTGCTAGTGCCTTACTATATGACATAAGAAGACCATGTGAAGGAGACATGCATCACCTTTTTTGGTGATGTAACTAGTCTGATACTGATGGGAGGGCCTGCTCGCTAGTACAGTAGTAGTAGTTGCATTTTTTGGGCTCACACCGGCGAAGGGCGCGAATCGGGCGCGTCGGCGCCTCGCGGCACGACGGTTTTCGCGTGTGGGGCCGCCTTGTCAGCGGGAGGACGCGACTGTTCGCATCAAAGGCGACGCGGGAAGGTTGGTAGTCCCCGGCGTTTAATGGTCTCCCGCGCCTAAACCTAGGCGGCCACGAGGGCAGCGGCCGGACACGCGGCGTGCAGTCGCCTACGCCGCCGTAAATGAGGGTAGTTGCCTACCACCAGCATAAAGTACCTACTACGCCGTCCACCCCCGCGGTGCTATCCTCTCATTTCCACCACCGCTTACGCTCCATTCTCTCCTCTCCACCTCAAAAATGCCGCGCCATCGGAAAACGAGGTTCTGTAGGCTTGGCCTCAAAGTCCGCGCGCAGCCTCCACCACCATCGCAGCCGGAGCCGGAGCCGGAGCCGGAGCCGCAGTCCGACGCGGAGTACAGCTCCGATAACGACGAGGACCCACGGTTGAAGGAGGAGTACAGCGAGCACGACCTCCGGATCTTGGAGGCTTCCCAACGGAAGTTCTGCGAGGACAGGGCTCATCGCCATTATGAGGCGTTCGCCCGCCAGCAAGCGATACTCTTCTTCCAGAAGGAGATTTCTCGGCTAAGGACTGAACCGCTGGGACAGCGCCGCCGGCAAGGTCTTTTGACGGCGTCCGCCATGCTCGATCGCCTGAAGCGCGAACAGTGGCTGCGCCCGTGATGAAGTGCTGGGTATTCATTTTCAACCTGTGTATTCATTTTGCCAAAATCCTCATGTATTTGCCAAATTTTTCCCTGATTTATGAGGAAATTCTAAGGTTTTGTCAAAATCTTAGGTATTCAGCTGCATACGCAAGAATACCCCTGGGGCCGCCCCTATCGCGAAGCATGGGACCAGAAGCGGGCACGGACGTAGGCTGCATAGGCGAAGAACGAGGACGAGGCAGACCCGTCGCGCGCCCCAACCGACGTCCATTAGATTAGGATTAAGTTTAAGTTTTATTTAGGCCTCCCCAACCGACGGCATCACTTGTGTTCATGTAGTATTATTATGGTGGTGTACTTGTGTTCATGTACTTGCTTCAGACATGTACTGCTGTGTTTGTTGAAGGAGACATGCATCACCCTTTCTTGGTGATGTCTTCCTGTAGCCCTTGTGCCGGCGTTCTGTGATGCCATTGAACTCGGTGGCCAAGTTTTTGCGGTGGACGAAATTAGGGGCTGGACGTACTGCTGGGACACCCCAAATGGTATTTTTTCAGTCCTTATGTTGCATTGCATGATACACTGCCTTAATCAATGAAGTTATTCATGAACTACCTTGTTTATATTTTACCTTTCATAAATGACTTAATGATCACACCGCCTTTTGCTGAATACTATGAATGAACCGTTGCTTGCAATGAATTAGTACTAATTAGTCACCAACAAACATAGTATGCTCAGTATGTGATTGCATTCCTGAATTAGTACTAATTAGTCACCAACAAACATAAGCATTTTGGAGGGAAACCTTGATGATATAGGCTATGAGGATGATCCTGGGTTGTGGTTCTTAGCGTGATCTGTAGATGGCAGTATGCTTCTTGTTCATACCTGAGGCTTTACTGAGGCTGCAAGATGTTCTCTAAGGACACTGTCAGTTATGTTCAGATAAGCTAGGGAAGAGATTACTGGTCTTGGAGCATATTGTCTTTTCGTGGGATTGAATTATCCGCTCACATTGCAGTAAATCATGCATATTTCGATTTATATTTTGGTGGAGTTTCATTCGATTTGAATAATTGGTTTGTGAGCAAATAATATTTAGTTTAAACTAGTGCTCGAATACGTAAGAAGCTATTTAATCACAAGCTAGTCATCCGAATGGGATGAAATATTCATAGATTTTAAAACAAGGCATCTACATATTACTGGATTTTTTTCAAAATTTTCTGAATAGTTTTTTCTTTTTTAGCTTCGAAATAACAGATAGTTTGGAACGTTGGATCTCGAAAGATGGTAGATGGTGGCACCTAGTCACAATGAGACTTGGAAGCATCAAGTCACTGAAGCTCCTCCAAACCAAGCTAGGAAAGGCATTGAAAATGAAGTTCTGCTCTAAAACATCTCTCATTTCATTTTGGTGCTCGCGCGGTTGCATGCTGCCCACGTGTTAAGGTACGTGTCTCTGGCATAGAGTACTACGATTATCGGCGAAAAATATATCGTAATGGAAACTGTAAAAAAAGCCCTCTCTGCTCAAGCTGATGTGACGAGACATCACTGCACCAAACGTCGTCGCAAATTTATAGATGGGTGGCGTGCTAGTCTACCATCTACCAACAGTCAAATCGGCGCCCAGTCGCAGCAGCAGCAGCCTAGAGTACTGCCTAGGTTTTGCCCCTTGCATGTCTATCGTCTTTTTCTTCACCCTCGCAGAATCACGCGCACGCGCAGGATCTCGATCCCCACCACGCCGCATCACTAGTACTATACCGGCCTTTCTCTCCTCACCCCACCCGGCCGCGGCGCGCATCGTTTCTTCCATAGCGCTCGCCCTCTCCTCCGAAAACCCCAAGCGAAGTTGCATCCGCCATCCATCTAAATCCATCTTCACCTGATGGAATATTCAAGGCTTTGCCGGTGCGGCGGGGACGGCCACTTGGAGGCTCTCACCGGCGACAACATCGACCTCATCGCTGCGCATCTGGACGTTACCTACACCGTCCGACTTGCCGCATGTTCCAGGGAGCTCTACGACCAGATCAGCAATGATGAAGGTAAGATGCACCATTGGGATGAACCCTGCCTGCTGATGCCTCCGCCTGCTTATTGGTTCGATGATCCCTGGTTCGTGGCGACAGCATCTCGTCTGCATGTTACCGTGTACGACCTGGTGCCCCTTGACCATCCTCGCCGTTCTGTCACCCTGCCGTTCATGCACGACAGAAAATGGCTTGGCGCGAACGGCGACTGGATCGCCGCCGCCGATCATCGTGGGTGCCAGTGGTGCCTTGTGAACGTCTACACCGAGCGACATATCCCCCTTCCATCCCCACCTGATCCGAAGATTGGTCATGGTGTTACATATCAACCTGCTACTAAAGATTGGTTATACTATCTTTGCTGGAGTCGAGCAATTAATTTGTTGAAGATTGTAATCTGCCAAGTGCCCACAAAAGGTGGGAGGTACGCAGATTACAAGCTCATCGCCTTGTTCGACAAAAGGATTTTCTACCTTGAAGGGGGTGGCGACTGGAGAATGCTGAAGAACCCTACACCTGAACAAATTGTGCCGGCGTTCTGTGATGCCATTGAACTCGGTGGCCAAGTTTTTGCGGTGGACGAAATTAGGGGCTGGACGTACTGCTGGGACACCCCAAATGGTATTTTTTCAGTCCTTATGTTGCATTGCATGATACACTGCCTTAATCAATGAAGTTATTCATGAACTACCTTGTTTATATTTTACCTTTCATAAATGACTTAATGATCACACCGCCTTTTGCTGAATATGAATGAACCGTTGCTTGCAATGAATTAGTACTAATTAGTCACCAACAAACATAGTATGCTCAGTATGTGATTGCATTCCTGAATTAGTAATTCTACGCCACTGCAGAATATGGATGTAATTACCCAGTATCTCAAAAGATAAGGTAGCACTATGAAGGCACCCTTTTTGATAACCTTTTACACCCATTGTTTCATATATAACTAATTGATTTTTGCTCCAAAAGGAGGACGAGAGACCCCCGCCATCTGCATTAGAGAGATGCATAAGGACTTTCATAAGTATATGACTTAACGATCACATCCTTTATCTGAATATGAATGAACCGTTGCTTGCAACGAATTAGTACTAATCAGTCATCAGCAAACATAGTATACTCCGTATGTGAATGCAATCCTGAATTACTAACTCTATCCACTGCAGAATATGGATGTAATTAACAAGTATCTCAAATGTTAACGTAGCACAATGAAGGCACCCTTCTTGATTAACTTTTACACCCATTGTTTCATATAACTAGTTGATTTTTGCTCGAAATAGAGGGCGAGGTACCCCGGCCTCTGCATCGAAGAGATGCATATGGCCGTTATTTAGTACTCCATCTCATGAAACATGTTATAACTTTTTCTTACTTTTGATTTACTCCCTCCGTCCCACCAAAAGTGTCTTGAATATCTGCCTTCTCCTTTTTTCCCTTAGAAAAGTAACTCAATCAAAATCCAATTATTTACTAAACAAGAATGAAATACTTGTTATGCCTAATTTACTTAGTTTAACCTGTACCTTTTTTAATTATGTTCTTTATCCGGCTAGATTTTTCTTTGCCAAATTGCCCGAAGCTTATGCATATTTCAACCCCATCGTGGATGTTATGCCTGTCATACCTCTATTTTTTTCTTCTATTAGCCTTTGTTTGGCAAGCTGCTTTAAGTTTCCCATGAAATGTTTAGTACTCTATCTACCAAATTGAATGTTGTATTCATTCCAAAAAATCAACAAAATGTGTACAAGGCGAGAACTTTTATATTTTTATATTACTAGTATGTATGCACGTCAAACCATTAAAGATTCTGTTTGATAATCAAAAGAATATTTATAGCATGCCTTTCGCAAGTTTTGAAAGAATATATAAAAAATCTAAAAAAATAGATGTAGAGAATGTATTATTCTACCAGAGTGTAAAATCTGAAATTGAGATACCCTATATTCGGGCCGCACAAAAATGACAGAATCTGATAGATTTTGAAGTTACAAAATGTTGGAAAATATATGTCAGATTTTTTTGTTGTTGCAAAACCTTAAATATAAGATATTTTGATTTGGACATTTGAATGTTGGTAGAACACAACATTGTTGACACCCGTATTTAATCTCCGTTTTCTTTGGAACTTCAAAATGCAGCTCTCAAAATTTTCAAAAACCATGCTACATGTAGCTCGAGCTATATTCATGGTTTTCGAAAGAAAATATTGCCAGCAATGCATATATAAAATACGAAAACAAGAGTGGTCCTACAAAAAATGATGTTTCTTCCCATCAGTCGGCAAACGAAGGGAACAAATAAAAAATTAAAAATATGTGTACATCTAACACTCACTCATTTCTTATCTACCTTTTCCTTTGATGTTTCCTTGAGAGTTGAGACCGTAAGAACCTTCCATTGATCCATGTAGCAGTGCTGAATAGCGATTTCTTTGATGGGGTTATTCATATGCTTCAGGGGTTTCAGATATTTGGTCATTTTTTGGGGTAGACCCAAGGCTCACGTGATGGTTCTAAAATATTGTAGAGTTAGCTATGTGCACTCTTCACAGAGAATCCTGCTGTTGTGCACCGTTAGATTTAGCACTCCAAGGGTCATGATTGAAGCTCTATACTCAGTTTAAAACTGGACCAACTGGTAGATTGTCTGTACTCCTATATTGTATACAAATATCTAATCATATACACCGTTGGATCACTTAAGACAAAGGGAATTAACTACAACACAGGACTTAAACTTAAGATGATATATTTGTCAAAATTTGAATGTATCTATATGCTTTCACTGTCTAGATACATCTGAATTTGGACAAATCTCAGACACTTTCGGTGGGACAGAGGTAGTATATAACTGTGTATACACTAACTAGTGTCTAGTTTTGGCGAAGTTAAGACTTGTTTCGTGGGATGCATGCAGTATAACTGATATATTGGACACTCGATTTGAACACATGAATGACCAATGTCCTTAGCTTACAT
This sequence comes from Lolium multiflorum, assembly GCA_030979885.1. Lineage (NCBI taxonomy): Eukaryota > Viridiplantae > Streptophyta > Magnoliopsida > Poales > Poaceae > Lolium > Lolium multiflorum. Next base: position 143,899,053 of record CM061752.1, read on the forward strand.
AGTCGTATTTATACTGTGAGCATGAACGATGAACAGTGCTGCTGTTTGAATATGGTTGCCAGTAACACCCTATTCGTCTCCATTTCTAATATTGCAGAAAACCCGATGTCCATGTTCGTAATCCCGCCACCGGTGGTGGATGATCAGCAGTACGCGTGGTTCCTCGCTCCAACTGCTGATGGCAAGCGATTGATGATCATCCTTACAGTAAACAACATTGGGATTGCCAATGCTGAAGTACCTCATGACATTCCCTATGCTGCTAATGGGCTTCAGCTACGGCAGTATCCTCCTGTTGCCACCTACGTCTTTGAGCAGGATCCCATATCTCTGTTCGTTGCAGCACGTGCAGGGGACTTTCATTGGAGGCAGGTTAACAGCCTCGGCGACCACTCTCTGTTCCTCGGACTCAATTACCCGATCATTGCCAACCTGAAGAAGCGTGAATCCAAAGCTCCTGATGGCACATTGGTTCCATTCATGAGGAAAAACTGCGTCTACACAGCATACCGGAAGTATCTTCATAATCAATACCCTAAAATTTTGCGCTGCAACCTCCAGCCAGATGAAGGTGAGACTGTGGGAGTTATCAGCCTTCCCAGAGTTAGTTGGGGTAGTGTCCGACAAGCGGCTATGTGGTTTAAGCCTGCTTTAAACATTGCCCGTTCGGTGTTACCTTTAAAAAAACACTGACACACTTTTTTATTATGCTTGAAGTGTTGAGAAGTAGTACACTGTTTTTAGTATGTACTAGTTTGAATCAGTTTATTTGAACACTGCCCTGCTTTTGTATTTCGTGTTGCCTTCATATTATAACCCATGCATGGCTGTTTTAGGATTGACTTTATTTCAGCACTATAATATAGCCACCTCTTGTTGATCATAGTCATGAGAGGACCATTCCTATTTTTTCGCCGCTAAAGGGTAAAGTACATCCCTGGGGGCAGCGATTCTTGCTGCAGGCCACTAAACATGCATCAACTATGAGCAAAGAAGTTGATGTGCGACCTAGGTGACTGTGCGGACCCCACATGTTAACCAAAGAAACAAACATGTCAATACGGAACTAATGTACATACGACAACTCCTATATGATATGTGTACGATTGAGCATCTGGAGGTGTGCTGCCACCTGCTTCCTCACACGTTGGGTTTGATCTTGTGTTGCGTACACGGATCGGACTGAAATTGTCGTGTGCATAGCAAGGTTCATGTCAAGTCTAGGCAACAAATACTTTTGGGTTTCAACGGCCATCTACATGGTATTTGCTATAGGCCTACTTGCTCAGGCTGTTGAAGCCCAATAACTAGAAATGGGCTTTTCTGCTCATGCAATTTCGGCCCTTTTCTAATGAACCATAGATCCTATGATGGCAAAAAACAAAAACACGGAGATTCTGCATAAAAGTTGTTTTTATTTATTTAGAATTATCCGGTTGCAATTTTTGAAACTGCTCATGGCCAATATGAAAATCCTTGATCGCTCCATACCCACACGGATCACGGTATTTTTAAAAAATTCATAAAGTGGATTTGAAATTTAAAACATATCCTAATAATTCCATGATTTATTCTATTAACTTGCAAGATCTTGGAGCGAAAGAGCTTGTATTAGCAGCGTCGTCAACGTTTTTAAAGACGGCAGAGGATCGGAAAAAAATCAGTTGGTAAAAAAATCCAAAAAAAAAGAAACATTTATCGTTTTGAGAGGATGACATGCGGGACCCATGAGGCAGCAGCATTCTCAACGTTTCCAAGGCGACACAGGATTTTAAAAAAGGCGAAATAGCCAGAAATTAGAGGTCAAAATAACTCCAAGAAAGGAAAGGTTTATTGTTCATAGAGGCTGACATGTGGGACCCATGAGCCAGCAGAATCCTCTAAGGCTGCAGGTGATCAAAAGAAAAAGGAAGTAGCCAAAAATTAGGGGTAAAAATAATTCGAAGATAGGAAACTTTTATTGTTCGTAGATGATGACATGCGGGACCCATGAGCCGCAGCTTACTCAACGTTTCAAAGGCGGCATGAGATCGAAAGCAAAAGGCAAGTGACAAAATATCAGGAGCCAAAGATAATCCAAGAAAAGAAACTTTATTGTGCATAGAGGATGACATGCGGGTCCCATTTAGCAGCAGCGGTCTCAACGTTTCAAATGCGGCTTGAGATCAAAAGAAAAAAAAAGTTGATTGTACATAGAGGATGACATGCGGGTCCCACGAGTCAGCAGCTTACTCAACGTTTCCAAGGCGGTAGGGGATCAAAAGAAAAAGGCAAGTGACCAAAAATGAGGGTGAAAAATAATCCAAGAAAAGAAACTTTTATTGTACATGGAGAATTGCATGCGGGTCCCATTTTGCAGCAGCGGTCCCAACGTTTCAAATGCGGCTTGAGATCAAAAGAAAAAGAAAGTAGCCAGAAATTAGGGGGTAAAAAAACTCCAAGAAAGGAAAGCTTTATCGTTCATACAGGCTGACATGTGGGACCTATGAGGCAGCAGAGTCCTCAACTTTCAAAGGCCGCAGGGGATCAAAAGAAATAGGAAATAGCCAAAAATCAGAGGGTGAAAAAAACCCAAGAAAATGAACTTTTGTAGTACATAGAGGATGACATGCGGGTCCCATGAGCCAGCAGGTTCCTCAACGTTTCAAACGTGGCATGAGATCGAAAGAAATAGGCAAGTGACCAAATATCAGGATCCAAAGATAATCCAAGAAAAGAAACTTTATTGTACATAGAGGATGACATGCGGGTCCCATTTAGCAGCAGCGGTCTTAACGTTTCAAATGCGTCTTGAGATCAAAAGAAAAAGAAAGTTGATTGTACATAGAGGATGACATGCGGATCCCATGAGTCAGCAGCTTACCCAAGGCGGCAGGGATCAAAAGAAAAAGGAAATAGCCAAAAATCAGAGGGTGAAAAAAAACAAATAAAATAAACTTTTATAGCACATAGAGGATGACATGCGGGTCCCATGAGCCAGCAGGTTCCTCAACGTTTCAAACGTGGCATGAGATCGAAACAAAAAGGCAAGTGACCAAATATCAGGATCCAAAAGTAATTCAAGAAAAGAAACTTGATTGTACATAGAGGATGACATGCGGGTCCATTGAGTCAGCACTTACTCAACGTTTCCAAGGCGGCAGGGGATCAAAAGAAAAAGGAAATAGCCAAAAATCAGAAGGTGAAAAAAAATCCAAGAAAATAAACTTATAGCACATAGAGGATGACATGCAGATCCCATGAGCCAGCAGGTTCCTCAACGTTTCAAACGTGGCATGAGATCGAAACAAAAAGGCAAGTGACCAAATATCAGGAGCCAAAAATAATTCAAGAAAAGAAACTTGATTGTACATAGAGGATGACATGCGGGTCCCATGAGTCAGCAGCTTACTCAACGTTTCCAAGGCGCAGGGGATCAAAAGAAAAAGGAAATAGCCAAAAATCAGAGGGTGAAAAAATCCAAGAAAATAAACTTTTATAGCACATAGAGGATGACATGCGGGTCCCATGAGCCAGCAGGTTCTCAACGTTTCAAACGTGGCATGAGATCGAAAGAAAAAGGTAAGTGACCAAATATCAGAGCCAAAAATAATTCAAGAAAAGAAACTTGATTGTACATAGAGGATGACATGCGGGTCCCATTTAGCAGCGGTATCACCGTTTGAGAGGCTGCATGGGATCGAAAGAGAAAGGCAATTGACCAAATATCAGGAGCCAAAAATAATTCAAGAAAAGAAAGTTTTATAGTACATAGAGGATGATATGCGGGTCCCATTTTGCAGCAGCGGTCTCAATGTTTCCAAGGCACAGGACCAAAAGAAAAATGTAGTAGCCAGAAATCAGGGGGTGAAAAAAATTCCAAGAAGAAAGATTTCAATTGGGCTGCATCTGGACATCTGGGCCTTCGAACTATCGTGCTTGGCCTTTTGACTCGTACAATTTCAGCCCACTCCAAAACAGGAAAGTTCGGAATTTTCTAAACAAAACAGGAAAGTCCTATGCTTCGCAAAAACAAAAAAACAAGGAGATTCAACATATAAGTTTGTTTATGTAAAAATAAAGATTTAATTTATCCGTTTGAAATAGCTCAGAGCGCAATACACTGTTTATTGTCTGCAAAATAATCAAGATATCACATGTTTGTTCTACGGGGAGGCTGACATCGGGGACCCATGAGCCAGCAGCGTCGTCAATGTTTTAAAGGCGGCAGGGGATGGAAAGAAAAAAATAAACCAAAAAATCTGTTGGTAAAAAATCCAAGAAAAGAAACATTTTCGTTCTAAGAGGATGACATGCGGGACCCATGAGGCAGCAGCATCCTCAGCGTTTATTGTTCATAGAGGCTGACATGTGGGACCCGTGAGCCAGCAGCGTCCTCAACGTTTTAAAGGCTGCAGGAGATCGAAAGAAAAAATAAGCCAAAAATCATTTGGTAAACAAAATCCAAGAAAAGAAACATTTACCGTTCTGAGAGGATGACATGCGGGACCCATGAGGCAGCAGCATCCTCAGCGATTTCAAGGCGGCAGGGGATCAAAAGAAAAAAAGGAAATATCCAGAAATTGATTAGGGGTTCAAAATAAATCAATCAAAGGAAACTTTTATTGTTCATAGAGGATGACATGTGGGACCGACCTCCCAACAGCGTCCTCATCGTTTCAGAGGGGGCAGGAGATCAAAAGAAAAAGGCAAATAGCCAGAAATTAGGGGTCAAAAATAACTCCAAGAAAGAAAACTTTTATTGTCGTAGAGGATGACATGCGAGACCCATGAGCCAGCAGCTTGGTCAACGTTTCAAAGGCGGCATGAGATCGAAAGAAAAAGGCAAGTGCCAAAATATCAGGAGCCAAAGATAATCCAAGAAAAAACTTTATTGTACATAGAGGATGACATGCGGGTCCCATTTAGCAGCAGCGGTCTCAACGTTTCAAATGCGGCTTGAGATCAAAAGAAAAAGAAAGTTGATTGTACATAGAGGATGACATGCGGGTCCCATGAGTCAGCAGCTTACCCAACGTTTCCAAGGCGGCAGGGGATCAAAAGAAAAAGGAAATAGCCAAAAATCGGAGGGTGAAAAAAATAAAGAAAATAAACTTTTATAGTACATAGAGGATGACATGCGGGTCCCATGAGCCAGCAGGTTCCTCAACGTTTCAAACTTGGCATGAGATCGAAAGAAAAAGGCAAGTGACCAAATATGAGGAGCCAAAAATAATTCAAGAAAAGAAAGTTTTATAGTACATAGAGGATGAAATGAGGGTCCCATAGAGCAGCGGTATCAGCGTTTGAGAGGCGGCAGGGATCGAAAGAAAAAGAAATTTCCAAAAATCAGAGGGTGAAAAACCAAGAAAATGAACTTTTATAGTACATAGAGGATGACATGCGGGTCCCATGAGCCCAGGTTCCTCAACGTTTCAAACGTGGCATGAGATCGAAAGAAAAAGGCAAGTGACCAAATATCAGGAGCCAAAAATAATTCAAGAAAAGAAACATGATTTACATAGAGGATGACATGCGGGTCCCATTTAGCTGCAGCGGTATCACTGTTTGAGAGGCAGAGGATCGAAAGAAAAAGTCAAGTGACCAAATATGAGGTGCCAAAAAAATCCAAGAAAAGAAAGTTTTATAGTACATAGAGGATGACATGCGGGTCCCATTTAGCAGCAGCGGTATCACCATTTGAGAGGCAGCAGGTGATCGAAAGAAAAGTCAAGTGACCAAATATGAGGTGCCAAAAAATCCAAGAAAAAAGTTTTATAGTACATAGAGGATGACATGCGGGTCCCATTTAGCAACAGCGGTATCACCGTTTGAGAGGCAGCAGGTGATCGAAAGAAAAAGTCAAGTGACCAAATATGAGGTGCCAAAAAAATCCAAGAAAAGAAAGTTTTATAGTACATAGAGGATGACATGCGGGTCCCATTTAGCAGCAGCGGTATCAACGTTTGAGAGCAGCATGTGATCGAAAGAAAAAGTCAAGTGACGAAATATGAGGTGCCAAAAAAATCCAAGAAAAGAAAGTTTTATAGTACATAGAGGATGACATGCGGGTCCCATTTAGCAGCGGTATCACCGTTTGAGAGGCAGCAGGTGATCGAAAGAAAAAGTCAAGTGACGAAATATGAGGTGCCAAAAAATCCAAGAAAAGAAAGTTTTATAGTACATAGAGGATGACATGCGGGTCCCATTTAGCAGCAGCGGTATCACCGTTTGAGAGGCGGGGGATCGAAAGAAAAAGGTAAGTGACCAAATATGAGGTGCCAAAATAATTCAAGAAAAGAAAGTTTTATAGTACATAGAGGATGACATGGGGTCCTAGCAGCAGCGGTATCACCGTTTGAGAGGCAGGGGATCGAAAGAAAAAGGCAAGTGACCAAATTTGAGGTGCCAAAAAAACTCCAAGAAAAGAAAGTTGATTGCACATAGAGGATGACATGCGGGTCCCATTTAGCAGCAGCGGTCTCAACGTTTCCAAGGCGGCAAGGGATCAAAAGAAAAAGGAAGTAGCCAGAAATCAGGGGGTCAAAAAAATCCAAGAATAGAAAGAATTTTGGTTCATAGAGGATGACATGCGGGACCCATGATCCTGCATCGTAAACGGCTCGATCGGAGAACGTTGAACGAGATGGCGCGATCTAGAAAAAAACAATGCCAGAGAGGCTGCCATCTGGGCCCTACATCCCTCGGCGGTGCGGATTTGCGTTGACTCGGCCGGCGAACCCGAGATTTCGAGATGCACCACGTCCCGGGCCACCATACGCCACGTTTTGGCCACTTTCGTCGGGCTAGGTGGCCTCAAAAACGAGAAAAAAAGTTTTGACATGCACCACGGAGGGACCAAAATCGTCGGCCATGGTACACCAGCAACCACGGCGCGACTTCAACTTCGTCGGCCATGGCAACTTTTCTTGTAGTGACTCTTTATACATGAATTATGCGAGTTGTTCGAGAGTGCAGGTATTTCAAAGGACCAAGTTAAGAGGAAGCTATTCTCTATATCTCTGAAGGGCAGAGCTGCGGAATGGTATAAGATGCTGAAGAATGGTCGATCTATTGGTTGGGAGGAAATTGTACCTCTCTTTTATTCTAAATTTTATCCTCCTCATGAAGTGCATATTGATAGGAATTACATTTATAACTTTTATCCTCGTGATGGAGAGAGTATTTCCCAAGCGTGGGGGAGATTGAAGTCACTAATGCTCAAATGTCCCATTCATGAGCTCCCCCGTAATGTTATTACTAATAATTTTTATGCAAGGCTTTCAGGACACCACAAGGACTATCTAGATGCCTGTTTGGAGGGATCTTTCACAAGCAAGGAGGTTGAAGCTAGATGGGATCTTCTTGAAAGAATTCAAAGCAATACTGAAGATTGGGAGAATGACAAAGGTAAGGAATCAGGTATAAACTACGAGTATGATTGCATTAAGTCTTTCGCTCAAACTGCTGATTTTCAAGAGCTTAGTGCTAAATATGGTCTTGATCCTCAAATTATGGTCGATTGCTATAGAGCCTTTGCTTCTCATATTAATGTTCCTAAAGAAAATTGGTACATGTATCATGAACCTTTTAAAGACACTTGCATGGAAAATGAAATTGTTGTTAATGATTGCAATAAACATGCTCAAACTTCTGAAAATGCTATTTCCTATAAGCATGTTAATTTTTGTGGAGTTCATAGACCTTGTGAAAAGAATAAAATTGAAGAAGAATATTGTATCCATCACAGGAATGAAAAAACTAGAAAGTGGTCTAGGGCTCTAGATGATCTTGGTGAAAAAGTTTGTGCCCTCTATCCTTTTATTTGTGAACTTTGCCATAGAGTGGGTCATTTTAATTTTCAATGCTCCTCCAATGATAATTCGAACCTTATGAGTGCTGCAAATTTGTATTGTGATGATGAAATCACTCCTAATCAGCATGATGAACTTACTTTATTTTTGGGGTGTGAAGAGTTATTGAGAAAAACTTCTTTGGTGGATATGAGTGCTCTTGATATTAATAGTGTCCTGCATGGGTGTCTTTCTTATTGCATTGATAATTGCCACACAAATACTTACATACAAAATATTTTAGAAGATGACACTTTGCCAAAATATGATAGGACCGCTGTGTGTTTCGAACTTATTAATGAAAAGGAGGAATCCTCCCAAGTTTCTTCTATTGTTTCTGGAAATAAATCAGGTTATGTGGAGAAGCCTCCCTTCAAGCCTCTTCCTCCTAAAGAAGGGAACGAGGAGAAGGAAGAAGAAGAAGAAGGGAACGAAGAAGAGGAAGAAGAGGGGGAATAAGAAGAAAGAGGTAACGGCATATCCCCGCGTGTATGAGATAACGATAGGTAACCGTAAGTATGTTGCTCCTAATGATTATTATGATAATGAATCTGAGTACAATGATCTTCCTATGCCCTTTACCTATATTAGTGATCATGATTTGGAAGAGCACACTACTTTTGATATTGAAGATCTCTGGGACACTAATTCTGAAAATGATGATGTTAATAATTGCCATAGTATTAGTACTATCCATGTTTCTTTCCATAATGATATAGAAAGTTCTAAGCTTGGGGAAGCTGGTTTTGATGAGCATGATATTTTTAGTCCCCAAGCATGGAGGAGAAAATTTACTTTGATGATACTTTACCTCCTATATATGATGATTACAATGATGACTATCATATTTTCAGTCCACCTACTATTGAGGAGAAAATTAATTATGATTACAATATGCCTCCTATATATGATGATTATGGTGATGAGAATAATGATAGCTATTTTATTGAATTTGCTCCCACTACAATTAATAGTAATGACTATGCTTATGTGGAGAGTAATAATTTTATGCATGTAGCTCATGATAAGAATGTTTCATGTGATAGTTATATTGTTGAGTTTGTTCATGATGCTACTGAAAGTTATTATGAGAGAGGGAAACATGGTTATATGCATCTTAATAATATTAAGTTTCCCCTCTTTATGTTGAGAATATTGAAGTTGCGCTTGTGTTGCCTTCCTATGCTTGTTGCATTATGCTTAAATGACTTGTTTATTTACAAGATTCCTTTTCATAGGAAGTGTGTTAGGCTTAAATGTGTTTTGAATTTGCTTTTGATGCTCTCGTTTGCTTCAACTCTTATTTCTTGCGAGAGTATCATTAAAATTACTGAGCCCATCTTAATGGCTATAAAGCACTTCTTGGGAGATAACCCATGTTTTTATTTTTCTACTGTTTTGTTGTGTCTTGGAAGTTGTTACTACTGTAGCAACCTCTCCTTATCATGTTTATTTCGTTTTTGTGCCAAGTAAAGTCTCTAATAGAAAGTTGATGCTAGATTTGGATTTGCTCAGAAACAGATTTCTTATCTGTCACGAATTCGTGTTTTCTCTCTGTAGAAGAATCAAAAAAATCTGCGAAAATTCATGCGTGATCCTCAGATATGTACGCAACATTCATTAGTTTTTAGTTTTCTGATCTGAGCAAGTTAAGTGCCTCTAAAAAATTCGTCTTTACGGACTGTTCTGTTTGACAGATTCTGCCTTTTATTTCGCATTGCCTCTTTTACTGTGTTGAGTGGATTTCTTTGCTCCATTAACTTTCAGTAGCCTTGGGTAATATCCAGAAGTGTTGGGAATGATTGTGTCCTTGCTGAACATGTGAATTTTTGATTATGCACTAACACCTCTAATGAAGTTTATGAGAAGTTTGGCGTGGCAGAAGTTTTCAAGGGTCAAGAGAGAAGGGTGATATAATGTGATCAAGAAGAGAAAAGTCTAAGCTTGGGGATGCCCCGTGGTTCATCCCTGCATATTTCAAGAAGACTCAAGCGTCTAAGCTTGGGGATGCCCAAGGCATCCCCTTCTTCATCAACAACTTATCAGGTCACCTCTAGTGAAACTATATTTTAATTCCGTCACATCTTATGTGCTTTACTTGGAGCGTCTGTGTGCTTTTATTTTTGTTTGTTTATGTTTGAATAAATTCGGATCCTAGCAATCCATGTGTGGGAGAGAGACACGCTCCGCTTTTTCATTTGAACACTTGTGTTCTTCGCTTTTATTTTTAATGTTCAATGGCGAAAGTTGATCGCTTCACTTATTGTTATTTGGTTGGAAACAGAAAATGCTTCATATTGTCTTGAATAATTTGATACTTGGCAATTGTTTTGAGCTCTCATAGATCATGTTTAAGCTCTTGCATTATGTAGTTTAAATCTATTAGTGGAGAACTACCGTAGAGCTTGTTGAAATTTGGTTTGCATGATTGGTCTCTCTAAGGTCTAGATATTTTCTGGTAAAAGTGTTTGAACAACAAGGAAGACAGTGTAGAGTCTTATAATGCTTGCAATATGTTCTTGTGTAAGTTTTTGCTGTACCAGTTCATACTTGTGTTTGCTTAACAACCTTGCTAGCCAAAGCCTTGTTTAAACTGAGAGGAAATGCTTCTCGTGCATCCAAAAACCTTAAGCCAAAACCCATGCCATTTGTGTCCACCATAACTACCTATATGTGGTATTTTTCCCATTCCAAAGTAAATTGCTTGCGTGCTACCTTTAAAAATTCATTCCTTGTCTTTGCAATACATAGCTCATGGGAAAGTAGCCTAAAAAACTATTGTGGTAATGAATATGTTGCTATGTATCTTAGTTCTTATAAGTTGCTTGTTGAGCGGTAACCATGTTTCTGGGGACGCCATCAACTTTTTACTTTGTTGAATATCATGTGAGTTGCTATGCATGTTCGTCTTGTCTGAAGTAAGGGAGATTTCTCATGATTAAATGGTTTGAGTATGCATATTGTTAGAGAAGAACATTGGGCCGCTAACCAAAGCCATGTATCATGGTGGAAGTTTCAGCTTGGACATTAATCCTCAGAATCTCTTATGAGAATATTATCTATTGTTGAATGCTTATAGCATTAAAAAGAGGAGTCCATTATCTATTTTCTATGTTGTCCCGGTATGGATGTCCTCAAGTTGAGATCTATCAAAATCGAGAAATCAAATGCGATTTATCTCCTTGGACCTTTGTACAGGTGGCATAGAGGTACCCCTTTGTGACACTTGGTTGAAACATATGTAATGCAATGATAATCCATGGAAATCCGAGCTAATTAGGACAAGGTGCGGGCACTATTGGTATTTATGCATGAGGCTTGCAACTTATAAGAGGTTTTATGCATAACACATATGAATTATTACTACCGTTGACACAATTGTTTCCATGTTTTCAAAATAAAAGCTCTAGCACATGAGTAATCCCTGCTTCCCTCTGTGAAGGGCCTTTCTTTTACTTTATGTTGAGTCAGTTTACCTACTTCTTTCTATCTTAGAAGCAAACACTTGTGTCAACTGTGTGCATTGATTCTTACATGTTTACTTATTGCACTTGTTATATTACTTTGTGTTGACAATTATCCATGAGATATACATGTTACAAGTTGAAAGCAATTGCTGAAACTTAAATCTTCCTTTGTGTTGCTTCAAAACCTCTTACTTTGAATCTATTGCTTTATGAGTTAACTCTTATGCAAGTCTTTTTAATACTTGTCTTGAAAGTACTATTCATGAAAAGTCTTTGCTATATGATTCAGTTGTTTAGTCATTATCTTTTTGTTAGAAAACCATGGCTTTGAGTCACTTCATTCATCTTATATACTTTACAATAGTATGATCAAGATTATGTTGGTAGCATGTCACTTCAGAAATTATCCTTGTTATCGTTTACCTACTCGAGGGCGAGTACGAACTAAGCTTGGGGATGCTTGATACGTCTCCAACGTATCTATAATTTCTGATGTTCCATGCTATTTTTATGACAATACCTACATGTTTTGTTCACACTTTATATCATTTTTATGCATTTTATGGAACTAACCTATTAACAAGATGCCGAAGCGCCAGTTCCTGTTTTCTGCTGTTTTTGGTTTCAGAAATCTTACATAGGAAATATTCTCGGAATTGGACGAAACAAAAGCCAAACTTCCTATTTTCGACGGAGGGTTCCAGAACATCGAAGGAGAGTCGGCGGCGGCGAAGGGGCCCACACCACAGGCGGCGCGCCGCCCTGGCGCGCCAGCCTAAGGGGAGGCCACCCCCGGCTCCTCCGAGGCTGCCCTTCCGCCTATATTCTTCCGTCGCGAAAACCCTACATCGTCAAGTCTTATTCCACGAAGAGTTCCGTAGCCGCCGCCATCGTGAAGACAAGTTTCAGGGGACAGAAGTCTCTATTCCGGCACGCCGCCGGGATGGGGGAATTGCCCCCGGAGTCATCTCCATCGACACCACCGCCATCTTCATCACCGTTGCTGTCTCCCATGATGAGGAGGGAGTAGTTCTCCCCGAGGCTGAGGGCTCTACCGGTAGCTATGTGGTTCATCTCTCTCCCCCATGGTGTGATATTTATGTGATCATGAGCTTTGTAATCTAGTTGAATATGTAGATGTTACTCTTGTCTATTATGCACTCTAGAGGTTACTTTAATATGAACTCCGGAGTTACTCTCCACGGTGTGATGGTGACAGTGTGCGCATCGTGTGTGATTCCTTTATGAAGTTGTGGAGCTTGTTTACTCCGGCTTGAGGGTGCTCTTGTAGCCCTACACAATGAATGGTGTTTGTTATCCAACAAGAGAGTGTTTGAGAGTAGCATTTATTTATTCAATTATGTGATCATTGTTGAGAGTGTCCACTAGTGAAAGTATGATCCCTAGGCCTTGTTTCTAAGCATTGAAACACCGTTTCCAACAAGTTCTGCTACATGTTCGCTTGCTGCCATTTTTATTTCAGATTGCAATTACTACTTATAATCATCCATATTACTTGTATTTCACTATCTCTTCGCCGAACTAGTGCACCTATACATCTGACAAGTGTATTAGGTGTGTTGGGGACACAAGAGACTTCTTGTATCTTAATTGCAGGGTTGCTTGAGAGGAATATCTTTGACCTCTACCTCCTGAGTTCGATAAACCTTGGGTGATTCACTTAAGGGAAACTTGCTGCTGTTCTACAAACCTCTGCTCTTGGAGGCCCAACACTGCCTACAGAATAGAAGCGTGCGTAGACATCAAGAAGCCAATGTTTTGGCAAACATTGGGTTGCAGTGTTTAGCAATACCACCCGGCGTATTTTGGGAGGAGATAAGTGAAAGATCGACCAAGGCAAAGAGGCAAACAAAGAAAAAGAGAAAGTTGAGAAAGGCTCGGGCGCTCTAGCAACATCAAGCAAGTGCATCGGAGACGAAGAGGAATCGCACGAGGTGATGGTGGTCCAGGTTCCATGGATGCAAGTTTACATCGCATATATTCTAAAGAAGGAAATACCCGATGACCCAAGAGGCAGCAAGCGAGTTATTCGATGATCCAAGGCTTTCACCGTGGTTAAGGGCGAGCTGTATAAACGAAGTATATCGATCGGGAGTATTGCAGCGATGCGTTACACCGAAGAAGGTCGGTTACTTTTAAAGGATGTGTGCGAAGGAGTGTGTGGACACCACGCAAGTAGTCGAGCTATAGCAGCCAAGGTTTTCAGAGCAGGATTCTATTGGCTAACAGCAATCGAGGATGCAAAGGACATAGTGCGTACCTGTGATGCGTGTCAAAGGTTTGCCGCGAAACCTCATTCTCCGGCAGCGGAGTTGATGCCAATACCATTGTCATGGCCCTTTGCTCAATGGGGTCTTGATATGGTGGGAAAATTACACAAGGCGTGGCCAGGAGGATACGAGTATATGCTCGTAGCCGTCGATAAGTTCACGAAGTGGATCGAGGCGAAGCCGATAAACTCAACAGATGCAACATCGGCAATCAAGTACATCAAGAGTATCGTTTTTCGGTTTGGAGTTCCTCATAGCATCGTCACAGACAACGGCAACAACTTCACATCCAAGGAATTCAAGGCATATTGCGCAGAGGTAGGCATCAAATTACAATTTGCCTTGCACCCGCAAACCAATGGCCAGGTCGAAAAGGCGAACAACATCATCCGCAACGGCATCAAGAAGCACCTGTTAACACCATTGGAAAAAGCTCAACACACATGGCCAGAGGAGTTGCCTAGCGTGCTATGGAGCATACGGATGACACCAAATACAGCGACACAAGAAACTCCGTTCTTTCTGGTCCATGGAGCTGAGGCAGTGCTGCCGATAGAGATAGAATACAATTCCCCGAGAGTGGCGGAATTTAATGAAGAAACCTCGCGAAAGGCACTGGAAGATGATGTTGATGCACTCGACGAAGCTCGAGATGAGCTATTGTCAAGGGTCACCAAGTACCAAGAAGATATAAAACTACCACAAGTCGACGTTTGCAAGGTCTTTCCAGGCGATCTAGTTCTTCGGCTTACGCAAAATAGCCATGAAAAACTCGAGTCGCCATGGATAGGCCCGTACATCGTCACGAAGTAATTGAAGGAGGAGCATACAAGATAAAGGACAAGAAGATAGGGATCGACAGCCAAATCCCCTGGAACGTGGCGCAGCTTAGGCGTTTCTACGCTTAAGTCGAAATATAGTCCTATATGTAAACATACAATGTACCGAAACACCCGCGAGTTTTCAGATGCACTCTTTTCCTTCGGGCACCGAGTGGGGCTGGAAGGTTTTAATGAGGCGGACTCGCGGTGCTGCAATATAGTAAAGATATTGGTGATATACATCTTTTTCTTCGATGGCTTGGGGGCTTGCAACCCGCAAATACTATATATATACACAAATCTTTACAATATACAATCGACAAAGTCATTTGCCTTGGTCTAAAACACCTCGCAAACCCAAAAAATAAATTGCCACCGAAACGCTCGGGGTAGAAAGAAGGAAAAATAGACAAGTTATTTTACAACATACATAGTGTTTAACCTATACAGATCCTTTTACAAGGAAAATTTCGATAGAAAAAGCAAACTTTTATTCACGACCCATCACAGGTCATCTATGTTCACTCTTTCATTGTCGAGAGGCACTCATGTGATCAGCATAATTGCCGTTCACGAAGAATTCAACATCCATCCAAGTAAATCATCCATCATTTCCTCTACGGGTGTGACAACTTCGTTGATTTTGTCGATATTCCTCCTTCGCTTCTTCGTTTGGCATGGCACAATTCAACGATTTTGGTCATATCCAATTTCGGGTAGACGACTTGCAACATAATCATAGCAAATTGGGCTCCCGCAATCAATTGGGCCTTCACAAAGTCATGGATCGAGGAGCATCTCTAAATTTATTCATCAATCAGGAAGAGTCTTCGGCTGAGTGTTTCGAGGAAACATGGTGTTGTAAACCAGGGCCAATGTCCTCATACAGAAATCAAGGTAATCACGGACTTGACCCTCACGATCTTGAAATCTGACGATTCCTCGGGTGCGATCTAGTGTGGCCCAAAAGCTAGAACCATGGTCCAGAGCAAGTTTTACGAGAAGGTTTGATCTCGCATCCACTCGTTGGTCTTCGGCAGCGGTATCCAAAAAGGAACCTATTCGACGAATACATTATAGTTAGAGAGGGAAAACATGGTAGGAAGCGTACCCGCCATATCCAGGATGGCGGGTCATCAACTCAAGCATGTAATTTTCTCGGAAGCAGCTTGGGCAGCCGCGATCGCAGCCTCCTTTAAAGCTAAAGCTTCTGGGCCTGTTGAAGGGCACTCTTTCTCGATGACTTCCGAGATTGTTCCATTATTATAAGTGTTTGTTTCTTCATCGCACTGGAGTTGCTGTCGCAGTCGTTCAAATCATGTACTGGACTAGCGCTCGAAGAATCTTCATTGAGATTATCAGCGGAAGTTTTTCGAGAAGGAGGAAGCAGCAAGGCATCCGAGGAACAAGGAGCAGCGGTATAGTTGTCAAAAACCAACTGGAAAGAAAATCTCGACATCAATAACTTGGCAAAATAGCATTCCATTAATTCATTTGGATATTTACATGAGCATTACAAAAGGGTTCCTAGTGAAACAATGACAAGTTGTCGCAAAACAACTACGGCAACATCAATAAAAGAAAAGGGGACAAGATGGTCTACTTGACCTCCGGCTTTGTAGAACTAGGGAAGGAGCTGGTTTGTATCCGAGGAAGGAGAGGATTTTCTTCGAGTGCGATTTGGCAGCCCTAATCAAGGATTGCCACCTCTTTGTCTCCATCTTCTTCACTTCACCAACCTTCACCAGTCGACGCTGTTGGCATTCGGCAACCAAAGCTATGGTGCCTTCAACGCCAATCTTCAGATTTTCTTGCAGGTTAGCCCAAGATCCTCTTTGGGAATGAAGCACTTGGTAAGAGCAGCGAAGGTGTTGGGATGTTCTTTCTTCGGGAAGAAGTAGGGGAAAAGGCGCGAAAATGCCGCCTTAGCATCAAATACTCGGGCGCACTTCATCCCCATGAATCTCAAGGAGAGAAAGAGCGTCGAGAAGGCGGTCATCTTCGGTTTTTGAAGTCCAAAGTCCTGGCTCATCTTCCATGCTGAAACAAATTTGGTTATCAACAAGTATACGCACAAGCTATCGTTGGAGGCAAAAAGTGATTGACAAACTTGCGACAAAGCGCCGATTTTGCGACTCCAAGCGGGCGATGACATCCCCTTCACGAGCGATTTGCTGGGATGTGTGCTCACTGGGCGTTTCAGCTTCATGGAGTCTTTTCGAAGACTCTCGACTGAGGCATCATCTAGTTCAGCCTTTTCGCGAGCTTTTTCGCTTTTCTCCAGCTCGAAGGCAAGATCATCGGCACGCTTATTAGAGTTGGCGAGAGCCTCTAGCAAAAGAAAGAATGACAATGTTACGACAAAATAGCAAAGGAAAATTTGCTCGATAGGAAGAGATAAGAGATGAATACCTTTCAAATTATCGAAGATAGTCACGGTACCCAATAAATTGAGTACCAAGAGATAAATTCTTTCATCGAGGCTGAAAAAAGGGAAGATAAGGTCAAAAAGGAGAAAAGTTCGACAAAAAAGAGTGGTAAGGGTACTTACATCGTCCATAGAAGGAGTCGCCGAACTCCCATCAAGTGGGTTGGTTCTTTGCCAAGTTCAACCTCGCTCTCTTCGGTGAAGGGGCACGGGGCTGTCGATGAGTCGTTCCTATGTCCCGGCGAGGAGGCGAGGTTTCTCCGTAGTGTGGCATCGGAAAGAACTAAAGTCTGCGACGCACTCGTGGAGCACACAATAGTGGGCTCTTCTTCGTCGCCACTTGCATCAAAAATAGTATGAGAATACTACAAAGGCAATATATCGTATAAAAAGGACTACGAGACTTACGAGCTAACGAGGGCATCATTGTAAGGGTTGAAGGCTCCCTCCTCTTCGAGAAGTTTCTTCGCAGCGATTCGTCTTTGGAGGTGCCGGAGTCTGCAACCTCACCCCTTTTCCTTTTGTTCTTCGGGAAGCGGCGGAAGGGAGAGAATGTACATATTCGGAAGCCTCGGACTCAGCATCTCTTTCAGAGGAAGTCGCGGATCGTGAGAACCCGCAATTTCACTCTGGCGAGAAGTACCTCGTGCATCGTCGGCAACGATGTCTCGATCATCGACGTCCTCACCTTCGTAAGAGAGGCAAAGAGGAAGTGACCTGGTGGTCCTGCATAAGAAAAACAAATAGCAAGGGAACAAGAAGACAGAAATCAACAGCAAAATAACAAGATAGCGCTGAGTCTAAATCCAAATCGAGAAAGCAAGATAAGCGATGTAGGAAATACAAACCTCGAGGCAAAAAACTTACTTTGGGAAGAGCATGGGCACCACTATATGGATTCACGCGGCAGAGTTAAGAATCCTTTTGCTCAGCGATGAAACACGCCGGACAAGCTTTTCCAAGTCCTTCATAGAGAGATCTTTGGAGAAGCAAACATCTTTTTTCGCCGCGTACAACCACATATGGTTTTTGCGAGCCTGAAGAGGCTGCACCCTAATCCTAAGGAAATAGGCGGTAATTTGGATACCCGATAATTCTTTGCCCGGTTTTCTGCAGTTCATGAATATGCTTCATCAGCGCCTCTATCGCCGTTTTTTCTTCTTCGGTAGCCTCTACATCCCAGGATCGGCGGCGAAGGATTTTTGCGCTACCGTCAAAGGGGGCGATGTTGTATTCCAAATGAGTCGGAACACTCCTCGCGGACGTATAGCCATCTTTTTCGCCACCCTTGAACGGAGTCAGGAATTTGACGTCGAAATACTCGACGTCAGGGCGACGAGATAACAACACCACCTATGTTGTAGGCAATGTTGTGGGAGCTTTGCGGCAGAAAATGCGCTTCCACAGCCCAATTAGGTTGGGTCCCGAGGAAGCACTCGCAAAGGGTGATAAAGATAGAAACATGGAGGATGGAGTTGGGAGTCAGCTGATGAAGCTGCAACCCATACACGAAAAGCAATCCATGAATAAAATCATGGATAGGAGCAGAGAGGCCGTGAATGAGGTGGTCAACGCTAACCCGATAGGGGGTGACGGGTAGCTCTCTCGCGGGGAAGATCAGCGCCTCCTTCTTCTTCATCAGGCCGAGTTTCTTCATCGATTGGTGTCCTGATTTGAGATCTTAGATCTCTCCCACTCAAGCTCCCGGATCTTGGGCCGCCATGCTTGCTTCAGGGTGCTGTCTCGACCGAGGTGGCATCAACAATGCCGCTGGAGAAAGTAGGAACGTGGGTGAGCGAGGAACTTTTGTGGTTGCAATGGAGGTTTTGACAGAGAGGATATGCGCGGCGCGGCGAAGGGGATTGCAGGAAGAAGAAGATGAGTAATTATAGCAAGCTAAGCGAAACGCCGCACCGTTGGATGGTGTGAGAATGGACTTGATGCTTTACAGGTGGCTCAAGGGGTAAAACGTATTTTCACGTGAAGGAACGGACAGCGCTATAGCGCGCGTGAAAAAGCGGAGGAAGTGTGTCCCCCACTTGCGTAACATGTCAAGTACCTCGAGTTTCGGGTCCACAGTCGTTGAAAAGATAGAGCTCGCGTCTCCCGATACGTGATCGTGGCTATCGTCGCACTGATGTCACTCTAAAATAAAAATTTCGATGCGATGTTATGAAGATTGGCGCATGTAAGGAATAATGATAATTTCGAGAGCCTTTGATCAAATACAAGTTTTTGTTCAAATGCTCTGGGGCTACTTTTTAGAGAGTTTCATCAAGAGTATCGACGGGAAACTTCGGGCATCGCAATAAAGAAAAGATGAGAGCCTATGATCAATACAAGCATTTGTTCATATGCCTTACTCTTATCGAAGTATTGTTTATACTTCGATAAGAGGTAAACGCGGATGATAAAGTATAGAGTTCTTCATCACTAAAGCAAATTGAGCCTACATCCAAGTATAAATACTCGACTGTAGCCTCGGGGGGAGCGCTGGTCGCGCGCCCGATAAAGATGGAAGAACTCGAAAAGGTGACAATATAGCAAAGATGTTAAACGGTGAGCCTACAACCAAGTACAAGCACTTGGCTGTAGCCTCGGAGGCTACTCCCATCGAGAACGCTGTTCGCGTGCCCGATGAAAAGGCATGGTGAGCATATTTTGAGTTATACAAATAACTCTTCATATACTCCCATCGGGAGGACAAGATAAAAATACACAAGTCATCCGGTGACTCGAATAAATGTGCTATTCTAGCAGCCGAAAAAAGGCACTCAACAATATATTCTCAGAGCGCCTCAGTCGCGAATTAATCTCTGAATGCCGCAAAACTCTGCGAAGGTAAGTCCCCAGGATCCGTCCTGTGCGGCGTGGCACCGCCTCTGACGGCGCTTTGCTACTTTTTCCGTATCAACAGATACGAAGAAATCCTAACGGACGCGTTAGGTACCGATAAAACATAACTGGAATTCGGCATCTGGTAAGACCTTAAGCGGCACATGTCGAATTACGCTATCCCGAGATCATGTCCAGGGACGTGATCTTGAAGTAGGTTTTTGCGGATTGCCACAAGAGCAGTTAAATCGTACTTGATCCATCAGGTGAACCAACCCCATTTATCGTTATCCCTGTACAACATACAATTGTTTATAAAGATTATTTATTAACTCGAAGAAGTCATTTGGTAATTGAAGATGGAGATTTTCCCGATTCTTCGATTCAAGCAAAATCTCGGGGCTACGACATAGGAATCCCCAATGGGCCTGCCGAAGATGGTACCCGGGTTTATGAAGGCCCCGAAGTTTATGAAGCCCGGAAGCCCAGTCAAGAGATAGTTTGGAAAGATAGAGTTGTATTAGGAATATCGACTTGTAACTATTACGGGACAGACTCAGATAGTCTCTCGGACTTTGTAACTTGTACATCACGAAACCCTCGGCTCCACCTCCTATATAAGGGGAGTCGAGGGACAAAGAAAGCATCGATTTTATTGTCCTCACAACCCTAGTTTTCATAGTAGTCGAGTACTTTTCCGACTGAACCTTCGAGATCTACTTGCCCTTTAATTCCCTGAAACCCTAGTTTACAATCTGTAGGCATTGACTAATCCCTTGCTACCCCCGGGCGTGTCGGCTTCTCGGACATGGGTTCCTACACTTAGGCAGATTCTGGATGTATAGGGGAACTCCCTCGGAGGTGAACCGGAGAGAACCTTGAGATCATATGGGATGATCCTTGTTACCACATGTACCTATGACCTAACCAAGCTCAAATGGAGGCATATGCCCACTGGGGGACCCCCGCTGGGATGTAGTCAAAGGGGTAGACCGCGCGGTCAACAGAACTAGGGTTTCGTCAGAAATCGAGCCTCGGAGGGTGGGAATGGCCCCAAAACTTGTGTGTGTCCACATGGTATGCACAAAAGTGATTTGAGATGGTTTTATGTAAAAGCTCTCGAATAAATATAAACGGTCGAGATTTTCCTTGACTCTACGATTCAAGCAAAATCTCGGGGGCTACTGACATAGGCACCCCAAATGGGCCTGCCATAGATGGTACCCGGGATTTACTGAAGGCCCACTATCCGAAGAATAAGAAGATTCGGGAGCCCAAGATATATTAAGGAAAGCTAGAGTTGTAATAGAAAGTATATTTTGTAATCTGGCGGGACGAGTTAGAAACCGTCCCGGACTCTGTAACTTGTACAATACGAAACCCTCGGCTCCACCTCCTATATAAGGGGGAGTCGAGGGACAAAGAAAGGATCGAATCTACTGTCAACATAACCCTAGTTTTCATAATCGCCGAGTACTTTTCGCCTAAACCTTCGAGATCTACTTGCCCTCTACTTCTAGCAAAACCCTAGTCTACAATCTGTAGGCATTGACAAGTTAATCCTTTGTCAATTGGCGCCGTCTGTGGGAACTAGAGGCTGCAAGGATCTGATCTCGATGGCACGTTCAAGATCTTCGACTTCATCGACAGCAAGCAACGCGATGGATCGAGGTAACAAGGGAAAAACTGATCTATTCAATTTTATTCCTCACCCGCCCTCCCGTATGGATGCATGTGCCTATCTGGAGGAGCCCATCGTCATGACGTTCGGAGAATTCCGATTTGGCGTCAACAAGGAAGGATCCTACCGTCTCGAAGTTCCGATCTCGTCGGAATTTTCAGCGGTCGACTCCAACTTTTCGTCGACCGACGAGGAGTTTTCGTCGACATACTTCGTCGACAACAAGGCAAGCGGAAAGCTCGCCAAGATCTTCAGCAACACATCCTTCGAGTCATCTGCGGACTCCTTTATAAGCAGCGACTCCGACAGCGTCGACAGCTTCAACTTCATCGACAAGTCTGCTGCCATCGGAAAGGTCTTCACCACTCTATATGATGGTGTCACCAGTCCCGACAAAAATCAATGCACAAAATATCATCAGATCTATGTGGTAGAAGGGGCAGGCACATCAGACCCGCCGACATCAGAGGCTTTCGACGAATTGGGAAATCCATACGTCGATCCCGCTGATCTCAGACATGGTCTAGGCACCAAATACCCTGGAACCACAACTCGCGCAAGAGTACAGCTCCCGCAAAGTGCGTGGGATAGGGCCGCGAAAGCCATGGATGGTTCAGAACCCATGACCAACACCGCTACTGCACAGAACTTCAAGCATATCAATATAGACTTGCTCGAGTAAGCAGAGAGTTGGAAAAACAGACAGCATCCTTGAATAGGAGAAAAGAAGCAGCTTCTGCATCAAGCAGACGCCGGGCAGATTTAAGTCGCCTTTCAGGAAATACAGGAGATAGTCACAGAGAAGCTCGGAGGAGAGCAATGTCTCGACTGCAAAACATACCTGAAGCAGAAAGAGGAAACATAATCCAAAATCTCGACATGTCCTTTATGTCGATCGACGAAAGAGGAAATATCATCCCGAAAACGCCAGAGGCAGGTTACATGGCAACACAAGCATACATCCTGGCATCCAGACCACCTGCTGGAGACCCGAGAGAACCATTGTTCAATATGGCGATGGCTGGAGTAGGAGTTATGGGAACAGCGTTTGCAACAACGCCTCCCGAAGAAAATCCTAGGCAAAATAGTCCACGACACACCGCAGCAGTTCAAGACCCACCACGAGCAAGTGGAGCAAGAGACACAGCAGTCCAAGTAAGGGTGGACAGAGCGCGACAAGAAAGGAGGGACCGTCAGTACTCGCCAGAGCTTGCCGACGAAGATATGTGTGGGCTCCCATGCTTTACGAGAAGAGTGCGAAAAACTCGAGTCCCAAAAGGGTTCAAGTTACCCGAGAATTTCAAGAAGTTCGACGGCCTGCAAGATCCCGAGGATTGGCTCGTGGATTATCTCGAGATGGTGAAACTGGTAGGAGGAACCAGAGCAACAGCTATGCAAAGTATCCAAGTTCACCTGAGTGGTGCCGCAAGATCTTGGATAAAGAAACTCCCCTTGAACTCCATCGACAGCTGGGAAACCTTTGAGGACATCTTCGTGAAGAACTTCCGATCCACCTGCAAAAAACCCGCGTCGTTGGAAGAATTACGAGCGTGTCGACAAAAACATGACGAGTCGATGAGAAAATATATACAGCGGTGGAACATTATCAAAAACTCGGCAGAAGATATATCTGACGAGAGGGCAATAGATGCGTTCGTGGCAGGAATCCGACGAGCAGACTTCGTCGAGGACTTGGGAAGAACTAATCCCAAGACAATCTCAGCGTTGATGGAAATCGCTAACAAGTGGGCAGATGGAGAAGACGCAATATACAACAAACGACACAGGTCGCCAGAAGAGGATCGTAGTCGAAATTACCAAAATAGAAGGCGATTTTCTCGCCAGTTCTACAACAACGATGCTCCTGGCCATATATCGGCTGGTTTTCGGGGAAACCCTGGAGGAAATAGTCGAGATGATTATCAAAGGAGCAACGAGCAACAAGGCGACAATAGAGGTGATTTTCGCGGCAACAGACAAAATAGTGGACCAAGGATTCAAAGACCTTACGTGTCTCCCGAGGAGATGATGAACGGTCCGTGTCAAATGCACTTTTACCTCGACAACAATGGAAAGAGACAGTCAGGACATCTCCAGAAAGACTGCCGCAATTTTCAGGCAATGTTGCGAGCCGCAGGAATCGCAAATGCCCAAGCAAATAACAGAAATCCTCGGGAGCCAAGGAGCGAGATTCACCTTCCACCTCCTCCCGCAATAACCGAAGAAAATCGACACCAGCTCAGAATAGCGGCAGCACCACAACCACCCCCATATGTCGATCCCAATTCCAATGGCGCAGTTTTGATGATTCAGAAAGCTAGGCCGTCCAACAGGGCGCAGAAGGTCATATCTCGACAAGTGTTTATGGCAGAAAAGATGCCTCCACCAACAGTCGAGTATCTAAATTGGTCAGGGCAAGACATAGGCTTCACAATTGCGGATCATCCGCAGCAAGTTCCTCGACCAGGACAATCAGCACTTATTCTACCCGCAGTAATTGCTGGGTTCGACGTGTCGCGAGTTTTCATAGATGGCGGCAGCAGTCTAAACCTCATGTATGCAGACACATTGAGGAAGATGAACATATCCCTGGCAAACTTGAAACCAACTGACACACGCTTTCATGGGATCACACCAGAGAAGCCAAGTTACCCATTGGGCAAGATCAACCTCGACGTTCAGTTTGGAACCCGAGAAAACTACAGAATAGAGAACCTGGAGTTCGAAGTTGTGGATTTCCCGTCGCAATATCACGCTTTGTTGGGACGACCAGCTTACGCCAGGTTCATGGCAGTGCCGCATTATACATATCTGTTGTGGAGGTTGCCTGGGCCTAAGGGACCTATCACAATCAAAGGAAGCTTTGCACTGGCCGATAAATGCGACAAAGATTTCCATCGACTGTCAGAAACTTTCGGGATGCAAGCAGAATATGCGGCACCTAGGCTCACTGATTATGATGTGCTGCCAGAGGTAGGAAGATCTAAGGAGCCAACTTTCAATATAAATAAAGATTCAAAAGAGGTACAGATCCACCCGACAGATCCAAAGAAAACGACGTCCATTGCTACAAACATGGATGTCGCATAGGAAAGCGCGCTCGTCGAGTTCCTCCGTGAGCACTGGAAAATCTTCGCATGGTGTCCAGCTGACATGCCAGGAGTACCCAGGGAACTTGCCGAGCACCACCTCAATTTGGATCCTCTTGCACGACCAGTAAAGCAACCTTTGCGGCGTTTTTCAGAGCCTAGCCGCAAAGCTATGTTATCAGAAATAGATCGACTCAAAGATGCCGGGTTCATCAGAGAAATATCTACAGAAGCCACATGGGTAGCTAACCCAGTGATGGTGCCGAAGAAACACACAATAGTCCTTCGCATGTGCGTCGACTTTACGTGTCTCAATAAACATTGTCCCAAGGATCACTTTCCCCTCCCAAGGATCGATCAAATCATCGACTCCACGGCAGGATGTGAACGTCTTTCCTTCCTGGACGCATATTCTGGTTATAACCAGATCAGATTAAAAGAAGAAGATGAAGCCAAGACAGCGTTCATCACACCTTATGGCGTGTTTTGCTACAAAACAATGCCCTTTGGTCTGAAAAACGCGGGAGCAACATATCAGCGGATGATGCAGAAGTGCCTAGCAACACAGATCGGGAAAAATGTACAAGTCTACATCGACGATGTCGTAATAACATCAAAGAAAGGGTCAACGTTGATTGAAGATTTGAAGGAAACCTTCGACAACCTCGACAAGTTCTGCCTCAAGCTGAACCCGACAAAGTGCTCTTTTGGAGTACCCGCAGGAGAACTTCTCGGGTTCTTAGTATCAGCAAGGGGGATTGAAGCTAATCCCGAAAAAATACAGGCCATCGTCACTATGAGAAAGCCAACAAAGTTGAAGGAAATACAACAGTTAACGGGCGAGTCGCAGCTTTAAGCAGATTCGCCAGGCTAGGAGAAAAGGCGCTGCCGTTTTATGCGTTGATCAAGCAAGGAGAAAAATTTCAATGGAACGAGGAAGCAGACAGAGCTTTCGAGAATCTCAAGCGAGCAATTTCGACACCGCCAATATTGGTGGCGCCAAAAGAGAAAGAACCTCTCCTCTTGTACATTGCAGCTACACCTCAGGTGGTCAGCACGGCCTTAGTGGTCGAAAGGGAAGAAGAAGGTAAGCTTCATGGAGTTCAAAGGCCAGTATATTTCATCAGCGAAGTACTGTCGCCGTCAAAACAGCGGTACCCGCAATATCAAAAGCTAGCATATGGAGTATTCACGACAGCAAGAAAACTGCGGCATTATTTTTCGGCTCACCCGATAATAGTGGTCAATGAAGCTCCCTTATCAAATATACTGAACAATCCAGAAGCTACGGGTCGTGTCTCCCTTTGGGGAATAGAACTTTCCCCTCGGGACATCACGTATGAAAAAAGAAAAGCAATAAAGTCGCAGGTCTTACCAGATTTCATTGCAGAGTGGATGGAGCTACAAAACACAGGACCCCCAGATTTATCGAGGACTTGGACCATGAACTTCGACGGGTCCAAGAGATTGGAAGGTGCCGGAGCAGGCGTGATATTAGTTTCACCTGAAGGCGACAAGTTGAAGTATGTTCTGCGGATGACGTTCCCAAACGCATCTAACAATGAAGCAGAATATGAAGCTCTCATACACGGGATGAAGATGGCGAAAGCTTGCGGTGCAACCCGATTGAAAATTTTCGGCGACTCACAGTTGGTAGCTCAGCAAGTAATGAACCAATGCGACGCAGTCAACGAAAGTATGATAGCATACAAGGAGGTGTACAATGAGCTGGAGAAGCTATTCGATGGTTGTGAAGTAAACCACATCAGCAGGATGAGCAACGATGAAGCCGACGTTCTCGCAAACATCGGGTCACAATGCCTCGCAATCCCTCCAGGTGTGTTCTGGGAAGAGATTAGCGAGAGATCAACAAAGCCGGCAAAAACAAAAAAGGAGAAGAAAGAGAAAACATCGACTGTCACCAAGGGCACAGCAGAAGAAGAAGAAGAAGAGCAAGAACTAGTCATGATGGTACAAGTTCCATGGATGCAGGCCTACATATCATACATCCTAAGGAAAGTCATACCCGACGATCCAGTCGAAGCAAGGCGAATAATTAGGCGATCAAAAGCTTTCACTGTGGTAAAAGGGGAACTGTACAAACGCAGTATTTCGGGTGTGCTACAACGGTGTGTTACACCCGAAGAAGGAAGGATCATCCTAAAGGACGTGCATGAAGGAATATGTGGGCACCACGCGAGTAGCAGAGCTATCGCGGCTAAGGTTTTCAGAGCAGGATTTTATTGGCTAACAGCAATCGAGGATGCGAAGGAAATAGTGCGAACTTGCGATGCGTGCCAAAGATTTGCGGCAAGACCTCACTCTCCTGCCGCAGAACTTATGCCAATTCCATTGTCTTGGCCTTTCGCTCAATGGGGTCTCGACATGGTAGGTAAATTACACAAAGCTTCGCCAGGAGGTTATGAGTATATGCTTGTTGCTGTCGACAAGTTTACAAAATGGATCGAAGCAAAGCCGATAAATTCACCGGACGGCGCGTCAGCGATTAAGTTCGTGAAAAGCATTGTCTTCAGATTTGGAGTTCCTCACAGTATTGTGACAGATAACG
Source organism: Lolium multiflorum (assembly GCA_030979885.1). Lineage (NCBI taxonomy): Eukaryota > Viridiplantae > Streptophyta > Magnoliopsida > Poales > Poaceae > Lolium > Lolium multiflorum. Next base: position 143,926,066 of record CM061752.1, read on the forward strand.
GCAGCAATTTCACGTCCAAGGAGTTCAAAGCATACTGCGCAGAAGTGGGCATTAAATTAAGTTTTGCGTCTGTTGCACACCCTCAGACCAATGGACAAGTCGAGAAGGCCAATGGCATCATCTGCAATGGCATCAAGAAACGCCTGCTAGGACCATTGGAAAAAGCCCGGCATACTTGGCCGGAGGAGTTACAAAGTGTGTTGTGGAGTATCCGAACAACACCAAATACGGCGACACAGGAAACACCGTTCTTTCTGGTTCATGGCGCCGAAGCAGTCCTGCCGATAGAAATAGAGCACGATTCTCCAAGAGTCACAGAATATGACGAAGAAACATCGAGAAAAGCTTTGGAGGATGATGTCGATGCACTCGATGAAGCTCGAGACGAAGTCCTGTCAAGAGTCGCCAAATATCAGCAGGACCTGAAAAACTATCACAGTCGACGATTGCGGCCAAGGTCTTTTCAAGTTGGTGACTTAGTTCTGCGGCTCAACCAAAAAAGTCACGAAAAACTCGAATCACCATGGCTTGGACCCTACATCGTCACAGAAGTAATCGAAGGAGGAGCATACAGAATCAAAGACAAGAAGACAGGGATTGACGAGCCAAATCCCTGGAATGTGGCACAGCTCAGGCGTTTCTACGCCTAGGTGTCGAAAATATAGTCCTTTGTAAAGCTTCAATGTACTGAAACGCCCACGAGTTTTCAGACGCACTCTTTTCCTTTTTCGGGGCACCGAGTGGGGCCGGGAAAGGTTTTTAATGAGGCGGGCTCGTGGTGCTGCAATATAATAAAGATAGTGGAATTATATATCTTCTTCTCGACAAAATCAGGGGTCTTCCCCTACATGATACAATATATATATAAACACAGTATCGACAAATGCAAAAGAAGCATCCGGCCTTGGTAAAAATACCTCGCCAAAATAAAAAGAGATATCGACAAAATAGTGATCAAACAAAAGCTCGGGGGCTTACACCCGTACAAAATAGTACACAATGTATATTATCTTGCCTTGGGACAACCTCGCATTATAATACACAAGTTATTGCAATCAAAACGCCCGGGGGCTTGGCGATAAAAATAAAATACAATGACTTTACAATATAGCTCGTCTATACAGGATACAAAGTTCGGAATAAATGTCAAGGATTTCCCAATATATTATCTATGGTTAAGCGCTCGTTATTTACAGCGCGAGTACTATGCTCAGCATAGCTACCCTTCACGAAGAATTCGGAATCCATCCGAAGAAGTTCATCCATCATATCTTCAGCAACGGGAGTAACTATGTCATCATATTTGCCGAAGTTCCTCTTCCTCTTCGACATCTTCTCCAGGCACTTTGGGACAATTTGCCCTACATCTAACTTCGGGTAGCAAATCTTTATCATAATCATCGCAAACCTTGCACCAGCAGCTAGTTGGGCTCGTACAAAGCCGTGGATGCGAGGAGCATCTCGAAATTTGTCCATCAATGCAGGAAGGGTTTCTGGCATCTTATTGCGAGGAAACATGGTACCATACACCAGAGACAAAGTTCTTGTACAGAAGTCAAGATATTCGCGAACCTGAAGTGCACGATCTTGAAATCTCACGATTTGGCGGGTCCGCTCAGGTGTACCCCAAAAAGTCGATCCGTGCTCATGTGCAAGCCGAAGGAGAACATTGGAACGAGCCTCGACACGTTCATCTTCAGTTATAGGATCCAAAAAAGCACCTATGGTTTCATAAAACAATTCAGTGGGCAATGAGGAGGCAAGCAGCAAAGGAAAACGAAGAAGCGAGATAAGGACAATGAAACTTACCCGCCATATCCAAACTAGCATCTGTTAGCAGCTGCAGCATAGAATTTTCTCGAGATGCAGCCGCGTCAGCTTCAGCAACAGCAGAGTCCTTTTCAGCAATGGCAGTTTGTGCCTGTTGGAGTGCAATTTCTTCGGCTTCAGATGACTTACGAGCTTTCTCCATCAGCACAAGTGATTGCTTCTTCACGAACTGAAGTTGGTGTCGAAGTTCGTCTAATTCTTGCGGCAAGGAATCCTCGGCAGACGAAGCATCAGCAGGAGTTCTCCTTGGGGGAGAAGGCAAAATATTGGAAGAACCAGGAGCTGGCGTATAATTGTCAAAAATTAACTGGAAAAAGAAATATTTCGACATCAATCACTGAGCAAAAGATAGATTTTCATTCATCTCCATAATATATACATGTCTATTACAAAAGAAGGACCTTCTAGAGGGATACTGAAATAGTTCTCGCCAATAACACTACGGCGACAAAGCCAAAAGAAAGAGGAATGCTAAAAAAGAAAAAGCAGAGGCATTCAACTAGACCTCCGGCTTTGATGAGCTAGGAGTCGAAGATGGCTTGATCCCGATATAAGCCAGGATTTTCCTCGTGTTGGGCTTAGCTGCCTTGATTAAAGACCTCCACCTTGACTGTTCTATCTGATCAGTGTCGCCAACTTTCGACCAGTCGATAGATTGTTGGCTATCAGCAACCAAGGCGACAGTATTTTCCACGGCAATCTTCATATTCTCATGGCGCACCCTTAACCCAAGATCTTCAGACGGATTGAAACACTTGGCGAGGTCAAGGAAAGTTGCGGGTTCCTCTTTCTTTGGGAAGAAATAAGGAAAAAGCCGCGACAACCCCGCTTTAGCCTGATCAATGCCTCCGCGTGCCTCTGATCCATGAACTTCAAGGAGTGAAAGGGCGTCAAGAAGAGAATCATTGGCGGGTTCATCAAGTTGAAATTCTTGAGCTGTTCTAGCTGTCAAGAAAGAAAAATTGAGCAACAAACGAGTGCAGAGAAGAAAATACAAGAGAATAATGAGTGGTACTTACCTACGAAGCGGCGACTCTGCGTCGTTAAACGCTTACGGATCGCCTCCTCGCGAGCAGATTGGGCGGCTATGTGATCGCTCAGGGAAGTTTCAGCGGTGTGAAGCCTCTTTCTAAGGTCTTCGACACCAGCAGCGTCAGCCTTGGCTTTATCAGCCTCTGCTCGTGCATCAATAGCATCTGACTCAGCCTTTTTGCGAGCCTTTTCACTTTGCTCTAATTGCTGAGCAAGTGTATTGGCACGATCATTGGCTTCCGCCAGTTTTTCTACAATGGAAGATAAATATAGTTACAAATCTCGACAACAAAGAAGGAACAAAAGAACAGAGGCAAAAAGAAGGAGCAGATCATTACCTTCAGCTTTATTCGCATATTCACGGTACCCAACAAATTGGGCACCGATGCGAAGAAGATCCTTGATCACAGGCTGTTAACCAAAAAGAGAAAACAAAGAGAAAATGGGGGTATGAGAAAAATATGGTGATGCACAGAAGCAAACAGAGAAAACATAGACACTGACAAAAAAGTAAAGAACTTACATCTTCCATGAGAAGGTTCGAAGAGCTACTCAATTGGAGAGTAGGCTCCGAGACAATCTCCGTCCTTGCCCTTTTCGGTGAAGGGGCTCGGGGGCTCGAAGGAGGAGTAGAAGCGCCGATGTTTTGTTGAGGAGGCGAGGATTCCTCTCCTTCAACTCGTGGCTCTGAAATAACTAGGGTATGTGACATACTCGTTCGAGCAGCCACATCCAAAGCTGGCGTTTCCTCGTCATCATCACTATTGCAAAAGGGTGGCAGTGTAAAAAGCAAGGCAAGCAAAAATTCTTCGAATAGGAAAATAAAAGAGGGAACTTACGAACTGATGATACTCGCAAGATATGGGTCGTAAGCTGCCTTTTGCGGTAAAGGAGCAGCTTCTTCGGGTTTAGAAGTCCCGGAATCTTCGACATCACCCCTCTTCCTTTTGTTCTTTGGAGAATCAGCAGGAGGAGGAGATTGGGCCGATGTAGTGTCTTCAGAAGCAGCATCTTTTTCAGCAGATCCCGCAGATTTACGAGAATCTGCGGGTTCATTCACAAAAGAGGAGGCCTCTTGGTTATCATTAGAGATAACGGTCCTTTCTTCGACTTCCCCACCTTCAGGAAGAGGAGGAAGTGAAACAAGATTTGGATGATTCTGTCCAAAAAGAGGGAAGGATATCAGAACGGAGCAAACAATGCAAAAAAGCAAAGGCAGTAAAAAAATTGCGCGACAATGATTACCTTAGGAAGCGCATGGGTGGCGCTGTATGGTTTTACGCGACAAGAAGAAGGGATGGCATCTTTTTTGCTGAGGGAGGTGATTTTTCGGACAAGCCTCTCCAGGTCCTTGACTTCCAAATCCACCGACAGCCGGTCCACGTCTTCGTTGCCAGTATATTTCCAGAGAGGGAATTTGCGAGCTTGAAGAGGCTGAACTCTACTCTTAAGGAAATACACTATAATCTGGATACCTGACAATTCTTTGCCGCGAGTATTTTGCAACTCATGGATGCGAGCCATCAGGGATTCAGTCGAAGTTCTTTCTTCCTCGGTAGCCTCTGCATCCCAGGAACGGCGACGAAGAATTTTCTCGGCACCGTCAAAAGGAGGAATATTATCCTCGAGGCAGCCATCGTTTTCTTCGCGAATGTATAGCCACCTCTTGCGCCAACCTTGAACGGAGTCAGGGAGCTTGACGTCGAAGTAATCAGCAGTGGAGCGAATAGAAATAACAACGCCGCCTATATTATAGGCGACATTGGGAGAGCCATTGCGGCGACAGAAGAAAATGCGCTTCCAAAGCGCCCAATTGGGTGAGACGCCAAGGAAGGCTTCACAAAGCGTGATGAAAATAGAAATGTGGAGGATTGAGTTTGGTGTGAGGTGGTGAAGCTGGAGACCGTAGACATAGAGTAATCCACGGAGGAAAGGATGGATGGGGGTGGATAAACCACGGATGAGATGGTCGACAAAACTTACCCGGTACCCCATTGGAGGGGCTGGGTAGCTTTCTTCACTGGGGAAGCAAACCGCTTTGGGCTTCGCGGTGATTCCCAGTTTCTTCAGGAGGTTCAGGTCTTGGTTTGTGATCTTGGACCTCTCCCACTCCGCAGTTCCTAGATCCGCGGCGGCCATGGAAGAATCAGGAGTGCTGTGCCTGGTTAAGCGACGCGGTGGCATCAACAACGGCAATGGCGAGCAGCAGCGAAGAGAAGAGCTTTGGCAGCAGTGGAGCGCAAGGGAAGATTTTGCAGAGGAGAGCAGAGAACGGCGCGAGCGGAAGTGCTCGAGGAAGAAGAAGGAGATCTTATATAGAGGTGCGGTGAAGCGACGGAACCGTTGGATGAAGAAAGAATGCAGGAGATGATTACCACGTGGCAACGAGGGCAAATTAGTATTTCAACATTGACGAGGTTACAGAACGTGCGCCAGGAAAAGCGGAGGACGTGTGTCCCCCACTTGCACGACGTGTCAACATGGTGGGAATAGTGGACCCACAAGGCAGAAATAAAATCCCAATTATTGACAGAGATGAAGAGAATTCGACAAGGGAAAATATGTCGACAAGAAAAATAAAAAGAGAATGGCGACAGGGTTAAATATTCGAATACTCTTGGAGCCTTTGATCAAATACAAGTTTTTGCCCAAATGCTCGGGGGCTACTCTGGAAAAATAGAAAATTTCGAATATGACAATATAGAAATGGCGAGAGCCTATGACCAAATCCAAGAATTTGTCCATAGCCTCGGGGGCTACTCCCATCGGGAGCGCTGGTCGCGCACCCGATAAATATAAAAATATCGAGAAGGATTATAAATATAGCGGCAAAGGATGCTAATCTGTGGAGCCTACACCCAAGCACAAGTTCTTGGCTGTAGCCTCGGGGGCTACTCCCATCGGGAACGCTGTTCGCGTGCCCGATGAATTTGATCAGAAATAGAGAAAAAGAAGTGAGTATATTTCGAGTTACACAAATAACTCTACATACACTCCCATCGGGAAGACAAAATAAAGTCATCAAATATGACTCAATAAAATGTGCTATTCCAAAGGCGAAAAGCACTCGACAATATATTCTCAGAACGCCAAAGTTGCGATCAATTTCTGAATGCCGCAAATTTGCGAAGGTAAGACCCCAGATTCTGTTGGGCGTGGCATCGCCAAAGACTGCGCTCTGCTACTTTTATCCGTATCAACAGATACGAAGAAAAATCCTAACGGACGCGTTAGGTACCCGATAAACTTGACTGGGACTTGACAGAATGGTAAGACCTTAAGCGGCACCTCGAAGTTTACACCAGTATCCCGAGATCATGTCCAGGGACGTGATCTTGAAGTAGGTTTTTGCGGATTGCCACTAGAGCAGTTAACTAGTACCTGATCCGTCAGATGAACTAGCCCCAAATACCATTATCCCTGTACAACATAGAATTTTATGTGGAGTATAAATAACAGTTCTCGAACAAAAATAAACGGGAGAGATTTTCCCTGACTCTGCGATTCAAGCAAAATCTCGGGGGCTACTGACATAGGCACCCCAAATGGGCCATAGATGGTACCGGGATTTACTGAAGGCCCACTATCCGAAGAATAAGAAGATTCGGGAGCCCAAGATATATTAAGGAAAGCTAGAGTTGTAATAGAAAGTATATTTTGTAATCTGGCGGGACGAGTTAGAAACCGTCGGACTTGTAACTTGTATAATACGAAACCCTCGGCTCCACCTCCTATATAAGGGGGAGTCGAGGGACAAAGAAAGGATCGAATCTACTGTCAACATAACCCTAGTTTTGATAATCGCCGAATACTTTTCGCCTAAACCTTCGAGATCTACTTGCCCTCTACTTCTAGCAAAACCCTAGTCTACAATCTGTAGGCATTGACAAGTTAATCCTTTGTCAGTTGCTGAGCGCGGAGTTGATGAAGGAGAATTTATGTGCAACGTTGAGTGGAACCCCAAGATGAATGTATGATGAGCACAGCAGGAAGTTTTCCCTTAGAAAGAAACCAAGGTTTATCGACCAGTAGGAGAAAAACGTTCTCTCCCGAGGTTTTGCGAACGAACTCGTGGCAGGACGCACTGCCGGCGTCAGCAGCAACGTGGAGACCTGCACACAAACAACCAAGTACTTTGTCCCCAACTTTCAGCGAGGTTGTCAAGCTCACTGGTTTTGCTGAAAACAAAGGATTAAACGAACCGTGTGGAAGAAGAATTGTTTGCAGAGAACAGAACAGGAAAATGCTGTAGAAGATTGCAATTAAAAGAAGAAGGACCGGAGTCCACAGTTCACTAGAGGCGCCTCCCTAATAAAATAAATATGCTGGGTAAAAAAATTACAGATGGGCAATTGAGAAACAGAGATTCTACGCTAATGGTTGGTGCAGAATACATGCTATGAAAGTATGCGGGCATTACAACAATATACATAGACCGTAATCCAACTGCATCTATGACTAATAATCCACCTTCAGGATTGCATCCGCGACACCCTCCAGTATTAAGTTGCAAGCAACGGACTATCGCTTTAAGCAATGTGTGTAAAGTAAACGATGAAACTACCCTTGAATAGAACACCGCTGTTTTCTCCCTAGTAGCAACAACACATCTACAACCGTAGAGAACAAGGTCACTTCCCATGGTTAAATAGAGGCATGAACCCACTATCGAGCATAAATACTCCCTCTTGGAGTCGCTAGCATCTACTTGGCCAGAGCATCTACTAGAAATGGAGAGCATGCAAGATCATAATAACATAATACATAATCTCAACCAAAGCAATCTCTCTATAAATCGGATCCACATCAAACCAACATGTAGCAATTACAAATAGATGATCTTGATCATGTTAGGCAGCTCACAAGATCTATACATCTAGCTACTGCTATGGACCCATGGTCCCATGGAGGACTACTCACGCATCACCTCGGATCAAGACATGGCGATGTAGAGGCCTCCAGCGGTGATTTTCCTCTCCGGCAGGGTCCCGGGATGGACTGCAGAACCCTCCCGAACAAGGGTCTCGGTTGACGGCGGCATCGGAACTTTTCGTGGATGGAGGCTCTCGTCCCTGGGGTTTTCCCGATACAAGTAATAAATAGGCGGAAGGGAGGAGCAAACGAGGCGACGAGGCGCCAGTACATGGGCCAGGCGCGGCCAAGGGCAGGGCCGCGCCTGCCTACCCACGTGGGAGCTCTCTGCGCGTGTCCTTCGGCTCCGTCTTTGTCCTGGAAAAATAAGACTCTGGGCTTTTGTTTCGTCCAATTCCGAGAAACTTTCATGTACAATTTTCTAAAACACAAAAACAGCAAAAAACAGGAACTGGCACTGCGGCACTGCGTTAATAGGTTAGTCCCAGAAAATGCTAAAAAGTGTGGAAAAGTACACATAAAACATATAAGAATTGTAACAAAACAAGCATGGAGCATCAAAAAATTTAGATATGTTTGGGAGGTATCAACATCCCCAAGCTTAACTCCTGCTCGTCCTCGAGTAGGTAAGTGATAACAAACAAATAATTTTTGAGGTGACATGCTGTCACACTACTTTGATCAATCTAAGTGTAAAAGCAAACATAGCTGGAATCATAGAATCCTAACATAAGCATGATAGATATAATCAAACAATGAAACTTAATAACCATGCTAAAACATGAATAGTAATCAAACAAAAGAAAATGTATAACGTGCATGGAAAGCAAAGTGATTGTCAAGAGCATAACATAGATACATAATAAAGTGGTACTCAGCTTGTCCCATAAGTGGAAGCAAAACATAAATGCTTGGACACCTTTAAAAGATTATAAGGATGACTAGAAACAAAAAGTTTGAACAAGCAATACCATAATTATGAATCAATCAATAAAATCTTGAGACCATGCACATAAAACTAAGAATGACAACTATGCTCTCATAAGTGGTGCATAAACTAGAAAGTGGAGACTCAACATAAAAGTAAAAGAAGGTCTCTCTTTGAGAGGCAAGTAAGATCACTCATGTGCTAGAGCTTTTTATTGAAACAACAAGAGTATAAAATGCACTTTTGAGAGGTGGTTGTTCATGTCAACGAGTAGTAAAAAGAGCTATTGTCATCTTCCATACTAAGCAAGTTTGAGAGCGGTTCCGAAATATTTGGGCGAAGCCTCTTTTCATTTATACTACTTATAAAATTGTGACACTCCTCCCAACCTTTGCTTACACATACCATGGCTAACCGAATCCTCGGGTGCCGACCAAGCAATCACAAACCATGGAGGAGTGCCCTTTTCTTATAATTTTCCTATTTTCTTCCCCTATTGGAAGTTGTGGTCAAACCAGCTCTTTTTTTATATACTTTTTTATGTGACAAGCAAGATGAAGCTCGCGAGTCTTTGAGTTACTTAACTAGTATGGAAGACGACAACCACAATTTTAATTTACTTCCTCATGAGCTAAAAACAATGTCACAAAACGAGGAACTGTTTGAATGTTTTAAAGGTAGCACACGAGCAAACTACTATGGAATGGCAATGAAATACCACATATAGGTAGATATGGTGGACACTTTGGCATATTTGATTTTTGGTGGTTGGATGCATGAATAAAATACTCACACAAATGGAGGCTAGAAAAAGACCGGGTGCGACCAACTAAGAGAGCATAATGGCCATAATCATGCACAACGACAAAATATATTAATCAAAGCATAAAGTGATACACAAGTTGCAAACTAAATGATCATAGAGGCAAGAATTGACTGGAATGTAGTCATAACATGTTGCAAAACATGTGCCAAGTCGACCCAAATAAAAACATTCGCAGGAGAATATATACCACAATATTATGCTTTTCTATTGTATGCTAAAAACAATGCATGAAACCTTCAATGGCACACTAAACACTCTCAGTATTTGAGACTAATCATAATGAAAACATAATTAACAAGCTCATCATGAGAATAACATCTAGCAAGATATGCAAAAATAACTATGCCACAGTCTAAAAATGCTTCCATTTGCATCACATACACATAAAACTTTTTTCATGCTTCCAACGCCAACCAAATGAAACCAAACAACTCTCATATATGAAAAACAAGTAAATGTCCAGAGAGCTATTGAAACTCAAATAAATATAAAAGTGGAGCGTGTCTCTCTCCAACGCAAAATGCATAACAGTGGAGCGTGTCTCACTCCAAAATAATCATGCAAAATAGCGGAGCGTGTCTCACTCCAAAGTAAATATGCAAAGAGGTGGAGCGTGTCTCACTCCAAAGTAAACATAAATGATGGGATACAACTTTATTGAAAGTAAACACACGCTCCAAGGATAACACATATCACATGAAGGAATAAAAATATAGCATGTTGAAAATGACCTGGAGCTTTTTGTTGATGAAGCTTTGACGCTTGTACTTCTTGGATATTTCTTGGGGGGTCCAGGGGACATCCCCAAGCTTGAGCTCTTGTCCATGCTTCATCTTATTGCATCATTCTTCTCTCCCTACACTTAAAAACTTCCTTCACACAAAACTCAGCACAATTGATTAGCAACATTAGTGCAAATAAAAATATATCAAACCAGCAAGGCTTCAGTAATGGCACATATCAAACACTCATTTTAACATATGCTACTGTAGCTACTTCTTCCCAAAGCTCTTTTTCACAAAAGAACTCAAAAAGACGAAGCATAAGACGCAAATGCAAAACATGGCAGAAATCTGTCAAAACAGACCAGCAGGCAGAGATCGAAATTAAAGAAATAGTTCTGTTGCTCAAATCGAAAAATGCTAAACTAACGAAAGTTAGCTAACATACTGGGGCATAAGCACAAAAATTTGCAACTCAAAATAACGTTATGGCGATTTTTAATAATTTTTTTGTGACCAGCACATAATCTGTTTGAGAATTGCAAATACCCCAAACACTGCTTTCTTTCTATTAGAGGCTACCCTTGGCACAAAAACGAAAGAAAAACGATAAGGAGAGGTTATTACAGTAGAAATAAATTCCAAGACTCAACAAAGCAAAAATACAGAAATAAAACATGGGTTGTCTCCCATAAGCGCTTTCCTTTAACGCCTTTGAGCTAGGCGCAGAAAGGGTGCAAATCAAGTATTGTCAAGAGGTGGCTCATCAACACCAGAAGTTGTCCTATAAATAGAGTAATAAGGTGACTTTTTTTTTCTGGGAAGTGTTCCATACCTCTTTTGAGTGGAAATTGATAATTAATTATTCCATCTCTCATATAAATGATAGCACCTGCAGTTCTAAGAAACGGTCTTCCCAAAATGATAGGGCATAGAGCATTGCATTCAATATCCAAAACAACAAAATCAACGGGGACATAATTATTATTCACTTTTATAAGAACATTATCAACTCTCCCCAAAGGTTTCTTTGCAGCAACATCAACAAGAAGAACATCCAAATAACATTTTTCTAACAGTGGCAAGTCAAGCATATCATAAACTCTTTTAGGCATAACAGAAATACTTGCACGAAAGATCACATAAAGCATTACAATCAAATTCCTCTACTCTCATCTTAATAATAGGTTCCCAACCAGCTTCTAACTTTTTAGGAATTGAAGCCTCATGTTTCAACTTCTATTTCCTCATTTTCATAATAGCACTAGCAATATGCTTTGTAAGAGCAACATTTTGTTCACTAAACTTTCAAAATCAAAATCATTGCTATTAAAAGTAAAAGGACAATTATCTCCCACACCTCTAAAAATTTCAGCACGCTTGTCGGGAACAGTTTTAATGGGTTTATACACTTTTCTATGTGGAGTGGGGACGTTTCCTACATTTTCGATTTTGCTTGTAGTAGTAGGAGGTTTGCTAGCATTCAAAGGTTTAATATTACTATTCAGGATATAAATGGACACGGATGTCCGTGGACTCCTTATGTCCGTGTCCGTTAAAAAGGCCAAACGGATTCGCGGATGGGCCGCGTATTTTACACGGACTCACGGACAGCGTCCGCGGAGCCTGCTAATCCTGTCTCTCCTGCCAAAAAAACATCAGAAACACGAACGAAGTACCTCCACTTCTCCATCTCTGTCGATAGGGCACTGCGCACGGCGCACGCCGCCACGCCGTTCGCCACCGCTGGGCCGGTGCCCCGCTCCTCGCCGGCAGCCTGCGCCCAGATCCCTGCTGCCCTCCACCTCCTTGTCCCATTGCCTCCACTCTACCCTAGATAGGAGCTCCTCGGATTTCTCAAAAGGTCATCGCCGCCGAGCGCCTGGACGCCGGCCGCCGCCCGGTTTCCCGCTCGTATCCGCCATGATCCTTTGACCCGTGCGCCCCTCGGCCTTGGTGCGCTTCCCGTCGCTGCCTGCGGAGCAAGATGTCGAGCAAGGAGCAGGTCTGATTCCTCCCCCTTTGCAATCTTGTGCCCTACTGAAATTGCAATCTCGTGCTCTACTGAAACTGTAATCTCGTGCTCTACTGAAACTGCAATCTCGTGCCCTACTTGTTCTGGTATAAACTAAGCAAGATTGTTTATACTGCAATCCCATAGAGTTGATGCTTCTGCAGGTTTTTGAGAGATTATTTGAGAAGCACCTTGCACTAGGAGCGTGACAAACATGGGGATGTTCACTGGTTTTGGGAATTCGTATACGACTGCAAGTTTAACTAAAACAATCAATCAAATGTGCTGTCAATATGTGAGATTTACACCAAGGTTCTTCCTCTTTTTTTCTTTTCATAACGCTAGAGTCCCTCTCCAATCTTAGGGAAAATTGGTTCTATACCATCAAAAGATCCATACTTTAGAAAAATACCACTGAAAATTTTGTCTTTAGAAAAATACCATTCAAAGATTGCTCTGTTAGAGATTTGTGCCATCACCGTGAAATACCAACGTCAACTAGAGTTGAAAAGGGAATCGATGGATTGGCCATCATCTTCCTCCGTTCCGGTAGGTCGCCGCCGCGTCGTCCATCTCCCACGTCGCCTAGTCCTAATCCTCCTCATCTGGTTCCTAGGCATTCCGCAACTGTGGCTCGATGTGCTCGTTGGCGAGCCCCTTTCCATTCCGTGATTGGCGGCGGCGGCGACCTCCTGCTGCCTTCCCATTCCGTGCTTGGCGGCGGCGGAGACCTCCTGCTCCGTTCTCGCGGCAACGGCGGCCTCACCTGCTCCTCGTAGTCGGCGGCGATGTCCCACTCCTCAAAGCTGCTTGACGGCGGCAGCGGACTCCCGGCAGCTCCGTGCTCGGCAGCCTCCCACGCTGCTCCGAGCTGGGCGGCGACATCCTGCCCCGTGCTCGCGCGGCGGCCTCCCGCGCTGCTCGTGCTTGGCGCCGACGTTTGCCTCCTCCGCTGCTCTGTGCTGCTCGACGGCGGCGGCGGACTCCCCGCTGCTCTGTGCTCGGAGCTCGCCGGAGGCGGCAGCAGCCTCCCCTGCTAGTCCGTGCCCGCGCAGCGGCGGCCTTACAGTTTTCTTGAGCTGGGTGCGTTCCTGTGTTTTCTTTGGGTCGAAATAGACTTTTCTACTCCAGTTGACGTGGAGCTAACGGCGATGGTACCAATCTACAACGGAGCAACCTTTCGATGGTATTTTTCTAAACACAAAAATTTCAGTGGTATTTTTCTAAAGTCTGTATCTTTTGATGGTATAGAACCAATTTTCCCCCAATCTTATCCCCGTTGTGGATCAACGCTGGGTTAAGCAACTGGGAGTAGAGTGACTAAGAAGTGATTACTTGTTCCCCAAACTGTGCCAAACTGTGCCAATTACTTGTTCTCCAAACTGTGCCAGCTGATGGGTAGCTAGCAGAACTCAAACATGTAAACATCTGTCACAGTCGTATCTTCATGATGGTAGCTTGCACTACATTGTTTTCTGCATACTGAAACTGTTGGATTGTTTCCATATTTATTCTGAGCTTTAATGCATGGTTATTCTTCAGTTTGAGTGCTCAAGGATGCAACACGAGACACATGTTCAGTCAATACACACTGTAAATAGGATCTGGTGTGCATGTAATACAGTTCTAATCCTCTTTATTAGTCAGTAACAACTCACCACAGCAGTTCTATCTGATGCTAGTGCTCTCTTTTAGTGCTCAACTACTAGTTCTCTGCTCATTTATTCACTGTAAATAGGATATCTGCTCATTTATTCTTAAAAGTTAGTTGAATTTTCTAGTGTTCTATGCTCATTTACCAAATTATATTTTGTAGCTTTATCAAAGAAACTGGTGATCAAAGAAGAAGAATCTGTATGATCAAAGAAGCAGATGATTAGTGTAGCTTGATCAAAGAAGTTGATGATTAGCGTAGGTGGCATTTAGGTAGATACAGTACAATGAATGGCGATAAGTAGAAGCTTTGCATCTGAATTACTGTACCAAGTAATAATTCAGCTACTGCATACTGAGTTCTGGTTTGTATTTGATACAGTGAAGTGCAACAAAATGAAGATAATTCAAAGAGTTTATTCTATTTCTTTATAGTCTATGGCAGAGTACTGAAGTATGAATTTTGTCAATCATTCTGTGTATATTAGATAGGCACTAGCCTAGGGCTGCATGGACAGAGATTTTAACTAGTTCTAGGTCGACGGCGCCGTTGTCCCATCCTTTATAGTCGAGGTTGTCCACGCCGTCGTCATCGTCGGAGAAGTTGAATGACCAGTCGTCCTCCACCTTTGGCACCGGCGGCTCAGAAGGATCGGCGAGGTCGACGAAGTTCTCGTCGTGGTCCTTGGCGGACCACACTGTCGCCTGCCGCAGGGCGAGCGCGATCTGCCGGTAGTCCTCGTCGACGGAGCGGCCGATGATGAAGTGCTACCCGGAGAATTCCACTGGGTTGTCTCCACCACGGAGGACCGCCTGCATCTGCGCCTCCATCTCCCACCACCTCTTCTTCGCCGGTGGAAGTGGTGGCGAGCCCGCGACGTCCTCCTCCTTGGGGCGGCGGACGCGCATTGAAGGGGCGTGGGTGGTCGCCGCTTCAGTTTCCGAACGGACTATTGACGCCGACGACCGTCCGACACGCGTCATTTTTGATGTGACCCGTCGCTTCGAGTCGCTGCCAAGACAGCCCCACCCGCAATAACCGTCGTGCCGGGAGGTATCGGCGCGCCCGATTCTCGCTCTTCGCAAAAGGGCTGGCGCTTCTATTAGGCTCGAAGACCCGCCGGCGTTTTTTGAGACGCGCGGGTGCGAGCCCATTTTAGCCACCAGCCCCCCCAAAAAAAAACTACCGCACCTAGCAATCCAAGAGCAACAGGAATAATATAGCGTATAATCTAATAACTGACGCACTCCATTGTCTACAGCGTGCTCACGCGTCTCCTCCGTCGGAACGAGCGGCTACCGTCCAAAATCGTGGCAGCGACCTCCTCTTCCTCTTCCTTCGTCCGTTTCGAAATCAAAGCCGTTCCCATTTCCTCTCCTCCGCTTCGCGCGACCTCTCGCCCCGATCTCCACTCCCTAATCAGCTCCCGACGGCGACCGTCCTACCAGAAGCCCCCGGGGGGTTTCCTGGTAGTACTAGTAGTTTCCTGGGAGGTTCTACCGGCAGGGATTTGCGTATCGGAAGCTGGATTTCCCCGTCGGAGGCTGGAGCGTTCCTTCGGTGGCGCGGCTCGTCGATTCAACGGTTCTTAGGCGGGGCTGAAGTCGGCTCAAGAGGTTTCGAAGCCCAATTTGTGCCGTGACCGCGAATCGACCCTTCTAAGTCGTGGTGGACGTGATTTCAATTCGCGGCGACAGCATCACGGCGACCTGTTTGGTGAGTTCTCCATCTCGTCCATGTATATTGATTCGGTAGCTTCCTATACGTGCTCTATAGAGGCGACATAGCATGGGCGACGACAGATCGAGGCACTGTGGTGTTTTTTGTTTTTGTTTTTGTTGTCTAATTTTTGGTGTTCGATATGCGTTGATATGCTTGTAGAGGTTATGGCTGCGCAAATGGAGTGGTATGGCTTTGCTATTTTTTGCTGCTGTCACAGCTGGTCATGTAGTCATGGTCAATTTGGGTCAATTTTGGTCATGCTTGTTTTCATTGTTTATAGTGTTCATCATGCATTAGTCCTCATTAGTTCTGTGTTTTGCTGGGCATAATCACATTCAGATGTCTGTTAGAGATTCACAGTTGTTTTCTGTTATGAAGAGTACATTCAGATGCTATTTTTGCTGTTCATCATGTAATTTATGAAGAGTACTTGTCAGATATTGTCTGTTAGGATGTATTTTTGAGTAATAATTACATTCATGGAATGCATGGACATGAAAAATTACATCCTGGAAGGCATGGACATGGATTTCTAATAATTTTCTCTTGATGTAGAACATTCTATATAGGATGTACAATTTCAGATAATTACATCCTGGAAGGCATTGTCATGAAATAAATACATCCTGGAAGTCATGGTCATGGGTTCTAAGAATTTTCTATTGATGTAGAACACTCTCTATATAGCATCTATAATTTCAGTAATAAATACATCCTGGTAACATAGGCGTAATGTGATGTAATTTGTGCCAATCTATTACAATTTATTCAGCATTTTTTGCGGTTATTATCTTGTCGATAGGATCAAATTTTCTTAGTTATATCATGGCTTTTCATTTTTCATTTTTAGAATCATGAAGACGTCTCGCACACCAAAGATACCTGCAAAGGATAAACACTCAAAGTTCAGCATCATGAAAAAGAAGTTACAGTTGAAAGACAAGGGGCATGCAACAGTTTTGAAGCAGGAGGCAGTTGTAGCTGATGAACTTCTAGTTGATTATGAGTCAGCACCCAAAGTTCCAGACGCAAGGAAATGTAGCACCAACTGCAGCTGATGATGAAGCCCATGAATTATTGCCGATTAAGACTAAAAACCAGGTAGCTGTCTCTTTTTAGTATATGAACATGTAACTATGATATGGTTTATAATATGATTTTTTGAACTACATTTTCATAATGCCTGGTATATTAACCCTACATTCCTACCTTCTGTTTTTTAATGCGAACAATCTATTTAATCGATCATCACCCATGAAGCTTGTCAGGGTTTGTAAGGATATGACTCAGAACAAAAGAAATTGCTAACAGATGCAAATTTTGGAGGGATGATTCAGATGAAGTGCTCGAAGCTTATACCTGAATTGTGCCGTTTCTTGATGGGATGTTTTGACCCAGTGAAATGTCAGCTGGACTTTGGGGAGAGGGCAGGATTCGGTAACCGCTGAATCAGTTGTCAAGATTCTGGAGTACCTACAGCAGCTCTGCCCTCCCATACTATCTTGATGTCGACGCTACAAGTCTGATGCTTAACATGCTTGGGATCACAGATGGAGTGCAACCAAATGTTACATCGTTGGAGAAGGAGTTAGGAAAAGAATACCTGCGGATGATGCATATCTCAGAAAATTTGTCATATATATGATCAGCTCTGTATTTGCTCCAACCACCTGCATCAAAGTCAGTCCCAAATGCTACCCATCCGTGCTTAACATAGATGCCATCAGTACCTTGAATTGGGCAGCGTTCATCATTGATATCCTAAAAGAGACTGCCAATGCAAAGGACCGGAAGAATTGGTTCAAGGCTTGCATGCCATATATCATGGTGAGTTTTTTTATCATACATATTCCATTTGTCCTCTCTTTTTTGATTGGTGTTTTGTGTATGTGTTGATGACAAGATTTTCATATATTTTGGGGGATGTACTAATGTGTGTTTTTTTTGGCAGATCTTGTATGTGGATTCCTTAGAAACAACTGCAGTTGATCTACCGATGACGAGCCTCGATGTACATTGTGGATAAACAGTCTGATATCACTTGTAGCTGATCTCGATAAAGATATAAATGGATCCTTTGGTGCATTACCTGTAAGTACTTTTGTTTTAGATGACACATACGGATCGATTATACATTTGGTTGTCATTCTATTTTTTATTTTTTCTGAACAACATAGCTCGTGCTGATATTTTCATCCATATGCACAGCTCAAGGCATGTTACAGGGTGAAACTATCTCTTTTTAATACTGAACCTGATGTGGTTGATATGTTCATCAGGCGGCATATGCCGGCAGTCATTCAGATCAGGTATGCATGCTATTTTTCCACTCTTTTTTTTTCGTTTTACGTGTTCATGGTTTATGGTCGGCATTGTAAGTATTTTTATATTTTCTTTAATTTTGTTTTAGCTTGACTCTTTATATGTATTTTATCAGGAGTTGGCAAGGTATAGCCAGCCGTGATCAACATGTGTGCCGTATTTGAAGAGGGCGTGGCATCTTTTGTTAAATCTCTAGTAGAAAATGATGCATCTACTAAGCTTGCTGATCAAGAAGGTGGCCATCCTACAAAAAGGAGAAACCAAAGAAGAGAAAATATGTCCGTGCTACAACTAAGAAGCATGATCAAGGAGGACAAAAGCAAGAGGTACATGAGGACACTGTTCCGCTCGATAAAGCTGCCTTGGTTGAAGGACAAAAGCAAGAGGTACATGAGGACACCGTTCCGCTCGATAAAGCTGTCTTGGTTGAAGATACATATTCAGATGATGTCCAATTAAGGAAGAGAAAATATGTAGATAAGGAGCATCAGGTTCATGAAGACGCTGCAAGCAAGGATAAGATTACAGAGAAGTTGCGTTGAAGATATCTTCTCTGTTACAGCTACGAAGATAAACCAGTTGAAGAATTGGGAAAACAGAAGAACGATGAAGAACTTGACACAAAGGAATTGGCTGCAAGTATAGGCCAGCCATCTGTCCTCTGCGATGTAACTCCTGATGCTTTGAAGCAGCTTCAGAGTTATGGAACATGGTCCCAGTCGACTTCGAGTAACAACATTCTGCACAAGGATTATTCGGTAGATCCTTCAGCTAACACAGCACCACCGCAATTGCAAGGCAAAGTATGTGAGGGAAGCATCATTAGTAGTGACATAAAAAGAACTTCATCTTCAAAAGGAAGAAGACAGTTTCATTTGTGCTTCAGGCAGAACACAACCATGAGGAAAATCCCAAAGCTGATGCAACTGCTGCAGCTGACTGTAGCAATGCAGTCCCTCCTGAAGTAGCAGTGCAATCTAGTCCAATCAGCAGGAGGCCGATAACCAGATCCATGTCTCCTTTGAAGGCATCCGTTAGTAAAGAAGGAAGTCCAAAGCTGAGCAAACAGCGCAACATTTTGCAAGCAAAGTTGCTAATAGTCCTAGGAGACTAACACGGTTTGCTACAGCTCAAGCAAGGGAGAATGATAGGAATGAGGATATGCCTGTGGAACAATCTGTAGATGTCCAAAACAGCATGAACATGAATTTAGAGATCCAATTTGGCAGTTCTGAGAATCAGCCTGAAACATTGTCTCAGATTAAACGACAAGAGCTTATCGAGTACTACCCCTCCTTTGATCTTAGGTTCGATGAACCAAACTCTTTAAAAACTACAGCTGAAGTGGGGACAAGCGAAGAGATAGTGGTCATCTCAAGCAATGAGAGTGGGGATTCGTTAGATAAGATTTATGCCAATATTGACATGCCAACCAGTATTCCATCAACCGGAAAGGGGCATGTTGCCGAAGATGCTCCTCTTACAGCGAATGCCCCAAACGGCTCCACCCCATTCTCGATACAGTTGTTAAGCCATCGATGGCGTGTAACCACGTTCGTTGGGGAACCCAAGAGGAAGGTATGATGCGCACGCAAGTTTTCCTCGAAAGAAACCAAGGTTTATCGAACCGGGAGGAGACAAGAAGCACGTTGAAGGTTGATGGTGGCGAAATGTGATGCGGCGCAACACCAGATCCAGCGCCAACGTGGAACCTGCACAACACAACAAAGTACTTTGCCCCAACGAAGCAGTGAGGTTGTCAATCTCACCGGCTTGCTGTAACAAAGGATTAACTATATTGTGTGGAAGATGATTGTTTGCAAGAAAACAGTAAAACAAGTATTGCAGTAGATTGTATGATGTAAAGAATAGGACCGGGGTCCACACTCACTAGAGTGTCTCTCCCATAAGATAAAAGCATGTTGGGTGAACAAATTACAGTCGGGCAATTGATAAATAGAAAAGGGCATAACATGCATATACATGATATGATAAATATAGTGAGATTTAATCGGGCATTACGACAAAGTACATAGGACCGCCATCCAACTCGCATCTATGCCTAAAGTCCACCTCGTGTTATCATCCGAACCCCTTTCGGTATTAAGTTGCAAGCAACGAGACAATTGCATTAAGTATGGTGCGTAATGTAATCGACAACTACATCCTTAGACATAGAATCAATGTTTTATCCCTAGTGGCAACAGCACATCACAACCTTAGAACTTTCTGTCACTGTCCCAGTGTCAATGAAGGCATGAACCCACTATCGAGCATAAATACTCCCTCTTGGAGTTAAGAGAAAAACTTGGCCAGAGCCTCTACTAATAACGGAGAGCATGCAAGATCATAAACAACACATAAACAATAGATTGATAATCACCATAACATAGTATTCTCTATTCATCGGATCCCGACAAACACAACATATAGAATTACAGATAGATGATCTTGATCATGTTAGGCAGCTCACAAGATCCAACAATGAAGCACAATTAGGAGAAGACGACCATCTAGCTACTGCTATGGACCCATAGTCCAGGGGGTGAACTACTCACTCATCACTCCGGAGGCGATCATGGCGATGAAGAGTCCTCCTGAGATGAATCCCCTCTCCCGCAGGGTGCCGGAGGCATCTCCTGAATCCCTCGAGATGGGACGCGGCGGCGTGTCTGGAAGGGTTTCCGTATCGTGGCTCTCGGTACTGGGGGTTTCGCGGCGAAGGCTTTAAGTAGGCGGAAGGGCAACGCGGGGGCCACACGAGGGCCCCACACGCCAGGGCCGCGCGGCCAAGCCTTAGGCCGCGCCGCCTCTGTTGTGGCGGCGCTCGTGGCCCCCTTCCTTCCCTCTTCGGTCTTCCGAAGCTTCGTGCAAAAATAGGACCACGTTGATTTCGTCCAATTCCAGAATATTTTCGTTACTAGGATTTCTGAAACCAAAAACAGCGAAACAACAACTGCTCTTCGGCATCTTGTTAATAGGTTAGTTCCAGAAAATGCGTAAATACGACATATAATGTGCATAAAACATGTAGATATCATCAATAATGTAGCATGGAACATAAGAAATTATCGATACGTTGGAGATGTATCACCATCCCAAACTCAGAAGTCACCATTTCTAGGATGTAGCAAGAAGGAGACTTCAACGAAATATGCTAACGAGGTCTACAGCATTCTTGACTATGGCGGGAATCTACAGATGTCATCCACAAGCGCAAAATCATTGATGATGGAAAATTCTACATCCACGTCCGAGACCCAGCAGATTCTCATAGGCGGAGCACAACTAAGCAATACTACTTGTGAGTTGGCAATTTGCACGAGAGATGGAAAACAAAGAAACACGTGATGCCATTGATGATGGCGGTGAGTTTCAAACTTCAATCAACCAAATTGTAATTTTATCCCTTTTTACATCCTTCTCTCAATTAGTTTAATAATCAAATGTTTGTCCATTTTTGCCGGTACCCGATATCATGAAGTCCAAGCTTAGGGATGTGATGTGCATTCATGACAGATATGTAAAAAAAACAAAATGAATCCAAGTAATCGTCTAGATCACAAAGAGAGTGCAATGTTCAACTCTCTTCCGTCATTTTTCACTTGGAGTAACCATTACCATTTTGTTTCCCCACAGTCCACCGCATTTTTTGTAAATATTTTTGTGGCTTTGAATACAGGTATTGTTCCAGTGTTGCAAGACCCGACTCACATTGACTTGTTCACTGGGCATTATTACCTGATCGTGCAACCTAAAGGAGGAGAGGTTCGAGGTGATGGATTCGCTACGAGCTAAAGGGAACCGTGGATTCCGAAAGATTACTGGTCTATCATTGGTTCCATAAAGTACTTGTGGGCTGCAAACACAGCGAGTCGAAGATAAACATTGAGTGTTGGCCAACGAGCACATCGTTACCCCGATGCAGAAAACATCGTAAGTGCTTTTCATCACATTTCTTAGTTGTTGTTTCACAAGTACCTTTCCTTCATTTTATGCAGAATTATATTTTTATACATACCACAACTACTTGTTGGCATGCAAGGTACGACTGCGGGTACTTCATGCTCAAGTTCATCAAGCTATGGAACGGTAGGAAACTAACCATTCAGCAAATGGACATGGAGAACATTAGGAAGCAGTGTTACACTCAAGTGGCTTGAATGGTGCGATAACAAGATAGCCTGGCAAGATCTCCTATTCTACAAAACTGAGGTACATTTATGGTTCAGAAAACCGCATACTTGTGTGTTGCAATTTTCCTACAATAGCTTTTCTAATTTGTAATAAACCATGGCCTGAAAATTTTACAATTTGGTTGTAAAATACGTATTTGGGAAAGCAACAACCTTCCTGTAATTTTTTACACTTCGCCATTGACTATTAGTAGCTGCGGAAGTTTATTCCATGCATAACACCAGAGCTTTATTTTAAACATCATAAACAACACAACATTTTCTTATAGTTGATCATTTACTAAACCTTAGTAAAATAATACATGCGGAAGATTATGACCAGAGCTTCAGCTCATCCACACATAGTTGCAAATATCTCATCATTTCCACAAAGTCTCATAAAACAATATTTCTCTATCAATTAAAACAACTTAGATTTAAGCTCATAAATAACTACATCACCATGACCAACTAAATCATATCACGGAAGAAGTTGAACTCCTTTGGTTCTGGGCTAGGAGTGATCTTTGAAGGGCATTCAGCAGTGGAGTGTTGCGCAGAACCACAACCTTTGCACTTCGGAGGTTTTGAAGCCTTTAGATGTAGCCCTGATTTCTTCCGCTTTTCTTCAGGACGACCTTTAGTTGAAGTCATTATAGGGTCCCTTACATGTTGGTACTGGGTACTGCTTCCTTGTCCAGCATCACCACCTAATTCAGACATGGATGGTACCCCTTGGTCTTTACCTTGTTTTTTCTTCTCTTTCCTCTTGGCTGCGGCAGTAATCTTCATTGGTGTTAATTCTTTACCCAGCTCACGCATGTACTTATCAGCTAACGCCGTACCTTTTTCTGATTCAGATGCAATTTTAGCATAATCAGTCCAATTGTTGCAAAGTGTTCCATACCGTAGTAGTTTTCGCTCTTTATTAGACAATTTCCTGTCTGCTGGCACATCAGGCAATTCCATTTTTTCTTGGACAATGTCATCTGGGGGCATTGTCCATCTAGGCAAAATGTAGTGTGTTGGAATTGCTTGTACATCACCTAACTGTCCCATTACACGCAACACATGGCAGCATAATATCCCATCCCTACTGATTTTAGCACATTCACAATTGTACATACCTTCATTTGAATTAGCTTCCACTCTCTAGCTCCTTTTGCCATAGCCAAAAACTGAGAAATTGGCACTACATCAAAAATGTTTTCATCTACCTGGTTGGCATTATAGGAAGTTACTTTGCGAAGCTCAGCACGAAAACGCAAGTAGATAGGCATTGTGTACACTTGCAAAGCTTGTTCTTCCATATGCCATTCTCCCCAACATCTTAGGACTTTGTCTTCATCCTTGAACTCGTTTGAATCTTCTGCAACTTCAATACTCTCGTAGCTTCAAGTACTGGAGGAAGAAGTGGTGCAGGCTGTTGTGCGGGGTGACGTATCTTTTCAGCACTGCATTAAATCCCTCGCTGCGCTCTGTAGTTTGTAGGAATGGGAAAAACCTGTCCTTGAAATATGCAGGGACAAAAGAAGCCCTAATGTCATACAGATCCTGCAAATGCGTATTATCCGCAACATTGTACTTCAAAACCATCTCTGCCCACCTAGTTTCAAACTCGCTTACTGTCATGCTATAGTCAATAGTAGCATTAAACTCCAGCCTTAACGGTTCATTTTTAGCCATTTCATTACCCAACACAGGTTGGGCATTTTGCATGATATGCCATCTACAATTGCGGTGACATGCATCAGGAAATATAGTTGCGATGGCATTTCTCATTGCTCCGTCTTGATCAGTTATGATATTCATAGGCTGGACTCCATCCATTGCTTCAAGAAAAGCTTCAAATAGCCAAACATAATCAGCTTCTTGTTCATTGCGGAGGAACCCACAACCTAGCTGAATTGATTGCCCATATCTGTTGATGCCAATGATGGTGTGCAGGGCATACTGTAACAATTAGTCATATACATCGCATCAAATGATAGGCAATCATTGTACTTCTTGTATGCTACCCTAGCTGGCCCATCCACCCAAAAAATTCTTCTAACCCTGTCATCATGATCAAGATCAAGCTTGCAGAAGAAATCTGCATCATCTTTCTTAACTTTCTCAAACTCGGCGAGCAACAATGACATATCTTTGTTAGTTTTTGCTGCAGTATCAATTGTAGGCATGTAATTACTAAAATCCTTTCTGACATAAGGAACATTTGCAAGCTTTCCATACAGTTCTGCCATTATAGACATCACCACAGCTGAAAGATTGACCTTATGCACAGCTTCACAAATTCCCTTTCTTCTTTTGGAATTCCTTTATGAGACCTTAAGAACCTTTTCAACGAAAACTTTTTTAGGCATGGATGATTGTGTTCCTCAATGAATATTGTGACATGCCATTTTTGGCCCCTTCTCTTGACTCGAAGGCGCGCTTTGCAATCAGTCTTCTTAGTTATGAAACGGTTCTTCTGTCGCACAGGTGGAACTTCTTGTTTGTTGATGTCTACAGGTTTGCCACTCTTGTTACATACAAACAGTTGTTTGTCCTTCTGCTTGTCAACAGTAGAATTCCGGGAAGTACTACACTTGATGGAGAAGCCTACATGCTTAGCATATCTATTGTAGCACATCAATGCTTCCTGCCAGGTATCAAATAACATATATGGGTATGGTTTTTATATCGGCTGTAGTTTGTTGCTCATTGCCTGTAGGTTCCTCCACATTGTGCTGATGATCTTCATTTTGATTGCTAGTATCATTTCTGCTTTGCTGACCATGCTCTTCATCTTGTATCGGCTTGTTTAGATCAATACCAGGAAACCAGAAATCCATTTGACCCCACTGCAGAACAAAAATTATTACAGGGATTTGTTACATATCAAGAGAAAAACAAGTTATTTTTGTGACAATGCATTGCAATGAAGAATCATAGATTTCAACCAAACTACATGTGGAGGAACTATATTGTTTGTGCTGTACATATGTCACTCATGGGCAAAAATACATGTTGAGAATGCCCACTACATCTTGTTTGTTCGAATAACCAATGCTCATATGATTTTTCCATTGCTACTGATTAATATATCTTTTCAAACAAACAAATAAAAATGTTTGTTTTCTAACTTTTTCCTTGTTTTTGTTTCAGTATCATGGGAAGCAGCGTTTCAAACACTGAAGACAAAATTCCATATTTCAGAGCTACTACAGGTTTTGATTTGCATGAGAAACATGGCCAAGTTGGTCAGAGTTTGTGTTGACAATGGTGTTATGATGCTCTTTTTGGCTACAGATGTTGTTTTCCTGGATTCCTAGTATGTTTTCTGTTCACATGTCATTGGTTTGTTACAATCTACTTAAAAATACATCTACTATCTACTGTCAAAACCAGATGGTTCTTGGTTTTTAAAGTTGATCAGGACACCTGATGCTTCATGTCCCTATGTTTTTTGATCTGCAATGGGTTAAAAGTTCCTCATAGATAGCTTATATCAACATGTTTTTTGTTTCTGAATAAATCCTACATGTAAGAAAGCAGATCTGGTTTTTTGTTCCTGGACAAACTCTACATGTAAGAAACCAGATCTGGAAGTGGGGAAGTGTTGGATGTACCTTTTTCTGGTTGCTTCCAGCTGCTCTGGAGGTTGCCTTGCTGCGTTTTTAGGGATTTCTATTTCGTGCCCTCGGGTCCTTAGTTGTACTCGGTTTTCCCCAGCTCCTTAGTTTTTCCTCGATTTTCCCCAAGCCCCTTGTTTGAAACCGGGAAAGCTGGACGGACGGGATTCCCGTTTAGTTGACCGTTATGTCACGTGTGGGCAGCGTCGTGTGGGCCGCGTCGCGTGGGGCTGGTAGAAAGGGACCGCGTGGGACAGGACGAGAAGCGTTTGGTTGCACGTGAGCAGGAGCTGGGTTCTGTCTCTCTCGGCCCCAAATTGGCATTATTAAGTGCACCTTTTTCCCCTCTTTCTCTCTGTCCTTTTCACCAAATTAGTATAAAATCTAGAGAAGCTTGCATTTCTGACTTTCTTCAATTATTTGTGCCTTTTGACCCTCGTTGTTTGCCCAATATGGCAGCAAATCTAGTACTCCCTCTGGTCCATATGTATGTAGTTAAATCTAGAAGCAAATCTCCAGGATAATGTACGATAAATTCACAGTCATAGTAAATCAAGAAAACTAAGTACGGCCAACAAAATATAGTAGACTAGGGATAGATAATCCCTAGATAATATGGATAGATAATAAGCTGCATACACAGCAGCCAACATAGTAACAGGTTCTTCACAGCACCATCATACTAACATAACAACAAGGGATCCCTAGCTAACAACAAAGGGATCCCAACAACAAACTAGGAGGCAGCGGCAGCAGCACACGTCGAGACTCGCCTACCCCATCTGGCTCTGCCTCCACTTGTTGCTCTTGCTCCCCTTGGGAGCCTTGGGCTTGAGCGGAGGCATGCGCCCGGCGGAGATCTCCACCCGCTGCAAGCTGCGGAGGTGCATGCCGAGCGCCCTGTGCTTGGCGCGGAAGGAGTGGACGTTCACCGTCGTGCCGACCTTGGGGAAGGTGGTGCTGATGTTCTCAGCATGCGTGACGAGGCAGTTGAAGTCCGTGGCGCGAGTCTCACTGGTGCAGAAGGGGCACCTGGACCCCCTTGGCGAAGTAGGAGATGTACTGGCCGACCTGCAGCCTCCGCAGGACACTGGCGAGTCTTGACGTCCTCCTCCTCTTCGTCGCTGCCGACGTCGCTGCCAGACATCTGATACATATCAAACAGAAACTAGTGAATGAGTTGCAACGATGACTAACGTGCATGATAACAAAGTTAATAAAAACAGAGTCAGCCTCAGTTAGAGTGGACATGATTATATATCTACAGGGAAGGTGTTAGCGAACTAAAGCTCATGCACAACAGATTTGTACACAGCAATGGTTCGCTGAACCCTCCCTGTAAAAATTTGTGCCCAACGATTCATCATAGGCAAAGAAATAGATTCTAGATCTGAACTAGATCTGAACTTGAACAAATTCGAGATTATTTGCAAAATTAAACGGTTGATATATTTTGATTAGTGCATAAAATAACTGATTGAGATCGCATGATTACTTGCATAAATTAACGATTGAGATCCAATATTACTTGCATAAATTAACCGAACAGCCGAACCCCAAATCTTAAACGAAATCAAGAAGTGATCAAAACAAAATGGAATAAAATCGAAGCAAATATTAGCCCAATACTCATCCATCTACAGATCCATCTACACCAGCAAAAATAGGGTTCAAAAAGGAATGGGGAACAAAAAAGGAAGCAAACCGTAGTTACCTCGTTCCATGGGTCCTCCAGGGAGGTGTCGTAGGGGTTCGGGGGCGGGACGTACGGCACGGGGTCGTAGGGGTCCCATCCGCCGGGATCTGGCGCCACCGGCGGCAGCGCCTCCGATGCACCAGCGACGGCGGCGGCGGCGTCCGTAGAGGGACGGCGCCGAAGATGGAGGCGTCGCGCTTTGAGCCTACCTCGACGATGGGATTGGCATTCTCCTTGTCCATCTCCGGCGGAGGAAGAGGAAGAGGGAGAGGGAGAGGGTTTTGCTTTGGAGAAGATGATGGGACGTGAGAGAGTTGGCGATGCGTGAGCGAGTGAGAGTGACGAGAGAGTGCGAGGAGGCGTCTATAAAGGCGAGGGTGGTTAATCGACCCGCGTCCTCGTGCACGGTGCACGTACGTCTTTGGACTTCGCAACGCGACACGCGTCCACGATTGCACGTCTCGACTTCTCCCCCGCGACCCGCGTCTACGCGTCAACAATTGCACGTGTCCTCGAGTCTAACCCTGGAAATTTAGATATACTCAGGTATACCCTCGAGTCTTATACTAGCATTTTTTGTGTGCTCAATTTTCCCCTCGAGTGCTAATACTGGCTAGTGCAATATACTCAGTTTTACCCTCAAGTGGCTGGTCAACAGAGAGTCAACAAATGGGATTAACTAGATAAATGAGTCATTTAATGTGCAAAAAAATCCGAAAAAGAGTGGAACTTACTCATGGAGTCTTTACCACAAATTGCCACTTCTCAAATCATAGATAAATCAAGTTTTACCACAAATTGCCACTTCTCAAATCACCTAGTAGCTATGAAGGTGCATGGTTTTCCACAATAAGCCCTTTCCAAAACAGCTTCCCCCAAATCATACTTTGTCTAAATGAGGCCATAATTCTCACACTGATGTATATTAGTATTGCAAATAGTTTGAGGTAGGCCAAGATGGGTTTCATTGTACAAAACACGCATTTTCCATTTTTTAAATCTCATATTTGAATCCCTTAGTCTATTTACTACTCAGGTGCCCTTGGTTTCTTGATAGTACTCAGTTTTGCCCTCTCTCTTCAAATTCTCGCAGACGTGCAACATTGCCCTGATTGGTCTAGCCCATGTCACGCGGATCGTGCCCGCCGACCGTTGATCGTATGATCTAGGGAACGGGCAGGATAACCCCTCTCTCTCGTTGGCGGTTAGCTTCCACCCTCTAAGTATGCTGAAGGGCGGTTTTCTGTATTATTTTTCACGCGCTAAAAATTATAAACTCTTTTAGGCGTTATTTTTCACGCAAAAAATGATAAACCATCACCGATTTGTTGTTGCCATTACTTTTCACGCAAAAAAAATGATAAACCATCACCGATTTGTTGTTGCCATTACTTTTCACGCAAAAAATGATAAACCATCAACAATTTGTTGTAGCCATTACTTTTCACGCAAAAAAATGATAAACCATCACCGATTTGTTGTTGCCATTACTTTTCACGCAAAAAAAAATGATAAACCATCACCGATTTGTTGTTGCCATTACTTTCACGCAAAAAAATGATAAACCATCAACAATTTGTTGTAGCCATTACTTTTCACGCAAAAAAAAATGATAAACCATCACCGATTCCCTTTGTTGTAGCCATTACTTTTCACGCAAAAAATGATAAACCATCTATCTTTGTATAGAATGATAAACCTATCACGTATGATTTTTGAGGTCATTTAGAGAAGGCAGAAAAAACCTAATTTGTTACAAAAGCTGGTTTCAGTGAGACCTAACCAAGTTTGGCATACATGATGGCATACCTATAACAACAAGGAATATCTAAAAGGGAAAGTTTCAGAAAATTTGAAATTTAGGGTGAAAATGATGCCATACATGATGCTGTTTTCGAGGTTTTGACCTGAAAATCAATTGGGTATTATAAAGGGAAATAAAAAGTTCGAAAAAAGTAAAAACGAAACAATCTATCTATCTATGTATAGAAGATCAGCTGTATGAAATTTGAGGTTATTTAGAGAAGGTAGAAAAATCACCTTGCTAGAAAAGCTGGTTTCAGCGAGACGAAACGGCATGCGCAAAGTGATTTTTTCGAACATCTCCAAATGACCCCAAATTTTCCATACATGATGCCATACGTGTAACAACAAGGAACCCTATCTAAAAAGTGTCAAAAAAGTTTGCCCAACCGTATAGCTCTATCAAAAAGAACCTCACCATGGCGCTAGTATAATTTTGGGATAGTTACAAACTTTCGTTACCTAACCTTCAACATGAAACTTGTTTCAAATTCATTTTGGCCTACAAGAAACAAATCCCAACAGTTCGAGCACCACAGCCTCAAACAGTCACGATGCCGATGCCGATATCGGCATGGTCAGAACGGCTATGCTCGCCTGCTAGGTCAACGTCGGGATGCACCCTCAATCTCGTCCCCTCATTCGATCAACGACACACCAGAGATACCGCCGAGGCCAATGCCGAACGTACATGCTGATGCCAATGCCGAACATGCATGCACGCCGCTGTGGGCACGGCCACGCCGACCCGCTATGCTGGACGCTACAGACCGCCGCGAGGTCTTTCCCTTCGCCACCACACTCTCCTAGCACCCACCTATACACGCCAGAAAGGAGAGACACTAGTTTTCTCTACATTGCTCGCGTTCGTGTCCGACACGGTCAGTCAAAGTTTTGAGGTGGTCGTCGATGTCGTCGACCATTTCTTCTCTTCTTTGCATGGTTAAACGCGTCTAGTTCATATCTATCTAATGCGTCTGGTCTCGCCTCATGCGTTCTTTGTGGACGTCGATCTCATCTCGGCACCCCGCATGCCACCTCCTCCGTGCCATCGCTGTAGAGCTTCGTTTAAAAATCTAATCCTACCCGCGTATTGCCCCTTGTATCAGCGTCATGGCCCCACTTGTCATTCGATATACCGAAGCCCCACTCGTTCGCGTTTTGGTCGGGGATACAGCGATGCTTACGGTCAAACAAAGATGGATGGTCTGACGTGTCTTTGCGGGCTCTACGTGGCCCCACTAGTCAGAAGATAACGGTCAGCCGTCGGGCAGCCGCCGTTACATCACGTGTGATGGTTTCAGACAAAGGCTTGGGTAAAACGAGGAAAAACTAAGGAGAGGGAAGCCGAGCACAACTAAGGACCCGAGGGGCACGAAAATAAATCGTTTTTTATTGAAGAACATGCTGTAATTTATGGTCCAAGATCTGTTCCTTCCATGGAGTCTGGTTCTAATGGAGGCAGAAGGGAAGAGAAGGGGATGGAAGAAAGGGTCGGTCGAAGAAGAAAGGGAGCAGGTAGGGTCGATCGATCCTTTTCTTTCTAGATTTTTTGTTACAGGGCGGTTTTGCTGCCCAGCTGTCATTTTTGGTCCCCACTCAATGGAATAACGTGTGGTCCTACCATACTTTCCAATTCTGGAACCGTCACTATCAACATACGGGCCCACTTGCTATTTTTGGAAATTTTGACTTGCGGGGGGCACCGCGTAAGACTACAGGGTGCTGGGCAACTGTGCAGCCTGACCCATAATATAGAGTATGTACTATAAGCTGTGCATCAAACTAGCTAGTGAACAGGCCAGCCAACTAAGTGTGTATACTAATCAAACAAGCTGGCTAGTGTGCATCCGCATGTCCCGTATTGTCCGGTGGACTCATAAGCAGCTCAGGCGATTACGCGGACTCCACGGACACCGGAGATTAGCTACATAGCTCAGTACGCAGACGTGACGGATGGCGCGGACGTTTCCGTCTGCATCCTGAATTACTATTGGTGGTTATTGTGTAAACCTTGGCTAAATTATTTTCTCTAGACATCTCTTTTCTTTCCCACCTAGCATGCAATTCAGCTAACAACCTCATATTGTCATCAATTCTAACTTGAATAGCATTTGCTTGAGCAAAAGTTTTATTCTCAGTATTATCATGAGGAACAACCTTTAATTTAAGAAGATCAACATCAAGAGCAAGGCTATCCACTTTAGAAACAAGAGCATCTATTTTGCTAAACTTTTCCTCCACAGATTTATTAAAAGCAGTTTGTTTACTAATAAAATCTTTGAGCATACCCTCAAGTTCAGAGGGAGCACTCCTATTGCTGTTATAAGAATTACCATAAGAGTTACTAAAACCACTTCCATTGTTGGGAGGATACGGCCTATAATTATTGCTACCAAAATTATTCCTATAGGCATTATTATTAAAATTGTTGCTCTTAATAAAGTTCACATTGCTGGCATGTGGGAGTTTGAAATCCTAGGGTGTAACTGCGCCAGAAATGCAGCTTCCTTGTGACGGTAAAGCACACATCCATTGGGAACCCCAAGAAGAAGGTATGATGAGCACAGCAGCAAGTTTTCCCTCAGTAAGAAACCAAGGTTTATCGAACCAGTAGGAGATGAAGGTCACGTGAAGGTTGTTGGTGAAGGAGTGTAGTGCGGCGCAACACCAGGGATTCCGGCGCCAACGTGGAACCTGCACAACACAATCAAACTACTTGCCCCAACTTAACAGTGAGGTTGTCAATCTCACGGCTTGCTGAAAACAAAGGATTAAACGTATGGTGTGGAGAATTATGTTTGCTTGTAGAAAACAACAAAGAACAGTGATTGCAGTAGATTGTATTTCAGATGTAAAAGAAAGGACCGGGGTCCACAGTTCACTAGTGGTGTCTCTCCAATAAGATAAATAGCATGTTGGGTGAACAAATTACTGTTGGGCAATTGACAGAATAGAGATGCATATACATATCATGATGACTACTATGAGATTTACTTAGGGCATTACGACAAAGAACATAGACCGCCATCCAACATGCATCTATGCCTAAAAAGTCCACCTTCAGGTTAGCATCCGCACCCCTTCCAGTATTAAGTTGCAGACAACAGACAATTGCATTAAGTACTGTGCGTAATGTAAACAATACAAATATGCTTAGACAAAGAATTGATGTTTTATCCCTAGTGGCAACAGCACATCCACAACCTTAGGGGTTGCTGTCACTCCCCCAGATTCAATGGAGACATGAACCCACTATCTAGCATAAATACTCCCTCTTGGAGTCACAAGTATCAACTTGGCCGGAGCCTCTACTAGCACCGAGAGCATGCAAGAACATAAATAACACATATATGATAGATCAATAATCAACTTGACATAGTATTCAATATTCATCGGATCCCAAAAACACAACATGTAGCATTACAAATAGATGATCCTGATCATGATAGGCAGCTCACAAGATCTAAACATGATAGCACAAGAGGAGAAGACAACCATCTAGCTACTGGTACCGTAGTCAAGGATGAACTACTCACGCATCGATCGGAGGTGGGCATGGTGATGTAGAGCCCTACGGTGATGATTCCCCTCTCGGCAGGGTGCCGAGGCGATCTTCAGAACCCCGAGATGGGGTTGGGGCGGCGGCGTCTCTGGAACTTTTCCGTATCGTGGCTCTCGGTACTAGGGTTTCGCGACGGAAGAATAAATAGGCGAAGGGCGGCGCAGGGGCGCCCGAGGGCCCACCCATAGGCCGGCGCGACGAGAGGTGGGGCACGCCGCCTATGATGGCCGCCTCGTGGCCCTTCTCAGTCTCCTCTTCGGTGTTTCGGAAGGCTCCGTGGAAAATAAGACCGTGGGCTTTTGTTTCGTCCAATTCGAGAATATTTGTAAACTAACTTTTCTGAAACCAAAAACAGAAAACAGGAACTGCACTGCGGCATCTTGTTAATAGGTTAGTCTCGGAAAATGCATAAAAACATTATAAAGTATGACTAAAACATGTTGGTATTGTCATAAAACTAGCATGGAACATAAGAAATTATAGATACGTTGGAGACGTATCTGAGGCCAAAGGAACATTGTTTGGATCCATAGGAGCATTATTATTTGCAAGCATAGACATAATAGCATCAATCTTATCACTCAAAGTAGAAGTTTCCTCAACAGAATTTACCTTTTTACCTTGTGGAGCTCTCTCGGTATGCCACTCCGAATAATTTACCATCATATTGTCCAGAAGTTTTGTAGCCGCCCCAAGGGTCATAGACATAAAAGTGCCTCCAGCAGCTGAATCCAATAAGTTCCTTGAAGAAAAATTTAGTCATA
This sequence comes from Lolium multiflorum, assembly GCA_030979885.1. NCBI lineage: Eukaryota > Viridiplantae > Streptophyta > Magnoliopsida > Poales > Poaceae > Lolium > Lolium multiflorum. The sequence continues at coordinate 143,959,605 of CM061752.1, forward strand.
GAAGGTTTGAATAATCATCCAAGTAGTCAGTCCATGAGTGGGACAATTTTTAACCAAAGATTCATTCTTTCCCAAGCTTGGGCAACATGGTCAGTATCAAATTGTCTAAACTTCATAATATCACTTCTCAAAGATATAATTTTAGCAGGAGGATAATATTTTCCAATAAAAGCATCTTTGCATTTAACCCAAGAATCAATACTATTTCTAGGCAAAGATAGCAACCACTCCTTAGCTCTACCTCTTAATGAGAAAGGAAACAATTTCAACTTAATAATATCACCATCTACATCCTTATATTTTTGCATCTCACATAGCTCAACAAAAATTTTGAGGTGAGAAGCAGCATCATCAGTACTAACACCAGAAAATTGCTCTTTCATAACAAGGTTCAACAAGGCAGGCTTAATCTCATAAAAAGCTGCTTCAGAGCAGGTGGAGCAATGGGTGTGCAAATAAAATCATTGTTGTTGGTGCTAGTAAAATCACACAACTTAGTATTCTTAGGAGTAGCCATTTAATAAAAATAATGCAAGCAACAGAAATAAAAGCTATACTATTTTTTTTTTGGATTTTCGATATAAAATGCAAACAAGATAAAAATAAAATATGCAAGCAAAAAAATAACAAAGTAAAAGAGTTGAGAGTGAGAGACTCCCCTCGCAGAAGAGATGCTTTTCGCCCGACAACGGCGCCAGAAAAAGTCTTTGCTTAGCCCGGAGTTGATGAAGGAGAATTTATGCGCAACGTTGAGTGGAACCCCAAGAGGAAGGTATGATGAGCACAGCAGGAAGTTTTCCTTAGTAAGAAACCAAGGTTTATCGACCAGTAGGAGAAAAACATTCTCTCCGAGTGTTGCGAACCAACTCGTGGCAGGGCGCACTGCCGGCGTCGCAACAACGTGGAGACACACAAACAACAAAGTACTTTGTCCCCAACTTTCGGCGAGGTTGTCAAGCTCATGGTTTTGCTGAAAACAAAGGATAAAAGAACCGTGTGGAAGAAGAATTGTTTGCAGGAGAACAGAACAGGAAAATGTTGTAGAAGATTGCAATTAAAAGAAGAAGGACCGGTCCACGGTTCACTAGGCGCCTCCCCAATAAAATAAATATGCTGGGTAAACAAATTACGGATGGGCAATTGACAAACAGAGATTCTACGCTAATGGTTGGTGCAGAATACATGCTATGGAAGTATGCGGGCATTACAACAATATACATAGACCGTAATCCAACTGCATCTATGATTAATAATCCACCTTCAGGATTGCATCCGCGACACCCTCAGTATTAAGTTGCAAGCAACGGACTATCGCTTTAAGCAATGTGTGTAAAGTAAACGATGAAACTACCCTTGAATAGAACACCGTTGTTTTCTCCCTAGTAGCAACAACACATCTACAACCGTAGAGAACAAGGTCACTTCCCATGGTTAAACTAGAGGCATGAACCCACTATTGAGCATAAATAATCCCTCTTGGAGTCGCTAGCATCTACTTGGCCAGAGCATCTACTAGAAAAGTAGAGCATGCAAGATCATAATAACATAATACATAATCTCAACCAAAGCAATCTCTCTATAAATGGATCCACATCAAAACAACATGTAGCAATTACAAATAGATGATCTTGATCATGTTAGGCAGCTCACAAGATCTATACATGAAGTACAACAAGGAGAGGACAGCCATCTAGCTACTGCTATGGACCCATGGTCCTGTGGAGGACTACTCACGCATCACCTCGGATGAAGACATGGCGATGTAGAGGCCTCCGGTGGTGATTTCCCTCTCCGGTAGGGTGCCGGGATGGTACGAGAACCCTCCCGAACTAAGGTCTCGGTTGACGGCGGCGTCGGAACTTTTCGTGGATGGAGGCTCTCGTCCCTGGGGTTTTCCCGATACGAGGAATAAATAGGCGGAAGGGCGGAGCAAACGAGGCGACGAGGCGCCAGTACATGGGCCAGGCGCGGCCAAGGGTGGGGCCGCACCTGCCCTGTACTGCCACATGGCAGCTCTCCTGCGTGTGTCCTTCTAGCTCTGTCTTCATCCCGGAAAAATAAGACTCTGGGCTTTTGTTTCGTCCAATTTCGAGAAACTTTCATGTACAATTTTTCTGAAACACAAAAACAGCAGAAAACTGGAACTGCACTGCGGCACTGTGTTAATAGGTTAGTCCAGAAAATGCTAAAAAGTGTGGAAAAGTGCACATAAAACATATAAGAATTGTAACAAAACAAGCATGGAGCATCAAAATTATAGATACGTTTGGGTCAGAGGTGAACAGGAAGAACCTTGAGATCATATGAGATGATCCTTGTTACCACATGTACCTATGACCTAACCAAACTCAAATGGAGGCATATTCCCACGGGAGACCCCCGCAGGATGTAGTCAAGGGGTAGCCGTGTGAGGTCAGAGAAGTTGGTTTTCGTAGAAATCGGGCCTCAAAGGGTGTGAATGGCCCCAAAACTTGTGTGTGTACACATGGCATGCACAAAATTGATTTGAGATGATTTTATATCCAAGGCTACCCCCAGGTGTGTCTGGCTTCTTGGACATGGGGTTCCTACACTTAGGCAGATTCTGGATGTATATAGGGGGAACTCCCTGGGAGGTGAACGGAGAGAGAACCTTGAGATCATATGGGATGATCCTTGTTACCACATGTACCTATGACCTAACCAAGCTAAAACGGAATATGCCCAGGGGACCCCCGCTGGGATGTAGTCAAAGGGGTAGACCGCGCGGTCAACAGAACTAGGGTTTAGAAATTGAGCCTCGGAGGGTGTGAATGGCCCCAAAACTTGTGTGTGTACACATGATATGTAAAAAATTGAATTGAGATGGTTTTATATCCAAGGCTACCCCCAGGTGTGTCTGGCTTCTCGGACAAGGGGTTCCTACACTTAGGCAGATTCTGGATGTATAGGGGGAACTCCCGGGAGGTGAACCAGCGAGAACCTTGAGATCATATGGGATGATCCTTGTTAGCACATGTACCTATGACCTAACCAAGCTAAAATGGAGGCATATGCCCACCGGGGGACCCCCGCTGGGATGTAGTCAAAGGGGTAGACCACGCGGTCAACGAGAAGTAGGTTTTGTCGAGAAATCGAGCCTCGAAGGATGTGAATGACCCAAAAGTTGTGTGTCCACATGGTATGCACAAAAGTTATTTGAGATGGGTTTATATCCAAGGCTACCCCCCAGGTGTGTCCGGCTTCGGACATGGGGTTCCTACACTTAGGCAGATTCTGCATGTATAGGGGGAACTCCCTGGGAGGTGAACCGGAGAGAACCTTGAGATCATATGGGATGATCCTTGTTTCACATGTACCTATGACCTAACCAAGCTCAAATGGAGGCATATGCTTGCCGGCGGACCGCTGGGGGATGTAGTCAAAGTGGTAGACCTCATGGTCAACATAGTAGCATTTCGTAAATCGAGCCTCGAGAGGTTGTGTATGGCCCCAAAACTTGTGTTTGTCCATGGTATGCAAAAAATTTATTTGAGATGGTTTTATATCCAAGGCTACCCCCCCCCCCATGTGTGTTTGGCTTCTCGGACATGGGGTTCCTACACTTAGGCAGATTCTAGATGTATAGGGGAACTCCCTCGGAGGTGAACCAGAGAGAACCTTGAGATCATATGGGATGATCCTTGTTACCAGATGTACCTATGACCTAACCAAGATCAAATGGAGGCATATGCCCACAGGGACCTCCACTGGGATGTAGTCAAAGGGTAGACCGGGCGGTCAACCGAAGTAGGGTTTCGTCAGAAAACGAGCCTCGGAGGGTGTGAATGGCCCCAAAACTTGTGTTTGTCCACATGGTATGCACAAAATTTATTTGAGATGGTTTTATATCCAAGGCTACCCCCGGGTGTGTCCGGCTTCTCGAACATGGGGTTCCTACACTTAGGTAGATTCGGATGTATAGGGGGGAACTCCCTGGGAGGTGAACCGGAGAGAACCTTGGGATCACATGGGATGATCCTTGTTTCCACATGTACCTATGACCTAACCAAGCTCAAATGGAGGCATATGCCCACCGGGGGACCCCCGATGGGATGCAGTCAAAGGGTAGACCGCGCGGTCAACAAAAGTAGGGTTCGTCAAAATCGAGCATCGGAGGGTAGAATGGCCCCAAAACTTGTGTGTGTCCACATGGCATGCACAAAAGTGATTTGAGATGGTTTTATATCCAAGGCTACCCCCCGTGTCCGGCTTCTCGGACATGGGGTTCCTACACTTAGGCAGATTCTGGATGTATAGGGGGAACTCCCTGAGACTGCATCCCATCGGGGGTCCCCCGGTGGGAATATGCCTCCATTTGAGATTGGTTAGGTCATAGGTACATGTGGTAGTAAGAGTCAGCCCATATGATCAAGGTCCCCTTTGGTTCACCGCACAAGGGACCCCCTACCTCTAGAATCTGCTAAGTGTTGGAACCCCATGTCGAAACGGGACGCAGCAGGGGTTAGCTTTGGATCAAAAGCCATCTAAAATCACTTGTGTGCATGACATGTGGAGACACACAAGTTTTGGGGCCATTCCGACCTTCCGATGCTCGATTTCGACGAAGCCTAGTTCGTTGACCACGCGATCTACCCCTTCGATTACATCCCAGCGGGGGTCCCCGTGGGCATATCCCTCCATTTGAGCTTGGTTAGGTCATAGGTACATGTGGTAACAAGGATAAGACCATATGATCTCAAGATTCCCCTCCGGTTCACCGCCGAGGGAGTTCCCCTACACGTATAGAATCGCCTAAGTGTCGGAACCCCATGTCGTGAAGACGGACGCACCTGGGGGTTTAGCCTTGGATCCAAAACTATCTAAAATTTCTTGTGCGCATGCCATGTGGAGACACACAAGTTTTGGGGCCATTCCACCCTCCGATGCTGATTTCTGCGAAACCCTAGTTCTGTTGACCGCGTGATCTACCCTTTGACTACATCCCAGCGAGGGTCCCCCGGTGGGAATGCCTCCATTTGAGCTGGTTGTCATAGGTACATGTGTAAGGATCATCCCATATGATCTCAAGGTTCTCTCGGTTCTCCGGGAAGTTCCCCCTACCGTCCGAATCTCGTGGTTTGGGCGATTCCCACCCTCCGTGCTCGAGTTACGAAGACACACAATACGATACACTTAAGAACTTGAGACCCACACACGATACAAAACACTTAAATAACTAGACCCACACACAAACCAAAGCACTTAAAGAACTACACACACGAACCGAAAGACTTAAAGAACTACACCCACACAGGAATCAAAACACTTAAAGAACTACACCCACACACGAACCAAAACACTTAAAGAACTAAACCCACACACGAACAAAGCACTTAACACTGGGTCGGCACATGACCCGCTAGACACACGGAGTCGACACACACACATACTAATCAGTTGTCGAAATCTCCGTCCTCGCTTGGGGTGTCCTCTGAAGCGGTACTTGAGAGGTGCCACAACCACCGTTCATCATCAGGCCCCCATGTCGATGCCTCTCCTTTGTCGCATTCCGCTTCATATTCGGCCCTCCTCTGCCACTTTCTCGCCCTCCTCTCTCTCCTGTACGACTACTCCTCCTTCAGAATGCGCGCATGGCCTGGACGTCTCGGGATGGTCTCTGCGCCACTGTGCCATGAACTCTCGTCCGCCTTGGTATCAATCCGCCGCTGACCGCAGTACGCCGCGCTTCGCGCGTGGAGCGAAGTAGCGGCTCGAGAGAGACTCTGGGCTTACGTCAGAGACGTGACCTCGGGAAGTTCATTTCGTGGCGCGACCGGCCAAACCTCAAAGCCGCAACGTCGTATGCGCGGGTGATGACCCACAAGTATAGGGGGTGTATCGTAGTACTTTCGATAAATAAGAGTGTCGAACCCAACGAGGAGCAGAAGGTGTTGACAAGCAGTTTCGATGAAGGTTTCACTGTAAATGCTCACAGACAAGTATTCGGGGTTTTGATATTGCAGATAAATAAAGTACAAGTAAATAAAATGCGAGAGAAATAATTGCAGCGAGTGGCCCAATCCTTTTTAGCACAAAGGACAAGCCGGTTTGATTACTTATAATGACCAAACGTTCTCGAGGACACACGGGGATTTTAGTCTAGTGCTTTCGCTACATACGTTGATTAATCTTCATTGTTTGATAAGTGTTGTGTGGGTGAACCTATGCTAATGCACCGCCCTTCCTAGGACTAATACATACTTGTGATTATACCCCTTGCAAGCATCCGCAACTACAAGAAAGTAATTAAGATAAATCTAACCACAGCCTTAAACTCTGAGATCCTGCGATCCCTCCTGCATCGATATACTAACGGGGGCTTAGGTTTCTGTCACTCCGGCAACCCCGCAATTAGCAACCGAATACAAGATGCACTCCCCTAGGCCCATAAATGGTGAAGTGTCGTGTAGTCGACGTTCACACGACACCACTAGAAGAATGACACCACAACTTAAATATCATAACATTGAATATTACTCAACCATAATTCACTACTAGCATTTAGACTTCACCCATGTCCTCAAGAACTAAACGAACTACTCACGAGACATCATATGGAATACAATCAGAGGTGATATGATGATGAATAACAATCTGAACATAAACCTTGGTTCAATGGTTCCACTCAATAGCATCTACAACAAGTATAGAATAACACCGGGAGAGTTTCCCCTATCAAACAATCAAGATTTAACCCGAATTGCTACAAGCGATGACGAGGTGCAGCGGTGGTGATGGCGGTGTAGATGGTGGAGATGATGATGATGATGATGGAGATGATGTCCCGCTCGATGACGATGGCGATGGCGTCGATTTCCCCCTCCGGGAGGGAATTTCCCGGCGGATTCCTGCCCGCCGAGGCTCTTCTCTCTCGAGTGTTCTCCGCCCCGCAGGCGGCTGTAACCCTTCGTGAGGATCCCTCTGTGGCTTAGGTTTTCGGGACGAAGGAGTACGCGAAGAAAAGGAGGCGAAAGGGGCTGTGGGGCCCCAGGCACAGGGTGGCGCGGCCGGCCTTGGGCCGCGCCGCCCGTGGTCTGGGCCGATGCTCTTCTCCTCTTCCCCTTCGCTCCCTCCGTCATCTGGAAAAATAGGAATTTACGTGAAATTCCCTTCCACGTTGATCTTCCGAAATATTGCGTTCGACGGTGCTTTTTCCAGCAGAATCCTGGCTCCGGTGCTTGATCCTCCAATGATGATGAAACATGCAAAATAGATGGAATAACATAAGTATTGTGTCCCAATATGAAATATATCAATGAATAACAACAAATTATGATACAAAATAGTGATGCAAATTGGACGTATCAACTCCCCCAAGCTTAGACCTCGCTTGTCCCCAAGCGAAACTAAGCTCGATAAACAAGACCACATGTTTATGGAGTGAAGAGTCGATAAATAAAATACGGACAAGAAGCATCATATTCATTCACACAAGACATTCAGTAAACAACTTCCTCATATAACTCATCTCGAAATAAGTAAAGAGAAATCACAAGTAAAGGTGCATAAGAAATCATAATTGGTGATGGCAAACTTTGTTCTTGGTCAGAGAACTACTAACGGATTGTACTTCTAAGCAAAGCTTTCATATTAGATTTTATAGCTGAACTTTCATATTCAAGCATGACAATCTCTTCATAATCATTGATAACTTCAAAGTCATATTCATTCAGATAAAATTGGTACTAAACAAGAAAGTATAAAAGACATGATCAACTGAATCATAGCATAAATGATTGGTTCACAACAACTCAATTGCTTGCTTAAGATAGAGGGAAATAGGTATACTGACTCAACATAAAAGTAAAAGACAGGCCCTTCGCAGAGGGAAGCAGGGATTAAATCATGTGCTAGAGCTTTTCAAGTTTTGAAATCATATAAAGAGCATAAAAGTAAAATTTTGAGAGGTGTTTGTTGTTGTCAACGAATGATGGCTAACCCCCTTGCCAAACGAACCTTCCAAGAGCGGCTCCCATGAGGGACGGCATCTCTACCAGCAAGGTAGATCATCCCCCTTCTCTTTTGTTTACACATGTATTTTAGTTTTATTTAGGATGACACTCCCCCCAACCTTGGCTTTCTCAATCCATGGCTAACCGAATCCTCGGGTGCCTTCCAACATTCACATACCATGGAGGAGTGTCTATTGCAAAATTAAGTTGTGATGAATCAGAGCAAAACATGTGAAGAGAATTATTAATGAAAGTTATTAATTGGGGCTGGGAACCCCATTGCCAGCTCTTATTGCAAAGTTATTGGATAAGCGGATGTGCCGCTAGTCCATTAGGAAAAGTTCGCCCAACAAGATTGAAAGATAAAACACCACATACTTCCTCATGAGCTATAAAACATTGACACAAATAAGAAATAGTATAGTTTGAATAATTTAAAGGTAGCACATGAAGTATTTACTTGGAATGGCAGAAAATACCATGTAGTAGGTAGGTATGGTGGACACAAATGGCATAGGTTTGGTCTAAGGTTATGGATGTATGAGAAGCATTCCCTCTCGATACAGGTCTTTGGCTAGCAAGGTTTGATAGCAAGCATAAAGGTTGAGGGAAACAAACAAATATACATATGATAGAAACAATCATGCATCTTTCTCATAAGCACAAGCAATTTTAACTTAAGAATACTAAGCATAGAGATAATGGAGTAATGTATCTAAGTGTATTTCTCCCTTTTATTAAACATCAGGATGTTGTTGCTATTGACCAATGCTAAGTTTGCCAAAACCAAATAGATTTACTCGATGCTCCTAAAGTGATATCAATACTCATGTCAAGAGTAATCATATAATGGAGATTGCAAACTAAAATAAGGTGTGCAAAAAGTAAATGATAAGACTTCTCATTAATATTCCATAACGATAACTCACACCAACGGATACATAGATAACTAACTAAGAGAGATACTTCCACATTGCATACTATTCTATATGATAACTTCCCTACTCATGATATGACACTACTTGATAGTAAAAGATAAAGGTGGTGATGTGATACCGCGGCACTCCCCCAAGCTTGGAACAAACCAAGGGGATGCCAATACCGATGATGAATTACTCCTTCGGTGATGATGGCGATGGATTCTTCTCGCGCTTCATAAGGATCTCCTTCAGCTTCAGCTTCTCAATTTTGCAATTCTGCACCAAAACCTGAAGAGACTCATTGTTACCGAGTGTGGCGGTGACGGCCTTGTGCTGGGATTTGAGTAATATTATTCTCGAAGTCCTGGTTGATCCTCTCATCCATCTCTTCCCTCCAAGGCCCCTTGTCTTTGTTGTTGGAGACCATGGTGCTTCTAGATCAAAACAAATCTGGCGAAAACAGCTCGAAACAAAACACGACGAGAAAACGATATTACGGACCTCCAGGGGTCGGGGAATTATATAGCAAATATTTTTACGACAAAAGGAAGGTTCCGGGTCGAAAACGAGTGGCAACGAGGCGGCCGGACCATGGGTCGGCGCGGCCAGTGGGGCCGCGCCGGCCTATGGTGGCACGCCCTCGCGCGTCTTTTCCACTCCGTTTCGATTCCGTAATTTTTCATATTTTCTAAAAACAGCAAAAATAATGTTCGGAAAGGTAAACGCGGACTTTTTATTACCTATACTGTTACCTATTCAAAGTCCAGTTCGGCGGACTGTCAATTTGTCCTTTGATGAAAGCCTCCGGTGTTTCTACTTGAATAATATCAACATCAACATTATAAGAATCGCCCGAGATATAATGCTTGAGTCTTTGTCCATTCACCACTTGTGTGGCATTGCCTTGGAGAGAGCTAATTTTAATTGCTCCTGAACGATACACCTCCTCAACAACATATGGTCCTTCCCACTTCGAGAGTAATTTCCCTGCAAAGAATCTGAGACGAGACCGATACAATAGAACTTGATCTCCAACATTAAATTCTCTTTTGATGATCCTTCTATCATGCCACTTCTTAACTTTTTCTTTAAAGAGTTTAGCATTTTCATAAGCTTCACTTCTCCATTCATCTAGAGAACTTAATTGCAACAACCTCTTATTACCGGCTAATTTAGGATCTTTATTTAATTCTCTAACAGCCCAATAAGCTTTGTGCTCTAGTTCTAAAGGTAAATGACAAGCTTTTCCATAAACCATTTTATAAGGCGACATTCCCATAGGATTTTTATAAGCAGTTCTATAAGCCCATAACGCTTCTTTCAATTTGCTAGGCCAATTCTTTCTAGATTTATTAACAGTCTTACCCAAGATAGCTTTAATCTCTCTATTTGATAATTCTACTTGACCGCTAGTTTGAGGGTGATAAGAAAGCAATTCTATGATTAATACCATACTTAGCAAGAGTTTTCTAAAACCTCCATGAATAAAATGAGAACCTCCATCAGTCATAATATATCTAGGTACTCCAAATCTAGGAAATATAATATCTACAAGCATTTTATAGAGGTCTCACCATCAGCACTTTTTGTAGGTATAGCTTCTACCCATTTAGTAACATAATCAACAACGACAAGTATATGAGTGTTACCGTCTGAAGAAGGGAAAGGTCCCATGAAGTCGAATCCCCAACAATCGAATGGTTCAATAACAAGAGTATAATTCATAGGCATCTCATTGCGTCTAGAGATATTACCAACTCTTTGACATTCATCACAAGATAAAATAAATTTCCTTGCATCTTTGAAGAGTGTTGGCCAATAAAAACCTGATTGTAGAACCTTTTGCGCGGTTCTATCTCCAGCGTGATGTCCTCCATAAACACTTCCATGACATTTATTCAATATCTCCTGTTGTTCATATTCGGGAACACATCTTCATAATACCATCCACTCCTTCTTTATATAAGTGTGGGTCATCCCAAAAATAATGCCTCAAGTCATAAAAGAATTTCCTCCTTTGCTGAGCTGAAAAGGTTGGAGGCAAATACTTCGAAACAATAAAGTTAGCATAATCTGCATACCAAGGGCTCTCTCGCGAGCTCACCTTTATTACAGCCAATTGTTCATTTGGAAAACTATCATTAACAGGAACAGGATCATAAGCAATATTTTCCAATCTAGACAAATTATCAGCAACAGGGATTATCGGCACCTTTCCTATCTATAATATGTAAATCAAATTCTTGCAACAGTACCCATCTAATAAGCCTTGGCTTAGCATCTTTCTTTGTCATAAGGTATCTAATTGCAGCATGATCAGTATGAATTGTAACTTTTGAATCAACAATATAAGGTCTAAACTTATCACAAGCAAAGACTACAGCTAACAATTCTTTTTCAGTTGTAGCATAATTTCTTTGAGCAGCATCAAGAGTCTTACTAGCATAATGAATAACATTTAATTTTTTATCTACTCGCTGTCCAAGAACAGCGCCTACAGCAAAATCACTAGCATCACACATAATTTCAAAAGGCAGATTCCAATCAGGAGGTTCAACTACAGGAGCAGTTGTTAAAGCTTTCTTTAAAGTTTCAAAAGCTTCCTTACAATCATCATCAAAAACAAAAGGTACATCTTTTTGAAGAAGATTAGTAAGAGGCTTTGAAATTTTAGAGAAATCTTTAATAAATCTCCTATAAAACCCAGCATGACCAAGAACACTACGAATACCTTTAACATCCCTCGGATAGGGCATCTTCTCAATCGCTTCAACTTTAGCTCTATCAACTTCAATACCTTTCTCGGAAATTTTATGTCCCAATACAATTCCTTCATTAACCATAAAGTGGCATTTCTCCCAATTAAGAACAAGGTTAGTTTCTTCACATCTCTGCAAAACTTTATCGAGGTTTCGCAGGCAATTATCAAAAGAATTCCCATAGACAGAAAAGTCATCCATGAACACCTCTACAATACTTTCGCAAAAGCCATGAAAAATAGCAGACATGCATCTTTGAAAAGTAGCAGGAGCATTACATAAACCAAAAGGCATACGCCTATAAGCATAAGTTCCATAAGGACAAGTAAAAGTGGTTTTCTCTTGATCTTTAGCTTTAACAGCAATTTGTGAAAACCCAGAATAACCATCAAGAAAGCAAAAATGAGTATTTTTAGACAACCTCTCTAACATTTGATCAATAAAGGGTAAAGGGTAATGATCTTTCTTTAACTTTTAGAAAATCAATGCACATTCTATACCCTACAACTATTCTTTGAGGAATAAGCTCATCATTATCATTAGGCACAACAGTCATTCCTCCTTTCTTAGGAACACAATGCACAGGACTAACCCATCTACTATCAGCAATAGGATATATAATACCAGCTTCAAGGAGTTTTAATACCTCGTTCCTTACCACTTCCTTCATCTTCGGAATTAGACGACGTTGATGTTCAACAACGGGCTTTGCATCTTCTTCCATATTAATAGCATGTTGGCAAATAGAAGGAGAAATCCCTTTCAAATCATCAAGAGTATAGCCAATAGCTCCTCGGTGTTTCTTCAATATTTCCAATAACCTTTCTTCCTCAATCTCTGAAAGCTTAGAACTAATAATAACAGGATATATTTTCTTATCATCAATATGAGCATATTTAAGATTATCGGGTAAAGGCTTTAGATCAAAAACAGGATCTTCCTTCGGTGGCGGTGTTGTACCCAGATCTTCCACCGGTAAATCATGCTTGAGAATAGGTTGGCGACGAAAAATTTCCTCAAGCTCATCTCTTTCTTTACTAAAAGCTTCACTTTCACTATTCTCCAAATGTTGCTGCAAAGGGTTATTAGGAACAAGAACAATAGATGCACACTGCTCCATTTTAAAATCATTACTAGGCAAGTCAACTTTATAAGGAGTTTTGGTAAATTTAGAAAAGTTAAATTCATAAGGTTCACCAGCAAATCTAGTCAAAATTTTCTCTTTCTTACAATCTATAATAGCTCCACAAGTATTTAGAAAAGGTCTACCAAAAAATAGGACAATGATCACTAGCAGCAGAACCAAGTACCAAAAAGTCGGCAGGATATTTAATCTTACCACATAGAACTTCCACATCTCGAACAATACCAATTGGAGAGATAGTTTCTCTATTGGCCAAATGAATAACCACATCAATATCTTCAAGTTCACAAGAACCAATTTCGTGCATAATCTCCGTGTAAAGTTCATAAGGAATAGCACTAACACTTGCACCAATATCACATAAACCATAATAGCAATGATCACCAATTCTAAGAGATAGCATAGGAACACTAACTTGTTTGGATTTATTAGGATGTGAAACAATATTAGAAGCATCTTCACAGAAAATAATATGACCATCCTCCACGTTCTCAGTCACAAGATCTTTAACTATTGCAACAGCAGGTTCAATTTTAATTTGTTCTTCGGTTCTTTAGGTTTCTTTTCACTTTTATTAACCGCACTAGATATGAAGATACTCCTTCATTTTAGCAGGGGAAAGGAGTTTTTTCAATATAAGCTTCAGGAATAACATTATCAGCAGTTTCAATCACTACACATTTGTTTACGAGATGAATCAATTTTATCTTTATACGGTTCATGATACTTATCAAAATTCTTCTTAGGCAGTTCATAATGAGAGGCAAAAGCTCTATAAAGATTTGCAACAACTTGGGAATCAAGACCATATGTAGCACTCATATTACGAAATTTATCAGTATCCATAAAAGCTTCAATGCATTTATAATCATAAATTATACCTGATTCTCTATCTTTGTCGTTCTCCCATCCTTCAGTATTTTCTTGGATCCGATCAAGAAGGTCCCTTTTAAACTCTTCATTCTTGCGTGTAAATGATCCAGAACAGGAAGTATCCAGCAAGGTCTTGTCTTGAAAAGAAAGTCTTGCATAGAAATTATCAATAATAACATTACCAGGAAGCTCATGAATGGGGCATTTGAGCATTAAAGACTTCAATCTCCCCCAAGCTTGGGCAATACTTTCTCCATCATGAGGCCAGAAATTATATATGCGATTCCGATCTTTGTGAATTTCACTTGGAGGATAAAATTTGGAATAAAATAAAGGCACAATGTCCTCCCAATCAATAGAATCACCATTCTTCAGCAATTTATACCAGTGCGCCGCTTTACCAGACAGCGATATAGTGAATAGTTTCTTCTAACTTCATTCATAGAAATACCTGCACATTTGAATAACCCGCATAATTCATGCAAAAACAGTAAATGATCACCAGGATGGACAGTTCCATCCCCTTCATAGCGGTTATCCATAACACGTTCAATCATTTTCATAGGTATTTTATATGGTACTACTTCCTCACCTGGCGCTTCATCCACTACCGTTGCAGTAGTAGTAGATTTCCCAAATAGAAATTGAAGAGAAGATCTCTCCATAATGATTATAGCAGCAGGCAGAAATAAAATCAGCACAAACAGTAAAGGTTTTCCTTACCAATTCCACTTACCAATAGCGCTTCACTCCCGGCAACGGCGCCAGAAAATAGTCTTGATGACCCACAAGTATAGGGGGTGTATCGTAGTACTTTCGATAAATAAGAGTGTCGAACCCAACGAGGAGCGAAGGTGTTGACAAGCAGTTTCGATGAAGGTTTCACTGTAAATGCTCACAGACAAGTATTCGGGGGTTTTGATATTGCAGATAAATAAAGTACAAGTAAATAAAATGCGAGAGAAATAATTGCAGCGAGTGGCCCAATCTTTTTAGCACAAAGGACAAGCCGGTTTGATTACTTATAATGACCAAACGTTCTCGAGGACACACGGGGATTTTAGTCTAGTGCTTTCGCTTCATACGTTGATTAATCTTCATTGTTTTGATAAGTGTTGTGTGGGTGAACCTATGCTAATGCACCGCCCTTCCTAGGACTAATACATACTTGTGATTATACCCCTTGCAAGCATCCGCAACTACAAGAAAGTAATTAAGATAAATCTAACCACAGCCTTAAACTCTGAGATCCTGCGATCCCTCCTGCATCGATATACTAACGGGGCTTAGGTTTCTGTCACTCCGGCAACCCCGCAATTAGCAACCGAATACAAGATGCACTCCCCTAGGCCCATAAATGGTGAAGTGTCGTGTAGTCGACGTTCACACGACACCACTAGAAGAATGACACCACAACTTAAATATCATAACATTGAATATTACTCAACCATAATTCACTACTAGCATTTAGACTTCACCCATGTCCTCAAGAACTAAACGAACTACTCACGAGACATCATATGGAATACAATCAGAGGTGATATGATGATGAATAACAATCTGAACATAAACCTTGGTTCAATGGTTCCACTCAATAGCATCTACAACAAGTATAGAATAACACCGGGAGAGTTTCCCCTATCAAACAATCAAGATTTAACCCGAATTGCTACAGCGATGACGAGGTGCAGCGGTGGTGATGGCGGTGTAGATGGTGGAGATGATGATGATGATGATGGAGATGATGTCCCGCTCGATGACGATGGCGATGGCGTCGATTTCCCCCTCCGGGAGGGAATTTCCCCGGCGGATTCCTGCCCGCCGGAGAGCTCTTTTCTCTCTGGTGTTCTCCCCTCGCAGAGGCGGCTGTAACCCTTCGTGAGGATCCCTCTGTGGCTTAGGTTTCGGGACGAAGAGTACGCGAAGAAAGGAGGCGAAAGGGGCTGTGGGGCCCCCGAGCACGGGGTGGCGCGGCCGGGCCTTGGGCCGCGCCGCCCTGTGTCTGGGCCCACAGTGGCTCTTCTCCTCTTCCCCTTCTGGCTCCCTCCGTCATCTGGAAAAATAGGAATTTACGTGAAATTCCCTTCCACAGTTGATCTTCCGAAATATTGCGTTACGACGGTGCTTTTTCCAGCAGAATCCTGGCTCCGGTGCTTGATCCTCCAATGATGATGAAACATGCAAAATAGATGGAATAACATAAGTATTGTGTCCCAATATGAAATATATCAATGAATAACAGCAAATTATGATACAAAATAGTGATGCAAATTGGACGTATCCAGCGGGCAGCAGCCTCCTTCGTGTAGAAGGTGCTGAGCCACATACGCGCACCACCGGCGGTGATTTTGCTTGTAGAAATGACCCGAGCCCCGGCTGAACGCCGATGAAGCCCGCTGCTACGGGAACGAGGAGCCATCTCAACGGCAGGCGAGCTCGGAGGATTATGTGGTGCTATTGGATGAGAGAAGTGATTAGGGGAGAAATGTTGCTGGTGCTGTTAGTGGATAAGACAGGGCTATATATAGGCTGACGAGGAGCTGAAACTGCGGGAAAACTTGGCGGGATAGAATGACCGCGAGAAGAATGGCGGGAAATCATGGCGGAAAAAAGGGCGGGAGAGAAGGAGCGGGAAAAGGTTAGCGGGAGAGAAGGAGCGGGAAAGGGTGGGCGGGAGAGAAGGAGCGGGAAAGGGCGGGAATATAGAACTTAAAAATATATATTTCCATGTGTGATAATCTATTCTTATTATTTGAAGTAAATAGAGACAATATTTATTTTAAAAAATTGAAAAAGAGAAAAAAATCTAACTGTGCTGACGGTGACCGTCGACATAGTCCTAGCCGTCGGCACAGATGGGTCGACCATAACGGTCTGACCCACACACGGGCCAGCCACTCATCCTCTCATCCACACTCATCCACTCATCCTCAACCACTCGCCCCCAACGCTGCCGTCGTAGACCTTCCCGGCCGAGCTGCTTCGCCACCCGCCGCCGTGCCAGATCCCGCCACAGCGCCGCCCCCGTCGACCCTTCCCGGCCGCGCGACCACCTGCCACCGCGCCAGATCCCGCCATAGACAGCACCGCCCCCGCAGCAGCCCCGGCCCCCACAGCCCACCGCGCCGTCCCGACCCGCAGCATCCCACCTCGTCCTCCCTCACCCGCCCGGCCAGCAGCAGCCCCGCCCCTCTCCGGCCGCCCCCTCGCCCTCGCCCGCAGCAGCCCCGGCCCCCTCACCGGCTGGACTAGGTAAGCTCCCTTTTTACATTTTGTTTCTTTTTTTTAGCTTTTTAGTAGTAGGAATTAGGTATATGGATGAAATAGGAATTGGCAAAAAATGAAATGAAATTGAAATGAAATAGAAATAGGAAAGAATTTGAAAGAAACATGAATAATGTAAATAGAAATTGAAATGAAGGAATAGAAATGGAAATTGAAATGAAATAAATTGGAATTTTGTGAAAATGCATTTGTTTTATAAATTGATGAATTTGCATTGACAATT
The DNA here is from genome assembly GCA_030979885.1 of Lolium multiflorum. Lineage (NCBI taxonomy): Eukaryota > Viridiplantae > Streptophyta > Magnoliopsida > Poales > Poaceae > Lolium > Lolium multiflorum. Next base: position 143,976,782 of record CM061752.1, read on the forward strand.
TTTTATTGTTTTAACTAGGCCCCGTAGTGAGCACCCCGCGTGACGACCCCGGATCTTGCGGCGCATCTCTACGGCCGTCGACATCGCCGGTTGTTCGACTACTTCCTCTACAGCCGAGGGTGAGCTGAATTGCCGACTCCCCCTCCGCATTTTTTTATGTCATGTCGTGTAACCTAGGTTTCTATTCCCGTCCGCAAGCGTTACACGGATAAATATGAATTATTGGTCAACATATTTTGAACCGTAACGCTTGTGGCATTTACGGGACAGTCACCGGACCCATAGTTGGGTACGTTTTCCACGTTCTGCCGGGTGCGAGAGAGGATTTCGGCGCCTCCCCGTTGTTTTACGGATGCACATCCTCTCGGCATTTTGCCGAGACGTGTATCGGGAGAGCAACGGGGAGGTGCTGCCGAAATTCTGTCTTGCACCCGAGCAGAGCGTGGAGAACGTACCCAACTACGGTCCGCGGCTGCTAGGAGCCCACCTAGTAGAGATGTAGGTTGATGCACGCGTTTCCCCGGTAGAAAAATAGAAATATGATGCATTCAATTTCATGCTACTATTTGTTGTTTGTCTCCCAATAAAGCAGGATGACTGATAATGAGTGGATGTACAGTGGCCGTGTTAGTTCGACTCAAGTGACAGATGACTGGAAATGGAAGACCAATTTCTTAGTGAAGGAGTTAGCTCGTGGTTCGAAGGGGGTCGTTCGTCCCCGTTGCCCTTGCAGTGTCTGCAGGAGGCGTCATCCTAAGGACATGGTAGAGATGACTAAACACCTTTGGTGGAATGGGTATATGCGTGACTACGACCCGCCGGTCGACTTTTCTCGGCACGAACGTGATAGAGGTGAGGTGATGCGGCAGCGGATCGATGGCAATGAGAACGATGGGATCTTAAACTTGCTCGATGATCTTCGGGATGCGTGATACGCGCGAAGCACACGTCCGTTGGGAACCCCAAGTGGAAGGTATGATGCGTATAGAAGCAAGTTTCCCTCGGTATGAAACCAAGGTTATCGAACCAGTAGGAGCCAAGAAGCACGTGAAGGTTGTTGGTGGAGGAGAACACCAGTGAAACCGGCACCAATGTGGAACCTGCACAACACAATCAAGATACTTTGCCCCAACGTAACGGTGAGGTTGTCAATCTCACCGGCTTGCTGAAAACAAAGATTAAACGTATCGAGTGGAAGATGATGTTTGTTTGCAAAGAACAGTAAAGAACAATGATTGCAGTAGATTATATTCAGATGTAAAAGAATGGACCGGGGTCCACAGTTCACTAGTGGTGTCTCTCCAATAAGATAACTAACATGCTGGGTGAACAAATTACAGGTGGGCAATTGACAAATAAAGATTCAATACATATCAATGATGATTACTATGAGATTTAATCAGGGCATTACGACAAAGTACATAGACCGCTATCCAGCATGCATCTATGCCTAAATAATCCACCTTCGGGTTAGCATCCGCACCCTCCAGTATTAAGTTGTAAACAACAGACAATTGCATTAAGTATGGTGCGTAATGTAATCAACACAAATATCCTTAGACAAATCATCGATGTTTTATCCCTAGTAGCAACAACACATCCACAACCTTAGAACTTTCTGTCACTGTCCCAGATTCAATGGAGGCATGAACCCACTATCGAGCATAAATACCCCCTCTTGGAGTTACAAGTATCAACTTGGCCAGAGCCTCTACTAGCAACGGAGAGCATGCAAGAACATAAACAACACATATATGATAGATTGATAATCAACTTGACATAATATTCTAGATTCATCGGATCCCACCAAACACAACATGTAGCATTACAAATAGATGATCTTGATCATGTTAGGCAGCTCACAAGATCTAAACAATGATAGCACAAGCGGAGAAGACAACCATATAGCTACTGCTATGGACCCATAGTCCAAGGATGAACTACTCACACATCAATCCGGAGGCGGGCATGGTGATGTAGAGCCCTCCGGTGATGATTCCCCTCTCCGGCAGGGTGCCGAGGCGATCTCCTGAATCCCCGAGATGGGATTGGCGGCGCGGCGTCTCTGGAAGGTTTTCCGTATCGTGGCTCTCGGTACAGGGGTATTCGCGACGAAGGCTTTAAGTAGGCGGAAGGGTAGGTCAGGAGGCGGCGCGAGGGGCCCACACCATAGGGCGGCTCGGGCCCCTCCCTGGCCACGCCGACCTATGGTGCCGGGCCCTCGTGGTCCCTCTTCGTAACCCCTCCGGTCTTCTGGAAGCTCCGCGGAAAAATAAGCCCCTGGGCGTTGATTTCGTCCAATTCCGAGAATATTTCCTTTGTAGGATTTCAAAACCAAAAACAGCAGAAAACACAACCCGCACTTCGGCATCTTGTTAATAGGTTAGTGCCGGAAAATGTATAATAATGTAAAGTATGTATAAAACATGCAAGTATTGTTATAAAAGTAGCATGGAACATAAGAAATTATAGATACGTTTGAGATGCTGACATGCCATATTTACCATGGGACGAACAGTCTAAACCGGAGGAACCGCCTGAACAGGAGGAACCGCCTGAACCGGAGGGACCGCCACAACCGGAGGAACTTCCAGAGGAGGAACCTGAGCCAACCGCGAGGGCCTTCATTGATATGATGGCCTCAGCTAGGAGGCCTCTATACCCGGGTGCAAAAATGTCTCAACTTGATGGCATCACGCAGTTGCTAGCCGACAAGTGCATGTTTGAGAGTACCCGAGCATCCTTTGAAAAGACTCTGAACACAGTAGGTAACATGTTGCCTAAAGATCATTGCTTGCCTAAGACCATGTACGAAACGAAGAAAATCTTGAAAGCGCTGAAAATGGATTATGTAACGTATGATGTCTGTCCAAAACATTGCCTTTTGTTTTGGAAAGACTATGCGGATGACAAGTACTATGCCAAGTGTGGGGCCTTGATGACCCACAAGTATAGGGAGTGTATCATAGTACTTTCGATAAATAGTGTCGAACCCAACGAGCAGAAGGTGTTGACAAGCAGTTTCGATGAAGGATTCACTGTAAATGCTCACAGACAAGTATTCGGGGTTTTGATATAGCAGATAAATAAAGTGAGTAAGTAAATGCGAGAGAAATAATTGCAGCGAGTGGCCCAATCCTTTAGCACAAAGGACAAGCCGGTTTGTTTACTTATAATGACCAAACGTTCTCGAGGACACACGGGATTTTAGTCTAGTGCTTTCGCTTCATATGTTGATTAATCTTCATTGTTTTGATAAGTGTTGTGTGGGTGAACCTATGCTAATGCACCGCCCTTCCTAGGACTAATACATACTTGTGATTATACCCCTTGCAAGCATCCGCAAATACAAGAAAGTAATTAAGATGAATCTAACCACAGCCTTAAACTCTGAGATCATGCTATCCTGCACCGATATACTAATGGGGGTTTAGGTTTCTGTCACTCCGGCAACCCCACAATTAGCAAACGAATACAAGATGTACTCCCCTAGGCCCATAAAGGTGAAGTATCATGTAGTCGACGTTCACATGACACCACTAGAAGAGTAACACCACAACTTAAATATCATAACATTGAATATTACTCAACCATAATTCACTACTAACATTTAGACTTCACCCATGTCCTCAAGAACTAAACGAACTACTCACGAGACATCATATGGAACATGATCAGAGGTGATATGATGATGAATAACAATCTGAACATAAACCTTGGTTCAATGGTTTCACTCAATAGCATCAATAACAAGTAGAAATCAAACCGGGAGAGTTTCCCCTATCAAACAATCAAGATCCAACCCAAATCGTTACAGCGGTGACGAGATGCAGCGGTGGAGATGGCGGTGATGATGATGAAGATGATGGTGATGATGATGGAGATGATGTCCAGCTCGATGACGATGGCGATGGCGTCGATTTCCCCCTCAGGGAGGGAATTTCCCCGGCGGATTCCTGCCCGCCGGAGAGCTCTTTTCTCTCTGGTGTTTCTCCGCCCCGCAGAGGCGGCTCTGTCTATTCTCCGTCACTCCCCGGGGCTTAGGTTTTCTAGGTGAAGAAGTACGCGAAGGAGAGGAGGCCAGAGGGGGCTGTGGGCCCCCTCCCCACATGGCGGCGCGGCCAGGGCGAGCCCGCGCCGGCCTATGGGGGGCCATGGCAGCCCCTCTCGGCCCCTCCTTTTGGCTCCCTTCGTCTTCGGAAAAATAGGATTTTTCGTATAATTGCCGTCAATTGTTGATCTTCCGAAATATGGTGTCCTGACGGTGCTTTTTCCAGCAGAATCCTGACTCCGGTGAATAATTCTCCAATGATCATGAAACATGCAAAATAGATGAAATAACATAAGTATCATCTCTAAATATGAAATATATCAATGAATAACAGCAAATTATGATATAAAATAGTGATGCAAAATGGACGTATCAACTCCCCCAAGCTTAGACCTCGCTTGTCCCCAAGCGAAACTGAGCTCAATAAACAAGACCACATGTTTATGGAGTGAAGAGTCGATAAATGAAATACGGACAAGAAGCATCATATTGATTCACACAAGATATTCTAGTAAACATTCTCTTCATATAACTCAGCTTGAAATAAGTAAAGAGAAATCACAAATAGAGGTGCATAGGAAATCATGATTGGTTATGGCAAACTTTGTTCTTGGTCAGAGAACTATTAACGGATTGTACTTATCTTCTAAACCAAGCCTTTGTATTAGAATTTATATGGCAGGGCTTTCATCCTTAATCATAACAATCTCCTCATATTCATTGACAACTTTCAAAGTCATATTCATTCAGATAAAATTTGTACTAAACAAGAAAGCATAAAAGACATGATTAACTAAATCATAGCATAAATGGTTGGTTCACAACAACTCAATTGCTTGCTTAGATAGAGGGAAATAGGTTACTGACTCAACATAAAAGTAAAAGATAAGCCCTTCACAGAGGGAAGCAGGGATTAAATCATGTGCTAGAGCTTTTCAAGTTTTGAAATCATATAAAGAGCATAAAAGTAAAACTTTGAGCGGTGTTTGTTGTTGTCAACGAATGGTAGTGGGCACTCTAACCCCCTTGCCAGACCTTCCAAGAGCGGCTCCCATGAAGGACGTTATCTCTACCGGCAAGGTAGATCATCCCCTTCTCTTTTGTTTACACATGTATTTTAGTTTTATTATGGATGACACTCCCCCCAACCTTTGCTTTCACAAGCCATGGCTAACCGAATCCTCGGGTGCCTTCCAACATTTCTCATACCATGGAGGAGTGTCTATTGCAAAATTAAGTTGCTTATTGATAAATCAGGGCAAAACATGTGAAGAGAATTATTAATGAAGGTTATTAATTGGGGCTGGGGACCCCGTTGCCAGCTCTTATTGCAAAATTATTGGATAAGCGGATGTGCCACTAGTCCATTGGTGAAAGTCCGCCCAACAAGATTGAAAGATAAAACACCACATACTTCCTCATGAGCTATAAAACATTGACACAAATAAGGAGTAATATAGTTTGAATTATTTAAAGGTAGCACATGAAGTATTTACTTGGAGTGGCGCAAAATACCACATAGTAGGTAGTTATGGTGGACACAAATGGCATGGGTTTGGTCTAAGGTTATGGATGTATGAGAAGCATTCCCTCTCAATACAGGTTTTTGGCTAGCAAGGTTGGGTAGCAAGCATAAAGGTTGAGGGAAACAAACAAATATACATGTGATAGAAACAATCATGCATCTTTCTCATAAGCACAAGCAATTTTAACTTTAGAATACTAAACTCATTAGCATAAAGGTAATAGAGTAATATATCTACATGTATTTCCCTTTTCTATTTAAACATCAAGGTGTTGTTGCTATTGACCAATGCTAAGTTTGCCAAAACCAAATAGATTTACTTGATGCTCCCAAAGTGATATCAATACTAATGTCAAGAGTAATCATATAAAAGAAATTGCAAACTAAAATAAGTGTGCAAAAAGTAAATGATAAGACTTCTCATTAATATTCCATAACGATAACTCACACCAACGGATACATAGATAACCAACTACGAGAGATACTTCCACACTTCAAACTATTCCATATGATAACTTCCCTACTCATGATATGACACTACTTGATAGTAAAAGATAAAGGTAGTGATGATGTGATACCGCGGCACTCCCCAAGCTTGGAACAAACCAAGGGGATGCCAATACCGATGATGAATTACTCCTTCGGTGGCGATGATGGTGGGTTCTTCTCGACAAGCTTCTTAACAAGTTCCTTTAAATCCTCAATCTCATAGGTGAGGTTGCGAATCAGCTCCGAGTTGTGCTCAATGCGGCTCATAAGCATGTCAGATGGCGAGTCCCAACTCTTAGAGTTGTTTCCCCACCCTTTAGCTTCAGGTTTCATTTCTCCTGCAATGTTAGAATGATCTATATCCCAACCACTAGGCAACACTACCTTGGGGGTCCTTTCGATCGTAGATTAGATTGCGGAAAGGGTGGTAATTGCCCGGAGAAGATGTCCTTGGAGCTAAGAAGCGACGTGGAACTGCTCCTCCGGTAGCGATCCGTGCACTTCTCTTGGTGTTGGATGGATTTGATATCACGCCAATGCTTGCAATGGTGGCACGCTGTATTGCGGAATTTCCTCCACTTCTTCCTCATCCTCGCTCTCGACTTCTTCCTTCAATTCAGGGTCTTGAATATCTTCCTTCAAAGGTCCCTTGTCTTTGTTGTTGGAGACCATGGTGCTTCTAGATCAAAACAGATCCTGGCAGAAAACAGCTCGAAACAAGACACGACGAGAAAACGATATACGGACCTCTGGAGATCCGGGGGATTATATAGCAAATATTTTTACAACAAAAGGAAGGTTCCGGGCGAAAACGAGTGGAAGCGGGACGCCGAGGGGCTGTCCCCATAGGGGCGCGGCGCGGGGTGGGGCCCGCGCCGGCCTATGGTGACGGGCCCTCGCGCGTCTCCTCCACTCCGTTTCGATCCCGTAATTTTTTATATTTTCCATAAACAGCAGAAATATTGTTCGGAAAGCTAAACGCGGACTTTTTATAACTAAAACTGTTACCTATTCAAAGTCGGACTCTGCAGAACTGTCAATTTGATCTTTGATGAAAGCTTCCGGAGTTATCACTTGAATAACATCAATATCTTCATTATAAGAATCTCCAGAAATATAATGCTTGAGTCTTTGTCCATTCACTACTTGTGTGGCGTTACCTTCCAAAGAGCTAATTTTTATTGCTCCTGAACGATATACCTCCTCAATAACATATGGTCCTTCCAATTTTGAGAGTAATTTCCCTGCAAAAAATCTGAGACGAGACCGATACAATAGGACTTTGTCTCCAACATTAAATTCTCTTTTAATAATTCTTCTATCATGCCACTTCTTAACTTTCTCCTTAAAAAGTTTAGCATTTTCATAAGCTTCACTTCTCCATTCATCTAAAGAACTCAATTGTAGCAACCTCTTCTTACCGGCAAGTTTAAAATCTTTATTAAGTTCTCTTACAGCCCAATAAGCTTTGTGCTCTAGTTCTAAAGGTAAATGACAAGCTTTTCCATAAACCATTTTATAAGGAGACATGCCCATAGGATTTTTATAAGCAGTTCTATAAGCCACAATGTTTCCTTTAACTTACTAGCCCAATTCTTTCTAGATTTATTAACAGTCTTTCCCAAGATAGCTTTAATTTCTCTATTTGATAATTCTACTTGCCCACTAGTTTGAGGATGATAAGCTGAAGCAATTCTATGATTAATACCATATTTGGCAAGAGTTTTTCTAAAACCACCATGAATAAAGTGAGAACCCCCATCAGTCATAATATATCTAGGTACTCCAAATCTAGGAAATATAACATCTACAAACATTTTTATAGAGGTCTCACCATCAGCACTTTTTGTAGGTATAGCTTCTACCCATTTAGTAACATAATCAACAGCGACAAGTATATGAGTGTTACCTTCTGAAGGAAAGGACCCATGAAGTCGAATCCCCAACAATCAAATGGTTCAATAACAAGAGTATAATTCATAGGCATTTCATTGCGTCTAGAGATATTACCAACTCTTTGACATTCATCACAAGATAAGATAAATTTCCTTGCATCCTTGAAAAGTGTTGGCCAATAAAAACCTGATTGTAGAACCTTTTGTGCGGTTCTATCTCCGGCGTGATGTCCTCCATAAACACTACCATGACATTTGCTCAATATCTCTTGTTGTTCATATTGGGACACATCTTCGCATAATACCATCCACTCCTTCTTTATATAAGTGTGGGTCATCCCAAAAATAATGCCTCAAATCATAAAAGAATTTCCTCCTTTGCTGAGCTGAAAAGGTTGGAGGCAAGTACTTGGAAACAATAAAGTTAGCATAATCAGCATACCAAGGACTATCTCGCGAGCTCACCTTTATTACAGCCAATTGTTCATTTGGAAAACTATCATTAACAGGAACAGGATCATAAGTAATATTTTCCAATCTAGACAAATTATCAGCAATAGGATTATCAGCACCTTTCCTATCTACAATATGTAAATCAAATTCTTGCAAAAGAAGCACCCATCTAATAAGCCTTGGCTTAGCATCTTTCTTTTCCATAAGGTACCTAATTGCAGCATGATCGGTATGAATTGTGACTTTTGAATCAACAATATAGGGTCTAAACTTGTCACATGCAAAAACTACGGCTAATAACTCTTTCTCAGTTGTAGCATAATTTCTTTGAGCAGCATCTAGGGTTTTACTAGCATAATGAATAACATTTAATTTTTTATCTACTCGCTGTCCAAGAACAGCACCTACAGCAAAATCACTAGCATCACACATAATTTCAAAAGGCAAATTCCAATCAGGAGGTTCAATTATAGGAGCAGTTGTTAAAGCTTTCTTTAGAGTTTCAAAAGCTTCCTTACAATCATCATCCAAAACAAAAGGTACATCTTTTTGAAGAAGATTAGTAAGAGGCTTTGAAATTTTAGAGAAATCTTTAATAAACCTCCTATAAAAACCAGCATGACCAAGAATACTACGAATACCTTTAACATCCCTAGGATAGGGCATCTTCTCAATTGCTTCAACTTTAGCTCTATCAACTTCAATACCTCTCTCAGAAATTTTATGTCCCAATACAATTCCTTCATTAACCATAAAGTGACATTTCTCCCAATTAAGAACAAGGTTAGTTTCTTCACATCTCTGCAAAACTTTATCAAGGTTTCGCAAGCAATTATCAAAAGAATTCCCATAGACAGAAAAATCATCCATGAATACCTCAACAATCTTTTCACAAAAGCCATGAAAAATAGCAGACATGCATCTTGAAAAGTGAGGAGCATTACATAAACCAAAAGGCATACGCCTATAAGCATAAGTTCCATAGGGACAAGTGAAAGTGGTTTTCTCTTGATCTTTAGCTCTAACAGCAATTTGTGAAAACCCAGAATATCCATCAAGAAAGCAGAAATGAGTATTTTTAGACAACCTTTCTAACATTTGATCAATAAAAGGTAAAGGGTAATGATCTTTCTTAGTAACTTTATTAACTTTTCGAAAATCAATGCACATTCTATACCCTACAACTACTCTTTGAGGAATAAGCTCATCATTATCATTGGGCACAACAGTTATACCTCCTTTCTTAGGAACACAATGCACAGGACTAACCCATCTACTATCAGCAATAGGATATATAATACCTGCTTCAAGAAGTTTTAATACCTCATTTCTTACCACATCCTTCATCTTGGGAATTAGACGACGCTGATGTTCAACAACGGGTTTTGCACCATCTTCTATATTAATAGCATGTTGGCAAATAGCGGGAGAAATCCCCTTCAAATCATCAAGAGTGTAGCCAATAGCTCCTCGGTGTTTCTTCAATATTTCCAATAACCTTTCTTCCTCGATATCTGAAAGCTTAGCACTAATAATAACAGGATATGTTTTCTTATCATCAATATAAGCATACTTAAGATTATCAGGTAATGGTTTCAAATCAAATACATGATCTTCCTTTGGTGGTGGTGTTACACCTAAATCTTCAACCGGTAAGTCATGTTTAAGAATAGGTTGACGAAGGAAAATTTCATCAAGCTCATCCCTTTCTTCCCTAAAAACTTCACTCTCACTATTCTCCAAATGTTGCTGCAAAGGATTACTAGGAGCAAGAGCAATAGATGCACACTGTTCAACTCTAAAATCATCATTAGGCAAATCAGCTTTATAAGGAGTTTTGGCAAATTTAGAGAAGTTAAACTCATAACATTCACCAGCAAATTTAGTAACAATTTTCTCTTTCTTGAAATCTATAATAGCTCCACAAGTATTCAGAAAAGGTCTACCAAAAATAATAGGACAAGACTTACTAGTAGCAGAACCAAGTACCAAAAAGTCAGCAGGATATTTAATCTTACCACATAGAACTTCAACATCTCGAACAATACCAATGGGAGAGATAGTTTTTCTATTAGCTAGCCGAATAACCACATCAATATCTTCAAGTTCACAAGAACCAATTTCATGCATAATTTCCGTGTAGAGCTCATAAGGAATGGCACTAATACTTGCACCAATATCACATAAACCATAATAGCAATGATCACCAATTCGAACAGAGAGCACAGGAACACTGGCTTTCCTAGACTTATTAGGATGCGAAAAAATATTAGAAGCATCTTCACAAAAAATAATATGACCATCTTCCACATTTTCAGTCACAAGATCTTTAACTATTGCAACAGCAGGTTCAACCTTTATTTGTTCTTCAGGTTCTATGGGTTTCTTTGCACTTTTATTAACTACACTAGTTATAACAGAATACTCTTTCATTTTAGCGGGGAAAGGAGTTTTTTCAATATAAGCTTCAGGAAGAACATGATCAACAGTTTTAATTTCAATACATTTACCTTTAGGTGAATCAGTTTTATCTTTATATGGTTCATGATACTTATCAAAATTCTTCCTAGGCAATTCAAAATGAGAAGCAAAGGCTTTACAAATATTTGCAACAACTTGAGAGTCAAGACCATATGTAGCACTTATATTACGATATTCATCAGTATCCATAAAAGTTTCAATGCATTCATAATTATAATTTATACCTGACACTCTACCTTTGTCGTTCTCCCATCCTTCAGTATTTTCTTGGATTCGATCAAGAAGGTCTGATTTAAACTCTTCTTTATTGCGTGTGAATGATCCAGAACAAGCAGTATCCAGCAAGGTTTTATCTTGAAAAGGAAGTCTTGCATAGAAATTATCAATGATAATATTACCAGGAAGCTCATGAATGGGGCATTTGAGCATTAAAGACTTCAATATCCCCCACGCTTGGGCAATACTCTCTCCATCATGAGGCCAGAAATTATATATTCGGTTGCGGTCTTTGTGAATTTCACTTGGAGGATAGAATTTAGAATAAAATAGAGGCACAATATCCTTCCAATCAAGAGAACGCCCATCCTTCAGCAGTTTATACCAATGAGCCGCTTTACCAGATAGCGACATAACAAATAACTTCTAACTTCATCCATTGAAATACCTGCACATTTGAATAACCCGCATAATTCATGTAAAAACAGTAAATGATCTCCAGGATGAACAGTTCCATCCCCTTCATAGCGGTTATTCACAACACGTTCAATAATTTTCATAGGTATTTTATATGGTATTACTTCCTCCTGGCGCCTCATCCACTACCGTTGCGGTAGTAGTAGATTTCCCAAATAGAAATTCAAGGGAGGATCTCTCCATAATGACTTATAGCAGCAGGCAGAAACAAAATCAGCACGTACAGTAAAAGTTTCCTTACCAATTCCACTTACCAATAGCGCTTCACTCCCCGGCAACGGCGCCAGAAAATAGTCTTGATGACCCACAAGTATAGGGGGTGTATCGTAGTACTTTCGATAAATAAGAGTGTCGAACCCAACGAGAAGCAGAAGGTGTTGACAAGCAGTTTCGATGAAGGATTCACTGTAAATGCTCACAGACAAGTATTCAGGGGGTTTTGATATAGCAGATAAATAAAGTACGAGTAAGTAAATTGCGAGAGAAATAATTGCAGCGAGTGGCCCAATCCTTTTTAGCACAAAGGACAAGCCGGTTTGTTTACTTATAATGACCAAACGTTCTCGGACACACGGGGATTTTAGTCTAGTGCTTTCGCTTCATACACTGATTAATCTTCATTGTTTTGATAAGTGTTGTGTGGGTGAACCTATGCTAATGCACCGCCCTTCCTAGGACTAATACATACTTGTGATTATACCCCTTGCAAGCATCCACAAATACAAGAAAGTAATTAAGATGAATCTAACCACAGCCTTAAACTCTGAGATCCTGCTATCCCTCCTGCACCGATATACTAACGGGGGTTTAGGTTTTGTCGCTCCGGCAACCCCACAATTAGCAAACGAATACAAGATGTACTCCCCTAGGCCCATAAAGGTGAAGTATCACGTAGTCGACGTTCACATGACACCACTAGAAGAGTAACACCACAACTTAAATATCATAACATTGACTATTACTCAACCATAATTCACTACTAACATTTAGACTTCACCCATGTCCTCAAGAACTAAATGAACTACTCACGAGACATCATATGGAACATGATCAGAGGTGATATGATGATGAATAACAATCTGAACATAAACCTTGGTTCAATAGTTTCACTCAATAGCATCAATAACAAGTAGAAATCAATACCGGGAGAGTTTCCCCTATCAAACAATCAAGATCCAACCCAAATCGTTACAGCGGTGACGAGATGCAGCGGTGGAGATGGCGGTGATGATGATGAAGATGATGGTGATGATGATGGAGATGATGTCCAGCTCGATGACGATGGCGTCGATTTCCCCCTCGGAGGGAATTTCCCGGATTCTGCGCCGGAGAGCTCTTTTCTCTCTGGTGTTTCTCCGCCCCGCATAGGCGGCTCTGTCTATTCTCCGTCACTCCCCGGGGCTTAGGTTTTCTGGGTGAAGAAGTACGCGAAGGAGAGGAGGCCAGAGGGGGCTGTGGGCCCCCTCCCCACATGGCGGCGCGGCCAGGGCAGGGCCCGCGCCGGCCTATGGGGGGCCATGGCGGCTCCTCCCCCCTTTTGGCTCCCTTCGTCTTCTGGAAAAATAGGATTTTTCGTATAATTGCCGTCAATTGTTGATCTTCCAAAATATGGTGTCTGACGGTGCTTTTTCCAGCAGAATCCTGACTCCGGTGAATAATTCTCCAATGATCATGAAACATGCAAAATAGATGAAATAACATAAGTATCATCTCTAAATATGAAATATATATATCAATGAATAACAGCAAATTATGATATAAAATAGTGATGCAAAATGGACGTATGGGGCCTCTAGGTATCATGAGGTAGATGGAGTCAATGGTCAGAAGAGGCAGACAAAAGTAGCCATGAAGATTCTTCGTTATCTCCCATTCATCAAAAGAATCCAGCGGCTTTACATGTTCGAGGAGACTGCCAAACAGATGACATGGCATAAGACCGGGAAAAGATTGGAGGACGAGTTCAAACGGGTACCCATGGTACATCCATCTGATGGTAAATCATGGAAGCACTTCGATGAAAAGCACCCCGATGAGGCAAGTGAGGCTCGGAATGTTAGAATTGCGTCAGCTAGAGTCGATATTGAGGAGATATGTGACAGGGTGGCTCTACACATGCAGCCTCCTGAGGGGAATCGAAAAGGTTGGTTAAAGCCGCATGCCAAGTACTGCCTTGATAGTGCCGACAAGAAGGAGGCATTTAAGTGGCTCAAATATGACGTGATGTTCCCTGATGGTTATTGTTCGAATATGAGTAAGGGAGTCAATCTTACTACAGGAAAAATAAACGGGCTCAAGAGTCATGAATATCATATATGGATTGAGCGGCTGATGCCGGTGATGCTTCGAGGGTATCTCCCCGATCATGTCTGGCGAGTGCTTGCGGAGGTGAGCCATTTTTTCCGCATGGTCTGTGCTAAGCAGATATGTACCGAGGTGATTGAGAAGCTGCAGGAGCAAGTGCCGGACATGCTATGCAAGTTAGAGATGATATTTCCCCCAGGCTTCTTCACTCCGATGTTACATCTCATTGTGCATCTCGCCAACGAGGCATCTTGGTGAGCAACCAGATGGCGGTAAGTTTCAATCTCTATGGTTGCAAAACATCATAAGTCCCCTTGTTTGAACCTGACATATCTCTCTCCTTTCTTGCAGACTTTGACTCGGTTTATGATGACTGGAGTGCGAGAGGAAACAGAGCCAGAGCCACCTCATCCGGGGCCGACGCTAGTGTTCCCATCGAAGGAGGAATTCTATTGCATGTACAAGCGTCAGCGTCAGTTGACCCCGGTAAGTTGCTAACTTGGCTAAGTTGCTAACTTGGTGTTACATGGCTAAGTTGCTAACTCCCTCAAACATGTAGGGATTGGGAGAATCCGGGAACGTCTCTGCTGATGGTACACCGGTGCACCCCGGTCGCTGTTCTCCTGGTGCTTCTGGCGCAGCTCGGCATGGTTCTGCTTCCGGTGGCTCTCGCCGTGGTTCTACCTCCCCGAGCACCGTCGAGTTTCCCTCACTTCACCCAGAAGAGCTGCGTGATTACTGTCCTCCGCGTAGATGATGATAGTTGCTACATTGTAGTAGCTAGATGATGACACATGCTATCTTTGTAGATGATATTACATGGTCTTGTATACTATATTTCTATATGTGGGATTTGGTGCTATATTTGTGCTATATGGTGATATATTTATGCTATATGGTGATATATTTGTGCTATATATGTTACTGGAACATTCAATGATATTTTCTGTGCAATTTCTGCAATTTCTGAGCTAATTGAACAAAATTGGCAAAAATTAGAAAAAACTGGGCACTAGCTGTGCCGACGGTGTCACCGTCGGCACAGACCCGTAGATGTGCCCAAATAGGGTCTGTGCCGACGGTGACACCGTCGGCACAGCCGGCCCAGTTTTTTTCAGATTTGGGACATGGTTTGGCTCAAAAAAGAGCAACTGTGTCGGCACAACCTAACGTGTAACACGGCGACGTTCGGCGCGGCAGATGAGATGGACGTGCCGCCGGTGGCACGGCGACGGCCACCTTCCCAGCCGTCGGTGCACAGCTGTGCCGACGGTGCTCGGTTGTGCCGAAGGTGGCCGTGGCTAGCCCGACCAGAACTGTCCCGACGAGCCACCGTCGGCACTGACGGTGCCGACGGTTGTTTGTGATGTGCCGACGGTGCAGGGCCATCGGGGTACGACGTTACTCCCGTAGTGAACAAAAACTTAGTATATTGCTGCTTTATAAGTGGTAAAGAAAGTTGTTCAGATCAGGAATCTTCTGATTGATCTCGGTGTGGTTCTCGTCTCGTCCAGTCAGGTAGACGTGTATTGTGAAAAAATTTGTGCTATCGCACAAGACAATGAACTGAGAGCATAACAAAAGATCAAACACACAATGAGGAGGAACCAACTCATTTGAAAATTCATTGAAGAAGGAGATATCAAGCTATGAAAGGTGCACACGGAGGCAAACATTGCCGACCGTTTGAGGAAGCCACTTTTCTAGATCAAGTACGAGGTGCACACAAGAGTGATGGGATTAGATGCTTTAGACATGAATATGTGTGAGTGATCAACTCTAGTGCAAGTGGGACACTGGAAAGAATGGTATCTTAGAGGCTCCACTTTCAGAGTCGTATATGTAACTTTAAGATTCCATGTATGAACTTTTCAACTTGTAGCCGGATGTTCCCGATATGGAACCTAGTGTTTAATTAGTTTACACAATGTTTGTCCTTAGTCGCTCGAGGTTCTGCTGGACACACACTACCGAGATTAATGTGCAAATTTGGCAAGACAACCTATCGTGGGTCATGAAGATGCCCAAACTACTTGCATTGGCAATGTCAAAGCGTAGGGCAAGCCCAGAATGACCCAATGATGAAGCCAGCACAAGCCAGTCATCATGTGTGCGAGTTGAGCAATGTAATACCTAGACCTCGCGGGTGATCAAATGATATGGGTTGTGAACTAGCCGGCTTTGAGTCTACCAAATACTCTATGTACCTAGTAGTCATAAAGGTAGTGCTTGGGACAACTCAGAAACAAGCCGCGTGACATGGATGCACACGAAGATGCCATTTGTCCCTCCACGACAGAGAGATATTCTCGGGGGCCTCTCATGTGATATGATTTGAAGCATGGCCACAGAAACTTGATTAAGTGTTAATCAAAATTGTCTAAGTAATGAGATAGTCAACAGGGACCACATATCACAAGGAACAAGAAAAGAGAGTTAAATCGGCCTTGGCACGATGAGTCACTCGCCTGAGACTTATCACCAATATCGTAAAGCCAAGGTACTTGGCTATAACGTCACAATGAAATCTTAGCTAACTGGGAGACGGTATGCTTTGCCAGAAGCCAATGCCTATAGCATTTCGTGGGCAACTCCGCTTTGAGCGCGACTCGGGATAGATCCCGACTTGGGCACAAAGTGCGACTCGGAGCATGTCTGGATTACTATGAACCTACTATGGGGTCACACACTTAAGATGTTGAGACTAGAAAGAGAATATCTGGCTAACATGGAAACCTGGTCGGCTCAGACCTGAATCGGATAGGGACAAGCAAGAAGGTAGACCCAAGTGTCTAGGGGTTAGGGTTTTTGGATGCGAGGAACCTGAGATGTCCCCTCACCCATTCTCTATATAGAGGGTTGTTGGTCTGCCGGTGGGAGTAGGGGTAAGACGCATACATGCAAGTGCCTTGGAAGGCAAGTTGCTCCCGCGCCTCCACCTACCTGTCCCGAGCGACGAGCAAGAGGGTAGCACCTCCTGACCACAGTCCCACCCTTGTACAAGTGTGAGTGGACAAAGGCGCTGCAAGCGCATGTCATCGTAGAAGAAGGAAGAGATGTTGCCGGTGACGGAGACGAGGACAACAGAGCCAAACGTAGGATGTCGTGACTCCCTTCTCTCCTCCTCATCCTCTCCTCCTCCACTCCCTTCTCTTTGGATGCCGACCCTTCCCTCCTCTTCGGCCACATGTGGAGCTTCCCATCACAGAGTAGGTGCCAAGATGCATACTAGAACTAAATTCAAAAGAAAATCAAAAAAATCGTGCGAGATCCAGATCCAAATTTCATATTTTTACCAGTGACGCACCTTTTTTAGCAGTGGCGCATCTTGACGAAATAGCAGTGGCGCACCAATGAGCTACCAGTGGTGCGCAACTGGTACTTCGGTTACCAGTGGCACAACAACTACTAACACTTACCAGTGGCATGATAGTAGTGGCGCACCAACTACTAACTCTTACCAGTGGCATGATAGTAGTGGCGCACCATGGCGCACCACTGCTAACTAAATTAGGTGCACCACTGCTAAGCAGTCTTCTAGTAGTGGCTATTCAATTTGAGGTGAAGTCTTATTGTGTAATTCTGTTATGAGAGCTACATGTGAAGATAGTGCTCCGGTGATGAACATTAGTTAGAGCATCTCTAACAGAGCCCGAAAAAATGCGAACTGAAAAAGTTCAGTTCAATCTCCCGAAAAACTTGTTTCGAGCGAATTTGGAGGTGGCGCAAAACAGAACCCGTAAGTTGGAACCAAAAAACTTGAAATTGAAATTTTGCGGGAGAAGTTTTCATCGCAATACAAGTTCGGCGATTAAATTCATAGTCATACATACATAATTTACATACGCATCGCAAAATAAAGATCATAATGTAGTAGTCCTCCGCCGCGCGACCTAACGATGAACAAAATTCGGCCCCGGGATACTTACCGGGGCCTCTAGGCGCGGCGGAGGATGGGGCGGCGGACGACGGCGAGGCGGAGGATGGCGGAGGAGGACGCGGCCTACTCGGCGTCGACTTCCATGATCTCCTGCTTGACCCTGTGGACGTGGGCCTCCCTCTGCGACGCCTCGTACAGGCGCACCCGCCGGACGGCCTCCTCCTCCTCGCGGCAGAACCGCGCGCACGCCTCCGCCTCGTGACGGTGACCTGCTGGATCGCCGTCGCCTCCTCGTCGTCGTTGAGGACGTAGTCGTTGCTATTGATTATTCTGTGCGGCGCCTCCTCCTCCTCCTCCTTGCTGCTGTCGTCGACGGGCGGCAAGAGGGAACGGCAGAATCCTCCGGAGGAAGAGCCCTCGCCACTATTGGTGTAGCGGGTGAGCTTCCCCGGAGGCGTGAGCTCCCAGTTGGTGCACCGCCGGGCGTTTCGCTTCCGCGTGCCGTCGGAATGGTTGCGCTTCCGGGCGTTGCGCTTCCGCGTGCCAGGATGCAGAGCGGAAGACTGGGGGCGCGGCGGCGAGTTTCCGCCACCAACCCGACCGCCATCCCTCCCGAAGCTGCCGCAGCGAGCCATGCAGTGGCGGTGGAGGTCGCGAACGCAAGAATGCGGCGGCGGATGAGCGCATATTGCTCGTCGGAGTAGGACGGTGGAAGACGGCGGAGCGGCGAAAGCGGGGGGGGAGGGGGGAATTGGGTTTTGGAACCGAACTCCCCTCCGCGACCTGTATATATAGGGGCACGCGTCAACTTTTTCGGGCCGGGCCGCGAGTTCAGGCTCTGATCAGCGCGTCTTTCGAGCCAAACCAGTAAATTCGCCGGAAAAATTCAGTTCTGGCGGCATTTACGGGCTCTGTTAGAGCATGTCTAACAGACCCCCTAAAAGGCCCAATCCCGTAAAATAACCGCCGATATACGGGGTAGGGCTCTACCTGGCCGTCTAGGAGACCCCGTAAAACAGGCCCCCGCGTCAATTTTTTACAGTTTCACCTAAGGGGTGGCTTCTGGCTCCTTACTTGTACGGGGCGGGAGGCTGAATACAGGGCCAACCCCCCACTTGTGGCCCAACTTTCAGAAAATCACAACTTGTACCAGGCTCGTCGGATCAAGCTCCCGCCCCACGCATTGTTAGAGCATCTCTAGCAGTCTCCTACCGGTCATTCCTCCCCTTTCTTTCTCTCTCTTCTCTACAGTACCGTCTCGTTGAGAGTCTCTTCTCTCTCCCAAGCTCTCCTCCAACTCAAATCCGGCGGCGCTGCCGCTCGGAGGAGAGAAGGATGGGAGGCTTGGCTTGTTCAGAGTAGGTGTAGATGTTTTGGCTGCATGCCAGTTGTGGGCTTTATGCCCATAGTTTGGGACGGAGCTTTGGATCTTGGCCAGATCTGGAGCAGTTTAGGGTTCTTCTTCCTCTCCTTCTTGCTTCTCTGGTTGGAGCTGGAGGCGGCGGAGAAGAACCACGTTCCCATCAATAAGGCTTTGGTCCGTGGCCACCGTTCAGTGTGGAGTCAAGGTGCTGAGAAGTTTCTTCTGGCCGGCCATGGTGGTGAGGGGAAGAAGCAACTTGGTGCCTCTATCTGTGCATCTGGAAGGTGGCAGGGAAGATCCATGCTGCAGCTCGGAGAGAATCACGCGGTGGCCATGATTGCCATCGTGATCTGTGGCCGAAGAGGCGGCCTCTCCAAGCGCCGATTAGGCGTTTCTTCAACCTCCATTACGGAGGCCTTTTCTGAGCTTGCTCGATTCAGCGGCTTGCCAAGTGGTTTGTCCCCGGTGTCAAGACGCCGGCGATGGTGGCTTGCATCGGTGGAGAACCCAGGACTTGATTGCTTTTCTTTCTTGTGTTTCGGGTCTTTTGTGAAAGTTTCGGGCAATGTATTTTCTCTTTTCTTTCATGGTCCTGCTTGTAAAATGTACCCACCGACTTTGAATGCAGCTTCGGGTCCTTCGAGACCCTCTCCCTGTTCAAAAAAGCTCCCGCCCCACTAGCGCGGCCGCGTTGTCCCTCTCCGCGTCCGCGTTCGTCAGGCGAGCTGGGCCTTCGCTCGTGCTCGCGCGTCGGCCGGCCGGAGAGCAGCCACGCCCGGTGCGTCCTCGTTGAAATATTGGGCCCACTTTTAGTGGCCCAAATTAGATTTCAGTTTTCCCTATAAATCTCAAAGCCCACATAGTGGCAGCCTTGTGAGTTTGAGCCCAAGTTGGTGGCAGCTCACTAGTGAGTGGCAAGAGGTGGGAAGTTTAGTCCCACATGGAAAGTTGGGAGGAAGTTAGACCACCTTATAAGGTGGGTTGTTTCACCACTAGTAAGTGAGTGAGAATAGGAGTCTTGCGCGCTCCTCCTCTCCTCGCTCGCTCGTCTCGCTCGCCTCGACTCGACACGACACGTCACGACGCGCGCCGCGCTCGTGGTGAGTGGATTGAGCCTCGAGCCGAGACTTTCCTTTGCAGCTCGGGAAAACGAACGAGTTCTAGACGGACGCGTCACGATTGAGTCGGTTCGGGTCGCTCCCGGTGCGTGGGCTCCGTAACCGACTCGAAACGTTCGTGCGACGTGGGCGTGGCCCACGTTGCCTAGGGTTTCCCGAGCCTATATAATCTCTTGCCTGGCTACCGCGAAACACACCGAATACACGAGTTAGGGTTTCCACCTCTATGCTGCTTGCCATCGCCAGCCTACTCCATCCCGGCAGCACGTGCATCGGCGAACGGGAGAGCAGGTCTCCGGAACCGCTCGTCCTTGCGATCCTGTACGGGAGAGGGCGATTAGGTTTTTGGGAGCGCTGCGCGGCTTGCTCAAGTTCTTCATCACGGGTCGCCTTCCGTCCAAGTCGGGCGGTGCTGCCTTCCGTCGTCTTCAACGCCGTCTGCTTCGACCCGTCGCCCTGTCGTCAACAACGTTGTCATCAACAACGTTACTGCTGCGACATCATCGCTACACCTCCACGCCACCTCCACCAGATCGGTACGTGCGACATATCTCGATCTGTTTAGCGATGGATGCTTTACCGTTTGCGCTGCTGCTACTCATGTTGATTAATGCATCTAGTATGTTCGAGTTTCACATGTTAGTAGTTGCTGCCATCATGTTTTATATTCTGGAATTAATCATGGAAATTGTGCCTAATTATCCAACAATCCAAAAACCTAATTGTAGGCAATTTCCTGAGTTAACAATGGCTGGTTTTGCTGATGCACTGAGGCCGGATAAGTTTACCGGTGTGCACTTTAAGAGGTGGCAGATTAAGGCCACGCTCTGGCTTACTCATCTGAAAGTGTTCGAAGTGAGTAATGGTTTACATGAAGGAACTATATCTGACCAAGATCAGAACAAGTTCAAGGAAAACAATACTCTCTTCGTCGGATGCGTTTGAGTATTCTTGCGATCGTATGTGATGTGTACATGCACATAACAGATGGTAAAGAGCTCTGGGATGCACTGAATGCTAAATTAGTGCAACCGATGCGAAGTGAACTGTACACCATGGAGAGCTTCCATGACATCAGGATGGTGAACAACCGTTCTGTAGTCGAACAAGCTCATGAGATACAGTGCATTGCGAAAGAGCTTGAACTCCTTAAGTGTGCCTTACCCGTAAGTTTGTGGCTGGATGCATTATTGCTAAGTTGCCCCTTCATGGAGGAACTTTGCCACAACTCTCAAACACAAGAGACAGGAGATATCGTTGAAAACCTGATAGCGTCTCTTGATGTTGAGGAGAAAGCTCGGGCTAAGGATACTACTGAGAAAGGAGAGGGTCATCTAGCGCCAACATGGTGCGAAGAAGAAACCCTACAGCAAGAACAAAGGGAATAACAAGCCCTCCTTCAATAAGCCTATGAAGACTACAACCTTCAAGAAGAAGAAGATGATAAACAAAGCAGATCTGAGCTGCTTTACCTGTGGAGAGACTGGCCACTTTTCTAAGGACTGTCCAGAGAGGGCAGACCGCAAGAAAAAGGCGAGGCAAGTCAACACGGTGACCGCTAGCAATGCTGATGGGTACGGTAATCTCTTTACTGTTCTTTCGGTACTTCAATCTCCATGTTGGTGGATTGATACGGGTGCTAATGTTCATGTGTGTGTTGACATATCCATGTTCACTTCTTACCAGGTCGCTCGGGATTCTTCCGTCTTGATGGGGAATGGGTCACATGCTTCTGTTCGTGGTGTTGGCACGGTAGATCTGAAGTTCACTTCGGGGAAGATCGTGCAGCTGAGGAACGTGCAGCATGTCCCTACTATGAACAAGAATCTCGTTAGCGGCTCCCTTCTATGCAGAGATGGGTTTAAGGTTGTCTTAGAGTCGAATAAAGTAGTTGTTTCCAAGTTTGGACAATTTATTGGTAAAGGCTATGAGTGCGGAGGCTTGTTCCGCTTTTCGATTTCAGTAATAAGTCTGTGAACCATATTTGTGGCAATGTTAGTGATGATACCAGTGTTTGGCATTCTCGTTTATGTCACATTAATTTTGGTTTAATGTCTCGGCTATCCAGTTTAAGTTTAATTCCGAAGTTCACCATTGCCAAAGGTTCTAAGTGCCATAGTTGTGTGCAATCAAAGCAACCTCGGAAGCCTCACAAGGCGGCCGAGGAGAGAAACTTGGCACCTCTAGAACTCATACATTCTGATCTATGCGAGATGAATGGTGTGTTGACAAAAGGTGGAAAGAGATATTTCATGACATTGATTGATGATGCGACTAGATTTTGCTATGTTTATTTGTTGCGTACTAAAGATGAAGCCTTAGACTACTTTAAAATTTATAAGGCCGAAGTTGAAAATCAACTAGAGAGAAAGATCAAGCGTCTTAGGTCTGATCGTGGTGGTGAGTATTTTCCTAAAATCTTTGATGAATTCTGTGAGGAACATGGTATTATTCATGAGAGGACGCCTCCCTATTCGCCCCAATCAAACGGGGTTGCCGAGAGGAAAAACCGCACGCTGACTGACTTGGTGAATTCCATGTTAGCCACTGCTGGTTTATCAAAGGCATGGTGGGGGAGGCTTTGTTGACTACATGTCATGTCCTGAATAGAGTTCCTAACAAGAATAAAGATAAAACCCCTTACGAGGAGTGGTCGGGAGAAAACCATCACTTTCGTATTTACGCACATGGGGATGTTTGGCGAAAGTCAATATTCCAATTACTAAGAAGCGCAAACTCGGACCAAAGACAGTGGATTGTATCTTTCTAGGTTATGCTCCGCGGAGTGTAGGCTATAGATTTTTAGTAGTTCAATCTGAAGTACCTGATATGCATGTTGACACTATTATGGAATCTCGTGATGCAACATTCTTTGAGAATATGTTTCCTATGAAAGATATGCATAACATTGCTAGAATTTCTACTGAGATAGTTCCTGAATCTAGTACATCTAATGATTATTTTGAACAATCACATGAGATTGTTATTGAGAAGGATGACAATGAAGCTCCTAAACGGAGCAAGAGACGAAGGATTGAAAAATCCTTTGGTGATGATTTCATTGTGTACCTTGTGGATGATACTCCCACGTCCATTGCAGAGGCATATGCATCTCCAGATGCAGATGACTGGAAAGAAGCTGTCCATAATGAGATGGACTCGATTCTTTCTAATGGAACTTGGGAGCTATCAGAACGACCCCATGGATGCAAGCCTGTGGGCTGCAAATGGGTGTTCAAAAGAAGCTAAGACCCGATGGTACTATTGAGAAGTACAAGGCGCGGCTTGTAGCGAAAGGCTACACACAGAGAGAAGGCGAAGATTACTTCGACACCTATTCACCTGTCGCTAGACTTACCACCATTCGAGTACTACTTTCCATGGCTGCCTCCTATGGTCTTATCGTTCATCAAATGGACGTAAAGACAGCTTTTCTTAATGGAGAGTTGGAAGAGGAAATCTATATGGATCAGCCTGATGGGTTTGTAGTAAAAGGTGAAGAAAGAAAGGTGTGCAAGTTGCTAAAATCTTTATATGGCCTAAAACAAGCACCTAAGCAATGGCATGAGAAGTTTGACAGAACTTTAACTTCTGTAGGCTTTGTTGTCAATGAGGCTGACAAGTGCGTTTACTATCGCCATGGTGGGGGCGAAGGTGTTATATTATGTTTGTATGTGGATGATATTTTGATCTTTGGTACAAACATGAAAGTAATACACGAGGTCAAGTCTTTCTTGTCAAAGAGCTTTGATATGAAAGATCTGGGAGAAGCTGATGTGATTCTGAACATCAAGCTGATTAAGAACGAGAGTGGGATTACTCTAACGCAATCCCATTATGTTGAGAAGATCTTGAGCCGGTTTGGCTATATTGATAGCAAGCCTTCTTCAACACCTTATGATCCCAGTGTGACATTACGCAAGAACCGGAGAATCGCCATAGATCAATTGAGATATTCTCAGATCGTTGGCTCACTCATGTACTTAGCAAGCGCGACTAGACCCGACATCTCTTTTGCTGTTAGCAAGTTGAGTAGGTTCATGTCAAACCCGGGTACTGATCATTGGCATGCACTTGATAGGGTCATGCGCTACATATGTGGTACAATGAGTTATGGGATTCACTATTCAGGGCACCCAGCTGTGCTTGAAGGATATAGTGATTCGAATTGGATCTCAGATGTAGCTGATCTGTACGCCACAAGTGGGTATGTATTTACCTTTGGAGGTGGCGCAGTGTCATGGAGATCTTGCAAACAAACCATATTGACGAGGTCAACTATGGAAGCAGAACTTACTGCTTTAGACACAACCACTGTTGAATCAGAATGGTTGCGTGAGCTCTTGATGGACTTGCCTGTGGTTGAAAAACCTGTTCCGGCAATCCTTTTGAATTGTGACAATCAAACTGTAATTGTCAAAGTGAACAATTCTAAGGATAACACGAAGTCATCAAGACACGTCAAGAGACGTTTGAAGTCTGTCAGGAAATTGCGAAACTCCGGAGTAATAACTGTTACATATATTCAAACAGACAAAAACCTGGCAGATCCCTTTACAAAGGGACTATCACGTAATGTGATAGAAAGTGCATCGAGGGAGATGGGTTTGAGACCCGTTGATGTTACACCATAGTGGTAACCCAACCTTTGTGATCGGAGATCCCGTGAATTAGGACCTGGGAAGAACAAACTAGTGGTTTAATTGAGGAGAGTATTATGTAACCCTCTCTATGTGAAGATGCACAACTCTCAATTGTTGTAAGGCAGGTTGGCGACAAGCCTTAATGTGTTTATGTTGGCTATTATAGCAAAGATGCTGTCCTACAGAGCATTCTTGAAATAACACACCTATATGAGTCCGATTGTTAAACGTCGCAATCTATGAGATTTGGGTGATCTCTAGTAAACTCATGAAGAGACCATGAAGTATGACGCATATGCTTCACCCGCGGGGTAGGCTACTGGCAGCCATGTACTGGTCATGACTTTGAGTGAAACCTGTTCACGCAAAACTTGCAATTCAAGGCTTAGTCCATTGTTCAAGTGTGAATGGATGTAGCTTAAGGTTCTAGGCGGAAGTTCAACTTAACAGTCTCCGCTGAAACACTGGTATATAAACAAGCAGCGAGTATTGGTAAATCTCTAAATGGGGATTTGAGATCTGGTGGGGGATTGTTGAAATATTGGGCCCACTTTTAGTGGCCCAAATTAGATTTCAGTTTTCCTATAAATCTCAAAGCCCACATAGTGGCAACCTTGTGAGTTTGAGCCCAAGTTGGTGGCAGCTCACTAGTGAGTGGCAAGAGGTGGGAAGTTTAGTCCCACATGGAAAGTTGGGAGGAAGTTAGACCACCTTATAAGGTGGGTTGTTTCACCACTAGTAAGTGAGTGAGAATAGGAGTGCTACACGCGCGCTCCTCCTCCTCCTCGCTCGTCTCGACTCGACTCGACACGACACGTCACGACGCGCGCCGCGCTCGTGGTGAGTGGATTGAGCCTCGAGCCGAGACCTTTTGCGGCTCGGGAAAACGAACGAGTTCTAGACGGACGCGTCACGGTTAGTCGGTTCGGGTCGCTCCCGGGTCGTGGGCTATCTGTAACCGACTCGAAACGTTCGTGCGACGTGGGCGTGGCCCACGTTGCCTAGGGTTTCCGAGCCTATATAATCTCTTGCCCGGCTACCGCGAAACACACCGAATACACGAGTTAGGGTTTCCACCTCTATCTGCTTGCGCGTAGCCTACTCCATCCCGCGCGCCGACGTGCATCGGCGAACGGGAGCAGGTCTCCGGAACCGCTCGTCCTTGCGATCCTGTACGGGAGAGGCGAATTAGGTTTTTGGGAAGCGCTCTGCGCGACTGCTCAAGTTCTTTATCACGGGTCGCCTTCCGTCCAAGTCGGGCGGTGCTGCCTTCCGTCGTCTTCAACGCCGTCTACTTCGACCCGTCGCCCCGTCGTCAACAACGTTGTCATCAACAACGTTACTGCTGCGACATCATCTGCTACACCTCCGCCACCTCCATCAGATCGGTACGTGCGACATATCTCGATCTGTTTAGCGATGGATGCTTTACTGTTTGCGCTGCTGCTGCTCATGTTGATTAATACATCTAGTATGTTCGAGTTTCACATGTTAGTAGTTGCTGCCATCATGTTTTATATTCTGGAATTAATCATGGAAATTGTGCCTAATTATCCAACAAGCTCGGCCTCGTGCTCGTGCTGGTGCTCGCGCATCGGCCAGCCGGAGAGCAGCCACGCCCCCATGCCAAATTTCCAAGCCATAGCCATGCCGTACGTCACATGCGTAGCAAATACGCAGCATAGACGGCGCGCAGAGAAGCTTCTCACGTGTCTTTTCTTCTCTGCTTGACGATGGCTGCCCTGCCCTGGCTGCTGCTCTACACTTCTCGAGCTCGCGCGCCCTCAGCTTGTCGCCGGGGCGGCTGGCCCACGGACGGTGGCGGCGGGCAGGGGCGGCGGCGGGGGACGGCGGCCGACCGGGACGGGGCGGGGCAGGACCTGGGGCAGGGGCAGTGGCTGGAGGAGGAAGAAGGAGAGGAGGAAGAAGTAGAAAAAAATTAATTTAGCATATTCTAGGAATATGCTCTTTTACAGTTTAGGAATACGAGGTCTGCTAGCTCGGATGAGTTTTCGGCTGATCAAAATCGAATACAGGGACCTCTACTCGTATTATACGGGGTAGAAATTTAGGGGGTTTGTTAGACATGCTCTTGGAGGTGCTCTTACAGGTGTTAAGGATGTCCAAGACATTCTTTGGTGTAGTAAGGCATGTTTACTCTTGCAGCTGATGTTGCAATATTATTTTGGCCCATTGTTTGACAAAGTTTGCACTGTCCAAACATATTGCATGCTGGACTGTGGAAAGATGTACGTCCGAATGATTTTCTGGAGAATACCTAACGTGTGAGCCGTACGTTTGAATTGTTGGTCATTCAAGAGATAAACATGACTCACCAACTAATACATCTGCACATATGAAATGATTGTTTAGCACAAATATGGCTGATCATATAAGTGTAATCTCCTAACTTTTGCAAAACAGTCTCATAATGTCTGATCTTTCACTGTTGTAGTTGCATCATAAAGTTCCTTTTATCTATGGATATCAGGGTCTTTATTTTCATAGGTTTCATGTTGTACTTCTACAAATTCTGTAATCTAACTTTGTATGGAACTTGAACATAATTGAACATAATTGAACATAATTCTGCATGCTACAACATTGTGTACTATATTAATTCCTTATCATCTCAATCACAATATTACTCGAAGTAAAAAAAATATTCAGGCATATATATATTTATTGAAATTATATTAATTACATTCTTTAATCTTGTGCTAATAATTTGCAATATATTTTCACTAGGATGGTGGCCCCGAGGTGAACTTCTGCAAGATAGGCATAGCTTTGCCTCATATGGAGCAGCTTCACGTGCTTGATGTTGATCAAGAGAACATGAGATGCCATATGATTTCTTTAGTGACTGGTTGTTTAGCGGATTAATGTTTCCTACTTGGCTATGATTTAGTTGACCTGAGATCGATTGTATGTTAGCAGCCTACATAAAACTTATGTCCTTTTAGTGATCTTTCAAGAGTGATTTGAAAATTCTCATAGTATGCCTTATATTTTTAGATTTTTTCACGCTTGATAGATGTTTTCAAAATATTTTACTCAAAAACTTGCTAGCCTGACCTTGAAAAAACATCCGGAAACAAGGGGAAGCCTGTACCCAGGTCTTCGATAACTACGTAATCAAATTGCTAGATGATATTTTTTTTTGAGAACACAGTACAACGCAGACGCTCATAAACAGGCACGTACAAACACCCCTATGAATGCACGCACGCACACCCTACCCCTATGAGCACCTTCGAGGGACTGAGCCGGCATATTTTGAGGTTGACGAAGTCACCACTGGCGCCTCGCTGTTGACGAGCACGTTACCTACCACTGAAAGCATAGCGCCGGTTAAATCCTGGAACAAATCCAGGTAAATGCAAACACTCATGCCAAATCTAAGACTTGAACCTGGGTGGGCTGGTTCCACCACAAGAAACCTAACCACCAGAGCAAAGATCTGTTTGCTAATTGCTAGATGATATATGTGACACCTGATGTCCTATGTATCTTTCTTCGGTTTGAGTTGCAATTGGTCAACGGAAGTAGTCATGTACAAATATTAATAAGATAAAAACTAAAACAAAAGCACCCGATCACAGTATATATGTCTTTTAATAGGAGTAAATTGAAGCTATAGAATTAACTAACACGCCTGAGAACTACTGCACGCTCAATGCACCTAACATTTTGTACCAGGATTGGATGCAGACTGCAAGGCGAAGCTCGCTTCTTCGCATAGTAATAGTGATCCCCAATATATTTTCTCTTTGGGCTCTCATAGTTCTTCAGAAAATCATGAGTCAAGACCACCATAGATCCACCACTCAGTGTCGTGATTAGCTGTGTCTGGTTGACAGTTGAGACAACGCGACATAGACAGAACTTTTGTGGGTACGGGAGAAACACGCGACAATACACACTACCGCCCTGGGTGACACATCTTAGCTCGCACAACACATCAACGATCAGAGAATTAGCGAAATTATTTCTGAATGCACTTGTGTTAGAATACTTATACGAGTAAGTCGTGATTAACCGTCGATTGCAATTAACCGTTTCTAGTTGGCAGTCCATGTAGATATACAAAAGGTTATTGTCTCCTATGAAAAAATCGAAGCAAATAAACAAACATGCCTCTTATAAGCTTCAAACAGGTTATTTTCTCCAAGAAAAAATATGCGCGGGATAATATTTCTGGGAATTTCAGGGCAATTGAGTCAAAAAAATAGATATATGTGATCTAAATTAGAAAACACACTGACTCAGGTAACAACAACTCAGGACAAGAACTTACATTATAAGAGAAATACCCAACAAGTTATTCTCTTTGGGCCCTCGTAGTTCTTCATAAAATCAAAAGTCAAGAACACGAGAGATCCACCACTCAACGTCGCAATTAACCCTCTCTAGTTAACAGTTGAGACAATACGACATAGAGATAACTTTCGTGGATACGAGAGGAACAGGTGACAATGCACACCACCGCCTTGGGTGACACAACTTAGTGCGCAAAGCATATCATCAATCAAAGAATTAGCTAAGATATTTATGAATACACTTGTGTTAGAATATGTATATGAGAAAGTCGTGCACAATTTGCGCATGGTGATTACATGTTCACCTACATTTTACTACCTTGACCACGACCTCAACCATGGCTATGTTTACAACTGCACATCAGACATAATTCTATCAAAGCGTCTGCATCGTCACTTGCGTCCACAACACTTCCCTTATAACTACTCGAGGAAATAGAAGACACTAGAAAAGGACATTGACGATGACTAGTTGGAGTGATGGAAGCGTGGGACTACAAATTCATATACAATCGGCCGCTTTACTCCCACTATAACTGAGGAAGAATGTTAGAATGTTGATGAGACGAGTTAGGATTGACTAGGCCTCTAGATCATCTTGTACTTGAATTATCTCGCTCATCTGTTTTACATGTATATTTATACCTTTTAGGATCCAATCAATACAACAACACAAGTTCGGGATCTACAACTTACAGATCGTGTTAATATGTAACGTTGCTTCTACTAGTTGTCGTTTCCAGCGCCTGAGACCGTGGCGCACTGGCGCTGCCGTTCTTCCCGTCGACGAGAACCTCCGTCATGGGTACCCGACTGGCCTTGACCTTGCGGGCCTCGAGGATCTGCTGCGTCGACTTGTAATAGATGGCGTACAGGATCACCTGCCCCACCGCGAAAATGACGCCCAACACATTGGGAATCTGCATTGAAAGATTACAAAATTAATCTTGACCAAGTCGCAACATGAAAAACGTGATTAAACCGGAAAAGATTTCATAATGGCAAACATGTGTTTGGTACAAGAGAACACTTTTAGTTCGCCTGATCGCCTAGAACTGCATGCTACATGGCCCATGGAGTCTCCGTTTGCAAATGCGTGTAGTTGGGGTCTCCATTTTTTTCCCATTCTACCCGATGTTAGGACATCTCCAACGGGGCGACGCAAACGGTCGTTCCGTCCCGAAAAATGCGTCTGGTACCACCTTCAACGGGGCGACGCATAGTGATCGGACCATCCGCGGCGAAGCAAATCTGACCCAAATATGCGCCAGGTTTGCGTCTCCGCGGACGCTGCGCTGCGAAAAGTGTCCGCGTTCGTTGCATCTAGGCCCGATCGGCAGTGACTAGGTAAGCAAAATATTTCTTTATTACTATTGATCGGCTAAAAGGACCATCTTTATAGAGATGGTTAGTCGAGTTAACCTAAAACTACAACGGATGTACCCACTCGGCGTCGTGCGGCCTACCACGACTGGATTACTCGCATCGCGTGACCTACTCGGCGCCGGGCGGCGCCGTGTCGAAGCGGGAGCGCTTCACGCACTCCACGCGCCGCGCACGGCGCGATCGGACATCTCGTCCTCGCATGCGTTCGAGGGCCTTAGCCGGAGGGAGTCACAAGACTCTCCCGGCCATAGAGTTGGCCTCCGCCTCCGCCGCCTACAGGCTGCCGTCGCACAGGCCGCCGCCACTCCCCGCCGCCTCATTCACGGCCGCCGCACCACCGCCCGGTGGGCGTGGAAGCGGCCTGTCCCTAACCGCCTCCGCCACGCCGTCTCTTGTGGCGATGGCGCCGCCGACTCCCGTTTCTCTGCTCGACCCGCGCGGAGAAGGGCCCCTCCGCGAGTCCATGTCGGAGCACATGTACTCCCGAGCCACGGCGACCGCATAGTGGGCTCCTCCTCCGCTGCCCAAGCGACGGCGCGGCGTCCCGACCAGTTCTCGAAGGACGCGGCGGAACCCGCGGTTGCCGGCGCACTCGAGCGGGCGGGTACGGCGTTGTCGTCGTCGGCGATGTCGTGGATGATGTCCGCTGGTGGGGCCGCCGGAGGGGCCGCCATCGCGAGTCGGCCCAGCGTCGGCGAGCTCGGCCATGGCGTCGGCGATTTCGCCTGGTCGCCGCGAGGCCCTTCCGCGCGCTGCCGCTCCGCCTCCGCAACCTCCGCCTCCGCCGCCTCCCGAGTCCAGTGGTCGGCCAGGCGGCGGCGACTGGCTGCTCATCCTCCTCCGGGTGGGGTGGTGGCATATCTGAACAACCTGATCCCGGCTAAGGTTGTGCTCGGCCATGGATGGATGCTAGGGTTTCGCTTGAGGTGTGCCCATCACCTCCACCGGTGTCCAGCATATATAGCCATGGCGGGCGGGAAACGGTGTTGCAGCGCAGGTCGTTTCCCGCGCGCGAAATATCGATAAAACTTGCCAATGTATTGGGCAAGCGCGGGAAAGACCGTCGTCGCGCGGGAACCGGTAATAGTCGGCGGCAGGCCTTGACGGGACGTAAAAAGCCATTAACGACCTTAACACTGTCTCCGCTAAAAAAATACGTCTGCACCGTTGAAGGTACCCTACGCAAACGGTCACCCTAGACCGCATGACGTCCGCGGACCGACGCAAACGAACAAAACCGGACATTTCGGACATCCGAAATGCGTCGTCCGTTGGAGTTGCCCTTAGCAAAACATAGACTATCCTATGATGGTAGTAAAGCCGCAGTCCTAGCACAAAAACATGCATGTTGAGGATCTGCATGGAAAGAAAACCAAGTCATTCGTAATTGCGAGGATTCGTCTAGAACTGCAACATTTTTTTCGATATGAGAGCATAGCCCCGGCCTCTGCATCAATAGATGCACTGCTACATGAACCGTGGAGTCTTAGTAAATCATCATTATTCAAACAAAAAGCTTAGTAGTACCTCCGTTTTAATAGACAAGGATTTTTTTGAAAAGTCAAACTATGTAAAGTTTGACTAAACTTTTAGAAAAAAGTATTAGCATAACAATCAATAATTAATAGAGTTAGATACATCCTGACATATATTTTCACATATTATCTGTATCATATCATAGTTCTTGATAAAAAAAATTAATAAAATTGATCAAACTCTACTTAGCTTGACTGTTTATAAAAAATATAGATCTTATTCATTAAAATGAAGAGAGTAAATCAACATTTACTTTTTCCGGGTTTTTTTTTTTGACCAGGCAAAGACATGACGCATTGTGGAGGTTACTTGTAGCAGTCTCAGGTGCATGTCTAGCTAATGATCGTTGTAAAGAACAGTAAAAACAAGTGAAAACATTCATGCGTCTTAGATGACTTACGGTGATGTAGAGGTCGAACTTGATGAGAGCGTAGGCAGTCCAGCTGATGCCACATGCGAGCGAGGCCAAGGACAGAAACAGGGGCATATACTCCACACTCTTGGTCTGGATCACCATTTTCTGAAATGCGGACACCGAAATTAAGATGATGAAAAGAAGCCCAACCATATTAAAGACAATTAATTGTCTACTATGTCAATTCATCCAAAGTCCATGCAGTAAAACGGAAGCAACTTGTACAGGTATTATGCAGATCAGCAGGAAGCATGAAAACTACAAGGAAATTGAGGTCTGTGTTTGGGCAGGGGAAACTAAGAGTGTTTACAAGAAGAGAAAAGGGCCATGCATAAATTTTAAAAAGTTGAGGAAAAAGGTACCGCGGCCACACAAGTTGAATTAAAAGTGATGGATGGACAAAAAGAACATGAGTTTATTTGATACCACCGCGGTGACAAGTTTTGTCTTTCAGAAAAAAAATTACACTGTTCAAGAGGTGGTCCCCACAAAAATATTAGAGAGACCACGAGATTACTCATGAGGTGCTTAGAGTCTGACGTTGGTCAATGAAATTACTATAGAGTAAGCCAGCCTTCTTTTCATGTGTGCTTTACTGCTTTATTCGCATTCGAACAGCACTTAGTCAGTATGAGCTCATCTCAGAAACAACCAATAAAATACTAGTACCACAAAATCTCACACGCATATACTAATTCCTTAGTGAGAGGAGATGACGAGAGTGATACGGATCGATGCGTACCATGACGGAGAGCGGCGCGGCGTACACGGCAGCCTCGAAGAAGACGCACATGATGCCGACGACCATGGACCTGTGGGTGTGCGTGTGGGTGAGGTTGAGGATTAGCGCGGCGACGACGGAGACGAAGGCGACCTCCGCGACGAGGATGAGGAGGACCCGACGTCGGGCGGCACCGACGGAGTAGGCGACGAAGAGCGCGATGTATTGGAGCTCGATGGTTATGCCGATAACGTTGATGGTGATGATGAGCATGTTGTGCGGCGTCACTGCCGGGAGGCCGTAGAGCAGCCACATCATGCAGTTCAGAAGCGTGGCGAGGTATGGCACGGCCGAGTACTCCTCCACCGTCTTATTCTTCCAGATGCCGTAGAACGTCGGCCTGGAAATTCCATGGTAGGGAGTGTGAGTTCTCTTGCGTGTTGTCTGCGTAAACAGAAAACTAGTACTAGTAATTATTTTTTAATCAGAATAAATAAATCAAAGTTATGGCCGGTGTTGCGTTCTCTCGAATTTGAACTTGTCCACGAATCTGTGTCTCTTCCTCGACGATGCATTATGCAGGAGACACTAGACAATTTATTGCGCTCAAAACCAAATCAATAACTCCGTTTTTTGGGGAGAAAAAGAAATTGAAGTCACGTACCCAACAGTTATTTTTAGTCGGTCTTACTGTGGAAAAAAAATACAGGCCTATTTCGATGTTAATAGTGCACTATAGCATATGGAAAGCTCACGCCAGTTTGTTATAATTTTGTTGGCTATGGCGCTATTGCAAAATAGCATGTTACATCACGCTAAATCATTATGGCATTGGCGTGCTATTTTTGTTAAGCCCGTAATACAAGCCTCCAAATTCTGTTAGATTTTATCATTTTCGTTAATCCCGTAATACAAGCCATTTATGGTCGGGATATTGTGTGTCGATAGAGCACATCATTATCTATGTCTAGAGATTCTT
This sequence comes from Lolium multiflorum, assembly GCA_030979885.1. Classification (NCBI taxonomy): domain Eukaryota; kingdom Viridiplantae; phylum Streptophyta; class Magnoliopsida; order Poales; family Poaceae; genus Lolium; species Lolium multiflorum. Next base: position 144,011,036 of record CM061752.1, read on the forward strand.
TCAGAATTTTTTTGAAACTTCAAAGTTGTGGTTTCAATTTTTTTGAGAAAACCAAGCTCCATTGAGCTCAAGCTAAGTGAATTTTCACGCTATTTTAAACATTGATTCTTACACTGGGGATAGAAAGAGCACCACGGCAGTTACATTGCCTGCAAGACAGACACAAAACGAAAAGTAAAATCAGGATTCAGGAGTAGATCTTGAAGAGCATTTGGATGGAGCAAAAGTTCACGAAGAGGACGTGTGTAAAGTCGTTCGTGAGAATCGAAAAGAGGATGCAACAAAACGAGCATCAGGAGCCGACAACACCCACATGATTTTTGCTCGTCAAGGAGCGTTACAGAAGCAGAGGGTTCGAAAGGGGACAACGACGCACCTATCACCCCGATGACCGTGCGGATGGTGTCCGGCGTCATGGTGGCTTCCCGCGGCGAGAGTTGACTGCAGGAACTGCTAGATCTAGAGTGAAGGGATCGCCGGACTTTGGAGGGCAGCGGAGGGACTTCCGGCGGCGAGAGTGAATTGCGACGGACGCGAGAGATGGATGGCCGGAGTTTGGAGGGGAGGGAAGAGATTGATCGGAGGATGATACAAGTGCAATGGACCCCTCTCTCTTGCTGTCCCTTTGGTCTGATACTGATCTGATCTGATGAGTGAATGGAAAAATACCAAACGGGGTCCTTTAAATAGCAATCTCTTCTCTGTCAGGCTCTCTCTCCATGCACAGTGTATAGGCGATCCCGTCTCTATCTCTCTCTATAACAACCAGTCCAGACCACGTCTCTGTAACAACCAGGCCATGCAGCCATTCTATCATCTTTTCTTTGCACTGCTATTTCCTTTCGCCTTTTCTATTTTGGTAGTGCATATCCGTATCATCTTTTCTTTGTACTGCTATTTCTTTTGTCTTCTTTATTTTGGTAGTGCATATTCTCATTATTATTCGAAGTTGATGCCAAAAGGTATTGTGGCCACTTAATAAAGGTAGAAAGCAAATTAAAAGTATTGAAGACAATTTAGTCGGTGAAGACACATACACAACAACATTAGGCCATTTACAACAATTGAAAGCAACTTCGTAAAAATTATAAGAATGCTTGTCAACTTCACAACAACGAAATACAATTTAACAACAACTAAAAGCAACTTAGCGGCAAATAAAAGAAATTTGATTGAAATAGCCTGGTTATTATAATTTGTAAAGAAAAATAAAAGAGAGAAACAAAGGAACCTAGTGGAACGGGGAGAATTTCGGCCCATTGGACTGCCTGCCCACCCAATTATCTAATCTCACATCCAGAATGGGACACCAGTAAGCTCTTTCCATCCATGAATTGAGCGGCACGTGGAGCTTCGACGCACCTCATCCCCACACACTCCATCTCCATTTTCCCCAATCAACCCGGCAATGCCATTTCGTCAACCTACGGAATCGGCAGCCGCCGATGCTCCTTTAATTGACAAACTTGTTTCTACGCTGCTCGCTGACATGCAGCCCGATATGGCGTTGCGTGACCTTTATGTCATCTCCGGTCAGCTCATGTTCCATCTGGTGTGTCCTCGAGCTTCGCCTCCTTTCCATCTCCTCCCCGGAGTTTTTGCCGGTCCTTTTCTTGTAGTACATCGACGATACAAGACGGTCTCTGCTATTCTGCAGCTAAGTATACCAATGAGAAACACGAGACTCTTCCAAAAATGTTGGAGCAAACCACCGAGGCCGTAATACCCTTCACCCTCCCCCGATCTCGAAGGGTCACCGATCGCCATTGTGTAGTTTTGCCTGACAATCTGTTTTTGCCCGCGCCGGTTCGAGCTGATGATGACCAGGATAAACCCACCTCCCCCTTCCTTTCTTTTTCCACCCTTGCTTTCTAGCTTGGAATCAGTCTGGCACGCCGCCGCTGCTGGACAAGCCCGTCCCACCAACACGGTTTGTCTCAGATGGAGCAGAGGCAAATTGTTCCCCTTTTTGCAAGGCCGGAGGCCGCAACGCGGCGTGCCGGGGTGCATAGTCATGGTGGAGCACGCTAGAGTCGATGGTGTGCTGGATTGGGTGTATGGATCTTTTTTGCGAGTTGGGTCAGTTGGGGTCTGATTGGTTCCTCGCATAGGTTTTCTCTCCCTTATACAACTTAGCCCATTAGGCAATATACATACATAAGTAAAAAACTTGACTTGGACATGTTTTTGCACAGCGATTGGTTGCCACCAAACCCATTTCCACACTGTGGGAGAATCAAAAGCCTGTCATTCTGTTACCTGCACGTTGAGGTGTGTTGTGTTTAACTAAACTAGTTTCATCTTAATCTCCTCTAATCTACCCAACCACTACTAGGAAAACAGCTAGCATCAATAGTGGCCCACATAGTTATGGTATGCCACTGGTAAACTGGGGCACCACACGCACATGCATGCCTCCCTCGCCCCACCACGCACGGACACACGCACATGCATCCAACCGTCCCACGCCCCCACTCACCGCACTGAGACACGCACATGTCTCCAACCACCTCACCACATACACGCCCCCAGAATTGCGAGTAACCAATCAAACTAACAAATCCTCCCCTGCCCCCACCCGACTCCGTCCGCCCGCACATGGATCCTCTGTCTTAGGATTTACGCCTCCTCCTTCCTCCCCCACCCCACTCCCGCTGGCCGCTTAACAGCAGCCATCTCCATGGCCATGGTCGTCCTCGTCTGCATCACCATCGCTGGTGGCTTCATCGGATCATGGATTGTCCTCTCCCGCGGCTACGCCATTCACGGTAATATCCTCCTTGCTCGCGGCTACGCCATCCGCGGCACCTCCCACCGCGCAGATACGATTCAAGTCCCCAAGAACGCACAACAGTTGGCACTCGATGGCGCGGTGAACTGCCTGACAATTGTGCGGGTGGACCTGCTCTACCGGGACACCCTCCGCACCGCCTTTGCGATAACATCATCCACGCCGCCTCCCCGAGCTGAAAATGTTGGCATCTCCGCTGGAAGTACTACGTGGCCCACGACACGGAGGGCGACAGGGCGGGGGTGCGGCGTCTCTTCACGTGGGACGATGGCGAGGGCACGGGGCGCCCCTTCACGCGTGCCTGGCGCCCAGCAATGACGTCAGCTCGACCTTCCAGTTCACGGCCATATTCCTGGCCTGCTCCGGCTTCGCCGCCGACCTCCCCGACGCCCATGTGAAGATCTTCGACAAGATCCTCCTGCTGTGGCCGATGCCTGAGATCCTCGGCAGCAGAGGATCATATCGAGGATGAGCGCGTCGCTGGCATAGACCAGATCGAGGATTTGATTGCGTTTTTTTGGGTCACTAGTAGAAAATGGGCCTACAGTCCCGGTCCATTTGGGCCTTCAGTCCCGGTTTTTCAAGCGGGACCAACCAGTCGGGACTAAAGGGTCAACCCTTTGGTCCCGGTTCAAATATACACCGGGACCAAAGGCCCCACCACATGGTGTGGCCAGGGGGCTCGTGGTGGAGGACCTTTGGTCCCAGTTCGTGAGACGAACCGGGACTGGAGGGTCTCTGCCGCGATGGAGAAAATGGCCGTTTATCTGCCGTGGCAGAGGTTTAGGGTGGAGCAGCGTTTCTCTGTCGCGGCAGAGAAACTGGCCGTTTCTCTGCCACGGCAGAGTTTCAGAGTTTTATATTATTCATTCAAATCTGCAATGCATACATCATTCATGAAACCACAAACATCGTCATGTATATATAGACATCATCATGAAATACAGTACAAGTAATGCATTTTCATAATATATAAAGTTGGGACCAAAGGCACCATATCTATTCATATCCCTAATACATATATACGAACTCCCGATGGTATTCTTCGGTTGGAGCTATGGCCTCGGTAAGAAACAATCCCGCAAGTTCCTCTTGAATTGCTCGTATGTGATCCTCCATTAGGAGAGAGTCCCGCAGGCGTTCCATCTAAATTAAAAAAGGAGATCAATATAAGTTATTCTCGGGTTCCTGCTTCAAACACTTTACGAAAAAAAATGTTCACGTACACGAATGGCGGATATAGCCTCGTCCGGTTCCCTATGACAGGTAATCTCGCGAATGAACTCTCGGACGTAGTATCCACATAAGTTATTCCCGGGTTCCTGCTGATGGGATTCGTAGCATAGAAAACAAAAATTTCCTACCGCAAGAACGAACAACAAGCCAAGATCTAATCTAGTAGATGGTAGCAACGAGGTGAAGATCAACATACCCTCGAAGATCGCTAAGCGTTAACGAGATAAATCTCGTGGTGGATGTAGACGATCACTTGCCGCTTTCAAAAGCGTGTAGAAGATCTTGACGGTGCCACAATCGGGCAGCACCTCCGCACTCGGTCACACGTACGGTGTTGATGACGACGTCCTTCTCCCCGTTCCGCGGGCAGCGGATGTAGTAGATCCTCCTCGGAATCCCGCCAGCACGACGGCGTGGTGACGGTGGTGGTGGAGATCTCCGGCAGGGCTTCACCGTAAGCGTTGCGGGAGGGGAGTAGCTAGGGTTTGGGAGAGAGGAGGGGCACTTGGGCGCCGGCCCTTGGGTGCCCTAGGTGGTGCGTCCAAGCCTTGGGCAATCCCCTCCCTCTCCTCTTCATTATATAGGTGGAACCCCAAGGGTTTGCCCAAAGTCTTCGAATAAGACCCCAATTCAAAAGCTGACATATGGACGAAACCTAGAGGGACAGGGACTCTCCCCTTTCCCCCTTTGTTGGCCGGCCAAGGAGGTGGAGTCCTCCATGGACTCCACCCTCCCACTTGGTTGGCAAGTTAGGGTTTGTGGAGTCCAACCGGGACTCCACCTTCCATAGTGATTTCTTCCGGAAGGTTCTAGAATATTCTAGCGCCTTCCATAAATGCACCGGATCATTTCCAAACTTGGAAAGTGACTTCCTATATATGAATCTTATTCTCCAGACCATTCCGGACCTCCTCATGATGTCCTGGATCCCATCCGAGACTCCGAACAAAATTGAACTCCATTCCATATTCCATATCTACTTAAACGACATCAAACCTTAAGTGTGTCACCCTACGGTTCGTGAACTATGTGGACATGATTGAGACTCCTCTCCGATCAATAAATAATAGCGGGACCTGGAGATCCATAATAGATCCCACATATTCAACGATGACTTCGTGATCGAAAGAACCATTCACATACGATACCGATTCCCTTTGTCACGCGATATTTTACTTATCCGAAGTTTGATCGTCGGTATCTCCATACCTAGTTCAACCTCGTTACCGGTAAGTACTCTTTACTCGTACCGTGATATGATATCCCTTGTGAACCAGTCACATGCTTGCAAGCTAATTAGATATCATTCCACCGAGAGGGCCAGAGTATATCTATCGTCATCGGGATTGACAAATCACACTCTTGATCCATATGCCTCAACTCATACTTTCGAATACTTAATCCCATCTTTATAACCACCCATTTACGCAGTGGCGTTTGATGTAATCAAAGTACCCTTCCGGTATAAGTGATTTACATGATCTCATGGTCAAAGGACTAGGTTACTATGTATCGAAATCTTATAGCAAGTTGAACTAAATGACTTGATCTTATGCTACGCTTATTTGGGTGTATGTCCATTATATCATTCACCTAATGAAATAACCTTGTTATTAATAACATCCAATGTTCATGATCATGAAACCTTGATCATCTATTAATCAACAAGCTAGTTATAGCAAGAGGACTCCTTGTTGTTTACATAACACACATGTATCAATGTTTCGGTTAATACAATTATAGCATGGTATGCAAACATTTATCATAAACACAAAGATATATTATAATAACCATTTTATTGTTGCCTCTTGGGCATATCTCCAACAGTCTTCCACTTGCACTAGAGTCAATAATCTAGTTTACATTTGTAAAGATATAACACCTTGGCCTTCTGGTGCTTATCATGTTTTGCTCATGGGAGAGGTTCCAGTCAACGGATCTGTCATGCTCAGAAACGTATGTATTTTGCAATTCATTTGCGTCTTTACACATCACTCATTTTCCAAATGACTCGGCATTAAATATATTTGGTCTTCTGGTGGAACCTTAATTCTGTGGTCTGAAATATGTCACTAATATTGCCACAGACAATATAGCTTCAAAGTTCTGACACTATCGGAACTACACCAAGTTCTCAAAGAACTTTTCGACTTAACATCCTTAGTCATTGTCAAAACAATGACATACTGCCTTCGTTTGTAGAATCCGTCACAATATTTAGAACTCTTCTAAATCTAGCATTGTGCTACCTTTTAAACAACACTTAGCCTAATTGAGATTTGAAATTCATTTTTATATGTGACCAAACTAATATCGGTGCAACACCTTACAGCGATTTGTTTGTCATTACCCCATATAAAACTATATATATCCTTGGTTCTTCTAAAGTACCCAAGGATATTCTTACTGTCGTCCAATGATCATCATATGAATCATTCTGGTACATGCTCACAACACTTTAGAGCACAGGATATCCGATTGTGTACATATTAATCGTGATCTAAAATCACTCATGTGTTTTTTACTCATTGAGTGTCATATACACTCAAGTCTTGTTAAACCTTCACATGAAAAGAATACCTTCTTAATATTTCTATATTGAACTACTTCAATATCCATTCTATGTACTTTGACTTAAACTTATTATGTATTTCAATCTATCTTCATCGATCTTGACACTAAATATGTTTCAGTCCATATCCTTTCATTCAAGTTAATTCTCAATGAAACCTTTTATTCACATCAAGTATATAATTACATCATTTATAATCAACGATATGTCATCTACATAAAGTATTATAAATATGTCTCAGCGCTCCCACTTAATTTCTTGCAAATGCAAGCATCTTCATCGTTTCTGATGAAATCAAAAACTCTTTGACTATTTCATCCGGTGAAGATTCCAACTCCGTGATACTCACTTCATCCAATTGAAGTTCGTATACCTATCTAGTATTCCACGTACTAGCAAAACTCTTGGTTGTATCTTGTATACACCTTTAATACACACTTCTGTTAAGTAATATATTTTGCCATCCTACTAGCATATCTCATAAAAGAAATATGTAGCGATTACTAGAATAATCCACATAGAAGATCTAATCTTATCGTAGTCAACTCTTTGAACTTTGTCGTAAACAACTTTTCGACAAGTCGAGCTTCTTCAATGATATTTCATCCAAGTCCATCAATTTCATAGATTCATTTACTTTCAAAAAGTATTCACCTATCTTGGATTTCATGGCGCATAGCCATTTTAACGGAGTCAGGGCCCATCATAATTTCTTTGTATGTAGTTGGTTTATCATTGTTCAAAATCAATCCTTTATCCACAAATCATTTATTTTATCACAAAGTAAACCAAACCTACAAGGTTCAATAGGTACTTCGATCTCCATGGCTAAAACACTTTGTAGTCATGGGAGCCATGATCGTCATGGCCGCTTCCGGAACCATTTCCGATGCTGCGCTACTCTGATCATCATGCTCAGGTTTATAAACCTTATCAAGTTCCATTGTCCTCCCACTCAAATACTTCGCTAGAAACAATTTCTTGGAAATAAGTAAGAAACATCGACAAACACTTTTTTCTTTGACTTCATAGTGGGAAGAATTCCCAATTTGTTCTCTAGGATAACCAACAAAGAAATTCATCCGATTTTGGTTGTAAACTCATTTACTTATGCTATGCATACTAAAAATTAAGAAAGGAGTATTAGGATTTATACCCATACCATAACTCGTATGGTGTCATTTCAACGGATCATGATGATGCTCTATTCAGTGTAAAAGCGGTAGTCACTAAAGCATAATCCACAAAAATATAATGGCATCATATTATCTCATCATTAACCCAACAAGGTTTGGATACGTTTCTCGGATACTCCATCATCACTATGATACTCCAAGGAACGTGAGTTGTAGAACAATTTCATAACTCTTTTAGATGTTCGCTAAAACTCGTAATTCAAATATTTCCAACATGATCCTATCATAGATATTTGACTTTTCTATTACGATGATTTCCACTTCATGCTAAAATTTATTTGAATCCATTCAAATGTTTCAAACTTCTTCCTTATCGAATATATACACATATATATACTCAATTCATTGTTGGAAGTTTTCATGAAGTAGAAGAATCTCCCGCACACAACTATGCCCAGTGAACCACATACATCATCATGTATGTTTCCACTAAGTTAGTTTCCCGTTCAACTCTTGGCCTATGAACGGTATTTCAGTCATTCTCTTTAGAAAAGATTTGCAAATGCCAAACAATTCAAAAATCAAATGACTCCAAAAATCCAGCTGCATGGAGTTTCTTCATGCGTTCCTTTCTAACATGACCTAAATGGCGGTTCCACAAATAAGTGGAATTCAAATCATTTGCCTTATGGCATTTTAGCGTCAGTGTTATCTATGTGTGTTTCACCATTAAGATTTATAATAACTTATCCATCGTACATGGAGTAATGTCATAATTTGAACAACTCATTGTTTTCATTTGACCAGAGCAAAATAATAATTATTAAGTTCTTTATTATAAATTCTAAGGGCTAGGTAGAATGCCAACGACAAACATAATAACACTTTATTATGTTCCAGACGTGCATTATTACCATATTCCTTATCAGTCACTTAGGCCATCGCATTCTTGTATTGCGTTGTATTGTATGACATCTCATACCAACCAATCTGGTACAAATACCCAAGAATTTCATTATGTGACCAAACAAGGAATACATCCATAACATGTATATCATCTATATACACCTGAGCTAGACTTTCTAGTCTTTTCTTTCTTTCTGCCAAAATCTTTTGTAGTTTCTCTTTTAGCTTTCCTCATTCTCAGAAAACACTTCACCTTCAATAACGTCTAGGTCCATTGGTGAAATACCAATAACCTTGAGGTTCTTAATTTGAAGTTGATCATCATATGACAAGTGTTCCAGATTTCACTACTAGTAACTTTGTAATATGATGAACAATTTCACTCAAAATTTTATCCATCATATCATGATGACTTTCCGAGACCATGTCTGTACATGCTAGGCTCGTAAAGTTTAACCTCAATATTCGCATGTGCAAATCTGGCTTGTTGTATGCACACGTAGAATCTATAACACCCGATCATCACGAGATGCTTCGAAACGACGAGTCTTAGCAACGGTGCATACTAAGGACGATTACTTCAAGGATATGCGAATATCATTAGTGCCCAAATAATTGGAGGATTGGGACGTCTAGCGTCTTCAACCTTCGTACATTCCCATAAAACTTATGAGTTTATGTAGTCTCACTAGATTATATTCTATCATCTTGCAATAAGGTCTTAGATATCACATATATCTCGTACCTTGCTTATTTCTGAAAACAAAATTTCCAGCTCCTTACTTTTCAAACGGATTTGAACTTCAAGTTTCATGGAGACAAGATGATTTAGGTACTAATTGAAACCATTGTTTTTTGAATCAACAATGTGAGGTTTACTAAAAGTTTGCAATATGACTTAATCATTTCTTGATTCTTTAACAATACGGTACCAGTCCGTAAAGTTACTTGTCAGACTTAACAATATTTCTATCTCAATTACAAGACTAGCGCATGGTAGAAAACGGATGCCAATTCTACAAATTTAATTCAAAATACTATTCAGACTATGTTCATGATAATTAGTTCAAGTTTTAATCTAATTACTAATGAACTCCCACTCAATACAACATCCCTCATAGTTGTTAAGTGGCACACGATCCACATCCACTACACCAAAACCGATCATCATGTGAGATGATGTAGCTTCAATGGTGAACATCAACATGTTGATCATATCATCCATATGACTCGTGTTCAACCTTTCGGTTTCCGTTGTCCCGAGGCCATGTCTGTACATGCTAGGATCGTCAAGCAAACCCAAGTATTTCCGCGTGTGCAACATGGCTTACACCCGTTGTATGTGAACGTAGAATCTATCACATCCGATCATCACGGGATGCTTCAAAACGACGAACTATAGCAACGGTGCATACGAGGGAGAACACTTTATTATCTTGATATTAATGTGAGGGATCATCTTATAATGCTACCGTCGCGATCTAAGCAAAATTAGATGCATAAAGGATTAACATCACATGCAATTCATATGTGATATGATATGGTCATTTAGTCTTTGCGCCTTTGATCATCATCTCCAAAACACGGACATGATCTCCATCATCAACGGGCATGATCTCCATCATCGTCGGCGTAGCGTCAAGGTCCATGGCGCCGTCTTCATGGTTGTTCACCGTGTGTAGCAACTATTACAACTACTTTGAAATAATACTACAACATGAAATATAAAGACAACCATAAGGCTCCTGCCGGTTGCCACAATACTATAATGATCATCCCATACATATTCATCATCACATCATGGCCATATCACATCACCAAACCCTGCAAAAACAAGTTAGACGCCTCTAATTTGGTTTGCATATTTTACGTGGTTTAGGGTTTTCGAGTAGGATCCAATCTACCTACGAACATGAACCACAACGGTGATACTAGTGTTGTCAATACAAAGAGTAGATTGAATCTTCACTACGGTGAGAGAGACAGACACCCGCAAAGCCACTTATGCAATACAAGTTGCATGTCGAGCGTGGAGCAAGTCTCATGAACGCGGTCATGTAAAGTTAGCCCGGGCCGCTTCATCCCACCATCCTGCAAGATGCAAAGTACACGAACTAAAGACAACAAAAACATCAACGCCCACAAAACCAGTGTGTTCTACTCGTGCAACCAATCTATGCATAGACACGGCTCTAATACCACTGATGGGATTCGTAGCATAGAAAACAAAAAATTTCCTACTGCAAGAACGAACAACAAGCCAAGATCTAATCTAGTAGATGGTAGCAACGAGGTGAAGATCAAAATACCCTCGAAGATCGGTAAGCGTTAACGCGATAAATCTCGTGGTGGATGTAGACGATCACTTGCCGCTTTCAAAAGCGCGTAGAAGATCTTGACGGTGCCACAATCGGGCAGCACCTCCGCACTCGGCCACACGTACGATGTTGATGACGACGTCCTTATCCCCGTTCCAGCAGGCAATGGATGTAGTAGATCCTCCTCGGAATCCCGCCAGCACGACGGCGTGGTGACGGTGGTGGTGGAGATCTCTGATGTCTACGTTCCCCCTCCTTTCCTGTAGACAGTGTTGGGCCTCCAAGTGCAGAGGTTTGTAGAACAGCAGCAAGTTTTCCTTAAGTGGATCACCCAAGGTTTATCGAACTCGGGGAGGAAGAGGTCAAAGATATCCCTCTCATGCAACCCTGCAACCACAAAGCAAGAAGTCTCTTGTGTCCCCAACACACCTAATAGGTGCACTAGTTCGGCGAAGAGATAGTGAAATACGGGTGGTATGAATATATATATAAGCAGTAGCAACGGTGCCGGAAAAGTGCTTCTTGGCGTGTAGTTGATGGTGGTAATATTGTGATAAAACAGTAAACAAGTAGTAGTAACTCAGTATTTGGGAACAAGGCCTAGGGATTACACTTTCACTAGTGGACACTCTCAACATTGATCACATAACAGAATAGATAAATGCATACTCTACACTTTTGTTGGATGATGAACACATTGCGTAGGATTACACGAACCCTCAATGCCGGAGTTAACAAGCTCCACAATAATGCTCATATTTTAGTAACCTTTAGTGTAAGATAGATCAAAAGACTAAACCAAGTACTAGCATAGCATGCACACTGTCACCTTCATGCATATGTAGGAGGAATAGATCACATCAATATTATCATAGCAATAGTTAACTTCGCAATCTACAAGAGATCATGATCATAGCATAAACCAAGTACTAACACGGTGCACTCACTGTCACCTTTGCACACATGCGGGAGGAATAAAACTACTTTAATAACACATCACTAGAGTAGCACATAGATAAATTGTGATACGATGCACATTGCAATCATAAAGAGATATAAATAAGCACTTCACTACGCTCTTCAAGTGAATAAGTACTTCGTGAAATATAGCCTAAGAGACCCACACGGTGCACACACTGTCACCTTTACACACGTGGGACAAGGAGTCTCCGGAGATCACATAAGTAAAACCCACTTGACTAGCATAATGACATCTAGATTACAAGCATCATCATATGAATCTCAATCATGTAAGGCAGCTCGTGAGATTATTGTATTGAAGCACATAGGAGAGAGATGAACCACATAGCTACCGGTACAGCCCCGAGCCTCGATGGAGAACTACTCCCTCCTCATGGGAGCAGCAGCGGTGATGAAGATGGCGGCGGAGATGGGCGGTGTCGATGGAGAAGCCTTAGCACACTTCCCCGCTCAGGGTGCCGGAACAGACTCCTGTCCCCGGATCTTGGCTTCGCGATGACGGCGGCTACGGAACTTTTCTCGTATCGTGGCTTCCTCCGTAAGGGTTTTCGATGCGGGGGCTTTATATAGGCGAAGAGGCGGCGCGGGAGGGTCAACGAGGCGACGAGACCATAGGGTGGCGCGGCCGGGCACTGGCCGCGCCACCATGTCATCTGGGCCCACGGAGCCCCTCAGCGGCTCTCGGTGTGGATGCTTCAGGCAAAATAGGAACCTGGGCGTTGATTTCGTCCAATTACGAGAATATTTCGTTACTAGGATTTCGAAACCAAAAGCAGAAACAGGAACTGGCACTTCGGCATCTTGTTAATAGGTTAGTTCAGGAAACGCATAAATACGACATATAATGTGTATAAAACATGTAGATATCATCAATAAAGTAGCATGGAACATAAGAAATTATCGATACGTTGGAGACGTATCAGCATCCCCAAGCTTAGCTCGTCCCGAGCAGGTAAAACGATAACAAAGATAATTTCTTAAGTGACATGCCATCATAACCTTGATCATACTATTTGTAAACATATGTAATGAATGCAGCGATCAAAACAATGGTAATGACATGAGTAAACAAGTGAATCATAAAGCAAAGACTTTTCATGAATAGTACTTTCAAGACAAGCATAAATAAGTCTTGCATAAGAGTTAACTCATAAAGCAATAAATCAAAGTAAAGGTATTGAAGCAACACAAAGGAAGATTAAGTTTCAGCGGTTGCTTTCAACTTATAACATGTATATCTCATGGATATTGTCAACATAGAGTAATATAACAAATGCAATAAGCAAGTATGTAAGAATCAATGCACAGTTCACACAAGTGTTTGCTTCTTAAGGTGGAGGGAGATAGGTGACTCAACAATAAAAGTAAAAGAAAGGTCCTTCAAAGAGGAAAGCATCGATTGCTATATTTGTGCTAGAGCTTTGGTTTTGAAAACATAAAGAGAGCATAAAAGTAAAATTTTGAGAGGTGTTTGTTGTTGTCAACGAATGGTAGTGGGCACTCTAACTACCTTATCAACCAGACTTTCAAGAGCGGCTCCCATGAAGGACGTTATCTCTACCAGCAAGGTAGATCACCCCTCTTCTCTTTTGTTTACACATGTACTTTAGTTTAGTTTTTCTTTATTTATGGATGACACTCCCCCAACCTTTTGCTTACACAAGCCATGGCTAACCGAATCCTCGGGTGCCTTCCAACATTCACATACCATGGAGGAGTGTCTATTTGCAAATTTAAGTTGCTTACTGATAAATCAGAGCAAAACATGTGAAGAGAATTATTAATGCAAGTTAATTAATTGAGGCTGGGAACCTCATTGCCAGCTCTTTTTGCAAAATTATTGGATAAGCGGATGAAGCCACTAGTCCATTGTGAAAGTCTGTCAAAAGTAAATGACAAGATCGAAAGATAAAACACCACATACTTCCTCATGAGCTATAAAACATTGACACAAATAAGAGGTAATAACTTTTGAATTGTTTAAAGGTAGCACTCAAGCAATTTACTTTGGAATGGCGGAGAAATACCATGTAGTAGGTAGGTATGGTGGACACAAATGGCATAGTGGTTGGCTCAAGGATTTGGATGCATGAGAAGTATTCCCTCTCGATACAAGGTTTAGGCTAGCAAGGTTTATTTGAAACAAACACAAGGATGAACCGGTGCAGCAAAACTCACATAAAAGACATATTGTAAACATTATAAGACTCTACACCGTCTTCCTTGTTGTTCAAAACTCAATACTAGATATTATCTAGACCTTAGAGAGACCAATTATGCAAACCAAATTTTAGCAAGCTCTATGTATTTCTTCACTAATAGGTGCAAAGTATATGATGCAAGAGCTTAAACATGAGCACAACAATTGCCAAGTATCAAATTACCCAAGACATTATAGCAATTACTACATGTAGCATTTTCCAATTCCAACCATATAACAATTTAACGAAGAGGAAACTTCGCCATGAATATTATGAGCTAAGAACACATGTGTTCATACGAACCAGCGGAGCGTGTCTCTCTCCACACAAGGATGAACTTATTCAGAGAACTAAGATAATCAAAACAAAAACAAAAATAAAAGCACACAGACGCTCCAAGTAAAATACATAGGATGTGATGGAATAAAAATATAGTTTCACTAGAAGAAACTGATAAGTTGTCGATGAAGAAGGGGATGCCTTGGGCATCCCCAAGCTTAGATGCTTGAGTCTTCTTAAAATATGCAGGGATGAACCACCGGGGCATCCCCAAGCTTAGACCTTTCACTCTTCTTGATCACATTATATCACCCTCTTCTATTGACCCTTGAAAACTTCCTTCACACCAAACTTCAAGCAAACTCATTAGAGGGTTAGTGCATAATCAAAATTCACATGTTCAGAGGTGACACAAACATTCTTTTCACTTCTGGACATTGCATAAAGCTACTGGACATTAATGGATCAAAGAAATTCATCCAACATAGCAAAAGAGGCAATGCAAAATAAAAGGCAGAATCTGTCAAAAACAGAACAGTCCGTAAAGACGAATTTTAAGTTGGCACCAGACTTGCTCAAATGGAAAAACTCAAAACTAATGAAAGTTGCGTACATATCTGAGGATCACGCTCGTAAATTGGCAGATTTTTTCGAATTTTCTACAGAGAACTGTGCCCAGATTCGTGACAGACAGCAATGCTGTTTCTGCGCAGCGATCCCAAATATAACATCAACTTTGACATAGAAACTTTACTTGGCACAAAAACATGATAAGGAGAGGTTGCTACAGTAGTAAACAACTTCCAAGACTCAAATATAAAACAAGGTACTGTAGTAAAAAAAACACATGGGTTATCTCCCAAGAAGTTCTTTCTTTATAGCCATTAAGATGGGCTCAGTTTTAATGATAATGCTCTCATAAGAAATAGTATTTGAAGCAAAAGAGAGCATCAAGAGGCAAATTCAAAACACATTTAAGTCTAACATGCTTCCTATGTAAAGGAATCTTGTAAATAAACAAGTTCATGAAAAGCAAAGTAACAAGCATAGGAAGATAAAACAAGTGTAGCTTCAAAAATTTCAGCACATAGAGAGGTGTTTTAGTAACATGAAAATTTTTACAACCATATTTTCCTCTCTCATAATAACTTTCAGTAGCATCATGAGCAAACTCAACAATATAACTATCACTTAAAGCATTCTTATCATGAGTCTCATGCATAAAATAATTACTACTCCCAACATAAGCATAATCAATTTTATTAGTTGTAGTGGGAGCAAATTCAACAAAGTAGCTATCAAATATAGGAGGTATATTGTAATCATAATCAAATTTATCCTCCATAACAGGTGGTAACAAAAGACTACTATCATTATAATCATCATAAATGGGAGGCAAAGTATCATCAAAGTAAATTTTCTCCTCAATGCTTGGGGGACTAAAAATATCATGCTCATCAAAGCCAGCTTCCCCAAGCTTAGAATTTTCCATAGCATTAGCAACAATGGTGTTCAAAGCATTCATACTAATAACATTCCCATTATCATGCATATAAAGTTCCATGGGTTTTTTAATTCTCTCTTCAAACACATCATGTCCTAATTCAAGATAAAGTTCATAAAGATCTCTCATATTTTTGTTGTTTTCCATTATGCCTAACTAGTGTAAACAAGAAACCAAATGTCGCAATTGCAGAGTCTAAAGGAAATAGCTTCGAGTACTTACAACGCCGGAAAATAGCTTAGTAGCCGAGATCCGGAGTGTGAGTACCTTTACCTTTCCTCGGCAACGGCGCCGGAAAATAGCTTGATGTCTCGTTCCCCCTCCTTTCCTTAGACAGTGTTGGGCCTCCAAGTGCAGAGGTTTGTAGAACAGCAGCAAGTTTTCCCTTAAGTGGATCACCCAAGGTTTATCGAACTCGGGGAGGAAGAGGTCAAAGATATCCCTCTCATGCAACCCTGCAACCACAAAGCAAGAAGTCTCTTGTGTCCCCAACACACCTAATAGGTGCACTAGTTCGGCGAAGAGATAGTGAAATACAGGTGGTATGAATATATATATAAGCAGTAGCAACGGTGCCAGAAAAGTGCTTGCTGGCGTGTAGTTGATGGTGGTAGTAACGCAGTAAAACAGTAAACAAGTAGTAGTAACTCAGCAGTATTTGGGAACAAGGCCTAGGGATTACACTTTCACTAGTGGACACTCTCAACATTGATCACATAACAGAATAGATAAATGCATACTCTACACTTTTGTTGGATGATGAACACATTGCGTAGGATTACACGAACCCTCAATGCCGGAGTTAACAAGCTCCACAATAATGCTCATATTTTAGTAACCTTTAGTGTAAGATAGATCAAAAGACTAAACCAAGTACTAGCATAGCATGCACACTGTCACCTTCATGCATATGTAGGAGGAATAGATCACATCAATATTATCATAGCAATAGTTAACTTCGCAATCTACAAGAGATCATGATCATAGCATAAACCAAGTACTAACACGGTGCACTCACTGTCACCTTTGCACACATGCAGGAGGAATAAAACTACTTTAATAACACATCACTAGAGTAGCACATAGATAAATTGTGATACGATGCACATTACAATCATAAAGAGATATAAATAAGCACTTCACTACGCTCTTCAACAGTGAATAAGTACTTCGTGAAATATAGCCTAAGAGACCCACACGGTGCACACACTGTCACCTTTACACACGTGGGACAAGGAGTCTCCGGAGATCACATAAGTAAAACCCACTTGACTAGCATAATGACATCTAGATTACAAGCATCATCATATGAATCTCAATCATGTAAGGCAGCTCATGAGATTATTGTATTGAAGCACATAGGAGAGAGATGAACCACATAGCTACCGGTACAGCCCCGAGCCTCGATGGAGAACTACTCCCTCCTCATGGGAGCAGCAGCGGTGATGAAGATGGCGGCGGAGATGGCAGCGGTGTCGATGGAGAAGCCTTCCGGGGGACTTCCCCGCTCGGCGGTCCGGAGCAGAGACTCTGTCCCCAGATCTTGGCCGCGATGACGGCGGCTCGGAACTTTTCTCGTATCGTGGCTTCCTCCGTAAGGGTTTTCGATGCGGGGGCTTTATATAGGCGAAGAGGCGGCGCGAGGGGGTCAACGAGGCGACAAGACCATAGGGTGGCGCGGCCGGGGCCGGCGCCACCATGTCATGGGCCCACCGGGGCCCCCTCGGCGGCTCTCGGTTCGGATGCTTCCGGGCAAAATAGGAACCTGGCGTTGATTTCGTCCAATTCCGAAATTTCGTTACTAGGATTTATGAAACCAAAAACAGGAAAAGAGGGCACTTCGGCATCTTGTTAATAGGTTAGTTCCAGAAAACGCATAAATACGACATATAATGTGTATAAAACATGTAGATATCATCAATAAAGTAGCATGGAACATAAGAAATTATCGATACGTTGGAGACGTATCAATCTCCGGCATGGCTTCGCCGTAAGCGTTGCGGGAAAAGAAGGAGGAGGGAGTATCTAGGGTTTGGGAGAGAGGAGGGGCACTTGGGCACCGGCCCTTGGGTGCCCTAGGTGGTGCCGCCAAGCCTTGGGCAGCCCCTCCCTCTCCTCTTCATTATATAGGTGGAACCCCAAGGGTTTGCCCAAAGTCTTCGAATAAGACCCCAATTCAAAAACTGCCATATGGATGAAACCTAGAGGGACAGGGACTCTCCCCTTTCCCTTTGTCGGCCGGCCAAGGAGGTGGAGTCCTCCATGGACTCCACCCTCCCACTTGGTTGGAAAGTTAGGGTTTGTGGAGTCCAACCGGGACTCCACCTTCCATAGTGATTTCTTCCGGAAGGTTCTAGAATATTTTAGCGCCTTCCATAAATGCACCGGATCATTTCCAAACTTGGAAAGTGAATTCCTATATATGAATATTATTCTCCGGACCATTCCGGACCTCCTCGTGATGTCCTGGATCCCATCCGAGACTCCGAAGAAAATTCGAACTCCATTCCATATTCCATATCTACTTAAACGACATCAAACCTCAAGTGTGTCACCCTACGGTTCGTGAACTATGTGGACATGATTGAGACTCCTCTCCGATCAATAACTAATAGCGGGACCGGAGATCCATAATAGCTCCCACTTATTCACGATGACTTCGTGATCGAAAGAACCATTCACATACGATCGATGTCTACGGGTGCTTCTATTCTTGTAGGCAGTGTTGGGCCGCCAAGAGCAGAGTTTGTAGAACAGCAGCAAGTTTCCCTTAAGTGGATTACCCAAGGTTTATCGAACTCAGGGAGGAAGAGGTCAAAGTTATCCCTCTCAAGCAACCCTGTAATCACAAAGCAAGAAGTCTCTTGTATCCCCAACACACCAAATACACTTGGATGTATAGGTGCACTAGTTCGGCGAAGAGATAGTGAAATACAAGTAATATGGATGAGTATGAGTGGTAATAGCAATCTGAATAAAATATGGCAGCGAGTAAACATGCAACAAAACAGTAAACAAACGGAGATTCGATGCTTGGAAGCAAGGCCTAGGGATCCTTTCACTAGTGGACACTCTCAACAATGATCACATAATAGAACCACTCTACACTCTTTTGTTGGATGATGAACACCACTTGTGTAGGATTACACGAACCCTCAATGCCGGAGTTAACAAGCTCCACAGTATTCGATATTCATGTTTAAGTAACCTTAGAGTGCAAGATAGATCAACATAATTACACCAAGAACTAACATAGCATGCACACTATCACCATCACGCCATGAAGGAGGCATAGATCACGTCAATACTTATCATAGCAATAGTTAACTTCATAATCTACAAGAGATCACAATCATAGCCTACACCAAGTACTGCACGAGGCACACACTGTCACCATTACACAATGCAGGAGGAATAGAGTACTTTAATAACATCACTAGAGTAGCACATAGATGATATTCAAGTAGATCACATAAAGAGAGAGATGAACCACATAGCTACAGCGGAGCCCTCACCGGGGGTGAATTACTCCCTCCTCATCATGGAGCAGCGGTGAAGATGGCGGTGGAGACGGCGGTGGAGATGACTCGGGGGCAATTCCCCGTCCCGGCGGCATGCGGGCAGAGACTTCTGTCCCCCGAATCTTGATTTCGCGATGGCGGCGGCTGGAAGGTTTTCTCGGGTTTCGTCGAACGTATCGGTGTTTTTAGGTCGAGGCTTTTATAGGCGAAGAGGCGGAGTCGGAGGGCCACGGGGTGCCCACACACTAGGGGGCGCCCCTGGGCCGCGCCGGGGTGGCGTGTGGGGCCCCCTTGGCTCCCTCTCGTCCTTCTCGGTGCTCGGAAGCTTCGGGAATTATAAGGTCTTCGGTCTTGATTTCGTCCGATTCCGAAAATATTTCTTTACTAGGATTTCTGAAACCAAAACAGCAGAAAACAACTGGCCTTCGGCATCTCGTCAATAGGTTAGTTCCGGAAAACGCATAATAATGACATATAATGTGTATAAAACATGTAGGTATCATCAATAAAGTAGCATGGAACATAAGAAATTGTAGATACGTTTGGGACGTATCAAGCATCCCCAAGCTTAGTTCCTACTCACCCTCGAGTAGGTAAACGATAACAATGATAATTTCTTAAGTGACATGCCATCATAACTTTGATCATACTATTGTAAAGCACATGAGATGAATGCAGAGATTCGAAGCAATGATGAAAATAATGAGTAAACAAATGAATCATATAACAAAGACTTTTCATGAATAATACTTTCAAGACAAGCATCAATAAGTCTTGCATAAGAGTTAACTCATAAGCAATAAATTCTTAGTAGAAAGCTTTGAAACAACACAAAGGAAGATATAAGTTTCAGCGGTTGCTTTCAACTTTAACATGTATATCTCATGGATAATTGTCAACACAAAGTAATATAACAAGTGCAATAGGTAAACATGTAAGAATCAATGCACACAGTTTACACAAGTGTTTGCTTCTAAGATAGAAAGAATAGGTAAACTGACTCAACAATAAAGTAAAAGAATGGTCCTTCAAAGAGGAAAGCATCGATTTCTATATTCGTGCTAGAGCTTTGATTTTGAAAACATATAGAGAGCATAAAAGTAAAGTTTTGAGAGGTGTTTGTTGTTGTCAACGAATGGTAGTGGGCACTCTAACCCCCTTGCCAGACAAACCTTCAAAGAGCGGCTCCCATTTTGTTTTATTTTTGGGTGGCACTCCTTCCAACCTTTCTTTCACAAACCATGGCTAACCGTCGGGTGCCTGCCAACAATCTCATACCATGAAGGAGTGCCTTTTTATTTTAGTTTTATTATGATGACACTCCTCCCCACCTTTGCTTTCTCAAGCCATGGCTAACCGAATCCTTCGGGTGCCTCCAACAATCACATACCATGGAGGAGTGTCTATTTTTGTTAATTAATTTGGGACTGGGAATCCCATTGCCAGCTCTTTTTGCAAAGTTATTGGATAAGCGGATGAAGCCACTAGTCCATTGGTGAAAGTTGCCCAACAAGATTGAAAGATAAACACCACATACTTCCTCATGAGCTATAAAACATTGACACAAATCAGAGGTGATAAATTTTGAATGGTTTAAAGGTAGCACTCAAGCAATTTACTTTGGAATGGCGGAGAAATACCATGTAGTAGGTAGGTATGGTGGACACAAATGGCATGAATATTGGCTCAAGTATTTGGATGCATGAGAAGTATTCCCTCTCGATACAAGGTTTAGGCTAGCAAGGTTATTTGAAGCAAACTCAAGTATGAAATGGTGCAGCAAGACTCACATATAAACATATTGTAAGCATTATAAGACTTTACATTGTCTCCTTGTTGTTCAAACACCTCAACCAGAAAATATCTAGACTTAGAGAGACCAATCATGCAAACCAAATTTTAACAAGATCTATGTAATTATTCATTAATGGGTACAAGGTACATGATGGAAGAGCTTAAACAAGATCTATATGAGCACAACAATTGCCAAGTATCACATTATCCAGGACATTTACCAACTACCACATGTAGCATTTCCTATTTCCAACCATATAACAATTAACGAAGAAGTTTCAACCTTCGCCATGAAAATTAAAAGCTAAGAACACATGTGTTCATACGAACCAGCGGAGCGTGTCTCTCTCCCACACAAGTATTTATTCAAACAAAAACAAAAACAAAAACAAACAGACGCTCCAAGTAAAGTACATAAGAATGTGACGGAATAAAAATATAGTTTCAAGAGAAGGAACCTGATAATTGTCGATGAAGAAGGGGATGCCTTGGGCATCCCCAGCTTAGATGCTTGAGTCTTCTTGAAATATGCAGGGGTGAACCACCGGGGCATCCCCAAGTTTAGACTTTTCATTCTTCTTGATCGTAGTATATCATCCTCCTCTCTTGACCCTTGAAAACTTCCTCCACACCAAACTCAAAACAACTCATTAGAGGGTTAGTGCATAATCAAAAACTCACATGTTCAGAGGTGACACAATCATTCTTAACACTTCTGGACATTGCACAAAGCTTCTGAAAGTTAATGGAACAAAGAAATTCATCCAACACAGAAAAAGAGGCAATGCGAAATAAAAGGCAGAATCTGTCAAAAACAGAACAGTCCGTAAAGACGAATTTTAAAATGGCACCAGACTTGCTCAGATGAAAATTCTAAAATTGAATGAAAGTTGCGTACATATCTGAGGATCACTCACGTAAATTGGCATAATTTTCTGAGTTACCTACAGAGAATTAGGCCCAGATTCGTGACAGCAAGAAATCTGTTTCTGCGCAGTAATCCAAATCTAGTATCACCCTTTCTATCAAAGACTTTACTTGGCACAACAATGCAATAAAAATAAGATAAGGAGAGGTTGCTACAGTAGTAAAAACTTCCAAGACACTAATACAAAATAAAAGTACTGTAGCAAAAATAAACACATGGGTTATCTCCCAAGAAGTTCTTTCTTTATAGCCATTAAGATGGGCTCAGCGGTTTTAATGATGCACTCTTAAGAAATAAAGTTGAGGCAAAGAGAGCATTTAAGTCTAACACACTTCCTATGCAAAGGAATCTTGTACACAAATGAATTCATGAAGAACAAAGTGACAAGCATAAGAGGATAAAACACGAGTAACTTCAAGATTCTCAACATAAAGAGGGGAAACTTAATATTATTAAGATGCCTATAACCATGTTTGCCTCTCTCATAATAACTTTCAGTAGCATCATTGATGAAATCTACAATATAACCATCACTTAAAACATTCTTATCATGGTTCATATGCATAGAAGTATCATTAATTTTGGCATAAGAAGAGTTATTCTCATTAATAGTAATTGGAGCAAGATTATTATCAAGAATTTGAACATGGTAAACAAGTTGCATATTAAAAGAATTGTTTTTGTTAATCCAATCATGACTATGACAAGTTTCATAAGGATAATTATAACCTATATCATAGCATTCTTTATAATAATCATCAAAGATCGGAGGCACAGTGTCATCATAAGAAATAGAATAGTTATCTTTCACAGTCGGTTTATCTATGACCATACCATCATTGTTATTAGAAGGAGATGTATCAAGAACATAATGACCAGTAGCAAAAGGATTTTCAAACACCTCTTCCCCAAGCTTAGAGCTTTCTATATCATTATGGGAGGAAGCATGGATAGCACTGACACTATGGCAATTATTATCATTTTCAGAATTAGTTTCCCAGAGATTTGTAATATCAAAAGTAGTGTGCTCATTCAAATCATGATCGCTAATGTATGTAAAGGGCATAGGAAGATCATCGTATTCAGATTCATTATCACAATAATCATTAGGAGCAACATACTTACGGTTACCTAGCGTTATCTCATTCACGCGGGGATACGCCGTTACCTCTTTCTTTTTATTCTCCTTCTTCTTCTTCTTCGTTCCCTTCTTCTTCTTCTTCTTCTTATCTTCCTTCTCCTCGTTCCCTTCTTTAGGAGGAAGAGGCTTGAAGGGTGGCTTGTCCGCATAACCTGATTTACTTTTAGAAACAATAGAAGAAACTTGGGAGGATCCCTCCTTTTCATTAATTAGTTGAAAACACACAGCGGTCCTATCATATTTTGGCAAGGTGTCATCTTCTAAAATATTTTGTATGTAAGTATTTGTATGGCTATTATCAATGCAATAAGAAAGACACCCATGCAGGACATCATCAATATCAAGATCGTTAATATCTAACAAAGAAATTTTCTTGATAACTCTTCACACTTCAAAAATAAGGTAAGTTCATCATGCTGATTAGGAATAATTTCATCATCACAATACAAATTTGCAGCACTCATGGGGTTCGAATTATCATTGGAGGAGCATTGAAAATTAAAATGACCAACTCTATGGCAAAGTTCACAAATAAAAGGATAGAGGGCACACACTTTTTCTCCAAGATCATCTAGAGCCCTAGACCACTTTCTAGTTTTTTCATTCCTATGATGGATACAATATTCTTCCTCAATTTGATTAATTCCACAAGGTCTATGTATTCCACAAAAATTAACATGCTTATAGGAAATAGCATTTTCAGAAGTTTGAACATGTTCATTGCAATCATTAATAACAGTTTCATCCTTCATGCAAGCGTCTTTAAAAGGTTCATGATACTTATCAAAATTCTTCCTAGGCAATTCAATGTGAGAAGCAAAAGCTTTATAAAAATTTGCAACAACTTGAGAGTCAAGACCATAGGTAGCACTCATATTTCGAAATTCATCAGTATTCATAAAAGTTTCAATGCATTCATAATCATAGTTTATACCTGCTTCTTTACCTTTGTCATTCTCCCAATCTTCAGCGTTCTCCTTAATCCGATCAAGAAGGTCCCTTTTAAACTCTTCTTTGTTGCGCGTGAATGATCCAGAACAAGTAGTATCCAGCAAGGTCTTATCTTGAAAAGAAAGTCTTGCATAGAAATTATCAATGATGATATTACCTGGAAGCTCATGATTGGGGCATTTGAGCATTAAAGACTTCAATCTCTCCCATGCTTGGGCAATACTCTCTCCATCATGAGGCCAGAAATTATATATATGGTTTCGATCTTTGTGAATTTCACTTGGAGGATAGAACTTAGAACAAAATAGAGGCATAATATCCTTCCAATCAAGAGAGCGCCCGTCCTTCAGCAGTTTATACCAATGCGCCGCTTTACCAGACAGCGACATAGAGAATAGTTTCTTCTTCACTTCATCCATAGAGATACCTGCACACTTGAATAACCCGCATAATTCATGCAAAAACAGTAAATGATCTCCAGGATGGATAGTTCCATCCCCTTCATAGCGGTTATCCATAACACGTTCAATAATTTTCATAGGGATTTTATATGGAATACTTTTAGTAGATGGATTTAAAATATCACACGCATCATTAGAATTATCGCATATGGGAGATAAAATATTATTAGAGCAAATTTTCTCCCCTAAAGATGGGAAGCTAAAAATATCACAAAAACCAGCTTCCCCAAGCTTAGACTTCTTCATAGCATTAGCAGTAATTGCATTCATACTAATAACATTGCTACTATCATGTAAATAAGGTTCCATAGGTTTTTTAATTTTCGCATCAAACAATTCTAAATTAGGAAAAAGATTAAAAAGCTCACCAAATTTTTTGTTGTTTTCCATTATGCCTAACTAGTGAAAATAAAAACAAGAAACAAAAAGATGCAATTGCAGGATCTAAAGGAAATAGCTTCGAGTACTTACAACGGCGCCGGAAAATAGCTTAGTAGCCGAGATCCGGAGTGTGAGTACCTTTTACCTTTCCTCCCCGGCAACGGCGCGAAAAGTGCTTGATGTCTACGGGTGCTTCTATTCTTGTACACAGGTGTTGGGCCTCCAAGAGCGAGGTTTGTAGAACAGCAGCAAGTTTCCCTTAAGTGGATTACCCAAGGTTTATCGAACTCAGGGAGGAAGAGGTCAAAGTTATCCCTCTCAAGCAACCCTGCAATCACAAAGCAAGAAGTCTCTTGTCCCCAACACACCAAATACACTTGTCGGATGTATAGGTGCACTAGTTCGGCGAAGAGATAGTGAAATACAAGTAATATGGATGAGTATGAGTGGTAATAGCAATCTGAATAAAATATGGCAGCGAGTAAACATGCAACAAAACAGTAAACAAACGGAGATTCGATGCTTGGAAGCAAGGCCCAGGGATCCTGCTTTCACTAGTGGACACTCTCAACAATGATCACATAATAGAACCACTCTACACTCTTTTGTTGGATGATGAACACCACTAATGTGTAGGATTACACGAACCCTCAATGCCGGAGTTAACAAGCTCCACAGATTCGATATTCATGTTTAAGTAACCTTAGAGTGCAAGATAGATCAACATAATTACACCAAGAACTAACATAGCATGCACACTATCACCATCACGCCATGAAGGAGGCATAGATCACGTCAATACTTATCATAGCAATAGTTAACTTCATAATCTACAGAGATCACAATCATAGCCTACACCAAGTACTCACACACATCACCTTTACACACGTGGAGGAGGAATAGAGTACTTTAATAACATCACTAGAGTAGCACATAGATGATATTCAACTAGATCACATAAAGAGAGATGAACCACATAGCTACGGTAGAGCCCCCCCCGGTGAATTACTCCCTCCTCATCATGGAGACAGCGATGGCGGTGAAGATGGCGGTGGAGGCGGCGGTGGAGATGACTCGGGGGCAATTCCCGTCCGGCGGCGTGCCGGAACGGAGACTCTGTCCCCCGAATCTTGATTTCGCGATGGCGGCGGCTACGGAAGGTTTTCTCGGTTTCGTCGAACGTATCGGTGTTTTTAGGTCGAAGTCTTTTATAGGCGAGGCGGAGTCGGAGGGCCGGGGTGCCCACACACAGGGCGCCCCACAGGCGCGCGGGGTGGCGTGTGGGGCCCCACGGCTCCCTCGTCCTTCTCCGTACTCTGAAGCTTCCGGGAATTATAAGGTCTTCGGTCTTGATTTCGTCCGATTCGAAAATATTTCTTTACTAGGATTTCTGAAACCAAAAACAGAGAAAACAGCAACCGGCCTTTCGGCATCTCGTCAATAGGTTAGTTCCGGAAAACGCATAATAATGACATATAATGTGTATAAAACATGTAGGTATCATCAATAAAGTAGCATGGAACATAAGAAATTATAGATACGTTTGGGACGTATCAGCTTGTCACGACATTTTACTTATCTGAAGTTTGATCGTCGGTATCTCCATACCTAGTTCAACCTCGTTACCGATAAGTACTCTTTACTCGTACTGTGATATGATATCCCTTGTGAACCAGTCACATGCTTGCAAGCTAATTAGATATCATTCCACCGAGAGGGCCCAGAGTATATCTATCCGTCATCGTGATGGACAAATCCCACTCTTGATCCATATGCCTCAACTCATACTTTCCGATTACTTAATCCCATCTTTATAACCACCCATTTACGCAGTGGCGTTTGATGTAATCAAAGTACCCTTCCGGTATAAGTGATTTACATGATCTCATGGTCAAAAGCTAGGTTACTATGTATCGAAAGCTTATAGCAAGTTGAACTAAATTACTTGATCTTATGCTACGCTTATTTGGGTGTATGTCCATTATATCATTCACCTAATGACATAACCTTGTTATTAATAACATCCAATGTTCATGATCACGAAACCTTGATCATCTATTAATCAACAAGCTAGTTATACAAGAGGCTTACTAGGGACTCTTGTTGTTTCATAACACACATGTATCAATGTTTCGGTTAATACAATTATAGCATGGTATGCAAACATTTATCATAAACACAAGATATATTATAATAACCATTTTATTATTGCCTCTTGGGCATATCTCCAACACCTGCTTCAAACACTTTACGAAAAAATAGTTCGATCAAACTAATAATCAAGCATGGTACTGAAAAAAAATATCAAAGAGATTTGCGGACACAATATATATATATAGTACTACTTACAGGGTGATCTTTAAATGTAATCTCCGGTTTCCATCTACCCGGAACTGTATTGATCAACCGTTTCCAAGCCCTGCCCGGCAAAGAAAAAATGAGTTAAATGAGTTATTGATTAGTTGATTATATCATCGAATGAGAACGGATGAAATTATCTCTGGAGCAGGGCAGCCATGTTCGCCCATTCCCCATGTTCTTTACGTTTCGAGTCCATGACAAGTACTACTCCTTTGTTAAGCTTAATGATTAGGAGAATATAGTGGAAGCTGCACACGCATAACTCGTCGGATTATTTAGACTTCACATCGAGTAAGCGACATCAAATGTATGTAATAAAATTTAACACTCACTTTAAGTTGTAAGGAAAGAATATTTCCTCTTTGTTTGCTTACTTCTGTAAAAACATTAGCAAGTTGTCCTTTGTGTCCTTGGCGTTCCGTCGAACCGTAACTTCATGAACGGTGTTTGGGTCAATGAACCCGATGTCATAGAGCTTGCCTCTTTTGCATTCGAGCATCTTCATTCTGCATAATATATAGCGTACAAAAACAATATAGTGAGGATATTTTTTAGTGCAAATGAATGAGCTGAGCTATAGAATTAATTACATAAATAAATCACTTACAGGCAGTAGCAACTGATGATAGATTTGTCGAGGGCGTCTTGATTGAATAACTGAAATAGTTCTTCAAACTCAAGGTTTATCTCCTCCTTCCCCAGGAAGTAATGCTCATCTCTAACTGCACCGTGAGGTAGCGTTCAGACTTTCGACAGGCTTGCAGGTACCATTCATGCAACCTTCGCATCTGAGTCCCTAGACGCGCGAGCTGGCCAGGTTTGACGAGATCATGTCCGTATCTATACTTGTTTACGACTTCAGCCATTGGATAGTAATCTTCGTACTGAACATCTGCTCCCTAACCTCTAGCTGTCGTTCGATCATCGATGTCGTCTCTGGATCATCATAGGACTGCACGACGAAGGGGTATGGCGACTGATTTTCCTGTTGTCCGAGCTGGGCAATTTTTTCGCTTTCTCGCTCTAGAGGACTGTCCAAGAGAGCGGTCATAATTACATGCCAACTTAGTTTTATTTGCTCTCATCTCGGCAAAGTGCTTTATTGTATTCGGTAGAGGTGGCGGAGGAGGCGGAGAACGAGCTGGAGGTGACCTGCTTGGCTTCGAACCAGGAAACACAATGTCCTCCTTCAGCCATTGAACAATGGTTCTAAGGGCTTCTACCAGTTCATTGATTTCCCCATCTTCACCTGCAGGTTGCTCAAGGAGCAACGGCTCATATCCTGCCATCACTTCATCCACCATCACAACAGTAGCCATCTTGGACCGGACGGCAATGGTAAGTTCTTGTAGGTAAGAGATTGCCGACCGCCGCCTTCATGGATAGGTTGGCAAATTTTACATGCAACTCACATGGACGGCTCTGTGTGAGATCATCAATGGGGGGTAGCGAGGAGGCTCCATCACCTGTTCATCATTATCCTGCTGAGTGGAAGCCACGTTGCTTTTCCGGTGTTGAGATTGCAGCGGGACGATAGCATCGAGTAATGCAATATCTACATGCTGCCCCTGAGCCATCTGGGTTGTAAGTACTTGGGTTACTTGGGCAACGGTGGCTTGAAGGGCGCTCACAGAATTCTCTAAGGACGCTATGTGGTCTGTTTTCTTTGCCATTCTCCTCGCATGTCTTTTATCAGGAAATATCTTCCTTTTCGGAGGAAAGCCATACTTCCACGGAACGGACCTTCTGTGCCTCGTGTTCGTCTGCCATGTTCTTTGTTCCCAAGGGCGCGTGTCAACTCGCTGTTCTCTCTTTCAGGGTGGAACATCCCCTCCTCCACGTCCCTATGTGCTTGTTCAAGGGCTTGAATGGGGTGCTTCAGATGTTCTTTATTATAGATACACTTCCCTGTTTCTGGGTGCAACCTTCCCCCAATCCCGTAGAACCACTCCTTCGACCGTTCGGTCCAACCGAATGTCCCTATTCGGATCCCTTTGTTGACCAGTTCCGCCTCAGCTGCCTGCCACTTAGGCCGGTTAGCCCTGTAGCCACTTGGACCCGTAATTTGGTGATATTTCTTCAAAGCAACATTTGCCTTATTTGTTGCCGACCTTTTCTTAAATTCTTCTGACTCCGTGGTGTACTTCATGAATTCAGCCCATTGATCTTTTACCTTCTCATAACCTGCATTGAAGTCTGAAGTCTTCTTTTTTCTTGATAAGGTTGTGCAATCTTTTCTTGTGGTGCTTGAATAGTTCGGCCATCTTCATTAGAGCAAAGTCATTGACTGCCTCCTCCATCTGTGCCTTTCTATCGACATTCTCCTCTGGAGGTAGGTTGAAATGTGCCATGAGCTTAGTCAAAAGGCTGCATTTCTCTACATCATCGACATAATGATCTAGTTCAGACTCTCCCTTCGGCTTATGCCATTCTCGAACGGTGATCGGGATGCAGTCCCTAACAAGCACTCTGAATTGACTTATAAATAATTTTGCAGCCTTTTCGGGAGCAGTCGGTTTACCACTCTGATTGATTTCGGTGATGTCGTACTTAACACCGTCGGCCAACTTTTTGGCCGGGCCTCGCTTCGACTTTACAGAAGAATTGCTCGATCCGGAGGGCTAAAAAAAGAAATAATTCATCGTCAATACAAATTAGTTAATGCATCTAGTCAGCAACGGCTTAATTTATATACCTCGGTGATAACTAAGGTTCCATCACCGGAGCCATTATGATCTTCTTCATCACCGGAGCCATCTTCTATTCGCTCAATATTCTCTGCTCCCTCACCGGAATCATTCAAAAAAGTTGCGGTGACATCGTCGCCATCATCCAGAGTACCATTGGCTATAGGTTAGCCATGAATTTTTCTTGGGCTTCGTCTCTGTGTCCGTCCATGGTTTCTACAACGACTTGCAAGTTATAGGAACCATCATATGATCACATATATAGATATTAATTAAGGATAATGCAGAAAACTGAAATTGGAGTTACATATATAGTTATGAATTAAGGATCGATAATTACATATATAGTTATGAATTAAGGATCGATAATGTAGTGCTGGAAGCAGATAGTGCAGTTACATGCATACATTGCTCGGGTCCATTTTTATTTAACCCTAATACATCACTAGAACCTCTCAACGGCGCCGACCGGGTCCTGAGCCACAGGCTGAACACCCAAAGTCAACAATAACAGGATCATAGCTAATGTGAGATTCCCTGCATAACTGACCATCCGCTCCTATACATGGTGTCTAACGCATACAGTAACGGAGAACATGCACGTTCTCCTCTCTAATGCGCCAAGCTAACACCCATTAGGGGCCGGCTCCTCCGAAACGACCGTGGCACATGCGACCTCCACCGAGAAGATCCGGGTCGATGACGGGACCCATTCCGCATCAATGTGCGCGCCCGGAAGATAACACCTCCAGTGCCACCCCGGCGGAGCCAGTCCCGGACCTCCCCCAACAACAACATCTGGTCCAGAACGGTCCCAGACCCTCCACGACGCGGTGGATGCGGCATCGTAGCTACGAAAACTAAATCATATATGTACTAACATAATTAAACAAACATAATATTGTGCTAAATAAAATAACTATATATACATACTACTAATATTTAGTAAGTAAATATTTCTAACTAATACTACTACTAATATTCAGTAAGTAAATATTTCTAACAATTAACTAATATGTCTATCTAAATATTTATACTACTAATATTTAATACTTATGAATATATATTAATAAATATTTATACTAATAATATTTTTATCTAACAAGTATTTGTAACATATAATTTCACTACTTTTTTACTAACAAATATTTCTAACTAATAAAATTTATCTAACAAATATTACTTTTTTCTAACATACAAATATTTCTAACATATAAATTTCACAACTTTCACTAACTATAAATTTCACTACATAAATTTCACTACATATAAATTTTTCTAATATTTCTACTACTAAATTTCACTACACTAATCTAACAAAAAATTCTAACTAATTTTTCTAACTACTACTACTAATTTTACTAACTAATACTACTTTTTAAATAAAAAATAAATACATGCAGCCGGCTGGAGGAGAGGGAGAGGGGGGCTTACCGGAGGAGAGGCGTGGCGGACGGCAGCGTCGGCGAGGCGCATCGACGGCGTGGAGGAGGGCGGCGACGCGGTGAGCGGCGCGGTGGGCGGCGCGGTGGAGGCAACGTGGCGGAGGGCGGCGGCGCACGGAGGGCGGCGCGGAATGTGAGGAGGAGAGGCTGCTGGGCAGTCGGCGACGCGGAATGTGAGGAGAGGTGGCACGGCGGCGGCGGCGGTGGTGGCGCGCGCGGGCGCGTCGGCGACCGGAGACGGCAACTGGCGACATCGGTGCCTCTCTCGCGCGAATGATCTTGTGAGAGACAAGAGGAGCGGTTTATAGGTCAGCCCCTTTGGTCCCGGTTGGTGGCACGAGGTGTTCCACCAACCGGGACCAAAGGCCTATTTTCGGTGGGTTGTTCACGCACAAAATAACCCTTAGTCCCGGTTCGTGAGTAGGACCAAAGGCAAATTTGTATGTGCCTTTTCAAATAATTTTAAATGACATATGATATATCAAAATGTTCAGAAAAGAAATCTCTATGTAATAAAAGTATAATTTATTCATGATAAACATTTAAATATTTACATTCCTTAAGAATATGAATTTAAATAACTTATGAATATGAATTTGAATTTGAATATGAATTTGAATATGAAGTGACCCTGTCAAATAATTTCGTTTCCTGCCTTATTTCAAATCAAAAAATAACATATGGTGGGTAAGTTTCCCGCCAAGACGCCGCGCGGGAAAGTTTCCCGCCACGACGCCTCTATAAATAGCTCCTAACGTCCCCGTCTCCCACCAAGACGCCGCGCGGGAAAGTTTCCCGCCACGACGCCTCTATAAATAGCTCCTACGTCCCCGTCTCCCACTTCACTCACCGAACTCTAGCCCATTTCACAATGCCCCCAAAGCCGCACCCGCCGCTGGTGGAGGTGGACCCGCAGCTCGCCGAGATAGAGGAGTGGGAGGAGCTGCGGCAGCCAGGAGGGCAGCAGCGGATGAGGTGGACCCGCAGCTCGCGGAGATAGAGGAGTGGGAGGAGGCGGCGCTAGCGGCTACCATAGAAGCATTTGAGAGGCAGAGTCTCCAGGAGCTGCATAAGCGGCGGCGTGTGGCGGATCTGGATAGTGAGGAGATGCATAAGCATCATCGTGAGGACGAGCTGTGGCAGGAGATGGCAGCCAGGAGGGCAGCAGCAGAAGAACTAGTCGAAGTCGTTATTTTATTTTAATTTAGTTAATGTATCTAGTTAAATTCCAATAAAGTCGTATTCGTTACTTTGGTTTAAATTTAGTTAACGTATCTAGTTAAATTTCAATAAAGTCGATGTCGGTTGTTTTACTTTAAATTTAGTTTATATACCCCTTTTATCGCGGGTGGGGGCTCAAACCGGGTCAAAAGATGGGGCTTAATCTGGAGGAGGAAGAGGAACCCAGGCTGGTGGCTTCATCGTGGTGACCAGATGATGAGGAGGAGGAAGAAGAAACCAGTGGTGTGAGCATATGGAGGAAGAAGGGTAGCCGAGCGACCATCTAACCTTTAGTCCCGGCTGGTGGGTGCAACTAGGACTAAGGTGGTTTTAGAAGCCATGTAGCAAACTGTCGGCGGGATAAAGACGTGCGGGCAACCATTAGTCCTGGCTGGTGGGTACAACCGGGACTAAAGGTGGTTTTTTGTGTCATCTAACAAAACTGTAGGTGAGATAAGGACTTGTGGGTAACCTTTAGTCCCGGCTGGTGGGTGCAACTGGAACTAAAGCTGTCGACACGATAAGGACCCGTGGGTGGACGCACTGCTCGATGAGATAATGCATGTAGTGCATGACGCCCTGTCGAAGGAACACGACAAAGTAGAAGCGCCCGTGAATATAAAAGGAGCATCGATACGCCATGGCAAGCAGCTCAACAAGCCACCTAGCAGGTAGGGAGAGTTTCATCCCCATGGATGGAGGGAAAGGGTTGGGAAATCTTCCGTGGCGGAACTTCTCGAAGATGTCATTGGTGCACACGCCCTACGGCATCTTCGGAAGTTCCGCCTCGGAAATTTTTTCCTCAAGCCCATGAAATACTCCATCTCCTCTAACAGTGTTGGGGAAAGGGTTGGAAATCTCCCGGTAGCAGAACTTCTCGAAGATGTCGTTGGTGCACACGCCTACGGCATCTTCGGAAGTTCCTTGGAATTTTTCCTGCAAGCCCGTGAAAGACTCCATCTCCTCTAACAGTGTTGGGAAAGGTTGAGAAATCTCCCGTGGCGGAACTTCTCGAAGATGTCGTTGGTGCACACGCCCTACAACATCTTCGGAAGTTCCGCCTCGGAATTTTTTTCCTGCAAGCCCGTGAAAGACTCTTCTCTAACAGTGTTGGGGAAAGGGTTGGGAAATCTCCTATGGCGGAGCTTCTCGAAGATGTCGTTGGTGCACACGCCCTACGGCATCTTCAGAAGCTCCGCCTTGGAAAATTTTCCTGCAAGCCCGTGAATGACTCCATCTCCTCTAACAATGTTGGGGAATCTCCCTATATATATGGTACAAAAATCCAACCATCTCCACTTTTAATATCTTACATACAGGTACATGATTACACAAAAATAAATGGTAAATTGATTGCCATGTTGAGATACTCATTTGTGCCATGAACATTCTACAATTAACTTGATCATGGAGCATCTTCATCATTGAACCTTCTTCGGCCGTAACCATGGAGCATCTTCATCATTTAACTTGATGCTTGGGTCAATGTTCACTGTGAAAGGTGTGGAATTTCATCAAACTTACTATAATCTTCTGACATGTCTGTTTTGTCCTCCACTCCCACGATATTTCTTTTTCCAGAAAGAACTATGTGGCGATTTAGCTCATCGTATGATGTATTCATTTCCTAATGTTTCCTTTTTCTTGGTTTGGTAGACATGTCCTTCACATTGAAAACCTGGGCCACATCCTTGGCTAGGACGAATGGTTCATCTCTATACCCAAGATTGTTGAGATCCACAGTTGTCATTCCATACAACTTGTCTACCTGAACCTCGCCTCCAGTTATGTTGACCCATTTGCACCTAAACAAAGGGACCTTAAAACAAGGTCCATAGTCAAGTTCCCATATCTCCTCTATGTAACCATAATATGTGTCATTTGGGCCTTTGTTGTTTATTGCTTCAAAGCGGACACCACTGTTTTGGTTGGTGCTCTTTTTATCTTGGGCGATCATGTAAAATGTATTCTCATTTATCTCGTACCCTTGGAAAGTCAATACAGTCGAAGATGGTGTCTGGGCCAACAAGTACAACTGATCTCCAACAGTGGTGTCATTCATGAGATGTTTTTGCAACCAACCGCCAAAAGTCGACATGTGTTCACGTGTAATCCAATCGTCCGACTGCCCCGGGTTCTGGGGGCGTACAAAATTCTTGTGTACATTGATATACGGATCCACCAAGGTGGAACTTTGTAGAACTGTGTATGCTTGAGTGAAAGAAATCCCGTCCCTACATATCATTGATTTCCTTCCTAGCGTGCCTTTTCCACTTAGTCTCCCCACATGCCGCGATTCAGGAACACCAATCGACTTAAGGTTAGGAATAAAGTCAACACAGAACTCAATGACGTCCTCTGTTCAATAGCCCTTGGAGATGCTTCTTTCTGGCCTAGCACGGTTATGAACATATTTCTTTAAGACTCCCATGAACCTCTCGAAGGGGAAAATATTGTGTAGAAACACAGGACCAATGGAAATCTCATCGACCAGGTGAACGAGGAGATGCGTCATAATATTTAAGAAGGATGGTGGGAACACCAGCTCAAAACTAACAAGACATTGGACCACATCATTCTGCAACCTCGGTAGAATTTCTGAATTGATTACCTTCTAAGAAATTGCATTGAGGAATGCATTAGCTTCACAAGCGTAAAACATTTTCCGGTAGAGCCCCCTCAATGCATGCAATCCAGGGCTCTGCGTCATTATCATGTGGAAGTCATGAGACTTCAGGTTCTAGAATTTTTTCTCTGCCGTATTTATTATTCCCTTTATATTGGAGGAGAAGCCAGACAGGACCTTGATACTGCTCAGACATTCAAAAAGTATTTCCTTCTCTCCTTTTGTAAGAGTGTAGCTGGAGTAATGACGTCATTTATCTGTCTCATGCAGTTTTTTGGGGTGTTTCATACGTTGTTGGTCCCCCCGTGCTTCTGGTGTATCTTTTGTCTTCCCGTACATGCCCAGGAAGCCTAGCAGGGTCACACAAAGATTCTTTGTCACGTGCATCACATCGATTGAAGAGCGGACCTCTAAGACTTTCCAATAGGGTAGATCCCAAAATATAGATTTCTTATTCCACATGGCCACGTGTCCGGCAGTGTCATTCGGAACATACCGTCCGCCAGGACCCTTTCCAAATATTACTTCTAGATTGACCATACCAAATATATCAGCACCATTATGGTGGGCAGGCTTCTTCTGGTGATCTGCCTCACCGTTGTAATGCTTGCCTTTCTTTCTTACGGGATGGGTATGCCTAAGAAATCGACGATGCCCCACGTACATGACCTTCTTATATTTATCCAAATATTCACCTTCGAGCTCATCTAAACAGTGCGTGCATGCATTGTATCCCTTGTTTGACTGTCCTGAATGTTACCAAGGATAGGCCAATCATTGATGGTTACGAAAAGCAGCGCTTGTACGTCAAATTCCTCCTGCTTGTGCTTGTCCCGCACAGGTACACATGTTATGGACCACAGCTGTAGAAGTTCTTCGAATAATGGCTTCAGGTACACATCAATGTCGTTGCCGGGTTGCTTGGACCTTGTATGAACATGGCATCATAATGAACTTCCGCTTCATGCAAAAGGAGGAAGGTTATAGATACGAGTCACATGTCGAGTGCTATGGCTGTAGCTCTGCTCTCCAAAAGGATTCATGCCATCATTACAGACAAACTCAAATTCCTTGCATCCCTGCAAAGTGGGCCTCTCTATCATTTTCTCTCACTGGGACCCATCAGCGGTGTCTCAACTCTCGTCTTTCTACGGTCTTGTTTGTGCCATCGCAACAACCTAGCGTGCTCTTTATTTATGAACAAACGTTTCGAGCGTGGTATTAGAGCATATTACATTGGCAGGAACCCTCTTCCTGGGCGCTCGCCCTCATCCCCAGAGTCATCTCGTCGATCTTATCAATGCATTGCACACCAGGCATGCATCCAAATTCTCGTACTCACCGCGGAGAGGATGCGGTCATTAATGCATGCATGTATCTTTTGCACATCTAATCCTAGAGCGGACTACGTACTGGCGGGCAATTCGTTACCCCTTGGAAGCTTCTTCTTAATTATTTTCAGCAACTTTTCAAATCCTGAGTCAGTGACACCGTTCTCTGCCTTCCATTGCAACAATTCCAGTGTGCTACCTAGCTTTTTATGGCCATCTTCGCAAGTTGGGTATAACAATTTGTTGTGATCCTCTAACATTTGGTCAAAGTCCAACCTTTACTTTTCAGTTTCACATTCTCTCCTTGCATCAGCAATGGCCCAACCAAGATCATCAACAGGCTCATCTGGTGCCTCTTGATCTTCTGCTTCATTGTCTTCATTGCCTTCTGATGGAAAACAACCCCCGTCTACAGTATCACCGTATTTAGGGAACATGGGATAGCTGTCATCATCCTCTTCTTCTTCATTGTCTTCCATCATAACCCCTCTTTCTCCGTGCTTGGTCCAACAATTGTATTGGGCATGAAACCGGACCGCAACAGGTGGGTGTGAACGGTACTCGAGGAAGAGTAATTTATGACATTCTTACAGTCAACACATGGACAATACATAAAGCCACCATGTTTGTTTGCCTCAGCCACGGCGATAAAATTACTCAGGCCCGAAGTGAACTCGTCAAAGCGTCGGTCAATGTACATCCATTGCCGATTCATATGTATAATATAATTAAGCTTATCAAAAACCATTACAGAATATCATGATTAGTGAAACGATGTATATATATACACACATGCATTTTATCAATGACAGATGGAAGGATAAAGTTGTTAACCTCGATGGAGAACAAAAAAGAAGTTAAGAACTCAAGTTATTTCATCGTGTGAGGGCAAAGCTTGTGCTTGAAAAATGTGTGGAAGGGGCAAGGTATATGTCAGATGGGCACTTGGTCCCAGGCAAACCCTAG
Organism: Lolium multiflorum; assembly: GCA_030979885.1. NCBI lineage: Eukaryota > Viridiplantae > Streptophyta > Magnoliopsida > Poales > Poaceae > Lolium > Lolium multiflorum. Next base: position 144,048,774 of record CM061752.1, read on the forward strand.
GCCTTTGGTCCCATACCAACCGGGATTCATCGGGAACACGCTCTGCTGTGCATTACAATGAAGAGGGCAAAGCAACATACACCCCTCTTCTGCTAAGAAGTGAAAAATTGCTAAGTGTGGATCATACTTGGGTAGGGGCAAGGTATATGTAGGCAGATGAGCACTTGGTCCCAGTTGGTAAGACAAACCGGGACCAAAGGGTAGGCCTTTGGTCCCGGTTGGTAAAGCAAACCGGGACCAAAGGGTCTGCTGCAGCCCCTTTAGTCCAGTTTGTACTACAAACCGGGACCAAAGGCTAGGGCAAGGTCGCTCCGCGCCGAACGAACCGGGACCAATGCCCCCCACTGGTCCTGGCTCGTTTTAAAACCAAGACTATTTCTCCCAGGGGTGCTGGACAAAAGGTCTGTTCTCTACTAGTGGGTTCTAGTTGCAAAGTTTAGTAAGATTGTATTTTTTTCATTTAGGTCATGTAATCACTCTGATTTGCAATATAATGAAAATGCGTTGTTAGCTTATACTGGTCAATGTACAAATCCAAATTAGATCCACCACTAGTGGAAAATGGGGCATCCATCTAAGCCATTGGTACCGGTTCCCTTACGAACCGGTGCCAATGGGGTAATCTGCACCGGTTGGGGGGCTCAGGCGGGCGAGGAGCTCTGGCACCGGTTTGTGAGGGGCTTTCGTACCGGTTCGTGTTAGGAACCGGTACGAAAGGTCTTCGGCCAGAACTCAGACTCGTGGTGGGGCACGGGCAGGACCTTTGGTACCGGTTCGTAACAAGAACCGGTACCAAAGGGTGCCCCCTATATCATCAGTCGCCAGCCCGGCCGTCCCTGGCTGCTGCTTCATCTCATCTCTTCTTCCTCTCACACAAATTTTTTTTGCACCTCTCACACTCCAACAAATCTCTATTTTTTCTCCACTATTTTAACAAGATTAAGGGCATACATCTATCCAAGGGTTAGCAATATCATCCTTTCCTCCGGCGTTCCTAATTTAGCATATTTCTTTGGTAGTTTTAACTCGTACTATTTTTCTAGTGCTAGCAAGGTGTTCGATGAAATGCCTAAGTTAGGGATTTTACTTTTTTATAATCAATTTGAGCTGAAATTATGGTATATTTTGTATGTTTTAATTAGTATCATCCCCATCCTCACTGTCGTCGATCGCCAGCGTCGTCCCCTAGCCGGCACCGTACAACCTCGGTGAGCCTCTTCTTTTTTATAAAAAAACTTAGTTTTATGTGATGAACTTGAATATTAATTAAGTTGGTCACTCATATATCCACGATGTTGTGTAATTAATGATTTTTGATATACATATAAAATGCAGATGAGTCGACAATGGATGTACGGTGACCGGTGCCATCCCGACTTCATTAATGGCATGCATTATTTTCTCAACGTGGCTGAGGCAAACATGCAGTTGAATGGTTTCATCTATTTTCCATGTAGTTCCTGTAAGAATATGACGGATTACTCTACCTCAAAGACCATTCACGTCCACCTGCTGCAGAACGGTTTCATGCCCAGCTATAATTGTTGGACCAAGCACGGAGAAAGAGGGGTTATATTGGAAGACAACAAAGAAGAAGAGGATAGTGACAACTATCCTATGTTCACTAAAGAAGGTGATAGTAGAATGGGGGAAAACGAAGCTGAAGAAGAGCCCTTTTTTGATGAGCCGATTTCTGATGACCCCGATGATGATTTGGGTCGGGCCATTCTTGATGCGAAGATAAGCTGCGGAAGTGAAAAGGAGAGGTTGAAGTTGGAGAAAATGTTAGAGGATCACAAGACACTGTTGTACCCAAATTGCGAAGATGGCCAGAAAAAGCTGGGTACCACGCTGGAATTGCTGCAGTGGAAGGCAGAGAATGGTACTTCTGACAAGGGATTTGAAAAGTTGCTGAAAATAATAAAGAAGATGCTTCAGGGGAGAACGTATTGCCCTCTAGTACGTACGAAGCAAAGAAGGTTGTCTGCCCTCTAGGATTAGAGGTGCAGAAGATACATGCATGCATCAATGACTGCATCCTCTACCGCGGGGAGTACGAGAATTTGAATGCATGCCCGGTATGTAGTGCATTGAGGTATAAGATCAGGCGAGATGACCCTGGCGATGTTGAGGGTGAGTCCACCCCCAGGAAGAGGGTTCCTGCGAAGGTGATGTGGTATGCTCCTATAATACCACGGTTGAAACGTTTAACAAAGAGCATGCCAAGTTGTTGCGATGGCACAAAGAGGACTGTAAGAAAGATTTGAGGATGAGACACCCCGCGTGGTGCTTCGGTGGAGAAAATCGACAGAGAGTTCAAGTCATTTTCGGATGACGCAAGGAACTGATTTGGTCTAAATCAGATGGCTTTAATCCTTTCGGTGACAGGCTCAGTCATAACACCGGCCAGTGACTCTATATATGTATCTAACCTTCCTCCTTGATTGTGCATGAAGCGGAAGTTCATTATGATGCCAGTGCTCATCCAGGGCCCGAGGCAACCCGGCAACGACATTGATGTGTACATGAGGCCATTGGTTGAAGAACTTTTACGGTTGTGGCGTGACGAGGTGTACCTGTGTGGGATGAGCACGAACAAAAGGAATTTAACCTACGGGCGTTGTTGTTTGTAACCATCAATGGTTGGCCTGCTCTTAGTAACATTTCAGGGCAGTCAAACAAGGGATACAATGCATACACACTGTTTAGGTGAGACTGACACTATATATTTGGGAAACAAGAATGTGTACCTAGGGCATCGTCGATTTCTTCCAAAACAACATCACGTAAGAAAAGAGGAAAGCATTTCGGAGGTGAGGCAGATAACCGAACGAAGCCTACCCCACCCTACTGGGGAAGTTATATATGATATGGTGAAGGATTTAAAAGTGATCTTTGGAAAGGGTCCCGGCGGACAATCTGTTCCGCATGTTGACGGACATGTACCCATGTGGAAGAAGAAGTCGATATTTTGGGAGCTACCCTACTGGAAATTCTTAGAGGTTCACTCTGCAATCGACGTGATGCACGTGACGAAAAATCTTTGCGTGAACCTGCTAAACTTCTTGAGCGCTTGCCAGGCACGAGGAGGGCGGCCCGCCTCCTTCGAACTTCAACGAGGCCGACCGTCGGCTGTGGTGGCGCGGCCGGACTCTCCAGGGCGTCATGGCCTACCGTGGCCCCCGCCTACGCTACCCTCAGTCCCACGCGTGCTCTCCCGCCGAGGTTCGACTACCGCGACCCCGATGCCAGCGACGATGATGATGGCGACTACGACGACTACAGTGGCGACTGACACGCGTGAAGCACACGCCCGTTGGGAACCCCAAGTGGAAGGTGTGATGCGTATAGAAGCAAGTTTCCCTCGGTATGAAACCAAGGTTATCGAACCAGTAGGAGTCAAGGAACACGTGAAGGTTGTTGGTGGAGGAGTGTAGTGCGGCGCAACACCGGTGAAACCGGCACCAACGTGGAACCTGCACAACACAATCAAGATACTTTGCCCCAACGTAACAGTGAGGTTGTCAATCTCACCGGCTTGCTGAAAACAAAGGATTAAACATATTGTGTGGAAGATGATGTTTGTTTGCAAAGAACAGTAGAGAACAATGATTGGAAGATTGTATTCAGATGTAAAAGAATGGACAGGGTCCACAGTTCACTAGTGGTGTCTCTCCAATAAGATAAATAACATGCTGGGTGAACAAATTACAGGTGGGCAATTGACAAATAAAGATTCAATACATATCATGATGATTACTGAGATTTAATCGGGCATTACGACAAAGTACATAGACCGCTATCCGGCATGCATCTATGCCTAAATAGTCCACCTTCAGGTTAGCATCCGCACCCCTTCCGGTATTAAGTTGTAAACACAGAGACAATTGCATTAAGTATGGTGCGTAATGTAATCAACACAAATATCCTTAGACAAAGCATTGATGTTTTATCCCTAGTAGCAACAGCACATCCACAACCTTAGAACTTTCTTCATCGTCCCAGATTCAATGGAGGCATGAACCCACTATCGAGCATAAATACCCCTTCTTGGAGTTACAAGTATCAACTTGGCCGAGCCTCTACTAGCAACGGAGAGCATGAAAGAACATAAACAACACATATATGATAGATTGATAATCAACTTGACATAATATTCTATATTCATCGGATCCCACCAAACACAACATGTAGCATTACAAATAGATGATCTTGATCATGTTAGGCAGCTCACAAGATCTAAACAATGATAGCACAAGCGGAGAAGACAACCATCTAGCTACTGCTATGGACCCATAGTCCAAGGATGAACTACTCACGCATCAATCCGGAGGCGGGCATGATGATGTAGAGCCCTCCGGTGATGATTCCCCTCTCCCGGCGGTGCGGACGTCTCTGAATCCCCGAGATGGGATTGGCGGCGGCGTCGTCTCTGGAAGGTTTCGTATCGTGGCTCTCGGTACAGGGGTATTCGCGACAGAAGGCTATAAGTAGGCGGAAGGGTAGGGTTGGAGGCGCGCGAGGGCCCACACCATAAGGCGCGCGGGCCCTGCAGTCGCCGGCCCTGATGGCGCGCCTCGTCGCCCCACTTCGTATCCCTTTCGGTCTTCGGAAGCGTGGAAAAATAAGACCACAGGCATTGATTTCGTCCAATTCGAGAATATTTCCTTTGTAGGATTTAAACCAAAAACAGCAGAAAACAACAACTGGCACTTCGGCATCTTGTTAATAGGTTAGTGCCGGAAAATGCATAATAATGATGTAAAGTATGTATAAAATATGTGAGTATTGTCATAAAAGTAGCATGGAACATAAGAAATTATAGATACGTTTGAGACGTATCAGCGACTACTATAGGGCTAGACACGAGTATGACTGAATGACTCCAACAGTCAAATCTGGCCATGTATCTTAATTTTCAGTTGAGCTATGTACTTTTAATTCGAGTTCAATCGCAATAAAATTTTATTCCCGCCCTTTCTTTCTCGCCTTTTTTCTCCCACGCGCGGCGTCGTGGCGGAAACCCGCGCGACGTCGGGCGGGAAACTTTCCCGCGTGGACGCCGTCGTGGCGGAGTAAAGAAAAGAAATAGAAAAGAAAACGAAAGAAAAGAAATAGAAAAGAAAAAAATAGAAAAATAAATAGAAAAGAAAAAAAAGAAAAAAAGCAATAGAAAAAGAAATAGAAAATAAAAAGAACAAAAACAGGAAAAGAAAAAAAGAAATAGAAAAGAAAGAAAAGCAATAGAAAAAATAAATAGAAAAGAAAAGAAAAAAGAAAAGCAATAGAAAATATAAATAGAAAAGAAAAGAAAAGCAATAGAAAATATAAATAGAAAAGAAAAGAAAAAGAAAAGCAATAGAAAATAATAAATATAAAAGAAAAGAAAAAGAAAAGCAATAGAAAATAATAAATAGAAAATAAATAGAAAATAAAAGAAACAGAAAAGAAAAAAAAACAGAAAAGAAAAAGAAAAGAAAAAAAGAAGAAAAGAAAAAGAAAAGAAAAATAAAAAAGAAAGAAAAAATAAACAAAAAAGAAAAATAAAAAAAAAAAAGAAAATAAAAAGCGCAAAAGAAAAGAAAACGGTAAAACAAAAGTAAAACAAAAATAAAGCCTTTGGCCCGGTTGGTGCCACCAACCGGTACGAAAGACCTTCCGTACCGGTTGGTGGCACCAACCGGTGCCAAAGGGGTTCGGCTCAATTTCACTTGGCCGCGCGGCGAAATCCCAAAATTTCCCCAATTTCCCGCAGACGACGCGCGCGAAGACGAAGCTCCGGCCGCCGCCTGCCTCGCTGCTGCACGGCGCCGCCGCCCTCCCTCGCCTGCCTCCCTTGCCGCACCGCTACAGGTAACCGCGCCGCCGCCCTCCCTTCCCTCGCTCCTGCAAGCCGCCGCGCGCCCTGGTCGCCGCGTCCTCCCTCGCTGTGCCGCCGCGCCGCCCTCCCTCGTCGTCCTCCCTCGTCGGACGCCGCCTGGACGCCCCTTCGCGCACACCGCGCCGCCGCCGCACCGCGACGCCGCATGTTCGACGGAATGCCGACGGCCGAGGCGTGGCGCCCCGTGCCACGCCGGCGGCATGCACTAGATGGCGAGGCGCGCGGCGCCGTGCACGCGGCGGTGCCGTGTGCCGGCAGCGTGGCGAGGTGCGGTTGGCGCCCGTGCCCGCCGGCCGGCGGCGTGCTGCCGGCGGCATGGCGGCGCGCCGGCGCCCATGCGCGGCCGGTGCCGTGTGCGGCAGCGTGGCGGCGCGGGCCGCGGGCTCGCCGGCGGTGGCCCGGCGCGGCCTTTGCTGCGAGCGGTCCGGCGCGGCCTCCCTGCGGCCCAGTCGGGCGCGGTTTTCCTCGGGCCCGGCGCGGCTTCTCGCCCGGCGGCCTTCCGGTCTCGGTGATATGAGGGGACGTTGGCGGGCGTCGACGGCCTCCTTGTTGGGCGGGAGCGGGCGGAAGAGCGCGTAGTCGAGCGGGATGACACCGTTGGAGCGCATGTAGTCGTAGTAGGGTTAGACGTTGAGCATGAGGGGCGCGCCGCCGAGTGTTAGGGTCGAGAAATAGAGAGAAGAATGAGGGGTGGAGGAACGCCGAGTCCGTGGCCGTGGCGCCGCGACATCGAGGAGGAGTGCCAAGTCCGTGGCGGTGCCGAGTCCGTGGCGGTGCAGAGTCCGTGGCGGTGCCGCCGCGACATAGAGTTAGGGTCGAGAAATAGAGAGAAGAGCGGGAGGAGGAGGAGGAGCGCCGAGTGTTAGTGTTAGGGTCAAGAAAAAGAGAAGAGCGAGAGGAGGAGGGGGAACGCCGAGTCCGTGGCTGTGGCGGTCCGTTAGGGTTTGCTTTCTTCATTTCAATTGTTATCCATCTAGCAATCTGTTATATGATCATGACATGATGAATGAAATAATTGCTTTCTTCATTTTGTAGTGACATTGAGGTATGGCGGATGACACCTTCATCCGAGATGAGGATCAAGAAGAAGCGGTGCAGAAATTGATATTTGAGAGTGCCCGTGGGCCTGATGGAGACGACTATTAGTTCCCCGACTTTCTGAACGATTTCGGCGAGGGACTTGAGTCCGAAGAAATTAGAAGAGACAACGAAGTGTCCATAACAAACTCCGCTGAGGTGTATATTTATGTATCAAGTCTATGTTCATCACTAGATGCATTCATTTATTTGTATTGCACTTATTAATGAATAATTTTTCTATTAGCCTTCTGGATCATCGAGCAAGTCTGTTAAAACAAAACGAGGCCCGACACGAATTCTAAAGGGCGAGGGTAGGTTAGCCCTCACGGCATTTAAGGATAATGGTGAACCGGTGCATCCCAAAGAGCACTGCACCAAATTTACAAGTCAAGCTGGAGTTCTTGTTAGGGACCATGTACCGATCAACATTCGAGAGTGCATAAGCCGAAGAAAGCGGAGAATGAAGCTAGTTATGTCAACGACGCGATGAAAAAGTTTCTTTGGGAAACTCTGCTGACACGCTTCAGCCTACCGGAAGACATGACGGAAGGCCAGAAGAATAAAGTCAAGGAATGGACTCTCAAGAAGATGGCCATACAATTCCAGACCTGGAAGAAAAATTTATGGGACAAATATAAGAATGAAGATCCAATATTCGATGATAATCTAGTGAAGATAAAGGATCACTGGCAAGAATTTAAGAGGTATAAGCAATCGTCTACTTTTGTGTCCCGATCGGTCACAAATAAGAAAAATGCTTCAAAGAAGACAATTTGGCATCATATGGGGTCAGGTGGCTACAAGACTGCCATTCCGAGGTGGACATCGTATGAAAATGAACTGGTGGCTGCAGGAATCACTACACAGACATGGGACTGGCCCGAACGGTCCAAGTTCTGGTTGTTCGCGCATGGGGCAGGGTTGGACCCAAAGACATGGCTGATCGTTGCGGAGGGAAAATAGAAGGAAAAGATTGAGGAAATCGTACCAAAGCTTGTAGCTGCAATTGAACAGGTTCGAAAGGGAGAGTACATTCCCGATAGAGAGAATGACGAGCTGACACTCGCTCTGGGGAATCCTGAACACGTTGGACGGGTACGAGCTCGCCCAGGTCTCACCATGAAGGAAGCGTTCCCGGAGTCCGCTGACACTTATAGAAGCCGTTCGCAGAAGAAGAAGAAGGACGCCGACACGTTAAAGGAATTGTTAAATAGGGTCTCGGCGCTTGAGAAAAATCAGTGGCCACCTGATCAGCCGATGTTCCTACAGGATCCTCAAGCCGATGCCGCCCCATCTCAGCGAAGAAGCAGTGTGGGTTCCACGCATCTTGACGGATGTGGAGGAAGCTACCCCGTGGATTATGTCACGGAGAAGACAAATTGCGAGCTCTATATGTTATTCAGGAACGCGTCCGTTAAGGTGGCGGTCGGTTATGTTTACCCAAGTGAAGATGGAGCAACGGACCACCATATGCCCATTCCACTTGGCTGTGTTCGTGTCGGGGTGGATGAAGTTGTTCCGGCTTTTGAAACAGTGGAGCTTGATATTCCTAGAGGTGACGATGAGAAGACACTTGCCGATGTCAAGCACGGTTTCGCTCTATGGCCCAAGAAACACATCGTCCTTCTGCAAAGGCCACCGACTCCTCGTAGCAGTCCATGATGTCTACGTGTGCTTCTATTCTTGTAGACAGTGTTGGGCCTCCAAGAGTAGAGGTTTGTAGAACAGCAGCAAGTTTCCCTTAAGTGAATCACCCATGGTTTATCGAACTCAGGGAGGTAGAGGTCAAAGATATTCCTCTCAAGCAACCTGCAATTAAGATACAAGAAGTCTCTTGTGTCCCAACACACCTAATACACTTGTCGGATGTATAGGTGCACTAGTTTGGCGAAGAGATAGTAAAATGCAAGTGATATGGATGAATATGAGTGGTAATAACAATCTGAAATAAATATGGCAGCAAGCAAACATGTAGCAGAACTTGTTGGAAACCGTGTTTCAATGCTTAGAAACAAGGCCTAGGGATCATACTTTCACTAGTGGACACTCTCAACATTGCAATAATAATTGAATATAAATATAAGCACTTCACTATGCTATTCTGAATTACTCTCTGGCTGGATAACGAACACTAATTCACCGTGTAGGGATGCAAAAGCAAACCTTAAAGATGTATTCCCAAGTACTAATAAACACCACGTTGTCACTTTGAGCATTCATAGGAGGTACTAACACACCACAATTTCATAGAGACATCCAACTCAAATCATAACCCAGTGAACAAGTATTCTGTGAAATATAGCCTAAGAGACCCACACGGTGCACACACTGTCACCTTTACACACGTGGGACAAGGAATCTCCGGAGATCACATAAGTAAAATCCACTTGAATAGCATAACGACATCTAGATTACAAAGCTCATCATATGGATCTCAATCATGTAAGGCAGCTCATGAGATCATTGTATTGAAGTACATGAGAGAGAGATTAACCACATAGCTACCGGTAGAGCCCTCAGCCTCGAGGGAGAACTACTCCTCCTCATCATGGGAGACAGCGGCGGCGATGAAGATGGCGGTGGTGTCGATGGAGATGGCTCAGGGCAATTCCACGTCCCGGCCGCGTGCGAGAGCAGAGACTTCTGTCCCCCGAACTTGACTTGGATGGCGGCGGCTGCGTAACTTTTCTCGTCCGTGGCTTATTCCTCTAGGGTTTTGCCCCTGGAAGACTTTATAGGCGGAAGGGCAGCCTCGGAGGGGTCCCGGGGGGCCCACACCATAGGGGGCCCCCCCTTGGCCGCGCCGCCATGTGGGGTGGGGCCCCCTGGGCTCCCCTCTGGTCCCTCTCTGGCTCTCTGGAAGCTTACGTGGAAAATAGGAAGTATGGCTTTTGTTTCGTCCAATTCCGAGAATATTTCCTGTGTAAGATTTCTTGAACCAAAAACAGCAGAAAACCGGAACTAGCACTTCGGCATCTTGTTAATAGGTTAGTTTCGGAAAATGCATCAAAACATCATAAAGTATGAACAAAACATGTAGGTATTGTCATAAAACTAGCATGGAACATAAGAAATTATAGATACGTTGGAGACGTATCAAGCATCCCTAGGTCCTCGAGTAGATAAACGATAAAAACAATAATTTCGAAGTGACATGAGTACATAATCTTGATCAACATTATTAAATAGGTATGAGATAAGTGATTCGAAGCAATAGATTGCTAACAAAGAGATAATGACTAAAAACCTGAATCATATATCAATACTTTTCATGAATAGTACTTTCAAGACAAGTATCAAAAATACTTGCATAAGAGCTAACTCATAAAGCAATAGATTCAAAGTAAGAGGTTTCGAAGCAACACAAAGGATGATTAAGTTTCAGCAATTGCTTTCAACTTGTAACATGTATATCTCATGGATAATTGTCAACATAAAGTAATATAACAAGTGCAATAAGTAAACATGTAAGAATCAATGCACACAGTTGACACAAGTGTTTGCTTCTAAGATAAAAGAAGTAGGTAAACTGAATCAACATAAAGTAAAAGAAAGGCCCTTCGCAGAGGGAAGCATGGATTACTATTTTTGTGCTAGAGCTTTTATTTTGAAAACATAGAAACAATTTTGTCAACGGTAGTAATAATTCATATGTGTTATGCATAAAACTTCCTACAAGTTGCAAGCCTCATGCATCGAATACCAATAGTGTTCGCACCTTGTCCTAATTAGCTTGGATTTACATGGATTATCATTGCATAACATATGTTTCAACCAAGTGTCACAAAGGGGTACCTCTATGCCACCTGTACAAAGGTCCAAGGAGATAAATCGCATTTGATTTCTCATTTTTGATAGATCTCAACTAAGGACATCCATACCGGGACAACATAGAAAACAGATAATGGACTCCTCTTTAATGCTTAAGCATTCAACAACAGATAATATTCTCATAAGAGATTGAGGATTAATGTCCAAGCTGAAAACTTCCACCATGATACATGGCTTTGGTTGGCGGCCCAATGTTCTTCTCTAACAATATGCATACTCAAACCATTTAATCATGATAAATCACTTACTTCAGACAAGACGAACATGCATAGCAACTCACATGATATTCAACAAAGGTGTAAAAAGTTGATGGCGTCCCCAGAAACATGGTTACCGCTCAACAAGCAACTTATAAGAACTAAGATACATAGCTACATATTCATCACCACAATAGTTTTTAGGCTATTTTCCCATGAGCTATATATTGCAAAGACAAAGGAATGAAATTTTAAAGGTAACACTCAAGTAATTTACTTTGGAATGGCAGAAAAATACCACATATAGGTAGTTATGGTGGACACAAATGGCATGGGTTTTGGCTCAAGGTGTTTGGATGCACGAGAAGCATTTCCTCTCAGTACAAGGCTTAGGCTAGCAAGGTTGTTTGAAGCAAACACAAGTATGAACATGTATAGCAAAACTTACACAAGAACATATTGCAAGCATTATAAGACTCTACACTGTCTTCCTTGTTGTTCAAACACTTTTACCAGAAAATATCTAGACCTTAGAGAGACCAATCATGCAAACCAAATTTCAACAAGCTCTACGGTAGTTCTCCACTAATAGATTTAAACTACATGATGCAAGAGCTTAAACATGATCTATGAGAGCTCAAAACAATTGCCAAGTATCAAATTATTCAAGACAATATACCAACTACCACATGAAGCATTTTCTGTTTCCAACCAAATAGCAATCAACGAAGCAGTTTTCAGCCTTCCCCATGAACAATAAAGCAAAACTAAGAACACAAGTGTTCAAATGAAAAAGCGGAGCGTGTCTCTCTCCCACACAAGCATGGTAGGATCCGATTTATTCAGAGAATGAAAATAACAAAACGAAAATGAAAGCACACAGACGCTCCAAGTAAAGTACATAAGATGTGTGGAATAAAAATATAGTTTCACTAGAAGTGACCTAATAAGTTGTCGATGAAGAAGGGGATGCCTTGGGCATCCCCATGCTTAGATGCTTGAGTCTTCTTGAAATATGCAGGGATGAACCACGGGGCATCCCCAAGCTTAGACTTTTCACTCTTCTTGATCATATTATATCACCCTCTTCTCTTGACCCTTGAAAACTTCATCCACACCAAACTTTATGCAAACTCATTAGAGGGTTAGTGCATAATCAAAAATTCACATGTTCAGAGGTGACATAATCATTCTTAACACTTCTAGACATTGCCCAAAGCTACTGAAAGTTAATGGAACAAGGAAATCCATTCAACATAGCAAAAGAGACAATGCGAAATAAAAAGGCAGAATCTGTCAAAACAGAACAGTCCGTAAAGACGAATTTTTGTGAGGCACTTAACTTGCACAGATGGAAAAACTCAAAACTAATGAAAGTTGTGTACATATCTGAGGATCATGCATGTAAATTGGCATATTTTTTTGATTCTTCTACAGAGAGAAGGACGCGAATTTGTGACAGACAGCAAATCTGTTTCTGCGCAGAAATCCAAATCTAGTATCAATCTTCTATCAGAGACTTTACTTGGCACAACAATACTTGAAAATAAAGATAAGGAGAGGTTGCTACAGTAGTAACAACTTCCAAGACACAACAAAACAGTAGCAAAATAAAATCATGGGTTATCTCCCAAGAAGTGCTTTCTTTATAGCCATTAAGATGGGCTCAGTAATTTTAATGATGCTCTCATGAAAATAGAAAATGAAGCAAAAGGAGCATCAAGAAGCAAATTCAAAACGCATTTAAGCCTAACCCACTTCCTATGAAAAGGAATCTTGTACACAAATAAATTCATGAAGAACAAAGTGACAAGCATAGGAAGATAAAACACGAGTAACTTCAAGATTCTCAACATAGATATTATTAAGATGCATATAACCATGTTTCCCTCTCTCATAATAACTTTCAGTAGCATCATGAACAAACTCAACAATATAACTATCACATACAACATTCTTGTCATGAGCTACATGCATAAAATTATTACTCTCCACATAAGCATAATCATTACTATTAATTGTAGTGGGAGCAAATTCAATAAAATAGCTATCATTATTCTCATCACCATAATCATCATATATAGGAGGCATATTGTAATCATAATTAATTTTCTCCTCAATAGTAGGTGGACTGAAAATATCATATTCATCATTGTAAACATCATATATAGGAGGTAAAGTATCATCAAAGTAAATTTTCTCTTCCATGCTTGGGGGACTAAAAAATATCACAACCAGCTTCCCCAAGCTTAAATTATTCCATAGCATTAGCAATAATAGTGTTCAAAGAGTTCATGCTAATAACATTGCTAGAACTATTTTACAGACAAAGTTCCATGGGTTTTTTAATTTTCTCTTCAAACACATCATGTCCTAATTCAAGATAAATACTATAAGGATCTCTAATTTTGTTGTTGTTTTCCATTAAGCCTAACTAGTGAAAATAAAAACAAGAAAAAAGATAAAATTGCAGAATCTAAAGGAGATACCTTGAGCACTCACACAGCAACAGTGCTAGGAAATAGCTTAGTAGTCGGAGGATGTGAATACCTTTTACCTTACCTCCCCGGCAACGGCGCCAGAAAATAGCTTGATGTCTACGTGTGCTTCTATTCTTGTAGACAGTGTTGGGCCTCCAAGAGTAGAGGTTTGTAGACAGCAGCAAGTTTCCCTTAAGTGAATCACCCAAGGTTTATCGAACTGGAGGTAGAGGTCAAAGATATTCCTCTCAAGCAACCCTGCAATTAAGATACAGAAGTCTCTTGTGTCCCCAACACACCTAATACACTTGTCAGATGTATAGGTGCACTAGTTCGGCGAAGAGATAGTAAAATGCAAGTGATATGGATGAATATGAGTGTTAATAACAATCTGAAATAAATATGGCAGCAAGCAAACATGTAGCAGAACTTGTTGGAAACGGTGTTTCAATGCTTAGAAACAAGGCCTAGGGATCATACTTTCACTAGTGGACACTCTCAACATTGCAATAATAATTGAATATAAATATAAACACTTCACTATGCTATTCTGAATTACTCTCTGGCTGGATAACGAACACTAATTCACCGTGTAGGGATGCAAAAGCAAACCTTAAAGATGTATTCCCAAGTACTAATAAACACCCCACGCTGTCACTTTGAGCATTCATAGGAGGTACTAACACACCACAATTTCATAGAGACATCCAACTCAAATCATAACCCGTGAACAAGTATTCTGTGAAATATAGCCTAAGAGACCCACACGGTGCACACACTGTCACCTTTACACACGTGGGACAAGGAGTCTCCGGAGATCACATAAGTAAAATCCACTTGAATAGCATAACGACATCTAGATTATGGATCTCAATCATGTAAGGCAGCTCATGAGATCATTGTATTGAAGTACATGAGAGAGAGATTAACCACATAGCTACCGGTAGAGCCTTTAGCCTCGGGAGAACTACTCCCTCCTCATCATGGGAGACAGGCGGCGATGAAGATGGCGGTGGTGTCGATGGAGATGGCTCCGGAGGCAATTCCCCGTCCCGGCGGCGTGCCGGAACAGAGACTTCTGTCCCCCAAACTTGACTTCGCGATGGCGGCGGCTGCGTAACTTTTCTCGTCCCGTGGCTTATTCCTCTAGGGTTTTTGCCCCTGGAAGACTTTATAGGCGGAAGGGCAGCCTCGGAAGGTCCGGGGGCCACACCATAGGGGGCGCCCCCCTTTGCAGCGCCGCCATGTGGGGTGGGCCGCCAGGCTCCCCTCTGGTCCCTCTGGCTCTCTGGAAGCTTCCGTGGAAAATAGGAAGTATGGCTTTTGTTTCGTCCAATTCCGAGAATATTTCCTGTGTAAGATTTGGAACCAAAAACAGCGAAAACGGAACTGGCACTTCGGCATCTCGTTAATAGGTTAGTTCCGGAAACCGCATCAAAACATCATAAAGTGTGAACAAAACATGTAGGTATTGTCATAAAACTAGCATGGAACATAAGAAATTATAGATACGTTGGAGACGTATCAAGCATCCCCAAGCTTAGTTCCTACTCGCCTCGAGTAGGTAAACGATAAAAACAATAATTTCTGAAGTGGAATGCTACCATCATAATCTTGATCAACATTATTGTAAAGCATATGAGGTGAATGAAGTGATTCGAAGCAATAGATTGCTAACAAAGAGATAATGACTAAACAACTGAATCATATAGCAAAACTTTTCATGAATAGTACTTTCAAGACAAGTATCAAAAGACTTGCATAAGAGCTAACTCATAAAGCAATAGATTCAAAGTAAGAGGTTTCGAAGCAACACAAAGGATGATTAAGTTTCAGCAATTGCTTTCAACTTGTAACATGTATATCTCATGGATAATTGTTAACATAAAGTAATATAACAAGTGCAATAAGTAAACATGTAAGAATCAATGCACACAGTTGACACAAGTGTTTGCTTCTAAGATAGAAAGAAGTAGGTAAACTGACTCAACATAAAGTAAAAGAAAGGCCCTTCGCAGAGGGAAGCATGGATTACTATTTTTGTGCTAGAGCTTTTATTTTGAAAACATAGAAACAATTTTGTCAACGGTAGTAATAATTCATATGTGTTATGCATAAAACTTCCTACAAGTTGCAAGCCTCATGCATCAAATACCAATAGTGTTCACACCTTGTCCTAATTAGCTTGGATTTACATGGATTATCATTGCATAACATATGTTTCAACCAAGTGTCGCAAAGGGGTACCTCTATGCCGCCTAAGAAGAGATCTAGAAAGGAGAAACCACTGCCGCCTATTGAGAAGTTACATTGGGAAAAAACTCCCGAGGAAAACCAAGAAGCCGTTGAGTCCCAGCTGAGGGCCTTTTTTGCTAAGAAAGAGCCAGAGATACCTTTTGAGAAGACACTAGATCCGGTGAAGGTTTATCGTACAGTCGAGAATCTATATAACCCTGAACCATCGCCACCATCTGAGTATAGGCGTTCTATTGAAAGGTCGTATGATGATATGATGGAGGCGAAAAACCCCACTACCAGCTCGGGTATCAAGGAGATAAAAGGGATACACCAAGTCTACCAGCTCGGACAACAACCCGTTAAATCGGTGCCCCCTCTCAAGGTGTTTGACGAGAAGGCCGTTCAAAGTTCTCGACAAATCTCAACCGATTACGCCATGGCTAAGGTAGTATATAAATATGTTCAAGGGAAAGATTTGGTCGAGAATCTCAGGAAGCTACCAACAAGTATGCGTAACTTGCATATGTGGTACGGTGTTGCCACAAAGGGAGGGATCGAGACTATCATGGTGCGAGTTAAGGAAGAGCACTACTTCCAAGAATACTCTGTGAGCGTTGACCTGCGAGCTTTTCCAGTTATACAATCTTCGGGCCCTCGACAAATCTATCATCAGTTGCTATTGTCTGTAAGTGATTTATTTATATAATTTGAGAAGTCTTTAGCTCAGTCCTTGATTATCTGCAAATTATAATCTTTTGTGCGCTATGTTATGCAGATCGAACATGCTCGAATGCAAAAGGGATGAAATCACGGATATTGGGTTCATTGACCCGGACACAATGCATGTCAGGACCATAGAAGAACCCCTCTATAACAGGGATACACCGGAGACTTTGCTAAGGTTTTTGAAGCGACAACGTGACAAAAAGACAATACTTTGGCCTTACAACTTCAAGTGAGTGTTACTCTCTTATAACACATTCTATTTTGCTCACCATATGTTAAAATATTAACTGATGACTTATATATATGACACTACATATTTAAACGTGCGCAGGTTTCACTTTATTCTTATCGTCATTAAAATGTACAAAGGATAAGTTGAAGTCTTTGACTCACTAACCAAAGAGCCTATACTATACAAGTCTTGTTTTCTTATGCTCAAAAGGTAATTCAAATTCTTATCGGTTTTTTTGTTAGTTTCCTGATATCAACTGATTGATAACTCTTTTGTGCATTTTCTTTTGTCGGGCAGCGTATGGGAAACTTTCATCAAGGAAGATCAGTCCTTTCAATGGGCACCGAAGCTGACATGGCGTGCGAACAAAGTAAGTAATACTACCTAGGTCCACACACCTTTATCATACTTCATTATTGTTTGACTGAATTATATTCTTGTACAGAAATGAAACAACCAAAGGGGACTGATCTATGTGGATACTACGTTTGCAAGTACATCTACAGAATTGTCAGCGAGAGAGCGAATAATGAAAGAAATAAAGAGGTACGAAAACAATATTCACAAATTTATTTTCTTACCATAAGTTGTGCTGAGTTTCAGTAATAATTGTTTGATTTTGTGATTTGATATATACATATATATACACACACACATAGCTCATGTATTCATTTGTATCTTATTCTTTTACAGTTGAGAAGAAAGCGGGAGAAGATCACAATCGAGGAGCGCTTCAAAGCAATCGGCGAGGAATTGGCGGGATTTTTCCTTCGGGAAGTCATACCACCATCCGGAGAGTACCACTATGCATAAAGGTCTTCTTCAGCTCCTCGATTGTTTTGTGTGTATATATAGTTTGAATCGGAGCGTACCACTATGGTACATGTGTAATAGATCGATCTTCATGCATGTACTACTTAATTCTGGTGCATCGACTTGATATGCATCGGAGAGTACTACTTATGCAATTACATGTGTGTTATATTATATGCACCAACTTGATATGCATCACATTGATCTTCATGTACTACGTAAACCCAAACGCGTTTCCGGTGCATCGACACGATATGAAACGCTCTGATACCCCTAAACCCCTGCAAAAACCCTAAACCCTGAATTCTCTGCCGCGGTAGAGATTCATGCATATTTCCTGCCGCGGTAGCCAACCTTTGGTACCGGTTTGTGTACCAAAGCTCCCTCGCCGTGCGCTCTCCTGGGCGCCCACGTGGAGGCCCATTAACACCGGTTCGTAAGGAACCGGTACGAAAGGGTGGGGGCCTTTTGCACCGAATGTTTTATACCGGTTGCGAAACCGGTGCAAATGGCCCTCTAGAACCGGTATAGATGCGCGTTTTTCTACTAGTGCACCGCCAGCTAGCCAGGCCCACCTGGCCTTTTCTAATTTAACCAGCACCAGCAATGAGTGGCACACCTATGGATATAGTATAGTGCGCCACTGGTATACAAGTGGCAAATTAGGAGGTGCGCCATTGGTAATTGTTACCAGTGGCACGCTTTTAGTGGCGCATCACAGGTGCACCATTGATAAGAAAAATAGGTGCACCACTGGTAGTTATTTTTCTAGTAGTGAATCGTGCTTCAGTTTAAGATATGTTCTTCATGAACAAGATGCGTCTCAAAGTTGTGATTACATTCCGCGTCCGGTTCGTACTATCGTCGACTATTTAAACATCTATTTTTTCATGTTTGGAGCTTTTTTCGACGAATTTTGTCAAATCCATTGCACCCAAACAACCATTTGATATTTCTTTCAGAGAGTAGCTTCATCTCTCAGTTTCACACAGCTTTTGTATTCTATGTTTTTGGTTTTGACATTCATAGATGAGTAGGTCAACAACTCCGTATGGTGTATTAATGTATTAGGGAGATGTATATCTACTCATCTACAACTGTCAAAACGGAAAACCTAAAACATGTAGGTTCTGTGAAATGGTGAGATGAAGCTACTCTTCGAGTGAAATTTCAAACGGTCGACTGTGTGGGATGAATTTTACAAAGTTCATCCAAAAAATATGCAATTATGAACAAGAAATTGGCATTCAAAAATCAGTGAAACTAGGTAGAGTTCGGGAATGGATTTGCAACGTTGAGGCCACTACTAGAAAACAGGCTATCAATGGCGCACCAGTTTTTGCTATCAGTGACGCACGGTGCGCCACTAATATCACGCCACTGCTAACTGTTAGCAGTGGCACACCACTAGTGCACCACTACTAATCCAAATACCAGTAGAGCACTAGGTGATGTGCCACTACTAACAATACACGTGCGCCACTATAGCCTTGAGCAGTGCGCCACAACTAGCATCACATGCGCTAGCTAACAGTAGTAGGGAAACAAAAAAAAAGGCAAGTGCACCACCACTACCATTCTCGTGCGCCACTGTTAACCATGGTTGGAAGCAAACAAAATTATGTAGGACATGTCGTCCTGCTGATACTGTCCTGGTAATAACATCACACTAATTAGTTTATTTACAGAGGAGTTAAAATAAATTTACAATGAATATTTATAGTAAACACCCTAAAAACAAAAAATGAAAAGCAATCAAGTCCCGCAGGAAACCGCCTCGCCACCCGAGACCCTTGTCCCTGCCACTGCTACTGCCCGTCGACGAGCTCCTCTCCGCCGCACCTGTGCTCCTCAACATGGATGGCGACGGTTGGATCTGGCCGCTCGACGGTTGGATTGCGACCCGGACCGCTCGATCTGGTGGACTGGAGGCCTCCAGGGGACCGTCGTGTCCACGTGATGCAGAGAAAGGAGGCCCCGCCGCCGGCCTAGCAGGGTGGTGGCCGGAGACCAGAGATGCAGGATTTAGGGGCCGTCGGAGACCAGAGACCGCCGGCCTGCTACCTTGTAGAACTGCCTGCAGAGGGACTCGTCCCGGAGGAGCTTGTAGGAGCCGGCGCAGCTCTGGAAGTCGGCGGTGGTGTTGGGGTCGTTCGGGCGCTTGTCGGGGTGGCGCAGCCGCGACTGCGCGCGGTACGCCTTCTCGATCTGCTCCACGCTCAGCGCCGCGCCCGTCGCCGCCATGGGGGAGGCGAGGTTGAGGCCCCTTCGACGGCGCGGGGGGTGCCGACGGGACCAGGGAGGGTCGGCGCGTCGAGGGCTAACCCTAGAACGCGCGGAGCGGGTGGATTTGGCGGTGGCCGGAGGCGGGCGAAAGGAGGACGGTGGTGGCCAGTGGTGGCCGGAGGCGGGGTAGAAGAGGGAGAGAGAAAGTGGATCTGGGGAGTGAGTGCGTGCAGTGGGGAGTGCGTTGGGGCAGAAGGGGGAGAGAGAAAGTGGATCTGGGGTAGAAGGGTTGGGGCCTTGGGGGAGAAAACGAGAAATATGTGCGGTGGTGCGCGTGGTGCGGTGCCATGTGCGTGCGGTGGGGACGTGCGCGGGGCCGGTGTGGAGGTATGTGCGGTGGTCGGTGGCGCACCATATCTAGTGCGCCATTGATACTCCAGCACAGTGGCGCATCAAATATAGGTGCGCCATTGCTAATAGCAATAGCGCACCTATATTTGGTGCGCCACTGCTAACTTTAGACAATTTATAACTTAGTTTCAGAATTAGTAGTGGTGCATGACTAAACTAGTGCGCCATTGGTAATTTACTACTAGTGAAGCACCACTTTTTCCTGTGTAGTGGTGCGCCACTGCTAGCAATCTTACGGCTATACCTTTTTCTAGTAGTGGGCGCATCTTTTTCATGTATACCTTATCTCAAATCGAAGGACAATTGTGTAGATCAGAGGAGGATTAGGATCAACTAGATTAGGAGCAAGGTTAAGCGCATAAGCAAGCATGCCTACAACGCTTGGGCGGCTGGAAACACACAAGCATGTCTCGCAGGCCAACTTTTTGGTATTTGAGATTTTTAAAGTATGTGTTGTGTAGGGAAGAATTTTCACTTCGGTAAACAAATGGGTAATTTTCTTCTTCCTAGAGCCAAGAAACGGCTCCGCGAGTAACCAATCAGACCATTGGTTTATGCAGGGAGGGTGCCCTCGGGATGTTGATCTGGCGCAGCTGTGCTCTTAAGCTTTTAATATATTGTTCTCCCTCGGTTCTATTTTAGTCTACATCTTGCGTTAATTATTTATTCCATGTTATTCTATATTTTAGCTTTGTAATTAACACCAACACAGAAACACACGCATATCGTTTATCTCATTGTAGCTTTAATTGGATGAAAGCAGAAAATGACTTAATAGTTGGTCATAAAAATTTGTAGAATGTAGATCTTTACTATTATATTAGAGTTGGGGATGGTGGCCACTTTGACATCAAACATTCGGAAGATCCCAGCCGTTCATTATCACATCCAGCGTCAAATCACATATAGCATCAATCACACAAACGTAAGGAAACAGACCCATTCAGCATCAAAGATATTTACAAATCACGTTCATAAGGAATCAAACACATTCAGCATCAATCAAGAAAAACAATCTCGCTACCATCAATCAAGGATATTTACAAATCACGTTCATAAGAAAACAAACATATTCAGCATCAATCAAGAATTTTTTTTTACTATTATATTGAAGTTGGGGATGGTGGTCACTTTGACATCAAACATTCGGAAGATCCCAGCCGTTCATTATCACATCCAGCGTCAAATCACATCTAGCGTCAATAACACAAACGTAAGGAAACAGACCCATTCAGCATCAATGATATTTACAAATCACGTTCATAAGGAATCAAACCCATCCAGCGTCAATCAAGAAAAAAATCTGGCTACCATCAATCAAGGATATTTACAAATCACGTTCATAAGAAAATTAACCCATTCAGCATCAATCAAGAAAAAAAAATCTGGCTACCAACTCATTGTTTTCCTTCCCTCTTTAGCGCTAATCCCGCTGCCAAATCAATCGAACCGTCATACAAGAAACAGAATCATCTCCGCCCTTGACAGTGGAGAGTATCGTCGCCTCCTATGGCTTCGGGTCCTCCTAACCTCTTCCTCTCCCTCTCCCTCTGCCCGCCTTCTCCTCTCCAGACACCTCTCCATCTTTCACCGCCTCTACTCTTGTAACTGACGCTCCGGCGCTGTTGCGGGGATCTCCACTAAATTCTCCTCCACGGTGTGGCGGTGCAACAAGAGGAGGATGACGACAGCGATGAGGAGAGACGCGGGCTCAAGCCGTCGCCGATGTCCTATACTGCGCCAGTCATGCATCGGGTTCAGCCATCACCAAACGTTTAGGAATTTTAGATTTAACTGAAATTCATCATGTTGTCGCAATCTATTGTATTTAATCCCGTTCATTTTTCCTTCTTTGCAGGTAGGAATTTGGGACATGGAAGAAAACATACTATCTAAACATGATTGTCTTTCCAATTCCGTTCGCCAAAGGTGTATAGATTTTAGTTTCTGGTTACCTGTAGTCAATAATTGTCTCTTTTTTAAGACATGACCATTAGTTATTAGCAAGCATGGCCGGACATTAGTTAGAAAACATAAGCTAAAACGATAGTTTATTTTTACACTTTTCCACTTTATAGAATTCTGAAACACAAGACAAATATTTTGGCATACATTTGAAATAAAATTGTTGTCACACCTAAGAATGGAAAGCCTCGCCGGGCAATGCCAAGAGAGATTGAGAAACTGCTAATCAGTTATTCCCACCGCCCAAATGCTTATATTTCTACAGTTTTGTTGTCATATATATTATAGAGATGAACCTAACAAGCTGAGTTGTTTGAACCTTGGTGACCACAGCTGGCGGTTGATCATGTCACGAAGCTTGTGCCTACTAATATGTATATGTTATGTTGAAGTTTCGAGAACATATGTATGCCTTGCGCCCTCAATTTGATATTTATCTTTCATTGACATGAGAATTAAGAAGGTTCCAATGTGTATTTCACATGTTGGAATGTTCAGTTAGAAGTCCAGTTCCATAAGCTAACATTTTTTTTTTTCAAATTCTATTATGGTGCAGAGACACCCTCATTTCTCCAAAACTGAGATGATACTGCAGAAGATGTGACCAAATATCCAGATTTGAATTTCCTGTTGTTTTTATTAAAGCAATCTTTTCCCAAGGTTGATGGATTTGCTAGCCTGAAGAGATTACATGAGGTGATGGTGAAGGTAATACATCATTGCTCTATAAATTAGATCCCTTGTCTTACAATACTACTGAAGTTCTAAAAATAAGCCTCTGAGCTAACAATGAATTTATACGCAGTGAAGGCATAATAACAACCCAAGACACCATTGAACTTGCGTAGACAATTTATTTCTCCAGTGTGGTGTGTCTGCTCTCTTACGAGAATAGACTATTTGGTTCATTGTGTTGTACTTCCTCCGTCCAAAAAAGAGTGTAGAAGATTTTTCTCAATTCGAATGTATCTATACACTAAAAAGTGTCTAAATACATCAAAATTCAGACGAACTTACATCATACTTTTATAGATAGAGGTAGTACATTTTCTGCTCTTTTGTTTTCTGTGTATAGGGGACACATGTGCTTCAACAAGGCCAAAGAGAAGGTTATGTCAAAAAAGTGTGCTGGAGGGGCTCAACATGTTAAAATGTATTAAGAACACGTCGGTGATTGACTCATGTATGTTTGCATTATTTTGCATTTAATTAGAATGGACGAGCTGTAGATTTGCAAAAGTATCTTCGGTCTCTTGAGGTACTCTTCTAACATTAACTTTCAATTTCGGTTTTAGCTTTCCAGAGGTATTCACTAATGAATAATTTATGAATTGAGCATTTGGCACCAATGTGTTGATGAGCTAGCTAACTTGTCTATGATATTTGATAAGTGTAGCTATATTTTTTGGGATTTAAGACTTGTTATTCCGAACTCACCATGTAACGATGAGACATCCATCCGCAAGAATGTGTCTTAGCTATTAACCATAACAACGAGGCACTCATCCAGGGAGGCATTTTTTTTAAAATTAGGCTCTCATGGAATGGTAAAGAATTGGTTCATCCAATATGCACGGTGGATATTCTACGTTGCACATTTTTATTTTTTCCATATTAAATACACAAGCGAATGACAAGTATTGTTGTGCGGGATGGTTATGAGCTGCTGAAAAATTATTTGGTACACTTTTCTCAAGTATCATAAAAATTAAGCAGAAGAAAAAATATCTAACATTATACGACAATATCTAATAAGCACCGAGGAGTAGATATAAGGTAATAAAAATAATAATTAGTCTAGTGCTTATTTCATATTCAAACGGTGTCAATTGTATTGGTTTTCAAAAAATACTTCAAACGAGGTAAAATCTTATAGGTTTTAATAATATATTGTCGTGGTATTCTCATATACGTAATTTTTTCATGTAGTGTATGGACATATTGCGAGAGAAAATAGAGGCCGTAGCAACGCACGGGCATTCAATCTTTACTATTATATTAGAGTTGGGGATGGTGGCCACTTTGACACCAAACATTCGGAAGATCCCAGCCATTCATTATCACATCCAGCGTCAAATCACATCTAGCGCAATCACACAAACTCAAGGAAACAGACCCATTCAGCATCAAAGATATTTACAAATCACGTTCATAAGAAATCAAACCCATTCAGCATCAATCAAGAAAAACAATCTGGCTACCATTAATCAAGGATATTTACAAATCACGTTCATAAGAAAACAAACCCATTCAACATCAATCAAGAAAAAAATCTTTACTATTATATTGGAATTGGGGATGGTGGTCACTTTGACATCAAACATTCGGAAGATCTCAGCCGTTCATTATCACATCCAGCGTCAAATCACATCTAGCGTCAATCACACAAACGTAAGGAAACAGACCCATTCAGCATCAATGATATTTACAAATCACGTTCATAAGGAATCAAACCCATTCAGCATCAATCAAGAAAAAAAATCTGGCTACCAAATCATTGTTTTCCTTCCCTCTTTAGCGCTAATCTCGCTGCCAAATCAATCAAACCGTCATACAAGAAACAGAATCATCTCCGCCCTTGACAGTGGAGAGTCTCGTCGCCTCCTGTGGCTTCCGGTCCTCCTAACCTCTTCCTCTCCCTCTCCCTCTGCCCGCCTTCTCCTCTCCGGACACCTCTCCATCTTTCACCACCTCTGCTCTTGTAACTAACGCTCCGACGCTGTTGCGGGGATCTCCTCTAAATTCTCCTCCACGGTGCGGCGGTGCACCAAGAGGAGGACGATGACAGCGATGAGGAGAGACGCAGGCTCAAGCCATCGCCGATGTCCTATACTGCGCCAGTCATGCATCACCAAACGTTTAGGAATTTCAGATTTAACTGAAATTCAGCATGTTGTCGCGATCTATTGTATTTAATCCCGTTCATTTTTCCTTCTTTGCAGGTAGGAATTTGGGACATGGAAGAAAACAGACTATCTAAACATGATTGTCTTTCCAATTCCGTTCGCCAAAGGTGTATAGATTTTAGTTTCTGGTTACCTGCAGTAAATAATTGTCTCTTTTTTAAGACATGGGCATTAGTTATTAGCAAGCATGGCCGGACATTAGTTAGAAAACATAAGCTAAAACGATAGTTTATTTTTACACTTTTCCACTTTATAGAATTCTGAAACACAAGACAAATATTTTGTCATACATTTGAAATAAAATTGTTGTCACACCTAAGAATGGAAAGCCTCGCCGGGGCAATGCCAAGAGAGATTGAGAAACTGCTAATCAGTTATTCCCACCGCCCAAATGCTTATATTTCTACAGTTTTGTTGTCATATATATTATAGAGATGAACCTGACAAGCTGAGTTGTTTGAACCTTGGTGACCACAACTGGCGGTTGATCATGTCACGAAGCTTGTGCCTATTAATATTTATATGTTATGTTGAAGTTTCGAGAACATATGTATGCCTTGCGCCCTCAATTTGATATTTATCTTTCATTGACATGAGAATTAAGAAGGTTCCAATGTGTGTTTCACATGTTGGAATGTTCAGTTAGAAGTCTAGTCCCATAAGCTAACAATTTTTTTTTTCAAATGCTATTATGGTGCAGAGACACCCTCATTTCTCCAAAACCGAGATGATACTGCAGAAGATGTGACCAAATATCCAGATTTGAATTTCCTGTTGTTTTTATTAAAGCAATATTTTCCCAAGGTTGATGGATTTGCTATCCTGAAGAGATTACATGAGGTGATGGTGAAGGCATAGTTTTAAAACCCGGACCGGACCAGCGGTTGAACCGGAAAAAACCGGAACCAGCCCCCGCCGCCTCCCTCCCCTCCTCTCCTCCAACACCGCCACTACCACCATTGACCGGAGCTACATCCTTGGCTGCGTGGAGGTGCCAGCGTCCTTCCTCTCCTCTCCTCCCGCGCTACCCCTACCACCACCACCCTAGAGACGCCGAAGCTGCAGCCGGACCCCGCGGCCTTGCGCTGCGAGAGGGGATCTGGAGGTGCTACTAGGGTCGTACGGTGATGCTGCCGGCGGTGAGCGGCGCTGCTACAAGCTTCTGCCGGCGATGCTACAATCGCCTGGCGTCCATCGGCGGCGCTGCTTCAATCGCCTGGCGTCCCGTCGGCAGCGCGCTGCTTCAATCTCCCGCTGCTACAATCGGCCGATGCCACGGCTGCATGGGTTGGCCGTCGGTGCCACAAAGGGAGGCAGTGCTGCTGTGAGCCTGTGAGGCCGGCCAAGTCACCGGAGCTGGGGATTGCGGAGACGAAAGTGTAAGGAGAGAGGGCATGATAGCGACCTGAACTGGGGTCCACCCACGTGGGAACAAGGGGGAAAGTAAGTTTAACCGGGTTGAACTAGATCAAACGGCAATTTGCACAAAACTAACCTAAAGTTAAAAAGATTTCGAAAAATGAACTATCAGCGAAACAAATTCACGAATATAACTCCTCCGTGTCACGCCGTAGGCTAGGGCGTGGCACTCCATTGTATGGCGCCCCAGCCTACGGCGTCACACAATGGGATGCCACGCCCTAGACCATGGCGCTGCACTTGTTTTTTACCGCACCCCAACCCAAGGTGTGGCACATCATTGTGCCACGCCCCAGCCAACGGCGCCACACAATGAGGTGCCACGCCATGGAGACAGGCGTGACACAAAAGGGTTAGATCCGTGAATTTGTTTCGCGGAAGGTTTACTTTTGAAATTTGTTTCAACATTAGGCTATTTTTGATCAAATTGCCAGATCAAACGGCTTTTAGCACGTTTATCGGACGGGTGGAGATCAGGGATTTGATCCCGGGGGGCTCAGCGCTTCCTGCCGCGCGCGAGAAAAACTAACTGATGGAAACTGGAATCGAACCTGCGTCCTCCTACAATTCAGTTAACCCAGCCGCCTACCAGCGGAGCTGCGTCTCTGTTATGTAAAGAGCAAACACAAGTTCAATTTGTATAGGAGCGACACGGTAGTACCAAAAAATGAACCAACTAGACACGTGATGGGTTTCATGCTTCCAGTTTTGGTCGCTGTTTACTGGCTTCCCTTTAAAACATGAAAAAAACTGTTTGGTGGTTACTTAGCAGGTTTGCTATAATATTGCATACATGTGTGTGTAGGTACTTTTTTTTTAAAATGGTGTGTAGGTACTTGGTCGTCTTGGACACGGCAAAGTTAAATATTTGGTGCTCAGCTACTCATTAATTTGTTATGTTATGATGTGAACTATTACATCAAATTTAAAGTCTAAAATATTTTTACATACATAATTATTTATCTATTGCATCATTTATATGTAAAAAATATACTAATCTGTATTAAAAAACCAGACAATGAACCGGTGAACCAGTGGTCCGACCGGTAAAAACCTGAACCGGCAGCCTCACCGGTTCGATCACTGGTCCGGGTTTTAAAACTATGGGTGAAGGTAATACATCATTGCTCTATAAATTAGATCCCTTGTCTTACAATACTACTGAAGTTCTAAAAATAACCCTCTGAGCTAACAATGAATTTATACGCAGTGAAGGCATAATAACAACCCAAGACACTATTGAACTTGCGTAGACAATTTATTTCTCCAGTGTGGTGTGTCTGCTCTCTTACGGGAATAGACTATATGGTTCATTGTGTTGTACTTCCTCCGTCCAAAAAAGAGTGTAGAAGATTTTTCTCAATTCGAATGTATCTATACACTAAAAAGTGTCTAAATACATCAAAATTCAGACGAACTTACATCATACTTTTATAGATAGAGGTAGTACATTTTCTGCTCTTTTGTTTTCTGTGTATAGGGGACACATGTGCTTCAACAAGGCCAAAGAGAAGGTCATGTAAAAAAAGTGTGCTGGAGGGGCTCTACATGTTAAAATGTATTAAGAACACGTCGGTGATTGACTCATGTATGTTTGCATTATTTTGCATTTAATTAGAATGGACGAGCTGTAGATTTGCAAAAGTATTTCGGTCTCTTGAGGTACTCTTCTAACATTAACTTTCAATTTCGGTTTTAGCTTTCCAAAGGTATTCAGTAATGAATAATTATGAATTGAGCATTTGGCACCAATGTGTTGATGAGCTAGCTAACTTGTCTATGATATTTGATAAGTGTAGCTGTATTTTTTGGGATTTAAGACTTGTTATTCCGAACTCACCATGTAACGATGAGACATCCATCCGCAAGAATGTGTCTTAGCTATTAACCATAACAACGAGGCACTCATCCAGGGAGGCATTTTTTTTAAAAAAAATTAGGCTCTCATGGAATGGTAAAGAATTGGTTCATCCAATATGCACGGTGGATATTCTACGTTGCACATTTTTATTTTTTCCATATTAAATACACAAGCGAATGACAAGTATTGTTGTGCGGGATGGTTATGAGCTGCTGAAAAATTATTTGGTACATTTTTCTCAAGTATCATAAAAATTCAGCAGAAGAAAAAATATCTAACATTATACGACAATATCTAATAAGCACCGAGGAGTAGATATAAGTTAATAAAAATAATAATTAGTCGAGTGCTTATTTCATATTCAAACGGTGTCAATTGTACTGGTTTTCAAAAAATACTTCAAACGAGGTAAAATCTTATGGGTTTTAATAATATATTGTCGTGGTATTCTCATATACGTAATTTTTTCATGTAGTGTATGGACATATTGCGAGAGAAAATAGAGGCCGTAGCAAGGCACGGACATTCAACTAGTTAAAATAGAATGCGAGAGTACCTTGAATTCCTTTCTGAGCTCCCATGCACCTATCTTGGATTGACTTATTATACTTTGCTTGTTATGGCTAGTAGACATTCTTGTTCTAGTCATATTAAATCAGATCTATTTTACAGTCGTTTTGTATACCAGTGGAGCAAATTAAAAATCAGCTACATTATAATATCTCATGAGCCATAGTGCTGGACTGCATCATATATTAAAATTCAGAGCCAAAGAAAGTGATGTGCTACCTATCACTTGGTAAGCTAAATGCTGCATGATTGTTAGTGGAAGTCGACTTTTATAGAGACCATGTTTGCGTGGCAACCTCTTTCCCCTAAAAAGATATCATTTCTCTTAATGTATTTTCAAGTGATTTATTATTATTACATAGTTGGTGATACATATGCAGATGGTACATACAAAAGGATCTGATCACTTCAGAATAACGTGCAAGAACTTCTAACAAACGAGCTTGAATCAGCGCTGGACAACACCTGGTATTAATCAAAGTCAAGCCGGATTGGTGGAGTGCCAGACTTAGAAGAAAGCTTTTTGCAAATTCGGTGTTTTTAAGCCATATATGTCTGGGAGAGCTTGACACCTGTCCCCGGGTCCAGTAAGTGATGTTGTATTGAGAGGGTATATACGGAGTATTATTTAGTGTGTGGAACATTTCCCGATTTTGGCAGAGTGGCGTATCGATCCGTACTTCCTGGCCCACATAGATGGTCTGTGTTGTACCGTTGTCCAAGAGTCAAGCGTGCCGTTGGACGTTACTGTCTTCTGCCGGAACATCAACACACTATTTCGGTTCCATCTACTTCACGAGCACCTCGTTGGAGAAAAATATCTAGTGATACAATCCTCTAAATGATACGATAATTTCAGTTGTTAAAGTTCAAAATTCCAAGTTCCAAAATATTTAAAAAAACGCTGGGTGTTCATAGGATGCTTGATTACAATTCCTACAACTAGTCATTAACCCGTGCACCCTGCACGGGCTAGATGCAATACAATTATTAAAACTTTTGGTAAACTTTTTAGTTTAACTTATATTAAAAACGTGGAGACTATTATCTCCCTAATTTTTATCTGTTCAACATAAATTAGAGACATACATATTATCATGTACCTAAAAATGCTTATTTGTGTAGGTATCCTGAAATTGAACCAAATTATCCTAGCAAATATTATTTTGAAAGACAAATATAAGGAAATACAGAGATTTAGTAAATATTTCATCTGTGTTTCTTATCAGGGCTATTATTAAGCATATGAAAAGAGTTGTGAACATAATTTTGTAAATAACTTCATCACATGCACATACCAAAAACCTAGCGGTTAGATTTGGTAATTGAAAAAAATACACTTGTTACATGGGTAAGAACTTGGAGGGTTTTTGCATATAGTAGAAGCATCTTATACTTTCTTTCATCCATGTATGAGCCAACATCTAGCTTTACCCAATGTCTATGCTACCGGTCTACTGCAACATAATTTAGTTTTATGTATAACTAAATACTGAAAGCAATTGAAATTTTACTACTTCATAAAGTCTTCCACTTGCTAGCACCACCTACCGAGCCTCAATTAGTCGGCGCCACTCTTAAATTGATCCTGCAGCAAAATCATATATAATTTTAACAGTACATACAGACATAACTCTACCCTATTCTCTCTCTCATATTCCTCTCATGTAATATGCATCCAAAAGTTGTGCCAAAATTTTGTACGTTACTATCATTATCTTCCCGATGTATAGTATGAATACATAAATTCTTATTGTGGTCTTTGGACTTGGTTGTAACATCAACTGAAAAGGTATTAACCTAATTATAAATTAAAATATCAATAAATGGAGAGAAAATTATCGTATAATTAGCATCTTTAATTGTAAATGTATAGCTGGGACATACTCAACCGTTGACATAACTTTTAAATGACCGTTTTAGCTGGAATATATTTTACATTAAAGTGGCCTACTTTTTTCATGGCATAGCATATATATGTAATTCTATACAAACCTAAAACAGTCTATATTCAAAATCATTCATAAATAAATTTGACCGATCATAAGGAACTATAAGTATGTGCCATATTTTTGTATCAAAATCATGTGCACGACATGGTATACTATGTTTGTCTATTTATACAGCTAGTCTAATATAGTATGACCTTTTCTCTACCCTCTCGTTTAGGGTTTCCTGCTCCGGAGGCGTCTACGCCGCCGTGAGATCGTTTTCGACCCGGAGTCCAGGTGACCGCGTCCTCGTCAAGCCTCGGCGCCTGCCCTCTTCCCTGTCCTTCCCTCTCGTGTTTCGCCTCGGTGCTTTTGTCCCTGCTTTGCTAGGGTTCGGGAGTTTCTTGCCTGCATGGAGAGCTCTGGTGAGGCGGCAACCAACAAGGGATCGGGGGCCTCTGCTCCCTGATACGTCTCCAACGTATCGATAATTTCTTATGTTCCATGCTACTTTATTGATGATACCTACATGTTTTATGCACATTATATGTCATATTTATGCATTTTCCGGAACTAACCTATTAACAAGATGAAGAGCCGTTCTGTTTTCTGTTTTGGTTTCAGAAATCCTAGTAAAGAAATATTCTCGGAATTGGAACGCCCAGGGTCCTATTTTTGCACGAAGCTTCCAGAAGACCGAAGAGATAACGGGGGGGGGGCGGCGGCGGAGGGGAGGCCGGCGCAGCCCAGGCCCTGGCCGCGCCGACCTACCTCCTGGGCCCCTCGTGTGGCCCCCGCGTTGACCCTCCGCCTACTTAAAGCTTCGCGAAAACCCCGGAGAGCCACGATACGGAAAACCTTACAGAGACGCGCCGCCGCAATCCCATCTCGGGGGATTCGGAGATCGCCGGCACCCTGCCGGAGAGGGGATTCATCTCCCGGAGGACTCTACACCGCCATGGTCGCCTCCGGAGTGATGAGTGAGTAGTCCACCCTGGACCATGGGTCCATAGCGTAGCTAGATGGTCGTCTTCTCCTTGTTGTGCTTCATTGTTGGATCTTGTGAGCTGCCTAACATGATCAAGATCATCTATCTGTAATACTATATGTTGTGTTTGTCGGGATCCGATGGATAGAGAGTACTATGATTATGGTGATTATCAATCTATTGTTCATGTGTTGTTTATGATCTTGCATGCTCTCCGTTATTAGTAGAGGCTCTGGCCAAGTTTTACTCTTAACTCCAAGAGGGAGTATTTATGCTCGATAGTGGGTTCATGCCTCCATTGAATCTGGGACAGTGAAAAGTTCTAAGGTTGTGGATGTTGCCACTAGGGATAAAACATTGATGCTATGTCTAAGGATGTAGTTGTTGATTACATTACGCACCATACTTAATGCAATTGTGTGTTGCTTTACTTACGGAGGGGTTCGGATGATAACCTGAAGGTGGACTTTTTAGGCATAGATGCATTGGATGGCGGTCTATGTACTTTGTCGTAATGCCTGATTA
Source organism: Lolium multiflorum (assembly GCA_030979885.1). Lineage (NCBI taxonomy): Eukaryota > Viridiplantae > Streptophyta > Magnoliopsida > Poales > Poaceae > Lolium > Lolium multiflorum. The sequence goes on from CM061752.1 coordinate 144,081,054, forward strand.
AATCTCACTATATTTATCATATCATGTATATGCATTGTTATGCCTTTCTCTATTTGTCAATTGCCCGTGTAATTTGTTCACCCAACATGCTTTTATCTTATGGGAGAGACACCTCTAGTGAACTGTGGACCCCGGTCCTATTCTTTACATAGCATACAATCTACGCATACTTGTGTTTTCTGTTTTCTTTGCAAACATCTTCCACTCGATACGCTTAATCCTTTGTTACAGCAAGCCGGTGAGATTGACAACCTCACTGTTTCGTTGGGGCAAAGTACTTTGGTTTTGTTGTGCAGATTCCACATTGGCGCAGAATCCCTGGTGTTGCGCCGCATCACATTTCGCGACCATCAACCTTCAACGTGCTTCTTGGCTCCCTGTTCGATTAAACCTTGGTTTCATGAGGGAAAACTTGCCTTTGTGCGCATCATACCTTCCTCTTGGGGTTCCCAACGGACGTGTACATCTACGCGCATCAAGCACTTTTTCTGGCGCCGTTGCCGGGAGATCAAGACACGCAAGGGGAGTCTCCACTTCTCAATCTCTTTACTTTGTTTTTGTCTTGCTTTATTTTATTTACTACTTTGTTTGCTGCACCTAAACAAAACACAAAAAAATTAGTTGCTATTTTTACTTTATTTACTGTCTTGCTCTATATCAAAACACAAAAAAAATTAGTTGCTTGCATTTAGTTTACTTTTGTTATCATGTCTAGTCTTGTACTTGCTTTTATTTACACTAGTTAGGCATAATGGACAACAATGACCTTTTTATTCTATTTCCTGATTTAAGACATGGATGGTTTGATGCGAAAATTAAAAAACCCATGGAACATATTAATATGAATGCTTTGAACACTATTGTTGCTAATGATATGGAAAATTCTAAGCTTGGGGAAGCTGGCTTTGATGAGCATGATATTTTTAGTCCCCCAAGCATTGAGGAGAAAATTTACTTTGATGATACTTTGCCTCTTATATTTGATGATAAGAATAATAATGATAGCTACTTTGTTGAATTTGCTCCCACTACAACTAATAAAATTGATTATGCCTATGTGGAGAGTAATAATTTTATGCATGAGACTCATGATAAGAATGCTTTATGTGATAGTTATATTGTTGAGTTTGCTCATGTTGCTACTGAAAGTTATTATGAGAGAGTAAAATATGGTTGTAAAAAATTTCATGTTACTAAAACACCTCTCTATGTGCTGAAATTTTTGAAGCTACACTTGATTTATCTTCCTATGCTTGTTACTTTGCTCTTCATGAACTTGTTTATTTACAAGATTCCTATGCATAGGAAGCATGTTAGACTTAAATGTGTTTTGAATTTGCCTCTTGATGCTCCCTTTTGCTTCAAATACTATTTCTTGCAATTGCATCATTAAAACTGCTGAGCCCATCTTAATGGCTATAAAGAAAGAACTTCTTGGGAGATAACCCATGTGTTTTTTACTACAGTACTTTGTTTTATATTTGAGTCTTGGAAGTTGTTTACTACTGTAGCAACCTCTCCTTATCATGTTTTTGTGCCAAGTAAAGTTTCTATGTCAAAGTTGATGTTATATTTGGGATCGCTGCGCAGAAACAGCATTGCTGTCTGTCACGAATCTGGGCACAGTTCTCTGTAGAAAATTCGAAAAAATCTGCCAATTTACGAGCGTGATCCTCAGATATGTACGCAACTTTCATTAGTTTTGAGTTTTTCCATTTGAGCAAGTCTGGTGCCAGCTTTAAATTCGTCTTACGGACTGTTCTGTTTTTCACAGATTCTGCCTTTTATTTCGCATTGCCTCTTTTGCTATGTTGGATTCATTTCTTTGATCCATTAATGTCCAGTAGCATTATGCAATGTCCAGAAGTGAAAATAATGATTGTGTCACCTCTGAATGTGTGAATTATTAATTGTGCACTAACCCTCTAATGAGTTTGCTTGAAGTTTGGTGTGAAGGAAGTTTTCAAGGGTCAAGAGAGGAGAATGATATACTATGATCAAGAGGAGTGAAAGCTCTAAGCTTGGGGATGCCCCGTGGTTCACCCCTGCATATTTTAAGAAGACTCAAGCGTCTAAGCTTGGGGATGCCCAAGGCATCCCCTTCTTCATCGACAACATCATCAGGTTCCTCCCCTGAAACTATATTTTTATTCAATCACATCTTGTGTTCTTTACTTGGAGCGTCGGTTTGTTTTCGTTTTTGTTTTTGTTTGAATAAGATGGATCCTAGCATTCACTTTGTGGAGAGAGACACGCTCCGCTGTTGCATATGGACACATGTGTCCTTAGGCTTTACTCATAATGTTCAAGGCGAAGTTTCTTCTTCGTTAAATTGTTATATGGTTGGATTTGGAAAATGCTACATGTAGTAATTGCTATAATGTTTTGGATAATGTGATACTTGGCAATTGTTGTGCTCATGTTTAAGCTCTTGCATCATATGCTTTGCACCCATTAATGAAGAAATACATAGAGCTTGCTAAAATTTGATTTGCATATTTGGTTTCTCTAAGGTCTAGATAATATCTAGTATTGAGTTTTGAACAACAAGGAAGACAGTGTAGAGTCTTATAATGTTTACAATATGTCTTTTATGTGAGTTTTGCCGCACTTGTTCATCCTTGAGTTTGCTTCAAATAACCTTGCTAGCCTAAACCTTGTATCGAGAGGGAATACTTCTCATGCATCCAAAATCCTTGAGCCAACTACTATGCCATTTGTGTCCACCATACCTACCTACTACATGGTATTTCTCCGCCATTCCAAAGTAAATTGCTTGAGTGCTACCTTTAAAATTCCATCATTCACCTTTGCAATATATAGCTCATGGGACAAAATAGCCTTAAAAACTATCGTAGTATTGAATATGTACTTATGCACTTTATCTTTTATTAAGTTGCTTGTTGTGCGATAACCATGCTTCTGGGAACGCCATCAACTATTGTTGAATATCATGTGAGTTGCTATGCATGTCCGTCTTGTCTGAAGGTCTATCATTTTAGTGGTTGGAGCATGCAAAATTGTTAGAGAAGAACATTGGGCCGCTAACTAAAGCCATGAATCATGGTGGAAGTTTCAGTTTTGGACATATATCTTCAATCTCAGATGAGAATAATAACTTTGCTACATGCTTATGCATTTAAGAGGAGTCCATTATCTGTTGTCCATGTTGTCCCGGTATGGATGTCTAAGTTGAGAATAATCAAAAGCGAGAAATCCGAAATGCGAGCATTCTCCTTAGACCTTTGTACGGCGGCATGGAGGTACCCCTTTGTGACACTTGGTTGAAACATGGCATGCGAAGATCCGGTAGTCCAAGCTAAGTAGGACGAGGTGCGGGCACTATTAGTATACTATGCATGAGGCTTGCAACTTGTAAGATATAATTTTCATAACTCATATGCTTTATTACTACCGTTGACAAAATTGTTTCATGTTTTCAAAATAAAAGCTCTAGCACAAATACAGCAATCGATGCTTTCCTCTTTGAAGGACCATTCTTTTACTTTTATTGTTGAGTCAGTTTACCTATTTCCTTCCACCTTAAGAAGCAAACACTTGTGTGAACTGTGCATTGATTCCTACATACTTGCATATTGCACTTGTTATATTACTTTATGTTGACAATATCCATGAGATATACATGTTATAAGTGAAAGCAACCGCTGAAACTTAATCTTCCTTTGTGTTGCTTCAACACCTTTACTTTGATTTATTGCTTTATGAGTTAACTCTTATGCAAGACTTATTGATGCTTGTCTTGAAGTACTATTCATGAAAAGTCTTTGTCATATGATCCACTTGTTTACTCATGTCATTACCTTTGTTTTGATCGCTGCATTCATTACATATGTTTACAAATAGTATGATCAAGATTATGATGGCATGTCACTTGAAATTATCTTTGTTATCGTTTTACCTGCTCGGGACGAGCAACTAAGCTTGGGGATGCTGATACGTCTCCAACGTATCGATAATTTCTTATGTTCCATGCTACTTTATTGATGATACCTACATGTTTTATGCACATTATATGTCATATTTATGCATTTTCTGGAACTAACCTATTAACAAGATGAAGAGCCAGTTCTTGTTTTTGCTTTTTGGTTTCAGAAATCCTAGTAAAAAAATATTCTCGGAATTGGACGAAACTTTCGCCCAGGGTCCTATTTTTGCACGAAGCTTCCGGAAGACCGAAGAGATAACGAAGTGGGGCCACGAGACGCCAGAGGGAGGCCGGCGCGGCCAGGCCCGGCCGCGCCGACCTACCTCCTGGGCCCTCGTGTGGCCCCCGCGTTGACCCTCCGCCTACTTAAAGCTTCCGTCGCGAAACCCCCAGTACCGAGAGCCACGATACGGAAAACCTTACAGAGACGCCGCCGCCGCGAATCCCATCTCGGGGATTCGGAGATCGCCTCCGGCACCCTGCCGGAGGGGATTCATCTCCGGAGGACTCTACACCGCCATGGTCGCCTCGGAGTGATGAGTGAGTAGTCCACCCCTGGACCATGGGTCCATAGCGGTAGCTAGATGGCCGTCTTCTCCTTGTTGTGCTTCATTGTTGGATCTTGTGAGCTGCCTAACATGATCAAGATCATCTATCGTAATACTATATGTTGTGTTTGTCGGGATCCGATGGATAGAGAGTACTATGATTATGGTGATTATCAATCTATTGTTCATGTGTTGTTTATGATCTTGCATGCTCTCCGTTATTAGTAGAGGCTCTGGCCAAGTTTTTACTCTTAACTCCAAGAGGGAGTATTTATGCTCGATAGTGGGTTCATGCCTCCATTGAATCTGGGACAGTGACAGAAAGTTCTAAGGTTGTGGATGTCTTGTTGCCACTAGGGATAAAACATTGATGCTATGTCTAAGGATGTAGTTGTTGATTACATTACGCACCATACTTAATGCAATTGTCGTTGCTTTGCAACTTAATACTGGAGGGGTTCGGATGATAACCTGAAGGTGGACTTTTTAGGCATAGATGCGGTTGGATGGCGGTCTATGTACTTTGTCGTAATGATTAAATCTCACTATATTTATCATATCATGTATATGCATTGTTATGCCTTTCTCTATTTGTCAATTGCCCGATGTAATTTGTTCACCCAACATGCTTTTATCTTATGGGAGAGACACCTCTAGTGAACTGTGGACCCCGGTCCTATTCTTTACATAGCATACAATCTCTGCAATACTTGTGTTTTATGTTTTCTTTGCAAACATCTTCCACTCGATACGCTTAATCCTTTGTTACAGCAAGCCGGTGAGATTGACAACCTCCTTTGTTTCGTTGGGGCAAAGTACTTTGGTTTGTTGTGCAGATTCCACGTTGGCGCGGGAATCCCTGGTGTTGCGCCGCATCACATTTCGCGACCATCAACCTTCAACGTGCTTCTTGGCTCCCTACTGGTTCGATTAAACCTTGGTTTCATACTGAGGGAAAACTTGCCACTGTGTGCATCATACCTTCCTCTTGGGGTTCCCAACGGACGTGTACATCTACGCGCATCACTCCCCCGATCGATTCCATGGCGCCATCGAGCGCCTCTGCTTCAGCTAGCACAGATCCAGATGGGAACATCGATGATATGTTCAGCCATCTAGAACTGAACGAGGATGAATTGGATGATGTTGTTATTAGTGCTGAGGATGCAACTGAGTATCAGGAAGCAGCTCGCTGGCTTGCTATTGGTAGGGTGCACACAAATCGATCCTTCAGCGCAGATGCTCTGTTTGCAAAGTTGAAAGTTGTTTGGAACCTATCCCGTGATCCAATCTGCCGCGAAGCTGGGGAGAATCTATTCATCTTTCAGATGCATTGTTTGGGCGACTGGAAGAAGGTAGTTCATCAAGGCCCGTGGACCTTCCGTGGATGGGGTGTTCTCATAGAAGATTATGATGGTTTGAGTGACCCAGAGTCTTTTGAGTTTGGAGGCATCCATGTTTGGGCGCAAATCCATGGTTTCTCGGAGTTGTACCTGAAGCAAGAGGTTCTGGATGACCTTACGCGTCGTGTTGGAAAAGTGAGAGAAGTTCAGATGTTTCCTAAGCTCTTCTTTGAAGGTAATTATGCTCGCTTTCAGGTGCGTATTGATATCACTAGACCACTAATGAGATTTGTGTCCCTGACACTGCCGGAGGGCAAGAGAAGATTGCCAGTGAAATATGAGAAAATTCCTTTTTTCTGTAAACGGTGTGGTCTCCTAGGACATGACCATGAGGAATGTGGTGACGGTGTTTGGACAGAGCAACAGCTACAATATGGTACTTGGATGTTGGTGGTCCGTAGAGCAAGTCAGCCAACTCCAGCCCCTCGACGTCTTGCTCCGCGACCTCTGCATGGGGGTCTTGTGGGAAGAAGCTCGACGACAAGCGGTGGTTCAAATAAGCGTTCGTCTGACGATGCTGACCTAGATGATGTCGATGCACTGAAAGAAACAGCGAACAGCCCAATCAAACCGGGTGCTGGTGCGTTGCATGAGACGCCGGACCAGGATAAAAATGCAAAGACCAGAAGACAGCTCAATATGAATTTAGAAAGCACTGACGGCAAATCGGCTATGGAGACGGATCTATCTACTGAGGGAAATCTGGTACCTCCTCCTCCTCTACCATATGTGAAATCCAAGGACAGAACAAAAGCAAGGAGGACTGCTAATCTTGAGAACGACAATGATACTTTGGCAACATCGGTGGCTCCCCTCGAGGGTGACCGCCGGGCCCAATGAGTCTTCTACATTGGAACAGCCGGGGAGGGGCACCCGCGACTGTTCAAGAACTGGTCACTTTTGTCCAGACTTATCAGCCCAATTTGGTCTTCCTTTGCGAGACCAGACAATCGGAGGAGCGTGTGAGGAATCTACGTTTACGCATTGGTACGAAGAATTGTTTTCATATCAAAGGAGAGGGCTCAGGTGGTGGTATTGCCCTCTACTCCCTAGAGGAAATCACGGTGGACATTCTCTCTTGCAGCAAGAGGTATATTGATGCTCACATTAGCGGGGGCCCGCACGGTACTCAATGGCGCGGTACGTTTGTATATGGGGAACCTAAGGCTAGCGAACTGCTGCTTGCGTGAGGCAGCTCCTTTTGACGGTAAAGCACACGTCCGTTGGGAACCCCAAGAGGAAGGTATGATGAGTACACAAAGTTTTCTCTCAGTAAGAAACCAAGGTTTATCGAACAGTAGGAGATGAAGGCCACGTGAAGGTTGTTGGTGGAGGAGTGTAGTGCGGCGCAACACCGGTGATTCCGGCGCCAACGTGGAACTGCAACACAATCAAACTACTTTGCCCCAACTTAACAGTGAGGTTGTCAATCTCACCGGCTTGCTGAAAACAAAGAATTAAACGTATGGTGTGGAGAATTATGTTTGCTTGAGAACAACAGAGAACAATGATTGTAGTAGATTGTATTTCAGATGTAAAAGAATGGACCGGGGTCCACAGTTCACTAGTGGTGTCTCTCAATAAGATAAATAGCATGTTGGGTGAACAAATTATAGTTGGGCAATTGAGAGAATAGAGATTCATATACATATCATGCTTAGGGCATTACGACAAAGAACATAGACCGCCATCCATCATGCATCTATGCCTAAAAAGTCCACCTTCGGTTAGCATCCGCACCTTCAGTATTAAGTTGCAAACAGACAATTGCATTAAGTATGGTGCGTAATGTAATCAACACAAATATCCTTAGACAAAGCATCAATGTTTTATCCCTAGTGGCAACAGCACACAACCTTAGGGGTTCTTGTCCTCCCAGATTAAATGGAGACATGAACCCACTATCTAGCATAAATACTCCTCTTGGAGTCACAAGTATCAACTTGGCCAAAGCCTCTACTAGCAACGGAAAGCATGCAAGAACATAAATAGCACATATATGATAGATCAATAATCAACTTGACATAGTATTCAATATTCATCCTATCCCAACAAACACAACATGTAGCATTACAAATAGATGATCCTGATCATGATAGGCAGCTCACAAGATCTAAACATGATAGCACAAGAGGAGAAACCATCTAGCTACGATATGGACCCGTAGTCCAAGGATGAACTACTCACGCATCCGGAGGCGGGCATGGTGATGTAGAGCCCTCCGGTGATGATTCCCCTCTCGGCGGGGTGCCGGAGGCGATCTTCGAACCCCGAGATGGGGTTGACGACGGCGGCGTCTGGAACTTTCCGTATCGTGGCTCTCGGTACTAGGGTTTCGCGACGGAGGATTAAGTAGGCGAAGGGGCAGCGCAGGGGGGCACCAATGACATAGGCATCCCCAATGGGCCTGCCGAAGATGGTATCCGGGGTTTATTGAAGGCCCACGAGTCGAAGAATATAAAGTTCGAAAGCCCAGTTAGTAGTAAAGAAAGTTAGAGTTGTATTAGGAAATACTAGTCATCAACCGTGCATCGCACGGGCTAGCTATTTAAATAAGTTTTTTTTTTGAATTTGAGATCCTTATTGTTTATATTTTTTATTAGAGTATATTTTTTAGTAAAATATTTGTAATTTAATAGTATGATAATCCAGGTCCGTATAATTGATGTAGTTTTGTACTTCTCATACATTTGTGTGTTATTATTGTCAATTAATTTGGGTTGCAGGTTTTATTGAAAAAAAATATTTTTGTAAGAATAGTAGGTGATATTTTATAGTTTTTTAAGGAAAATTTTAAAAAATTAGTCTACGTTTAAGTAGCCACCATTACTTGAGTTTGGATTTTTTTTTTGTGAGCCATTCATTGACAACCGTAATGCTTTGTGAGTGTGGGTCTGGGTGTACATTTTTAGCCTTCACTTGTCGTCGTCTACCTCTGCCTAACCTTTATCCAGAATGTACTCACACTCTTTGTCTCTTGGTCTTCAAATCCCCTGTCTTCTCTCTATTTAATAAATTGAAGCAGCACTTTCGGCCCTTAGCCTCAGATACGCACCATTTGAGATGTATTATGCTCTGATTTTGTATGTTATTGCTCCAGATTTTGGATCGAGATGCTGGTTTGCGTCGAGGTAGGGTGGCGGGATTATAGAGGAGTCAGTATCCCGTATGTAGAGCAGCTCGAGTTGCAGCTTTTTTACCTCCGTCACGGAGCTGCGGTCGTGGAGGAGCAGCTGGCTATGCAGAATCTGCTCCGCTTGAGATTGGATTGTGGAGGCGATGTTGCAGTTTGTTCAGCTCCCTGTGTGGCTTGGGGCCCTCTTCTTTCCTGCAAGGTAAGCATGATAAGCAGTGAAATGCCAGTTTTGAAACAAATTTAGGATCGTTTTGCAATTACATACTGATGTTAATAATAGAACTGAAGTATTTATATAAATCAGTAGTCGGGGAAGGGGCAGCATACGAATCAACTGGTCAGTTGTAGACCTCATCGCTCCTTTTGCTTCCTGTATCTTCCCTTAAATTTTGGGGCAATGTCTAATTCTTATATCATAAGTAAAATAAGATTTTTTAGGCCATTGAAACAAAGAACTGTTCTACGCATATAATAAAATATCTGATACAACCATGTTTATATGCAGCCATCTATGAGAACTTTAAAAGGAGTAAAATAAGAAATCTAAAGATTCTTGCGCTAAAGGATCTCCTTGTACACAATATGAGCTGTGTTACGGTGATTGGGTAGTACTACAGAGTACTACCTGGTACTACCGTTACGATTATTTCTGTCCGTCCGATGAGCCTAATTAATTTAATTCTTAAATTAACATTCCGAAGGGTATTATGGTAACTTCGGACTACAGAACTGCCCCGCACGACCAGACCTCGTGAGTCGTGACCACTCCCCTCGCCAGAGGCCAGACGCGCCGCCCCTGCCTCGCCTCTGTTTCTTCCCCTTAGCCGCCGCCGCTCGCCGAACGCGCAGCCTCTCGCCGGACGCGGACGCGCCCCCTGCCTCGCCTCCGTTTCTTACCCTTACCCGCCACCGCTCGTCGGATACGGAGACGCTCACTGATGCGCCAACGAATCAGCACTCCGCCTCCGCATCCATTTCTGCACCTCTCCTGGATCGCCTTCCTCACCTAGGAGCTCGGCCTGCTCGCACTCGAGATTGTCCTCTTCGTGCAGGAGGTTGCTCGAACCTCTCGGAAGGTGCATTGCACCGGAACCACCGGGGATCTCCCACTCCGAACCCCCGCGGCCGCCACGGCCGTTCACTCCACAGCCACGTTCACGCCAGTGATCTCCACCTGAAAGTGCAGAGGTCCTCAAAGACAGCTAGGTACACATTTAACCCAAATCAGCTTGCATTTTTTTGGGATTGTGGTACAGGATCATGTCATATCTCAGTTGTTTGTGCAACATGGATGCCCTTATTAGTATTCACTGCAACCAGTGCACACAGACTAATCACAAGTTCATGCATATACACAACCATAGGAGTAGTATTTTCTTACAGGAAACATCTGAAGATATATACTCTATGAAACGACCAGAAACAGTAATCAGAGTCCATTTTCTTGTTGCCATCCAACAACTGAATATTCCTGGAGAAACAATAATCAGAGCTAAACTTGTCATTTGATACCATATGTACATGGTTAAAGTATGCAGTATTAAATATTCTTGGAGAAATATATAGTGAAGAAAGGGATAGTTCTTTGTAATTTTGGAAATCCGTGAGATATGAATGCCATGCTCTCCTGCATGTTCTCATCCTCTCCCCTTTTGCTTCCTACAGACACATTGAGAATTCAACGTTGTATTTACAATCAGGAAGAAATAAAAAAGAAATCACCAGTTGAGGATGTTGTGCATGTACAACGCCGAGGTGCACTGAAGAAAGGACTGAAGCCAAAGAAGTGGAAAAGATCGAATTCAAAATGCGGCTATTGCAGGGTGGAGGGTCACAATCGGTGTAAATGCACCAAGCGGATAGAGGTAGTAAATTATACACTACAAAAGTTGTTTTTTGCATATGGTTGACTTGTAAATATAATGAGTGGAATTAATTGTGTTTTTGTTGTGCAGGACAACAATCTGGCGGAACCTTGTTAGCTGTCTACACTTTGGGCTTTGTCTTAGGTTTTTTTGTTTTGAATAATCCTAGATGATTACTTCACTTTTGTTGTTAAGTTCTGAAAATAAAAGTGCAGACACAAAATTGTGTGAACCACCTTCCTACTTCGCCTTTGGTGCTTTGAAATTTCGAGAAAGGGTGCAATGCTCAGAAGATGCTTTAAATCACTGACCATGACCAATGTTGCTCGTGTGCAGGTGTTGGTGATCTTTTGATCCAATAAGGGAGGCTAATACCGGAGTCTACAGATGCTTCTTGGATCAGGACATTCTTAGCTATTGCCTCACTTTGTCTAGGAATTCATTTTCCACGGATTATTTGCCTAAATTTTCTAGAAATTTACACTACAGTGCTCTTAGCTAGCAATGTTTTATCACATTTCCTACATACTGCACAAGTATTTTGTAGCTTGGGGGTTCTGGGAAGAATGATGAGGATCATGCTGGAACACCTGATCGCAATTGCCTTTTCTTACATGACCATGTGATCTACAAGGCTTGCCTGGAGGACTGCCCCCGGAGCAGTGTCATGACATAGTTTTAGCTTACACATGCACAGAGTGTTACAATGAATCTATTTTCATTTAATACTATTCCCTGTAGCATGTATATGTGTTCCCTAACTTCTTAATTTCCCTGGATCATGGGCTCTCGCTGCATGCTGCTGCTAGTGTTGGTTTCAGAATCCTGAACAACCTGGCCGTCTTGCTACTGGTGGATGCTGGTCATTGTTTGAAGGACAAGTAGATGACAAATGAGGATAATTATGTTAGTTCAGGGTTGAAAGGAAAAACCTGTCTGGAAGAGTTTTTTTTGTATATAAGATTGTTGAAATTTCTGGCCTGCTAATATTTTGAAATATAGATGATGTTAACACTGAATATACATGTGGCAGCACTGCTATCAGTTTATGCACACAAAAAAAGGCAAAAATTGCATTCTCAGTTTTCCCCTTTGGAGGAAGTAGTTAAATTCCATACCAGTCCAAATGGTTTGGATAAATTCTCAGTTTTCCCCTTTCGGGAAATTAGTTAAATTCCGTAAACTGAACTATGCTACCTGATAGAACCTAGCGGGCTTTTGCGTAGTGTGATTCTGGATATAGTTGTACTATTATGCAACAATACTAAACTGAGAATCAAGCCACTTATCAAGTCAAGCTTAGTAGCCAATCTTTCAACGCATGTCAACTCCAGGTTATATAGGGACGCGTGTAGCTATACCAACACTTATGTAAAAGTGACGTCAGCAATATCACTACTTTCTCTGATCAAGGCCATTGTTGGCTGACTAAAAAGTAGACTACTAACTCAAGACCCTCATAATTTTTTTAACCATACCATGGATATGCTACCTACAGGTTTTATTTGATTTTTTTACACGATCTGACATTGCTTTAAGTGAAGAAAAATCATAGTTTTAACTCGAGACCACCAGCATGTAAATGCTTAACCTACGGAACTACTTCAAAATGAGTTAATCTTCGGTTGATTTCCAAGAGTTCTAATGAAATATGCCAATGCACTGGAGACACCTTCCAAATAAGAGAACACAAAATACATGGTAGACATAGATGTTACGAAAACAATCTTGAACTGCTCATAAAAGTTTTAACCATTCGCACCCACATTTGTTCAGAATAAAAATAAAAAATAGCACCCAAATATCATCTGTAATCCCAAATAGAAGTAGAGAAATCTGTGTAGGGTAAAGTGAACAAAGATGAGTGGTTGAATTACAGTTTTTGTCAACAAGAGTAGAGACTGTGTGCATGTGCTCATCGTCACTGCTAAAGTTCAATGCCCTGTTATGAGTGTTCAGTTCAGGTTGCTTTGTCCTTGGTGACGACCCATCTTTCTCCAATTTCTCATGCTCCTACTTCAACACCCGATCCGTGGCCGGACGTTCTTCCATCACCTTCCGGTCCATCTCCTCATGCTCCGACTTCACCTTCATTTACATCTTCTCATGGATGCTTTTGAACTTCCGCTCCAGCTTCTCGCACTCCTGCTTCATCACCCTGTCCATGGCTGCAAGTTCTTGCCTCACCTTATTGTCCATCTCATCACACTCGCACTGCACCCTCTTGTCCATATCGTCACCCTCGTGATGCACATGCGTATCCACCCCCACATTGTTGTGACACACCTTTGAATCCATGGTCCCTACAAAATGTAGCATTCAGTTAATTTTAATTCTTCATTTGGTGAACAACAAGAGGTCAAATTCTATGCATAGTAAAACCAGTTATATTTTACGTTTAGTACCATTGATCTAATGGGCTGCGTACCTACAATTATTCAGGTTGCAGGACTAGTATTCAAAACAGCCAACGTGAGCTACCTACATACAAATTTTCAGTCTTTCAAGGTCTGAAGAGAGTGCTTCATTTTCTAAATCTACTGCAGATTTAAAAACACAGCTCATATACCATAGACTTGATTACTTGCAGGTAAACAAGAGGCTATTAAAACGAACATGACTTGTACGCGGCATGAATCAGAAATTGTCAAAAAAGCAAACTAGAAAGCACCATAATATTATTAATATTCTTAAGCTGAAACACGCTCCAAGACAATAGAAGTAGCACTATAATAATAGCTCATAAGTTAATTGTGCTTCTTAGCCTAACCAAGCATGTAAGCATAGTTGAATTTGCTTTTCTAAATTATATGCAAGATGCAACGGATGTACTCAGCTTCATTAGCAGATGAAATTAGTAATTGTTTGAGCTTTATAAGCGCACAAAATAATGAAGAATCCGCACATGCCTTTGAACCTACTACTGAATACTACCTAGACGTCAAGAAAAAGCAAAACAGATCGGAACAAGTATGCAAATACAGAAAGTGATATATTGTTACCAGCTATAGTCAATGAATTTTAGTAAGACAATATAGCAACAACTATGAGCAACGATGATATTTTGCACATCTAATAAATCAATAGATGCCATGATATACTTAGCCTAATTATTTGCTGCCAAAAACTTATTCTTACAGTAGTTATATTGACTGCAATCAACAGGTAGTGGGATTAACTCATGCTCAACCAACACTTTACGGTTATATTCTCATGTGGCATTCAGAGTAGTTGTGACTGTCAGAAAATGAGTATGAAACCATATGCGGCATCCCTATTGAATTTATAATTCTAGATATAAGGAAAAATCAACGAACAATAGCTCCATTCAGGACGGGGATCCATTCATCTTGGCCAAGCAACCATTTTAATCAACGAACACTAGCTCCACTCAGGACAAGGATCCATTCACCTTGGCCAAGCAACCATTGTAATCAACGAACACTAGCTCCATTCAGGAAGGGGATCCATTCACCTTGGCCATGCAACCATTCTCGCTGCACATGTCCATCAGTGCATTAGCAACTGAACCCAAAAAAAGTGTTGTAGTGAATCGGACACACCTGAGATAGCACCTGATCATCATCGTCATCGCCACCAGTGACACGTCGCGCTGGCCACCCCCAACTTCGACACCACGCTTGGCGGATACCATGGGCTCCACCTCGTCTGCCTTGGCCAGGTGCGATGTAGAGCAGGCGGCTAGTCCTGCGGCGGCCCGGACACCCGCAGCTTCTATGCCACGCTCGATGGCTACATCTGGCTACAACTACTTTGCCTCGCCCCGGCGGTCCACCGGTGGTGAGACCTGGAGGTCGTTGGAGAGCTCCACGTCTTGCAGACGATGAGACGATGAGCTGCGGGTGGATCACGTCGTCCTGGGCAACGAATCCCACGCGGGAGCTGCACGGCACAGTGGGAGGTGTGGCCGCCGTCCAGCACGGTGCCGGAGTGGAGGCCGGAGAGGGCTGCCGGAAAGGGGAATTTTTGCAGGGGCTAGGGGGTGGTGGTGGTGAGCGAGCGCGGACGGGCGGCGAGGCAGTATTCCGGCGGGGAGGTGGTTGTGTTGGGAGGGGAGAAGAGGGCGTCAGCATCAGGGAGGCGGCCAGGGGAGGCGACAGGGCGGCGGCCGACTCCATGGTGCGATGGGAATGGGGTGGAGCGGCGACGAGAGGAGGGCGAAGTCAGAGGATGGAGTGCATCTGGACGTGAATTACATAACTGCCCTTTTATTAAATTAAAGTAAATAAACAATTTCAGTACTTACCAGTACTTTCCAGTACTTAATTTCCAGTTCTTTTCAGTACTACTGATTTGCCCACCGTAGGATTAACTAGGGTGAACGGCTCCTAAATTCCCCAACCATAGTAAAAGTTGTAACACAATATTTTTTGCTAAATTTTCTTCTTGAGATTCTTCATCTGATATTAGAACTTTGAGTCCATCTCTGCTTGTGACCCGTGATACTGCAACATAGAGTTGGCCATGTGTGAAGACTTGTTTTGGCAAATACAGTCCAACATTTTGTAGCGACTGTCCCTGACTCTTGTTTATTGTCATTGCAAAACAAACTGATATTGGGTACTGCCTCCTCTTCAACACAAACGGCCATTTTGATTCATTTGGTGACATGATTATTCTTGGAATATACACCTTGTTTCCAATGTTTGTCCCTGTTATTATCTGAGCTTCTATGAACCACTTTCCTAGCTGTGTTATAGTTAGTCTCGTGCCATTGCATAAGCCCTCACTTTGATTTATATTTCGCAATAGCATTATTGGGAGGCCAACTTTCAGCCGTAATATGTGGTCTGGTGTTCCAGGAAATTTCAAGCTATTCAAGAACTCTGGTGCATACAACTGATCTCCGTCTTCTGTATTTGACATTGCTTTGCACAGTGTATCAGAGCTTCGATATGTTATCTCTTCACCCTCTATTCTACTCATGATATAAGAATTTACCTCATTTACCATCTCATTTCTCGGACATAAGATGGCTCTTTCTTCAAGGTATTTTCGATTTTTGTAGTTTGTCCATTGGTTAGGATATGTGCTGTTGATGATTGTTTCTAATTGGTTTCCTCCTTTTCGCAGAAGCAGATCTTCAGGTATATTCACCCATGCCTCGTCTTCTTCATTTCCAACCAATCCATCACCAATGTTTAGAATCCAATCGGCAAAATCTGCAGTCTTCTTTTGTTCCTCTGGTGTATCTGCTAGTGACGTTACACGCATGTTCCGAGTGAGCTTGAATTCCTCGAAGTGCTTCCATAAATAGGAACGTTTTAAGCATGCATCGACAATATGACATCTTCGCCCTTTCGGTATTACTGGAAGGATTTGTCTGAAATCACCCCCCATCACTACTGTCATTCCTCCAAATGGTTTATCTTTACTATTTTCGTTTGTGAACCTTAGGATATCTCTCAAACTCCTGTCTAGTGCTTCAAAGCAATGTTTATTTGCCATAGGTGCTTCGTCCCATATTATTAATGATGTTCTCTTTAATAGGTCTGCAAGATAGGATCCTTGCTTGATATCACATGTTGACTCATTAGTGATGTTGAGTGGGATGTGAAATCTTGAGTGGGCTGTTCTCCCTCCTGGTATAAGAAGCGCTGCTATTGCACTCGATGCTACTGCTAAGACTATTTTTCCTTCTGATCTTAGGGATGTCGTGATTGCCTTCCAAAGAAATGTTTTCCCTGTCCCACCATATCCATTGACGAATATCAGTTTGCCAAGTTTTCCATTGACAGATTCTAATATTGCATCATAAGCTCTGGTCTGTTCAGGATTCAACTTTCCAACTAATTCCACCTTCTCTATTTGGAGAGAGGCTCTATCATAGTTAAGTTCTTCAGTTATCAACCTATTCTGTAGACCATGTAATGAGTTGTTATCCGGTACAGGAATTCCTTCATAGTCTTTTAATGACTTTCCGCCTCTTCTTAGCAATGTCTCTATCTCTATGAGTGTTAGGTTTTTTTTCTGTTCGGTGTCAAGCTGAAGTGCTTCAAAGTTCAAGATTCTCCTCTGATGCCGTTGTATGTCCTCAGAGAGTAATTCCCATGTAGAACTCCACAGTTTTCCTGGATCTGACACCTCGCAAAACAGAAGTATTGTGCAGAATAGTTGGCGCATTTGCTGTGCAGAAGCCCAATGTGATGCTTCTTTGATACAATCATCCCACTCTCTGTCATCATCTAGTAATCCAAGCGCGTAACATGCCGATTTATAAGTTGGGTGAATAACGCCGTTTACTTTTCTGATATCTTCAAATGATTTACAGCCTTTAACAGTGTTTAGCAGTATTCTCATGTAGTATTTCTCACCACTTGCTGGATGGGCATAGTAGATCCTCCCAATAGATCGTTTTTTGCCTTTCCTTGGTTCTCATTTTTTCTCCTTTGCATGCCATGTCCACTTTGCTGGAAATTCTGCATATGTCAGATCTCGGGCATCCTCATACAATTGGTTTGCTTTCATCCATTCAGTGAACATAGTTTTTTCTATGCCAGGTCTAGATACAATTTTCTCAATATCAGTTGAGTCCGGGAACACTACCATTTGTTCATCTTGAAGGTGGAATTGCAATCTCTGTACAGAAGGTTCACCTGCAGATAGGTATGGTGCATCAAGGTACATCTGTATCTCATCATGGTTTTTTCCTGTTCGCAAAACTGCAGTTGCTCTATCCTCCCCTTTATGGATGTACTTGAATAAGTACTTTATAGATCTCGATTTAATGCACCATTCTACGTTTATGTGTGCCTGGTACTTGACTATCAGACCCCCCTGTTGTATGGAACAACATATCCATTATCTAGTTTGACGCCATTTTTTTCTACTGTGTTGCCATCATCTCTTCTTCTGTATACTGGGAATCCTTCTTCATCGATGCTTGTTTCCTCACAAAACAACTTTGGAAAATTCTTTGAGCACTTTCCATTGATCATGCATGGTGATCTGTACTTTGCTTCTCTACATGGTCCATGCATCATGAAATTTTCAACTGCCATATAACCTTCTGGGTCCTCATCCTTGTCTGGAATCTCTGCTGATATGATGTGGTCGATATTTTTGGGGCTAGGATCTCTATCATTTTGGTCTAGAAATAATAGTATATGTGCATGAGGAAGTCCTCTTTTCTGGAACTCGATGGTGTAGACAACTGCAACAAAGTGGTATGTTTTTATTAGTCACAGTTATATTTTTATATAATAATTTGCTGAGTGTTCTCATATGCTAACAATGAAGTCGAACATGAAGATAATGTGTGTATGCTTTCGTCAATAGAGAACTAAATTGTAAGCGGTGAAATGATTGAAACTGGGTGGACTTACTTGCTGTTGCTTTTCCAAACCGTTGCTTTTTGTAAATGTCTTCTATTAGTTCATTCAACTTGATCATGAACACTCTATTGACTATATCTGGACGGTCTTCTGGTTTTTGGCCAGGTATGAAGTCCAACATTGTCTGTATTTCAGGCCATTTTGGGTTGCATGTGAAAGTGATAAATAGATCTGGATATCCAGCCCACCGACTTATTGCCATAGCGTCTTGGTAGTACTGTGTTTTATTTCTGCGACTTCCAAAATATGATGAAGGCAGTATAATTGTTTTCCCAATATGATCAGATCTCGTGTCACCATTGTCTATTGCGTCTTGCAGGCCACTATATAGCTCTGTCCTTAGCGTTCCTTGATGCATCCTATACCAATTGAGCCTCCACTGCTCAATGCATGTTGCTGCATCTACTATGAACTGCAGGAACAACTTGCCACTCATTTGCAAGACAGATGATTGGTTAAGTCGTTGTTGTATGCGATATGCATAATACTCCATCATGGTAACATATTTTCTCTTTCCTTTTCTATTTCCTTCATATTCTATTTCCGGCCTATATCCATCTTCTCCATATGGGAATAGCAGCGGGTATTGCATAGACATAAAGCTTGGATGTAGTTCAGAAATTCTCTTGAGTTCTTTATCCTTATTTTCCACTATTATGTCACGTTCCATGTTTTCTCCAGTTTGTTCTCCAACTATGAGTGCTGCTAGTTCAGATGCAGTTGGTAGGTTGTATTGTCTTCCATCCATGGATCTTGTACCGATTAACCGTAACTTGACATTTTCGAGACCTGATTCTTTGAATCTGTCCCTTGCCATGCGGAATGATTTGACCAACTCATTGTGCTGATCAAGCATCTCCAACAATCCAGATACAATGCCTTCATCTAGTTGTGGTTTCTTTTCCTTTGAGCTTGATGCTTGCATCCTATGTCTGACCTCATTTTCAGTATCATAAATGTACAACTGAGCAAACTTTGGGTTGTTGTCCTTCGGCAGCAGGGTACCAAGTTTATGATAATTTTGACCATTTAAGCAAAACACATAAGGTGCACCGCCTTGTCTGTTTATCTCTTAGTCAATCTGGCCACCCATTGAGGTGAATGCAAACATCGAATTATAATTCCTAATGTTTTCTCTGTAATTTGATGATTCTCCTTTTTCATTGAAGGTAAGTAGCTGCTGTAGGTATGCTGGAGGTTTTTGTAATGGAGGCAATTTAACTTTTCCTTCCTTGCAACAAAGTCCAAATGTTGGTTTTGATATGTTCTTCTTATTCTTGCTCCTCTCTTGATGCCACATTATAGCTCCGCAGTATGGGCATATGCAAGTCGGTTTTCCAAAACATGAAACTTCACTTTTAGAGCTCTGGGATTTACCACATCTTTTCATTGCCTGTAACTTCCTTCTATTTTCTCTTTGTAACTTACTCATTTGTCTTCGTCCATTTAAGTCTGTTGTAGAAACCGATTCTGTTAGAGTCTTTGCATGATCTGTTGGATTTGAAGTAGAGCCAATCTCTTCATTTTCTTTGCTTTGAAGGAGCCTCATACGTTTGTTACTTTGATTTCCATGGACCGTCTATTTCCTCTTTGGAGGAGTTTGATTTTTCTGGCTCCTTGAAATCCTGCAATGATTATTGTTAGTTTATTGTACTGTGTAGTCATTATATGTGATGATACTTTGAACTGAAATACCTTTCTTCCTCTTTGTTTATTGTTCTATCATGTATTTGTGTAGCTTCCTCACTTGTTAATCCCTGAAAAAAAAAGTAACCTTGATTTCGATAGCACAGTAGCATAAGAAAATATGTGAGTGCATGATCATAAGTATTACAGTGTGTTTCCTCTTTCGAGGAGCTTGATTTTTCTGGCTCCTTGAAATCCTGCAATGATAGTAGTTAGTTTATTGTACTATGCAGTCACTAAATGTCATGATTCTTTGAAATGAAGTACCTTTCATCCTCTTTGTTTATTGTTCTATCTTGCAGGTGTGTAGCTTGCTCACAGGATAATCTCTGAAAAAGGAAAGAAGTAATCTTGATTTCCTTATCACAGTAGCACAGTAAAATATGCTAGTTCATGATTGTAAGTATTATAATTACCTTTTGGCTTCTTTTGTCAGGTAGAACACCAGCGGGTGTATACATGCACGTCAATAGCCTGTAATATATTTGCTTCAGTGATCAGTTTTTCTTTTACTTGTACAGAACACCTATGAAACTATTTCCATTCTATTACTTAGTAATATAATATAAAAGGCCAATGAGTACCTTCCACTCTGATGTTCTTGGTAACCCTTTTGGACATGAATATTTGCTTGGTTACCCATATTTTTTAGTAACTTTTGGCGGCTGTTATTTTTTATTTGTTTGGAGAACGGCCTCGCTTCCTTCGTTCTTGCCTGCATTCAATTTTTCATAGATAGCCTTCTGTCGAAAATGTATACTGTAGATGTGCTAAAGTAAATAAATTTATTGAAAATATACCTGTCATTGCCTTCCACCCTTTTAAGTAAATTTAATATCTTGCTTTTGTTGAACAATGTGTTTTTGTTTGTCAAGATGATACCCCTGCAATCATTACACAGTATAATTTGCAATACTGAAGAAAATAGAATATTCGCAAGTGATGTTGAATAGTATTGCATAATTTCTTACCGCTGGTCGGTTTGATTCAGGTTTTTTTGCACCGGCACATTACTATTGGACATGGGGTCCGATGGACCCTCTCCAGCGATGGTGGACTGACCCTCTCCAGCGATGGTGGACTGCTTTGTCATGTCTTCAACCCTAATGCTGTTTGGAAGAAAATCACGGATGCTGGAAATAACATGAATCTAGGCAAACGTGAATTAATATACGTGAAATCCTCAATAGTACCTCGGGTGTTCTTAGGATTCTAGGATCTGTTTCACCGATCCAGATTGGTTAGGATTGTGTTACGTGATGGAAGCAGTCTATTATTTTTAAGATTTGTTTGAACCATTGAGATGAGATCTAACGCTAGAGACTTTACGTAGTCTACAATTAACTTTAAGCCGTTGAAATTAAGATCGAAGGTTAAAAACAGTAAATTCTCTAGGATTAACGTGGGATCTCCTTGGGAGTCTCCAATTAGTAAATATAAGATATAAGATAGAGATTTGTAATTTTACGGGACGGGTTAGAAACCCTCCCGGACTCTGTAAACTTGTGTATTACGTATCCCTCGGCTCCGCCTCCTATATAAGGGGAAGTCGAGGGACAAAGAGAGGATCGAAATCATTGTCAACATAACCCTAGTTTCATAATCGTCGAGCACTTTTCGGCTGAAACCTTGAGATCTACTTTCCCTCTACTACCAACTAAACTCTAGTCTACAACGTAGGCATTGATAAGTTAATACCTTGTCAATTGGCGCCGTCTGAGAAATTAGAGCGACAAGGAGCTGATCTCGATGACACGTTCAAGATCGTCGACTTTGTGGTAGCAAGCAACGCGATGGATCGAGGTAAACATGTCGAAAGATCTAGTCGATTTTGTTCCTCACCCGCCCTCCCGTTTGGATGCATATACGTATCTGGAGGAGCCTATGGAAGTGACGTTCGGATAATTCCGATTCGCGTCGAAGAAGGATCGCCGTCTCGAAGTTCCGATCTCGTCGGGATTATCGCGACCGATTCCGATTCTTCATCAGGCGAAGAGGAAATTTCGTCGCCACGCTTCGTCAACACCATGCATGGCAAGTGAAAAGCTCGCCAAGATCTTCAGCGATATGTCCTTCGAGTCGTCTGCGGACTCTGATATAAGCAGCGATTCAGACATCGACAACTTCATCGACAGATCTGCTGTTATTGAAACGGTCTTCACCAATCTCTACGATGGTGTCACCAATCCCGACAAAAATCAAAATTCAAAATATCATCAGGTTTACGCAATTGAGGAAACAAACCGAGCAGAACCGGAGACGTCAAAGACTTTCGACAATTTGGGAAACCCATTTGTTGATCCCGCTGATCTCAGGAGAGGTCTAGGCACTAAGTATGATGGGCCTACTCCACGTGTAAGAGTCCAGCTCCCGCAGGAAGCGTGGGACAGAGCCGCAAGAGCCATGGACGGTTCAGAACCAATGACTACAACGCTACGCGGAAGACGCAAGCTTATCAATATAGACTCGCTCGTGTGAGTAGGGAGTTGGAAAAACAAACAGCTGAGCTGAAGAAGAAGGAGGCAGCCTCGCATCAAGCGGCGCAGGGCAGATTTAAGTCGACAATCAGGAAACTCGGGAGATAGTCACAGAGAAGCTCGAAGGCGAGCAAGATCTCGGCGCAAAATATACGAATCGAGATGGAGAATCTGGTTCAAAACCTCGACATGTCTTTTATGACAATCGACACAAGGGGAAATATTATCCCAAAAACACCGGAAGCTGGGTACATGGCAACACAAGCTTTCATCCTTGCGTCTGTGGGACCCACCTGTGTTTTTGGCCCGGCCCACTATCTTGGTGGGCCAGCCCACTTGCTATATGGTGGACCCCACATACTAAATGGGCCGCCCTTTAACAGGAAAGTGGGACCCCTGTGTTTTGGCCGGCCCACTATCTTGTTGGGCCGGCCCACTTGCTATATGGTGGACCCCACATACTAAATGGGCCGACCCTTTAAGCGGAAAGTGGGACCCACTGTTTTTGGCCCGCCCACTAGCTTGTTGGGCCGGCCCACTTGCTATAAGATGGACCCCACACACTAAATGGGCGGCCTTTTAACGGAAAGTGGGACCCATCGTATTTTTGGACCCACTTCTTGGGCGGCGATTCTTAAGGTGGACCCACATGTTAAATGGGCGGCCCATTTAAGTTTTGATCGATCAACTTTAGAGGTTAGGCCCACGTAACTAATGGACCAGCCCAGCTATATAGTTGACCGGTCAAACTATGTCATCCGGCCCTTAAGACGTGGTGGCCTCGTGTGGGCCTACCATCTACCACAGGTTTTAGTGTTGCCGTTGCGCGGCGTCGCCGCGTGTCGGTTGCATGACGTCGGCGGTCAACGGGCTCCGAAAACACTTGCGCGGTCCGATTTTCCGTGGCGGAAGGGCCCAAACGCGACGGACCGAAAAAATCGTCGTAGGACTTTGCCGCAGTTTCGACAACCCATATCGTCGGGTTAGGCCCATAGGCGACGAAAAATACCCCTTAGTGGACGATTTTGGGACGTTGTCTATCAGAACTTTTCTTGTAGTGCTTATTCCTTGAAACGGAGGTAGTAGTAATCTGAATAAAATATGGCAGCGAGTAAACATGCAACAGAACAGTAAGTAAGCGGTGTTTGCAGTATTGGAAACAAGGCCTAGGGATCATACTTTCACTAGTGGACACTCTCAACATTGATCACATAATAAATAAGTTCTCTTCCTTTGTACTACTTTCAAAGACTCTATTGTTGGATAACAAACACCATTCATTGTGTAGGGCTACGAGAGCACCCTCAAGCCGGAGTAAACAAGCTCCACAACGTCATAAAGGAATCACACAAGATGCAAACACTGTCACTGTCACACCATAGAGAGTAATTCCGGAGTTCATATAAAGTAACTCTAGAGTGCATAGTAATAGTTAACTTCACAATCTACAAGAGATCACGATCATAAACTACGCCAAGTACTACATGATGCACACACTGTCCACATTACATCATGAAGGAGGTATAGACTACTTTAATAACATCACTAGAGTAGCACATAGATTAATAGTGATGCAAAGCTCATCATATGGATCTCAATCATGCAAGCAATTCATGAGATCATTGTATTGAGAGAGAGAGAGAGATTAACCACATAGCTACGGTAGAGCCCTCGGCCCGGGGAGAACTACTCCTCCTCATCATGGGAGACACGACGGCGATGAAGATGGCGGTGGTGTCGATGGAGATGACTCCGGGCAATTCCCGTCCGGCAGTGCGGAACAGAGACTTCTGTCCCCGGGTGGAGTTTCGCGATGGCGGCGGCGCCCCTGGAGCTTTCGGTGTTTCGTCAATCGGTATCGCGTTTTTAGGTCGAAAGGGCTTATATAGGCGAAGAGGCGGCGCGGAGGGGCACCAGGGCGCCTCCCCATAGGCCGGCGCGGCCAGGCGAGCCCGCGCGGCCCTATGGTGTGGGGCCCAGGCCTCCTCCGACTCCCTTCGGTGTCCTGGTCCGTCTCGGTGAATTATGATGTTTGGTCTTCGTTTCGTCGAATTCGAGAATATTGCCCGAACAGCCTTCTGGAACCAAAAACAGCAGAAAACGGAAACGCGTGGCATCTTGTTAATAGGTTAGTTCCGGAAAACGCATAAAATGATATAAAGTGTGAAAAAAACATGTAGGCATTGTCATAAAACTAGCATGGAACATCAGAAATTATAGATACGTTTGAGACGTATCAAGCATCCCCAAGCTTAGTTCCTACTCGCCCTCGAGTAGGTAAACGATAACAAGGATAATTTCTGAAGTAACATGCTACCAACATAGTCTTGATCAACATTATTGTAAAGCATATGAGATGAATGCAGCGATTCGAAGCAATGATGAAGACAATGAGAAAGCAACTGAATCATATAGCAAAGACTTTTCATGAATAGTACTTTCAAGACAAGCATCAATAAGATTTGCATAAGAGTTAACTCATAAAGCAATAAATTCTTAGTAAAAGCTTTGAAACAACACAAAGGAAGAAATAAGTTTCAGCGGTTGCTTTCAACTTCAACATGTATATCTCATGGATAATTGTCAACACAAAGTAATATAACAAGTGCAATAGGTAAACATGTAAGAATCAATGCACATAGTTTATACAAGTGTTTGCTTCTAAGATAGAAAGAAGTAGGTAAACTGACTCAACAATAAAGTAAAAGAATTTCCCTTCGCAGAGGGAAGCATTGATTGCTACATTTGTGCTAGAGCTTTTATTTTGAAAACATAAAGAGAGCATAAAAAGTAAAGTTTTTTAGCGGTGTTTGTTGTTGTCAACGAATGGTAGTGGGCACTCTAACCCCCTTGCCAACGACTTTCAAAGAGCGGCTCCCATGAAATTTTATTTTTGGGTGGCACTCCTTCCAACCTTGCTTTCACAAACCATGGCTAACCGAATCCTCGGGTGCCTGCCAACAATCTCATACCATGAAGGAGTGCCTTTTTATTTTAGTTTTATTCAGATGACACTCCTCCCCACCTTTGCTTTCTCAAGCCATGGCTAACCGAATCCTCGGGTGCCAACCAACAATCACATACCATGGAGGAGTATTTGTAAATTTATGAAAGTTAATTAATTCGGGGCTGGGAACCCCATTGCCAGCTCTTTTTGCAAAATTATTGGATAAGCGGATGAAGCCACTAGTCCATTAGTGAAAGTTGCCCAACAAGATTGAAAGATAAACTCCACATACTTCCTCATGAGCTATAAAACATTGACACAAATAAGAGGTAATAACTTTTGAATTGTTTAAAGATAGCACTCAAGCAATTTACTTTGGAATGGAGAAATACCATGTGGTAGGTAGGTATGGTGGACACAATTGGCATAGTTTTTGGTAGGAAGAATCCCTCTCAATACAAGGCTAGGCTAGCAAGGTTGTTTGAAGCAAACTCAAGTATAAAACGGTGCAGCAAGACTCACATATGAACATATTGTAAGCATTATAAAACTTTACATCGTCTCCTTGTTGTTCAAACACCTTAACCAGAAAATATCTAGACTTAGAGAGACCAATCATGCAAACCAAATTTTAACAAGCTCTATGTAGTTCTTCATTAATAGGTGCAAAGTATATGATGCAAGAGCTTAAACATGATCTATATGAGCACAATAATTGCCAAGTATCAAATTATTCAAGACATTATACCATTTACCACATGAAGCATTTCCTGTTTCCAACCATATAACAATGAAATAGCAGTTTTCAACATTCGCCATGAACATTAAAAGTAAAGCTAAGAACACATGTGTTCATATGCAACAGCGGAGCGTGTCTCTCTCCCACACAAGCATGAATTTATTCAAACAAAAAAAAACAGACACTCCAAGTAAAGTACATAAGATGTGACGGAATAAAAATATAGTTTCACTAGAAGTGACCTGATAAGTTATCGATGAAGAAGGGGATGCCTTGGGCATCCCCAAGCTTAGATGCTTGACTCTTCTTAAAATATGCAGGGATGAACCAGGCATCCCCAAGCTTAGACCTTTCACTCTTCTTGATCATAGTATATCATCCTCTTCTCTTGACCCTTGAAAACTTCCTCCACACCAAACTTCAAGCAAACTCATTAGAGGGTTAGTGCATAATAAAAATTCACATGTTCAGAGGTGACACAATCATTGGACATTGCACAAAGCTTCTGAAAGTTAATGGAATAAAGAAACCCATTCAACATAGCAAAAGCGGCAATGCGAAATAAAAGGCAGAATCTGTCAAAACAGAACAGTCCGTAAAGACGAATTTTACAGAGGCACTTAACTTGCTCAAACGGAAAAACTCAAAACTAATGAAAAGTTGCGTACATATCTGAGTTACCTACAGAGAACCGTGCCCAAATTCGTGACAGACAGCAAATCTGTTTCTGCACAGCAATCCAAATCTAGCATCAACTTTACCATAGAGACTTTACTTGGCACAAAAACATGATAAGGAGAGGTTGCTACAGTAGTAAACAACTTCCAAGACTCAACAAAATAGTAGCAAAATAAACACATGGGTTATCTCCCAAGAAGTTCTTTCTTTATAGCCATTAAGATGGGCTCAGCAATTTTAATGATGCTCACATAAGGATGAGAGTTGAAGCAAAAGAGAGCATCAAAAAGCAAGTATAAAACAAATTTAAGCCTAACCCACTTCCTATGAAAAGGAATCTTGTAAATAAACAAATCAATGAAGAACAAAGTGAATAGCATAGGAAGACAAAACAAGTGTAACTTCAAGATTCTCAACATAAAGAGGGGAAAATTAATATTATTAAGATGCATATAACCATGTTTCTCTCACAATAACTTTCAGTAGCATCATTGATGAATTCCACAATATAACCATCACTTAAAACATTCTTATCATGGTTCATATGCATAAAGGTATCATTATTTTTGACATAAGAGAAACTCTTCTCATTAATAGCAATTGGAGCAGGATCATTATCAAGAATTTGAACATGGTAAACAAGTTGCATACTAAAGGAATGGTTTTTGGCAATCCCATCATAACTATGATAAGTTTCATAAGGATAATTGTAACATGTGTCATATCCATCTCTACAACGATTATCTAAACCAGAATATGTAATATCATCATTTTCACTAAAAGTAAAGGTCTCAAGTATAGGATCTTCAAGCACAACATCCCCAAGCTTAGAGCTTTCAATATCATCATTTGAGGGAACATGAATAGTGCTATCATCATTACTTTCATAATCAGTACCAAAGAGGTTTCCAATATCAATGGTAGTGTGCTCTTCCAAATCATGATCACTAATGATACACTATATAAAAGCTGAACTATTTACTGCGTTCTGTGTTACCGGGACACTGTTGATACACTATTTATCTCCAACTATTTGATGACGCGTGGGTTTTAGTCAGTTCCTAGATTAATTCTGTTTGCATTTTCTCTCCTTAAGTCTTTACCGGTTACCGGTTGTCAACCGTGGCTTCCGGTTAACGCACGTTACCTTCCTACGAATTATTTAGAGAGCAAAATCTCACGTTTGGTCTTATCCCTCACCGCTTTGACCGAACACAGGAGAACAAGAAAATCCCCCATGCCTCCGCGTGACCGTGTCTGCCTATTTTCTCGCCCACCTCCCCTTCTCTGAGCCACCGCCCATGGCGAGCTCTTCCCCGCCCGAGCTACCCTAGCCGAATTTCTTCGTGGCTGGCGGCGACGTTGGTCAGGTCCTCGGCCTCTTCTTCTGCCACGGCCGCCTCTTCCTCGCCCGAGCTCCCCTGTCCGACCTTCTTCGTGGCTGGCAGCGGTGTGGGTCGGATCCTCGGCCTCCTCTACCGCCACGGCCGCTGCCAAGGCGGCCTAGCTTCTCCGCCGGCTGATCTGCCATGTGCATGTTCGATGGCTACCAGGGCACACGCCGCGGCCGCTCCAACTGGCCACGCGTCTAGCTACTCCGTACCGGTTTCTCGATCCGCATCCGTTGCACTTTGCCCAGTGTCCGTCGCGGTTTCATCTAGGAGGAAGCAGATAATAGGCGCGGGCGTGCGCGACTGCATCATGGGAGCCTGGGTGTAAGGGCGGTGGTGATTCAAGAGCACAGACCTGCAGCGTTCAGTGGCCACGGGCCCATCTCGCCGTTCTGGTAGGCAGGTTCAAGCCGGAGCAAATAGTGCGGCGTTTGCTGTCCGAAACAGCTTGGAGATTTAGGTATATTTCACAGATTAGACTTTCTGATCAGTTCCGTATGTTGGTGCAACAACTCATGCCTCACTTCATTTTTCTTTTGGTTGGCTGTTACATCTTCAGGGTGCTGCTCATGATTAGGCTCCAAGTTGTGGTTCGAATCATCACAAGTTCCAGACCGGTCACTGTTCAGTTCAGTTGCTCACCTGATAGATATCAGGGTTGCAATCCTCAGAGATGTTGTTCTCTTGCTGAAAGTGGTTAAAGAAGTACTTCCCCAGCTAATCGGTATTAATACTGCACATACAGTTCTGATCTAACCAAACAAAAGTGAACTTCATGATTATATTCGTTTATTAGGACAAGCAACGTTGATAACATGCTGTAAGTGACAATTCTAGGGTAGAGAGAGCCTCACATTTCATTATGAACATGCTTATTTGAACTTTCACTTGCTACCATGCAGTTTCGTGTTATTCTATTGTCACATTGTTCAGGTATTCCTAGAAGAGTTTAGGTTTTCTCAAAAGTAAGAAGGGCCCAGGATTTTTGTTCCCATATGTGGATATAGAATTTACTGAGGTATCGTGAAGCATCGCCTGAGAGATTTCTCCTTCCCCGTGATGGTACTTTATTCTTCGGGCTTTGTGTGATCCTTCTTCATGTTCACGGTTTGATTTTGGCTTTCGTATTGGTTGTAAATTGGTTGATGTTTGTAGGGTTCATCTGGCAATTCTGTATAGTATATCAGAAGCAGAACATTGGCCTGATTATGAAGAACTTGCATAATTTTGTTTATGTGCATTAGTTTACCTTCAGTGGATCTGACCTGCCGCTGCTCATTATTCCTTCCCAAGGCATAATTATGAAGAACTTGCACAGATTGTTATTAGTGCAACTAACTCAAAATTGAGATTGGAGATACTTCATTCTTTCAATGTCAGTTTGGCAGGACATGTTGGAAATTATCTTTTGTCAGATCTCCCATTCTCCTCCTTTACCATGTGTTATCATAAGCGTCAGTTTTTATTTTTCAGTCTGTGGAGAAGGATGTTAGGAAATACTCTACCTTTTATTATCAATCCCAGCGTAAATTGCATATCCGATTTACGTATGACGTCCAGATGCATTTTTTTTTTGGAAAATGTGCATAAATTCACAATCAGACTACAAGTTTGCAATACGCAATAACTATAGACTGTAGTTGAAGGAAAATATGATAGCACACATGAGTGGTTGATTAAGGTACAAAATTCATCAATCAATCCATACATAAGTTTCTCAGTGTATCTTCCAAATTATATGCTATCTATTTATATTGACCAAGGAATAACAAAATCATAAAGTTACATGTACGCACTCTTCGTAAATTGAAGCAGTTTGTATGAATAAATAGAATTTTTTTTACAACTTGCACATGTTTGCCCTTAAACCGTGGCCAGGTATTAGACTATTGCCACCCTCGGTTGAGGCAATTATACACTAGACTAACTAAATATTGCATCTTATTATGAGTCCTCATTTGATTTAGTATTGTTCCCTTTTCAGATTCATTAGCTATTTCCACTTCATTGTTAGCTGAATGTTTCCACTTCATATGTCTTATAATTGCTTCCCAATTCTCGGTTAGTATGCATTAATTTTGGAATTCATTGAAAGTAGATGCATTAGAGAAGCTATTTTTTTAATTCAGGTGTCGGCTGCCTGATGAAAATAGGAGTGGCCTAAACATGGATGTCTGTTCACGAAGCGAGAATTACCTGAGACCTGCAGGAGTATGTTATTTTGTTCCGCCAAAGAACATGTAGGTCTGGAACTTAGTACTTGAGAGCTAAACTCATGTACAACTAGACTTACTCTTTACACATTTTGATTGTATACTGTACAACTCAAATGGACGTACTGCTCAAATAACTGTAAGACAGATTTTTCAAATTGTGAATTTGTGATCATGATATGTGTTCAGCTGTGTTCCCAACAAACTATTCAGCCAAGCCAACTGCTTCCTAATCCGGGACACTAACCCTCTAAAAGCTTCTCATGCTTGCTTCATTTTTTTATATAAAAAGACTGGCTGACTCCACAAATGGTTACTTTTCTATTCGCATTCATTCCCTATATTTAACGTATCAACTATGAAAACTGTGAATCAACTATGAAAACTGTGAATTGCATGCGTAGTTGTGTTAACAAATATATTTTTATAACCTGAAACCTCTTGATATATCCCTAATGCGCCCTCCAGGCTCTAGAGTGCACAGCCTATTACTGTGATAGAATCCCTAGCATGCTACTATTCTTTCTGCCGATTAATAATTTTAAGTCACTCCCATTATCTGTCAATTCCACACATATATATACTTTTATGATTTCTGCTGCCTGGGTATTTTTTTTCTGCTTTGTAAGCCCTTGGTTTTGGAATTCAAAGTCGTGCCCAATCACCTTACCAAATCTGAATGTGCATGCCCAAGTTCGGATCCGTCAGGAAGAGGCTTTAAATCACATGTAAATATCCAGCTAGGGCCTATATCCAGCCTTAAGGCAGGACACTATGTGTAAATTAACCTTCAGAATAAAAGTTTATTTTGCTGATAGATCTGCCACTAAAAGATATCTGACATGCTGTCGATCTGATTACTTTATGGACAGTATCTATTGTCAGGTTTACCAACTGCTATTGATTTCTCGGTTTACATATTCGAATAGTGTGGCAGGTACTACATATTGAGAAGAACATGCAGCGACCAATAGCTCTCAATGGTTCCATTAGCCCATATCCAACAGATTAATAAGATGCACCTCTGACATGAGGCTGACAGATCACATTCAGATTAGTAGTTGTAGCATTATCAATGCAGTGCTCACACCGAAGCTTTTAGACGTTGCCCCCCTGAATGGGAGAGAGAGGAGGGAAGAGGAGAATGAGAGAGAGTTATGTCTAATAATAGTGTTGAAGTATTCTCCAACTCGGTATCCTGCTCGTGAGAGATCCAGTCTATTAAGAGTACCTTTTGTAAGAGAAATGATAAAGCACGTTTTATTTCTGAACTTGTGATCATCGTTGATTTCCATGACAGAAAGACACGTTCAGTTCTGGAATTCTATTTGTCACTCCTAACAGCAAGTCACTATATAATGTACTTATTCACTGTCACCCTTCCAATCCACCACTTACATGCTAAAAAGGGTACGGGCGCGGCGTGCCGCCGCGCTTATGCCTCCTAGTATGGGTAAAGGGCATAGGAAGATCATTGTACTCAGATTCATTATCATAATAATCATTAGGAGCAACATACTTACGGTTACCTATTGTGTTACCTCATACACGCGGGGATATGCCGTTGCCACTTTCTTCTTATTCCCCTTCTTCTTCTTCTTCTTCTTCTTCTTCTTCTTCTTCTTCTTCTTCTTCTTCTTCTTCTTCTTCTTCTTCTTTCTTCTTCTTCTTCCTTCTCCTCGTTCCCTTCTTTAGGAGGAATAGGCTTGAAGGGAGGCTTTTCTGCATAACCTGATTTATTTCTAGAAACAATAGAAGAAACTTGGGAGGATTCCTCCTTTTCATTAATAAGTTTGAAACACACAGCGGTCCTATCATATTTTGGCAAAGTGTCTTCTTCTAAAATATTTTGTATGTAAGTATTTGTATGGCAATTATTAATGCAATAAGAAAGACACCCATGCAGGACATCATTAATATCAAGATCGTTAATATCTAACAAAGAAATTTTTCTTGATAACTCTTCACACTTCAAAAATAAGGTAAGTTCATCATGCTGATTAGGAATAATTTCATCATCACAATACAAATTTGCAGCACTCATAGGGTTCGAATTATCATTGGAGGAGCATTGAAAATTAAAATGACCAACTCCATGGCAAAGTTCACAAATAAAAGGATAGAGGGCACACACTTTTTCACCAAGATCATCTAGAGCCCTAGACCACTTTCTAGTTTTTTCATTCCAATGATGGATACAATATTCATCTTCGATTTGATTAATTCCACAAGGTCTATGTATTCCACAAAAATTAACATGCTTATAGGAAATAGCATTTTCAGAAGTTTCAACATGTTCATTGCAATCATTAATAACAGTTTCATCCTTCATGCAAGCGTCTTTAAAAGGTTCATGATACTTATCAAAATTCTTCCTAGGCAATTCAAAATGAGAAGAAAGAGCTTTATAAAGATTTGCAACAACTTGAGAGTCAAGACCATAAGTAGCACTCATATTTCGAAATTCATCAGTATCCATAAAAGTTTCAATGCATTCATAATCATAATTTATACCTGATTCTTTACCTTTGTCGTTCTCCCAATCTTCAGCGTTCTCCTGAATCCGATTAAGAAGGTCCCATTTAAACTCTTCTTTGTTGCGTGTGAATGATCCAGAACAAGCAGTATCCAGCAAGGTTTTATCTTGAAAAGAAAGTCGTGCATAGAAATTATCAATGATGATATTACCAGGAAGCTCATGATTGGGGCATTTGAGCATTAAAGATTTCAATCTCTCCCATGCTTGGGCAATACTCTCTCCATCATGAGGCCAGAAATTAAATATATTCGGTTTCGGTCTTTGTGAATTTCACTTGGAGGATAGAATTTAGAATAGAATAGAGGCACAATATCCTTCCAATCAAGAGAATGCGCATCCTTCAGCAGTTTATACCAATGCGCCGCTTTACCAGACAACGACATAGAGAATAATTTCTTCTTCACTTCATCCATAGAGATACATGCACACTTGAATAACCCGCATAATTCATGCAAAGAGAGTAAATGATCTCCAGGATGGACAGTTCCATCCCCTTCATAGCGGTTATCCACAACACGTTCAATAATTTTCATGGGTATTTTATACGGAATACTTTCAGTAGGTGGATTTAAAATATCACAAGCATCATTAGAGTTATCGCATATGGGAGATAAAGTATTATCAGAGCAAATTTTCTCCCCTAAAGATGGAAGGCTAAAAAGATCACAAAAACTAGCTTCCCCAAGCTTAGACTTCTCCATAGCATTAGCAGTAATTGCATTCATACTAATAACATTGCTACTAGCATGCAAATAAGGTTCCATAGGTTTTTAAATTTTCGCATCAAACAATTCTAAATCAGGAAAAAGATTAAAAAGCTCACCAATTTTTTTGTTGTTTTCCATTATGCCTAACTAGTGAAAATAAAAACAAGAAACAAAAAGTCGCAATTGCAGAGTCTAAAGGAGATAGCTTCGAGCACTCACACACCGGCAACAATGCTAGGAAATAGCTTAGTTGTTGGAGGATGTGAATACCTTTTACCTTACCTCCCCGGCAACGGAAAATAGCTTGATGTCTACGGGTGCTTCTATTCTTGTAGACAGTGTTGGGCCTCCAAGAGCGGAGGTTTGTAGAACAGCAAGTTTTCCCTTAAGTGGATCACTGATGTCTACGGGTGCTTCTATTCTTGTAGACAGTGTTGGGCCTCCAAGAGCAGAGGTTTGTAGAACAACAACAAGTTTTCCCTTAAGTGGATCACCCAAGGTTTATCGAACTCAGGGAGGAAGAGGTCAAAGATATCCCTCTCAAGCAACCCTGCAATCATGATACAAGAAGTCTCTTGTGTCCCCAACACACCTAATACACTTGTCAGATGTATAGGTGCACTAGTTCGGCGAAGAGATAGAGAAATACAAGTAGTATGGATGTATATGAGTGGTAATAGTAATCTGAATAAAATGTGGCAGCGAGTAAACATGCAACAGAACAGTAAATAAGCGGTGTTTGCAGTATTGGAAACAAGGCCTAGGGATCATACTTTCACTAGTGGACACTCTCAACATTGATCGCATAATAAATAATAACTTCTTCTCATTTGTGCTACATACACTCTTTTGTTGGATGACAAACACCCGTTGTGTAGGGCTACAAGAGCTCCCTCAAGCCGGAGTTAACAAGCGCCACAACATTCGGCATTCATATTTAAGTAACCTTAGAGCATAATAGATCTTTGCAAAATAAACCGAGTACTAACATAGCATACACACTGTCACCATTACACTATGAAGGGGGGATAGATCACATCAACACTATCATAGCGATAATCAACTCCATAACCTACAAGAGATTATGATCATAGCCTACGACAAGAACCACACAGTGCACACACTGTCACCATTACACCATGCAGGAGGAATAGACTACTTTAATAACATCACATGAGTAGCACATAGACTAGTAGCGATAAAAAGCTCATATGAATCTCAATCATGTAAGGCAGCTCATGAGATCATTGTATTGAAGTACATAGGAGAGAGATTAACCACATAACTACCGTTACAGCCCTTAGCCTCGAGGGAGAACTACTCCCTCCTCATCATGGGAGACAGCGATGGCGGTGAAGATGGCGGTGGTGTCGATGGAGAAGCCTTCCGGGGGCACTTCCCCATCCCGGCGGCGTGCCGGAACAGAGACTCCTGTCCCCCAGATCTTGGCTTCGTGATGGCCATCTCGCGCGCCACACCTAGAGGGACTGGAGGGACCGGTACGCCTCCGACGCTTAGCAACCAGCCGGTCGGGACGCGGTAGCCGGCGGGCAGGGGTAGTTCGAGGCGCAAAGCGCCTCCGCCTCCCGGGGGGTTAGAGATATTGCGATGGAAGCCATGGGAGAGAATGATGAGTCTAGATGTGATATGTAAATGGTGGCCAAGCCTACATATATATAGTGAAAAAATGGCGGGAAGACAGAGGCGGGAACCGGTGGAAGCGCGGGAAGAAAATAGGCGGGAAGACAGATCGAGGCAAACCTTTAGTACCGGTTGGTGGGTGCAACCGGTACTAAAGTTGTCGGTGGGATAAGGACGCGTGGGTAACCTTTAGTACCGGTTGGTGTCTGCAACCGGTACTAAAGCTGTCGGCAGGATAAGGACGCTCTTCCTATAAAAGGAGCATCGATAGACCATGGGAAGCAGCTCAACAAGCCAACATGGATGGAGAGTTTCATCACCATGGATGGGGAAAGGGTTGGGAAATCTCCCGTGGCGGAACTTGTCGAAGATGCCCTTGGTGCACACGCCCTATGGCATCTTCGGAAGTTCCGCCTCGGAAAAATTTCCCTGCAAGCCCGTGGAAGACTCCATCTCCTCTAACAATGTTGGGGAAAGGGTTGGGAAATCTCCCGTGGCGGAACTTGTCGAAGATGCCCTTGGTGCACACGCCCTATGGCATCTTCGGAAGTTCCGCCTCGGAAAAATTTCCCTGCAAGCCCGTGGAAGACTCCATCTCCTCTAACAATGTTGGGGAAAGGGTTGGGAAATCTCCCGTGGCGGAACTTCTCGAATATGCCCTTGGTGCACATGCCCTATATATGGCATATTCGGAAGTTCCGCCTCGGAAAAATTTCCCTGCAAGCCCGTGACTTAACTAGTAAAACAAGCCAACCATCTCCATTGTTAATATCTTACATACAGTAACATCATTACACAAAAGTGATTTCCATATTGAGATACACAAGTTATACTCCATCTGCTCTAGTCTTCTGAGTTTTCTTCGCCCGTTTCCCTTTCTTCTTACTGCGACGCAACCATGGACAATCTTCATTGTTTAAGATGATGCTTGGGTCAATTTTTACCTTGAAGGGTGGAATATCGTCAAACTTATTATAATCTTCTGACATGTCTGTCTTGTCCTCTACTCCCACGATGTTTCTTTTTCCTGAAAGAACTATGTGCCGCTTTGGCTCATCGTATGATGTGTCCTCTTGCCTTTCTTTTCTTTTTTTCGGTTTGCTAGAAATATCCTTCACATAAAAAACCTGAGCCACTTCACTGGCTAGGACGAATGGTTCGGTGTCGTACCCAAGATTCTTGAAATCCACGTAGTCATTCCGTACTGCGGGTCTACCTGTACCCCGTCTTTCAGGTTGAACCATTTACACCGGAACAAAGGGACCTTGAAATTAGGTCCATAGTCAAGTTCCCATATCTCCTCTATGTATCCATAATATGTGACCTTGTTCCCATTGCCATCTTCTGCATCAAAGCGGACACCACTGTTTTGGTTGGTGCTCTTTTTGTCTTGGGCGAAAGTGTAAAATGTGTTCCCATTAATCTCGTACCCTTGAAAAGTCGATATAGTAGAAGATGGTTGCTTGGCCAACAAGTACAGCTGCTCGTCATCGGTGACATTCATGAGACGTGTTTGCAACCAACCGCCGAAAGTCTTCATGTGTTCTCCATCAATCCAATCTTCACGTTGCTCCGGGTATTTAGAGCGTAAGATCTCCTTGTGTTCCTCTTTGTACGGAGCCACCAAGATGGAATTAAGTAGAACTGTGTAGTGTGCTTGAGTGAAAGAATGTCCGTCCATACAAGTTGCTGATTTCTTTCCTAGCGTGCCTTTTCCACGCAGTCTCCCCTCATAGCGCGATTCAGGAACACCGATCGGCTTAAGGTTAGGAATAAAGTCAACACAAAACTCAATGACCTCCTCTGTTCCATAGCCCTTGGAGATGCTTCCTTCTGGCCTAGCACGGTTATGAACGTACTTCTTTAAGACTCCCATGAATCTCTCAAAGGGGAACATGTTGTGTAGAAATACAGACCGAGAACGCCAATCTCTTCGACCAGGTGAACTAGGAGATGTGTCATAATATTGAAGAAGGATGGTGGGAACACCAACTCGAAGCTGACTAGACATTGGACCACATCCTTCTGTAAATTTTGTAGAGTAAGTGGATTGATCACCTTCTGAGAAATTGCATTGAGGAACGCACATAGCTTCACAATGGGTACTCGAACATTTTCCGGCAGAAGCCCCCTCAATGCAACCGGAAGTAATTGTGTCATAATCACGTGGCAGTCATGAGACTTTAGGTTTTGAAACTTTTTCTCCGACATGTTTATTATTCCCTTTATATTCGACGAGAAGCCAGACGGGACCTTGATGCTACTCAGGACTTCAAAAAGATCTCCTTCTCCTCTTTGGTAAGAGCATAGCTGGCAGGACCTTGATACTTCTCTGGATTCAGGTTGTTTCCTTCGTGGATACTTTGCTGGTCCTGTCGTGCTTCCGGTGTATCTTTTGTCTTCCCATACACGCCCAAGAAGTTTAGCAGGTTCACGCAAAGATTTTTCGTCACGTGCATCACGTCGATTGCAGAGTGAACCTCTAAGAATTTCCAGTAGGGTAGCTCCCAAAATATCGACTTCTTCTTCCACATGGGTACGTGTCCGTCAACATCATGCGGAACAGATTGTCCGCCGGGACCCTTTCCAAAGATCACTTTTAAATCCTTGACCATATCATATATAACTTCCCCATTAGGGCGGGTAGGCTTCGTTCGGTTATCTGCCTCACCTCCGAAATGCTTTCCTCTCTTTCTGACGTGATGTTGTTTTGGAAGAAATCGACGATGCCCCAGGTACACATTCTTGTTTCCCAAATAATTACTATCAGTCTCACCTAAACAGTGTGTGCATGCATTGTATCCCTTGTTTGACTGCCCTGAAATGTTACCAAGAGCAGGCCAATCATTGATGGTTACAAATAGCAACGCTCGTAGGTTAAATTCCTTTTGTTCGTGTTCATCCCACACAGGTACACCTTCGACACGCCACAACTCTAAAAGTTCTTCAACCAATGGCCTCAGGTACACATCAATGTCGTTGCCGGGTTGCTTCGGACCTGGATGAGCACTGGCATCATAATGAACTTCCGCTTCATGCACAACCAAGGAGGAAGGTTATAGATACATAGAGTCACTGGCCAGGTGCTATGACTGGAGCTCTGCTCCCCGAAAGGATTAAAGCCATCTGTACTTAGACCAAATCTTAAGTTCCTTGCGTCATCTGAAAATGACTTGAACTCTCTGTCGATTTTTCTCCACTGCGACCCGTCAGCGGGGTGTCTCAGCATCACATCTTTCTTACGGTCCTCTTTGTGCCATCGCAACAACTTGGCATGCTCTTTGTTCTGAACAAACGTTTCAACCGTGGTATTATAGGAGCATACCACATCACCTTCGCAGGAACCCTCTTCCTGGGGGTGGACTCACCCTCAACATCGCCAGGGTCATCTCGCCTGATCTTATACCTCAATGCACTACATACCGGGCATGCATTCAAATTCTCGTACTCCCCGCGGTAGAGGATGCAGTCATTGATGCATGCATGTATCTTCTGCACCTCTAATCCTAGAGGGCAGACAACCTTCTTTGCTTCGTACGTGCTAGAGGGCAACACGTTCTCCCCTGGAAGCATCTTCTTTATTATTTTCAGCAACTTTTCAAATCCCTTGTCAGAAGTACCATTCTCTGCCTTCCACTGCAGCAATTCCAGTGTGGTACCCAGCTTTTTCTGACCATTTTCGCAATTTGGGTACAACAGTTTGTTGTGATCCTCTAACATTTTCTCCAACTTCAACCTCTCCTTTTCATTTCCGCAGTTCATCTTCGCATCAAGAATGGCCCGACCCAAATCGTCATCCGGGTCATCAAAAATCGGCTCATCGAAAATGGGCTCTTCTTCAGCTTCGTCTTCCCCCATTCTACTACCACCGTCTTCAGTGAATAAGGGATAGTTGTCACTATCCTCTTCTTCTTCGTTGTCTTCCAATATAACCCCTCTTTCTCCGTGCTTGGTCCAACAATTATAGCTGGGCATGAAACCATTCTCCAGCAGGTGGATGTGAAGGGTCTTCGAGGTAGGGTAATCCTTCATATTCTTACAGGAACTACATGGACAATACATGAAACCATTCGACCGCCTGTTTGCCTCAGCCACGTTGAGAAAATAATGCATGCCAGTAATGAACTCGGGATGGCACCGGTCACCGTACATCCATTGTCGACTCATCTGCATTTTATATGTATATCAAAAATCATTAAGTACACAACATCATGGATATATGAGTGACCAACTTAATTAATATTCAAGTTCATCACATAAAACTAATTGTTTTTTATAAAAAAGAAGAGGGGCTCACCGAGGTGGTACCGTGCCGGCTAGGGGACGACGCTGGCGATCGACGGCGGTAAGGACGGGGATGATACTAATTAAAACCTACAAAACATACCATAATTTCAGCTCAAATTGCATATAAAAAAATAAAATCACTAACTTAGGCATTTCATCGAACACCTTGCTTGCACTACAAAATAGTACGAGTTAAAACTACCAAAGAAATTAGCTAAATTAGGAACGCCGGAAGGAAGGATGATATTGCTAACCCTTAGATAGATGGGTGCCGTTAATCTTGTTAAAATGGTGGAGAAAAATGAAGATTATTGGAGTGTGAGAGGTGGAGCAAAATTTAGAGTGTGAGGGAGAAGAGAAAAATGAGAGCTTGGCGCAGGGGCTCGGGAAGGGATCGGGCGATTTGATATAGCTGGGTAACCTTTGGTACCGGTTCGTGTTAGGAACCGGTACCAAAGGTCCAGCCCGGGCCCCACCACGCGTCTGAATTTTGGGCGAAGACGTTTCGTACCGGTTCCTAACACGAACCGGTACGAAAGCTCCTCACGAACCGGTACCAAATATCCACGCCCTCCAGAGCCCTTGAACCGGTACAGATGACCCCATTGGTACCGGTTCGTAAGGGAACCGGTACCAATGGCTTAGATGGATGAGAGGTTTTCTACTAGTGTAAATACTTCAGTTTGTGAAATGAATGAACCATTTCTTCTGTTTCTGTGTATTGGAAAAAAAAGCTACGGAACCTCTTTCTTTAATACTGCAGTTTTGGTATTCTACAGTTTGTGAAATGACTGCACCGTTATTTTTTACTATTTCTTTGTATTGAAAAAAGGAGATAAAGGCCTCTTCTTTAATATTATAAAAATACTGCAGTTTTGGCTATACCATAAAGTTTTTTAATCACGCCTAAAATTATTTAAAGCCATATATGGTTCTTTAAAAACATGCACGGTATTTCAAAAATACAGTAAGAATACATTGCTACCAATGGGGGCCTAGCCTTAACAGACACTGCCTGTTAACTTGTATGCTCACAATATTTTTAGGTTATAAATTATACGCATAGAAGGTTGATTTTTTTCATGCACTCCACCACGTCTTCACAGTTGCCTGATTTCTGAGTACATGGACAATATTTCAATTATATCGTGTAATTTGGTTGCAGTGAGATAATCTGGTGACTAAGTAACGGCATTACTTTATTCTCTAGCCATTATTACAAGAAACCATTTCCATATGAGCAAAGAGGGCTGGCAGCAGTAGGGATCCAAACCCTGGAAACCTCGACGTACACTGCAATCTAAATTAAACGTTCAGAAGGTTGATTTGTTCTCCACTCCACATTTTAACATTTCGCAGATTTCTTAGTCGATGGTACAATCTTTATCATTATCTGTGACGATTAATTTTGCATGGACCATAGTTCTTTCTGGTATAATCTTTATCGTTATGTGCGACAATTAATTTTGATCGAAAGGAGAGGTTATTTTCTAGAAGCATGGATCATAGCTCTTTCTCACAATATGCAATCAGTAACACCCAGTACTAACAAAAAACTGCTTCTGGCACAATTTGGTCTCTCTATTTTTTGAAAAGGGGCTTGCCCAGCCTCTCAAGTGATACAAACAACCATACTCATTACCAATTTCACCAGATCGTCTTATTAATTGCATCGAGTTCTTGGTAAACTCTAATTGTTGCAAACCACATTATTTGTTGCATTTTTTTCCTTTAACATGCCATCACTATAAATCATCAGCGTGAGCACGTAAACAATCGGTGAATTGTATGACAATAGAAATATTGTATGAACAAAATAAAAATAAAAATTTAGCGCTTTTAGAGAAATTAAGATGATGCCCTCGCATTTGCGAGGGCCACTGTGCTAGTTGACACAAATAAGAGATAATAGCTTTTCAATTGTTTAAAGGTAGCACATGAAGTATTTACTTGGAATGGCAGGAAATACCACATAGGAGGTAGATATGGTGGACACAAATGGCATAGGTTTTGGCTCAAGGTTTTGGATGCACGAGAAGTATTCCCTCTCAGTACAAGGTTTGGGCTAGCAAAGTTGTTTGAAGCAAACACAAGTATAAACCGGTACAGCAAAACTTACATAAGAACATATTGCAAGCATTATAAGACTCTACACTGTCTTCCTTGTTGGTCAAACACTTTTACCAGAAAATATCTTGACCTTAGAGAGACCAATCAGGCAAACCAAATTTCAACAAGCTCTACAGTAGTTCTCCACTACTAGATTTAAACTACATGATGCAAGAGCTTAAACATGATTTATGAGAGCTCAAAACAATTGCCAAGTATCAAGTTATTCAAGACCATATGAAGCATTTTCTGATTCCAACAAAATAACAACAAGTGAAGCGATCAACTTTCGCCCTTGAACATTAAAAGTACAAATGAAGAACACTAGTGTTCATATGAAAAAGCGGAGAGTGTCTCTCTCCCACATGAGTATGAATTTATTCAGAGAATGAAAATAGCAAAACGAAAATAAAAGCACACAGACGCTCCAAGTAAAGTACATAAGATGTGACGGAATAAAAATATAGTTTCAATAGAAGAAACCTGATAAGTTGATGAAGAAGGGGATGCCTTGGGCATCCCCAAGCTTAGACGCTTGAGTCTTCTTGAAATATGCAGGTATGAACCACGGGGGCATCCCCAAGCTTAGACTTTTCACTCTTCTTGATCATATATCATCCTCCTCTTGACCCTTGAAAACTTCTGCCACACCAAACTTCAAGCAAACTCATTAGAGGGTTAGTGCATAATAAAAATTCACATGTTCAGAGGTGACACAATCATTCTTAACACTTCTGGACATTGCACAAAGCTTCTGAAAGTTAATGGAACAAAGAAACCCATTCAACATAGCAAAAGCGGCAATCCGAAATAAAAGGCAGAATCTGTCAAAACAGAACAGTCCGTAAAACCGAATTTTGCAGGGGCACTTAACTTGCTCAAACGGAAAAACTCAAAGCTAATGAAAGTTGCGTACATATCTGTGGATCACGCACGTAAATTTGCAGATTTTTTTGATTTTTTTACAGAGACTTCTGCGTGAATTCGTGACAGAGCAATTGTTTCTGCGCAGCAATCCAAATCTAGCATCAACTTTACCATAGAGACTTCACTTGGCACAAAAAAACATGATAAGGAGAGGTTGCTACAGTAGTAAACAACTTCCAAGACTCAAATATAAAACAAAAGTGTTGTACTAAATAAACACATGGGTTATCTCCCAAGAAGTTCTTTCTTTATAGCCATTAAGATGGGCTCAGCAATTTTAATGATACTCTCGCAAGAATTAAGAGTTGAAGCAAAAGAGAGCATCAAGAAGCAAATTAAAAACACATTTAAGCCTAACCCACTTCCTATGAAAAGGAATCTTGTACACAAATAAATTCATGAAGAACAAAGTGACAAGCATAGAAAAGCAACACAAGCGCAATTTCAAGATTCTCAACATAAAGAGGGGAAACTTAATATTATTAAGATGCATATAACCATGTTTCCCTCTCTCATAATAACTTTCAGTAGCATCATGAACAAACTCAACAATATAACTATCACATAAAGTATTCTTGTCATGAGCCACATGCATAAAAAAATTACTCTCCACATAAGCATAATCAATTTTATTAGTTGTAGTGGGAGCAAATTCAACAAAGTAGCTATCATTATTATTCTCATCAAGTGTAGGAGGCATAGTATAATCATAATAAAATTTATTCTCCATAGTAGGCGGCACCAAAAGACCACTATCATTATAATCATCATAAATAGGTGGCAAAGTATCATCAAATAAAATTTTCTCCTCAATGCTTGGGGGACTAAAAATATCATGCTCATCAAAACCAGCTTCCCAAGCTTAGAATTTTCCATATCATTGGCAACAATGGTGTTCAAAGCGTTCATACTAATATCATTGCTACTAGCATGCAAATAATATTCCATAGGTTTTTTAATTTTCGCAGCAAACAATCCATGTCTTAACTCAGGAAATAGAATAAGAAGATCATTGTTACTTTCCATTATGCCTAACTAGTGTAAACAAGAAACCAAAAGATGCAATTGCAGGATCTAAAGGAAATAGCTTCGAGCACTTCACAACGGCAACAGAAAATAACTTAGTTACCTGGGACCGGAGTATGAGTGCCTTTTACCTTTCCTTCCCGGCAACGGCGCCAGAAAGTAGCTTGAAGTCTACGGGTGCTTCTATTCTTGTAGACAGTGTTGGGCCTCCAAGAGCAGAGGTTTGTAGAACAGCAGCAAGTTTTCCCTTAAGTGGATCACCCAAGGTTTATCGAACTCAGGGAGGAAGAGGTCAAAGATATCCCTCTCAAGCAACCCTGCAATCACGATACAAGAAGTCTCTTGTGTCCCCAACACACCTAATACACTTGTCAGATGTATAGGTGCACTAGTTCGGCGAAGAGATAGTGAAAGACAAGTAGTATGGATGTATATGAGTGGTAATAGTAATCTGAATAAAATGTGGCAGCGAGTAAACATGCAACAGAACAGTAAATAAGCGGTGTTTGCAGTATTGGAAACAAGGCCTAGGGATCATACTTTCACTAGTGGACACTCTCAACATTGATCGCATAATAAATAACTTCTTCTCATTTTTGCTACATACACTCTTTTGTTGGATGACAAACACCGTTCGTTGTGTAGGGCTACAAGAGCTCCCTCAAGCCGGAGTTAACAAGCGCCACAACATTCGGCATTCATATTTAAGTAACCTTAGAGCATAATAGATCTTTGCAAAATAAACCGAGTACTAACATAGCATACACACTGTCACCATTACACTATGAAGGGGGGATAGATCACATCAATACTATCATAGCGATAATCAACTCCATAACCTACAAGAGATTATGATCATAGCCTACGACAAGAACCACATGGTGCACACACTGTCACCATTACAACATGCAGGAGGAATAGACTACTTTAATAACATCACATGAGTAGCACATAGACTAGTAGCGATACAAAGCTCATATGAATCTCAATCATGTAAGGCAGCTCATGAGATCATTGTATTGAAGTACATAGGAGAGAGATTAACCACATAGCTACCGGTACAGCCCGAGCCTAGGGAGAACTACTCCCTCCTCATCATGGGAGACAGTGATGGCGGTGAAGATGGCGGTGGTGTCGATGGAGAAGCCTTCCGGGGGCACTTCCCCGTCCGGCGGCGTGCCGAACGAGACTCCTGTCCCCCAGATCTTGGCTTCGCGATGGCGGCGGCTCTGGAAGGTTTCTCGTACCGTGTCTTATCCCTCTCGAAGATTTAGGTCAGGGGCTTTAT
Organism: Lolium multiflorum; assembly: GCA_030979885.1. NCBI lineage: Eukaryota > Viridiplantae > Streptophyta > Magnoliopsida > Poales > Poaceae > Lolium > Lolium multiflorum. Next base: position 144,125,962 of record CM061752.1, read on the forward strand.
ATAGGCAGAAGGGCAGCCTCGGAGGGGACCTGGGGCCACCAGACCATAGGGGGCGCCCCAGCCCTAGGCGCGCCGCACAGTGGTGTGCTGGCTCGTCTCCGACTCTTCTTTGATGTTTGGAAGTTCCGGGAAAAATAAGATCTTGGGCGTTGATTTCGTCCAATTCCGAGAATATTTCCTTACTAGGATTTCTGAAACCAAAAACAACAGAAAACAGGAACTGGCACTTCGGCATCTCGTCAATAGGTTAGTTCCGGAAAATGCATCAAAACGATATAAAGTGTGAACAAAACATGTAGGTATTGTCATAAAACAAGCATGGAACATCAGAAATTATAGATACGTTTGAGACGTATCAATCACCCAAGGTTTATCGAACTCAGGGAGGAAGAGGTCAAAGATATCCCTCTCAAGCAACCCTGCAATCACGATACAAGAAGTCTCTTGTGTCCCCAACACACCTAATACACTTGTCAGATGTATAGGTGCACTAGTTCGGCGAAGAGATAGTGAAATACAAGTAGTATGGATGTATATGAGTGGTAATAGTAATCTGAATAAAATATGGCAGCGAGTAAACATGCAACAGAACAGTAAATAAGCGGTGTTTGCAGTATTGGAAACAAGGCCTAGGGATCATACTTTCACTAGTGGACACTCTCAACATTGATCACATAATAAATAAGTTCTCTTCATTTGTACTACTTTCAAAGACTCTATTGTTGGATAACAAACACCATTCATTGTGTAGGGCTACGAGAGCACCCTCAAGCCGGAGTAAACAAGCTCCACAACGTCATAAAGGAATCACACAAGATGCAAACACTGTCACTGTCACACCATAGAGAGTAATTCCGGAGTTCATATAAAGTAACTCTAGAGTGCATAGTAATAGTTAACTTCACAATCTACAAGAGATCACGATCATAACCTACGCCAAGTACTACATGATGCACACACTGTCCACATTACATCATGAAGGAGGAATAGACTACTTTAATAACATCACTAGAGTAGCACATAGATTAATAGTGATACAAAGCTCATCATATGGATCTCAATCATGCAAGCAATTCATGAGATCATTGTATTGGTTGAGAGAGAGAGATTAACCACATAGCTACCGGTAGAGCCCTCAGCCTCGGGGGAGAACTACTCCCTCCTCATCATGGGAGACAGCGATGGCGATGAAGATGGCGGTGGTGTCGATGGAGATGACTCCGGGGGCAATTCCCTGTCCGGGAGGGTGCCGGAATAGAGACTTCTGTCCCCCGAATTGGAGTTTCGCGATGGCGGCGGCGCCCCTGGAGCTTTTCTGGTGTTTCGACAATGGTTATCGCGTTTTTAGGTCGAAAGGGCTTATATAGGCGAAGAAGAGGCGGCGGGAGGGGCACCGGGCGCCCTCCCCATAGGCCGGCGCGGCCAGGCTGAGCCGGCCCTATGGTGTGGGGGCCCCAGGCCTCCTCTCCCTTCGGTGTCCTGGTCCATCTCGGTGAATTATGATGTTTGGTCTTCGTTTCGTCGAATTCCGAGAATATTGCCAGGACCTTTCGGAACCAAGCAAAAACAGGAACTGGCACTGTGGCATCTTGTTAATAGGTTAGTTTCGGAAAACACATAAAAACGATATAAAGTGTGAACAACACATGTAGGTATTGTCATAAAACTAGCATGGAACATCAGAAATTATAGATACGTTTGGTCGCCCCACTTCGTATCCCCTCCGGTCTTCTGGAAGCTTCGTGGAAAAATAAGACCCTGGGCGTTGATTTCGTCCAATTCGGAGAATATTTCCTTTGTACGATTTCTGAAACCAAAAATAGTAGAAAACAACAACTGGCGCTTCGGCATCTTGTTAATAGGTTAGTGCCGGAAAATGCATAATAATGATAGCAGAAAACAACAACTGGCGCTTCGGCATCTTGTTAATAGGTTAGTATGTATAAAACATGTGAGTATTGTCATAAAAGTAGCATGGAACATAAGAAATTATAGATACGTTGGAGATGTATCAAGCATCCCCAAGCTTAGTTCCTACTCGCCTCGAGTAGGTAAACGATAACAACAATAATTTTGAAGTGACATGCTACCAACATAATCTTGATCAACATTATTGTAAAGCATATGAGATGAATGGTGTGATTCAAAGCAATAGATTGCTAACAAAAGATAATGACTAAACAACTGAATCATATAGCAAAACCTTTCATGAATAGTACTTTCAAGACAAGTATCAAAAAGACTTGCATAAGAGCTAACTCATAAAGCAATAGATTCAAAGTAGAAGGCAAAGGAGCAACACAAAGGATGATTAAGTTTCAGCAATTGCTTTCAACTTGTAACATGTATATCTCATGGATAATTGTCAACATAAAGTAATATAACAAGTGCAATAAGTAATCATGTAAGAATCAATGCACACAGTTAACACAAGTGTTTGCTTCTAAGATAGAAAGAAGTAGGTAAACTGACTCAACATAAAGTAAAAGAAAGGCCCTTCGCAGAGGGAAGCATGGATTACTATTTTTGTGCTAGAGCTTTTATTTTGAAAACATAGAAACAATTTTGTCAACGGTAGTAATAATTCATATGTGTTATGCATAATACTTCCTACAAGTTGCAAGCCTCATGCATCGAATACCAATAGTTCCCGCACCTTGTCCTTGATAGTAGGAGGTTTAGCAACATGTGAAGAATCAACATTACTAGTGGTGGTAATAGTCCAAACTTTAGCTACATTATTCTCTTTAACAAGTTTTTCTTTTTCTTCTCTTTCCCACCTAGCATGCAATTCAGCCAACATTCTAATATTGTCATTAATTCGAACTTGGATGGCATTTGTTTTAGCAAACTTAGCATCTTTAACTTCCTCAGGCATAACTTTCAGTTTTAAAAGATCAACATCAAGAGCAAGACTATCAACCTTAGAAGCGAGAACATCAATTTTACCAAGCTTTTCTTCAACAGTTTTATTAAAAGCAGTTTGGGTACTAATAAATTCTTTAAGCATGACTTCAAGACCAGAGGGTACACTCTTATTATTGTTGTAAGAATTACCATAAGAATTACTATAACCACTACCATTATTAGAAGGATACGGCCTATAGTTGTTGTTACCATAATTATTCCTATAAGCATTGTTGTTGAAATTATTATTCTTAATGAAATTCACATCAACATGCTCTTCTTGAGCAACCAATGAAGCTAAAGGAACATTATTAGGATCAATATGAGATCTACCATTTGCAAGCATAGACATAATAGCATCAATCTTATCACCCAAAGAAGAGGTTTCTTCAACGGAATTTACCTTCTTACCTTGAGGAGTTCTTTCGGTATGCCATTCAGAGTAATTGATCATCATATCATCAAGAAGCTTTGTTGCGGCGCCTAAGGTGATGGACATAAAAGTACCTCCAGCAGCTGAATCCAATAGGTTCCTCGAGGAAAAATTCAATCCTGCATAAAAGGTTTGGATGATCATCCAAGTAGTTAGTGACAAAGGATTAATTTGTCAATGCCAACAGATTGTAGACTAGGGTTTTGCTAGAAGTAGAGGGCAAGTAGATCTCGAAGGTTTCAGACGAAAAGTACTCGTTGATTGTAAAAACTAGGGTTCTGTTGACAATAGAATCGATCCTTTCTTTGTCCCTCGACTCCTCCTTATATAGAGGGTGGAGCCGAGGGTTTCGTAATACACAGATTACGAGTTCGGGAGGTTTCGTACCGAACCCGCAAGATTACAAGTCTCTATATTTCCTAATACAATCTATCTTTCCTTAACACTAAATGGGCTTCCGAATCTTCTTATTCTTCGAGTCCTGGGCCTTGAAACCCGGGTACCATCTTCGGCAGGCCCATTGGGGATGCCTATGTCAGTAGCCCCCGAGATTTTTCTTGAATCAAAGAATCAGGGAAAATCTCCAACTTTAATCATTCAACAATCTTGTCGAATTTAGTACATAACCTTTCGATATGCAAATATTATTTTGTACAGGGATAACGGTAGTTGGGGCTAGTTCATCTGACGAATCAGGTAATAGTTAACTGCTCTAGTGGCAATCAGCAAAAACCTACTTCAAGATCACGTCCCTGGACATGATCTCGGGATACTGGTGTAAACTTCGACGGTGTCGCTTAAGGTCTTACCATTACTGTCGAGTCAGTCATATTTTATCGGGTACCTAACGCGTCCGTTAGGATTTTTCTTCGTATCTTGATACGGAAAAAAGTAACAATCCACCGTCGAGACGGTGCCACACCGCTCAGGCGGATCTGGGGTCTTACCTTCGCAAAGTTTTGCGGCATTCAGAGATTTATTCGCGACTTCTAGCGCTCCGAGAATATATTGTCGAGTGCTTTTTCGGCTGTTGGAATAGCACATTTTATCGAGTCATATTTGATGACTTATTTTGTCTTCCCGATGGGAGTATATGTAGAGTTATATGTATAACTCGAAATATACTCACTTCTTTTCTTTCTTTTGGTCTAAATTCATCAGATACGCGAACAACGTTCCAGATGGGAGTAGCCCCCGAGGCTACAACCAAGAACTTGTGCTTGGGTGTAGGCTCCACAGATTAATATCCTCTGCCACTATATTGGTAATCCTTCTCGAGATTTTTTATATCTATCGGGTGCGCGACCAGTGCTCCCGATGGGAGTAGCTCCCGAGGCTATGAACAAATGCTTGCATTTGGTCATAGGCTCTCGCCATTTGTATCTTGTCATATTCGAAGTTTTCTCTTTTTCCAAAGTAGCCCCGAGCATTTGGGCAAAAACTTGTATTTGATCAAAGGCTCTCAAAATAATCTTGCGTTGTCGATATTTTCACCAGGCTTCTTAGTCAAGTTTTTCTTTTACCTCAGTGACGTCATTGCTGATGATAGCCACGATTATTGTATTGGAAACATGCGAAAACCGCTCCTCTCACTGCCTCGTGGGTCCAGATTCCCCATCCGATGGACACGTCGTGCAAGTGGGGGACACACGTCCTCCACTTTTTCTGGCGCACGCACTGTGCCGCCTGTCTTTTCTTTTCTCAGTGAAAATCCATTTTTACCCCTTGTCCACGTGTGATCCATCCGCGCCATAATATTTCTATCCAACGGTTGCGTCGATTCACCGCACCTCTATTTAAGTCCATCATCTTCTTCCTCTGTCACTTTCGCTCGCGCCGCCCATCTGCTCTTCCTTTGCAAAATCTCTCCATTGCGCCCAAAAGCTCCTTGTGCTCCACCGCTCGTGCACTCTTCGCCTTCACTCTCGTTGATGCCACCACGCAAAGTCACCAAGCACAGCGCTACTGCAACAAAGATGGCCACCGAAGATCTGGGGAACCTAGAGTGGGAGAGATCCAAGATCTCCCAGCAAGATGTGAATCTGCTGAAGAAGCTTGGCATCAGCGGGAAGTAAGATGCGCTTCGCTTCCCCAAGGAAGAGAGCTACCCAACTCCGCCGATGCAATACCGGGTTAGTTTTGTCGACCACCTTATCCGTGGTCTTTCCACTCCCATCCATGACTTCCTTCGTGGGTTGCTGTTCATGTATGGCTGCAACTTCACCATCTCACTCCCAATTCCATCCTCCATATTGCTATTTTTATCACATTGTGTGAATCTTTCCTTGGGGTCCAGCCCAATTGGTCCCTCTGGAAACGTATCTTCTTCTGTCGCCGTAATGGCTCTCCCAACGTCGCCTACAACATAGGCGGCGTTGTAATCTGTGTCCGTCCTGACGTCGAATATTTCGATGTCAAATTCCCTGATTCTGTTCAAGGATGGCGCAAGAAATGGTTATACATCCGCGAGGAGAACCATGGCTCTATAGAGGACAACATTCCTCCTTTTGGTGCCGAAAAAATCTGTCGTCGCCGATCTTGGGATGCAGAGGCTATCGACGCAGAAAAAGCGGCGACAGAGGCCCTGATGACGCGCATCCACGAGCTCCAAAATACTCGAGGACAAGAATTATCGGGTATCCAAATCACGGCATACTTCCTTAGAATTAGGGTGCAGCCTCTTCAAGCTCGCAAAAACCCTCTTTGGATGTACGCTGGCGATGAAGATGGAGATCGCTTGTCGACGGATTTATCGGTCAAACTTGGAGAAACTTGTCCGAAAAATCTCGTCATTGAGCAAGAAAGATGTCGTCCCGACTTCTTGCGGTGTGACGCCATATAGCGCCGCCAACGCACTCCCGCAGGTAATATTTTTGTTCATGTCTTTATTTTCCTTCTATCTTTTTCCTTCAAACACTTCATGCCGATATTTTTCCTGTCTTTGAATAGGACCACGCAACTGCGTCACCTCTTCCTCCCCTTCCCGAGGGTGGAGAAGTTGAAGAAAGGGCCGTTGTCACCGACGACAACCAGGGTACGCCTCGCCCTGAGAGTGAGGCTGCAGGTTCTCGAAAATGGCATCCTCTGAAAAGGATCCGAGGCCGAGGCAAGTTCGTCGACACGCTCGCCTCCTTCAGCTGCTTCTCCCAGGAGCAAGAGGAAAAGAGACGATGCTGTTGACACCGGTACCTCCAAAGCCGGTGCTGCCCGTGCCGAAGAAACTGTGCCTGATGCTAAGAAAGAAGCTTTGGATCTATACGAAGCTGCTCTCGTTAGCTCGTAAGTTGTTGATGCACTATTTTTGCCTCTTGTCGATACTTTTTGAAGTTGCTTTTTATCCTGTCGCTATATTTGTTGTAGTGGCGATGAAGAGGAGGATGCACCTATCGACGAGACTGCTCGAACGAGCACGTCTCGTACTTTAGTTGTCTCAGAAGCTCGTCCTGATGGCGACGAAACTTCACCTCCTCAACAAAACCCGGAACATCCAACGCCAGCTGTGAGCCCCCAGGCTCCTTCCCCGAAGAGAGCCAGGGTGGAATCAACCAAGGAACCAACCATATTAGCTGGTTGTTCCTCGACTCCTTTGATGGAAGAGGTAAATTGTTCTCTTTTTTCCTGTATTGACTTTATTGTTTTGAATTTCCCTCCTTTTCTCCTTGATGTCGATTTTTTCTTCTTCCTATGTTGACCCTTTTTGCATGGTAACCTCTTCAGCCTTTTATGAAAGAGCTCACCCGCTTCGGCACCCAATTTATCGGGTACCGCGATTATGCCGGCAAACTTGAAGGTACCTCCTTTTTCCTTGTCCATCTTTCCTTGTCGAGTATATCCTGTCACTATTTTGTGTCGCAATGCTTATCTGTCTTATGTTGGCAGAAAAACTTGCGGAAGCCAACAGACGCGCTGACGCTCTTGCTACTGAGTTAGAGCAAAGCGAGACGACACGCATGAAAGCCGAAGCTGATGCTGCTACCGTCGAGGATCTTCAAAAAGACTCGACGCAAAAAAGGCTCTAGAAGAAAATGTAGCTCAACATTCTGCTCGCGAGGAAGAAATCCTTAATCGAGGTCGCAGAGTCGACGTTTTGTTAGTAAGTATTCACACCCTTGCTGCTTTCTTGTGTTGTTTTGGTCCCTTTTTCCCTTTGAGTAACTCTATTTTATGCTTTAAGCAGGGAGAACACACCAAGAGAATGAACTGGAGAATCCTGAAGATGACCAGCTTCTTGATGCGCTTTCTCTCCTTGAAATCCATAGTACTGAAGCTCGTAACGGCCTAGCTGAAGCTGAAGTTGGCCTGTCGCGGCTTTTCCCCTATTTTTTCAAGAAAAGGAGGAACCCGCAATCTTCATTGATCTCGCCAAGTGCTTCACTTCCAACGAAGACCTTGGACTCCAACTTCGCCAAGAAGGGTTAAAATTTGGAGTCGAAGGTACAATTGCCTTGGTTGCTAATAGCCAACAAAACGTCGACTGGACAAGGGTTGGCGATGCCGAGGATATCGAGACGAAGAAATGGCAGTCGCTGATTAAAGCGGCGAAGCCCAACTCGAAGAAGATCCTTGCCACCCTTGGATATAAGCCAGCGCCTGCTCCGAGTTCTTCAAAGCCGGAGGTCAAGTAGATCACTTTGCTTTTTTTTCTTTTAGTTTCTCCCCTCTTTTGGAACTGTCGCCGTAATGTTCTTGGCGATGGTTGCTTCAATAGTTGTCTAGAGGTCCTTCTTTTGTAATAGACATGTACATATTCTGAGAATGAATGGAAATCTATCTTTGCTCAATGATTGATGTCGAAAATTTTGTTTTCAGTTGATTTTTGACAACTATACTTCAACTCCTGGTCCTTCCGAGGTTTTTCCTTCATCCCGTTCGAAGAAAACACCTGTCGCTGTCGAATTTATTGAGGATTCTTCGAGCAAAAACTCAGCACATGATTTGGAAGAACTTCGACAACAGCTCCAATCCACGAAGAAGCAGTCACTTATGCTCATGGAGCAGTCTCGAAAATCTTCTGAGAGGGAAAAGGTTGCGCTCCAACAGGCTCGAGATGCTATAGCTGAAAGGGATGCCGCGATTGCTGAGGCTGTTGCAGCTTCTTCTCGAGAGAATTTTATGCTTCAACTGCTGACGGATGCTAGCTTGGATATGGCAGGTATGCTTCATTAACTTTGTCATACTTTATTTTTCTTTGTTGCTTGTCTCCTCGTTTCCTGCTGATTCCTTCAAAAATAGGTTCTTTCTTGGATGCTACTACCGAAGATGAGCGTGTTGAAGCTCGATCCAATGCGCTTCTCAAACTTGCACGTGATCATGGTTCAAATTTCTGGGGCACGCCTGAACGGACTCGCCAGATCGTCAGGTTTCAGGATCGCGCGCTCCGGGTTCGCGATTATCTCGACTTTTGTACAAGGACCTTGTCTCTGGTCTATGGCACCATGTTTCCTCGTAATAAGATGCCGGAGACTCTTCCTGCTTTAATGGACAAATTTCGGGATGCTCCTCGGATCCACGGCTTTGTGCGGGCCCAATTAGCTGCTGGCGCAAGGTTTGCTATGATCATGATCAAAATCTGCTACCCAAAGTTAGACGTGGGCCAAGTTGTTCCAAAGTGCTTGGCCAAAATGGCGAAGAGGAGGAAGAACTTCAGCAAATATGACGACGTTGTGACCCCTGTTGCCGAAGATATGATGGATGAACTTCTTCGGATGGACGCCGAATTCTTCGTGAAGGGCAGCTGATGTCTACGGGTGCTTCTATTCTTGTAGACAGTGTTGGGCCTCCAAGAGCAGAGGTTTGTAGAACAGCAGCAAGTTTTCCCTTAAGTGGATCACCCAAGGTTTATCGAACTCAGGGAGGAAGAGGTCAAAGATATCCCTCTCAAGCAACCCTGCAACCACAAAGCAAGAAGTCTCTTGTGTCCCAACACACCTAATAGGTGCACTAGTTCGGCGAAGAGATAGTGAAATACAAGTGGTATGAATGAATATGAGCAGTAGTACGGCGCCAGAAAATAGCTTGCTGGCGTGCAGTTGATGGTAGTAATATTATAGGAAGTAAACAAGCATAGTAGCAGTAACGTGTAAAATGATAAAGCGGCGATAGCGTATTTAGGAACAAGGCCTAGGGATTAGACTTTCACTAGTGGACACTCTCAACTTTGATCACATAACAGAATAGATAAATGCATACTCTACACTCTCTTGTTGGATGATGAACACATTGCGTAGGATTACACGAACCCTCAATAGGAGTTAACAAGCTCCACAATTCAATGTTCATATTTAAATAACCTTAGAGTGCATGAAAAATCGACACGACTAAACCAAGTACTAACATAGCATGCACACTGTCACCTTCACACCATGTAGGAGGAATAGATCACATCAATACCATCATAGCAATAGTTAACTTCATAATCTACAAGAGATCATAATCATAGCCTACGCCAAGTACTAACACGGATGCACACACTGTCACCATTACACCGTGCAGGAGGAATAGATTACTTTAATAACATCACTAGGGTAGCACATAGATAAATTGTGATACAAAACACATTGCAATCATAAAGAGATATGAATAAGCACTTCACTATGCCATTCATAACAGTGAATAAGTATTCTGTGAAATATAGCCTAAAAGACCCACACGGTGCACACACTGTCACCTTTACACACGTGGGACAAGGAGTCTCGGAGATCACATAAGTAAAACCCACTTGACTAGCATAATGACATCTAGATTACAAGCATCATCATATGAATCTCAATCATGTAAGGCAGCTCATGAGATTATTGTATTGAAGTACATAGAGAGAGATGAACCACATAGCTATCGGTACAGCCCCGAGCCTCAATGGAGAACTACTCTCTCCTCATGGGAGCAGCAGCGTTGATGAAGATGGCGGTGGAGATGGCGGCGGTGTCGATGGAGAAGCCTTCGGGGCACTTCCCGTCCGGCGGCGTGCGAACGGAGACCTGTCCCCCGGATCTTGGCTTCACGATGGCGGCGGCTCCGGAAGGTTTCGCGTACCGTGGCTTATTCGTCTCGTGTTTTAGGTCGGGACCTTTATATAGGCGAAGAGGCGGAGTCGGAGGGTCAACTAGGCGACGACACACTAGGGGGCGCGGGCCCAGCCCTGGCCGTGCCACCCTGTGCCGGGCCCACAGGCCCTCCTGCAGTGGCTCTCGGGTGTTGGATGCTTGGGCAAATAGGAACACGGCGTTGATTTCCAATTCGAGAATATTTCGTTACTAGATTTTACGAAACCAAAAACAGCGAGAAAACGGAGCTGACGGCGTACGTCGATAGGTTGGTTGAAACGCAATCTTTACTATTAAATTGCAATAGGTGGCTGCCTGGTGTCACAAACGGGCCAGATAGTTTTTCTCATAGGCCCAACTTGCTAAAATGTTTTTCTGCCGTGGCGGCGGCTGGATCGGGGCTCGCTGGTGCCTGATGGCCTGAAAAAGAAAAACACTGAAACCAGCACGCACGACTCTTCCGAGTCTTGCCCCTCACGCTCTGCCGGAAAAGAGCACGCGCGTGTCGTTCCTCTTCCAGTCGCTAGGATGGAGGGTCGAAGGCCGGCGGGTCGAGGGGATGGAGGCAGGGATCGCGAGGGGCTATTGGTGTTGGTCGCCCATCGTCAGCCCCCCACCCCAATTGCTCACGCCGTCGAGGTGCATGCCACACTGCGCTGTCAAGCTCCGCTGCTCAGTTGATGGGGAGCGATAGAGGACAATAAAAAAGAGCAGCAGCAGACCGGAGCTCTGCCGCGACCTTGAGTTCCCCTGGTCCTCATCCCTGTTGTGCACTAGAGCTCCGCGGGAGCACGCCTCCAGCCGTTGGGGTGCAACGGACGGAGAGGAGTAGAGAAGTGAGAGAGCAGCGCCGCCAAGCTGTACAGGGACCACGGAGTAGCGGCGTGGCGAATTTGGGCGGAGGATGATGCGCAGAGATATGGCGGCGGCGGAACGGGGGCGTTGTCCATGGATCTGCTGAGCAAGTGCTCTATCAATAACCTCTCGCTTGCAGCGCGGACGGTCAACGACGGACGGCCGTACTCGTTCCACTAGCAGAGCTATGGACCCAGAGAGCTTGGCATGGCAAGCAATGGATTTGGACATTAGGCTCATTATGACGCGGTGACGGGTGAAGGAGAAAGGGGATTTTTCTTGCTGGCTTTTGTAGAGAGATGTAGAGATGGGTGCAGGGTGAGGCTTCTTCGTGCTACCAGGTAGACCAGATTAGGAGCAGGAGCATCTACAGAACAAAATTTGAGAAAAGGATGGTTGGACAAAATAAAGTAGAACTCGAGTATATGAAATTTTCTATGGAAAGCATTAGCTTAAATATTTGGATACAGATGTGTATTCAAAAATCTGAATAATGTCAATAAAAAATGTGATCCCCAAAAAGAACAAAAGTTAAATTGTGAGTTAAATAAAACTTGATTTTGAATTGTGAGTAAGGAGATCGATAAATAGAAAGAGGAACCGACAAAATATTTTGGACGAAAGCGACATTACAAAGACAAAATTAAATGAATCGGAAATTCAAATCAGCTCCCGGGTATATAATCTGCCTCCACCTAAAGATATATATTTCTAATTGTCAAAAACTTCCAACAAAAGTTCTGCATATATATCCCGAAAATCTATGTTCGTTCCTACAGTTTCGTGAAAATTCCATATTTTTTGTGATCGATGTAAAAGGACAAAACATGTATCACAACAAGCCTTATTTTTAGCACGAAATTTTGTCTTTATACACATTCCAAATGACAGGTCGATTTTCATGGAAATAATTTATGTGCGGCATGTGAAGATGTACACATGAAATTTTGTGTGAAAGTTTTAAAGATTTTAAAATATATTAAATATGAATTTTAAAATAAAGGAGCATATGCACCCAAGAGCCAAAACATAACTCCCTGAATGAATCTTAAAAATATGTTTGACACACATGATTTAACTTTAACTCGAGAGAGGAAGCGAAATATCAAATTTCATAATGACACTTAAAACTAATTTAATGTTCACAACATATTAGTTTTATACTATTAGGTAACGTAAGAAATACTTTATCATGATTTTTTCGTAAATATAAAAATGTTATTTAATATCCCTATAAAATTGGTGGCGCAAACATGTGGTAAGGATGAACAAGAATGAGGGGTTGGGACAGAGAAGAATGACCACAAGCTCGATCAAAAGAGTTCTCCGAGAAGTGCATGGTTATTGCTGGAGATAGAGAAAGACGCATAGAAGTCATGGTAGAATATCACGCTCGGTTATCCATATACATGAAATTACTATAAAAAATATATATACATTTATCTATTTCCGTGGCAACGCACGGGCACTTTGCTAGTAATGACATATAATGTGTATAAAACATGTAGATATCATCAATAAAGTAGCATGGAACATAAGAAATTATAGATACGTTTGAGACGTATCAGCATCCCCAAGTTTAGTTCCTACTCGTCCTCGAGTAGGTAAACGATAACAATGATAATTTCTTAAGTGACATGCCATCATAACCTTGATCATACTATTGTAAGCATATGTAATGAATGCAGCGATCAAAAACAATGGTAATGACATGAGTAAACAAATGAATCATAAAGCAAAGACTTTTCATGAATAGTACTTTCAAGACAAGCATCAATAAGTCTTGCATAGAGTTAGCTCATAAAGCAATAATTCAAAGTAGAGGTATTGAAGCAACACAAAGGAAGATTAAATTTCAGCGGTTGCTTTCAACTTATAACATATATATTTCATGGATAGTGTCAATGTAAAGTAATATAACAAGTGCAATATGCAAGTATGTAGGAATCAATGCACAGTTCACACAAGTGTTTGCTTCTTGAGATGGAGAGAAATAGGTGAACTGACTCAACATAAAAGTAAAAGAATGGCCCTTCAAAGAGGAAAGCATCGATTGCTATATTTGTGCTAGAGCTTTGATTTTGAAAACATCAAGAGAGTATAAAAGTAAAGTTTTGAGAGGTGTGTTGTTGTCAACGAATGGTAGTGGGCACTCTAACCCCCTTGCCAGACAAACCTTCAAAGAGCGGCTCCCATTTTATTTTATTTTTGGGTGGCACTCCTTCCAACCTTTCTTTCACAAACCATGGCTAACCGAATCCTCGGGTGCCTGCCAACAATCTCATACCATGAAGGAGTGCCTTTTTATTTTAGTTTTATTATGATGACACTCCTCCCCACCTTTGCTTTCTCAAGCCATGGCTAACCGAATCCTCGGGTGCCGTCCAACAATCACATACCATGGAGGAGTGTCTATTTTTGTTAATTAATTTGGGACTGGGAATCCCATTGCCAGCTCTTTTTGCAAAATTATTGGATAAACGGATGAAGCCACTAGTCCATTGGTGAAAGTTGCCCAACAAGATTGAAAGATAAACACCACATACTTCCTCATGAGCTATAAAACATTGACACAAATAAGAGGTAATAACTTTTGAATTGTTTAAAGGTAGCACTCAAGCAATTTACTTTGGAATGGTGGAGAAATACCATGTAGTAGGTAGGTATGGTGGACACAAATGGCATAGTGGTTGGCTCAAGGATTTTGGATGCATGAGAAGTATTCCCTCTCGATACAAGGTTTAGGCTAGCAAGGTTATTTGAAGCAAACACAAGTATAAACGGTACAGCAAGACTCACATAAAAGACATATTGTAAATATTATAAGACTTTACACCGTCTTCCTTGTTGTTCAAACTCTTTACTAGAAATTATCTAGACCTTAGAGAGACCAATTATGCAAACCAAATTTTAGCAAGCTCTATGTATTTCTTCATTAATAGGTGCAAAGTATATGATGCAAGAGCTTAAACATGAGCACAACAATTTCCAAGTATCACATTATCCAAGACATTTTACCAATTACTACATGTAGCATTTCCCGTTTCCAACCATATAACAATTAACGAAGCAGTTTCAACCTTCGCCATGAACATTAAAAGCTAAGAACACATGTGTTCATATGAACCAGCGGAGCGTGTCTCTCTCCCACACAAGGATGGACTTATTCAGAGAATGAAAATAACAAAACGAAAATAAAAGCACACAGACGCTCCAAGCAAAGTACATAAGATGTGACCGAATAAAAATATAGTTTCACTAGAAGAAACCCGATAAGTTGTCGATGAAGAAGGGGATGCCTTGGGCATCCCAAGCTTAGATGCTTGAGTCTTCTTAAAATATGCGGGGATGAACCACCGGGGCATCCCCAAGCTTAGACCTTTCACTCTTCTTGATCATAGTATATCACCATCTTCTATTGACCCTTGAAAACTTCTGCCACACCAAACTTCAAGCAAACTCATTAGAGGGATAGTGCATAATCAAAATTCACATGTTCAGAGGTGACACAATCATTCTTAACACTTCTGGACATTGCACAAAACTTCTGAAAGCTAATGGAACAAAGAAACTCATTCAACTTAACAAAAGCGGCAATGCGAAATAAAAGGCAGAATCTGTCCATGAACAGTCCGTAAAGATGAATCTGAAGGCGCACTTAACTTGCTCAAACGGAAAAACTCAAAACTAATGAAAGTTGCGTACATATCGAGGATCACGCTCGTAATTTTGCAGATTTTTCGAATGTTTTACAGCGACTTATGCCGAGTCGTGAGACAGCAATGCTGTTTCGCGCAACGATCCCAAATATAACGTCAACTTTAGCATAGAAACTTTACTTGGCACAAAAACATGATAAGGAGAGGTTGCTACAGTAGTAAACAACTTCCAAGACTCAACAAAACAAAAATTGCTGTAGTAAAATAAACACATGGGTTATCTCCCAAGAAGTTCTTTCTTTATAGCCATTAAGATGGGCTCAAGTTTTAATGATGCACTCGCAAGAAATAGTATTTGAAGCAAAAGAGAGCATCAAGAGGAAAATTCAAAACAAATTTAAGCCTAACATGCTTCCTATGAATAGGAATCTTGTAAATAAACAAGTTCAAGAAGCATAATGCAACAAGCATAGAAAGATAAAACAAGTGGAGCTTAAAAAATTTCAGCACATAGAGAGGCATTTTAGTAACATGAAAATTTCTATAACCATATTTTCCTCTCTCATAATAACTTTCAGTAGCATCATGAGCAAACTCAACAATATAACTATCACTTAAAGCATTCTTATCATGAGTCTCATGCATAAAATAATTACTACTCCCAACATAAGCATAGTCATTCTTATTAATTGTAGTGGGAGCAAATTCAACAAAGTAGCTATCAAATATAGGAGGTATATTGTAATCATAATCAAATTTATCCTCCATAACAGGTGGTAACAAAAGACTACTATCATTATAATCATCATAAATGGGAGGCAAAGTATCATCAAAGTAAATTTTCTCCTCAATGCTTGGGGGACTAAAAATATCATGCTCATCAAAACCAGCTTCCCCAAGCTTAGAATTTTCTATAGCATTAGCAACAATAGTGTTCAAAGCATTCATATTAATATGTTCCATGGGTTTTGTAATTTTCGCATCAAACCATCCATGTCTAAAATCAGGAAATATAATAAGAAGGTCATTGTTGTCCATTATGCCTAACTAGTGTAAACAAGAAACCAAATGTCGCAATTGCAGAGTCTAAAGGAAATAGCTTCGAGTACTTACAACGGCGCCGGAAAATAGCTTAGTAGCCGAGATCCGGAGTGTGAGTACCTTTTACCTTTCCTCCCGGCAACGGCGCCAGAAAATAGCGATGTCTACGGGTGCTTCTATTCTTGTAGACAGTGTTGGGCCTCCAAGAGCGAGGTTTGTAGAACAGCAGCAAGTTTTCCCTTAAGTGGATCACCCAAGGTTTATCGAACTCAGGGAGGAAGAGGTCAAAGATATCCCTCTCAAGCAACCCCGCAACCACAAAGCAAGAAGTCTCTTGTGTCCCCAACACACCTAATAGGTGCACTAGTTCGGCGAAGAGATAGTGAAATACAAGTGGTATGAATGAATATGAGCAGTAGTACGGCGCCAGAAAATAACTTGCGCGTGCGATTGATGGTAGTAATATTATAGGAAGTAAACAAGCGTGTAATGCTTAGAGATAACGCAGAAAACGTATAACAAGCAGCGATAGCGATTTAGGAACAAGGCCTAGGGATTAGACTTTCACTAGTGGACACTCTCAACTTTGATCACATAATAGAATAGATAAATGCATACTCTACACTCTCTTGTTGGATGATGAACACATTGCGTAGGATTACACGAACCCTCAATGCCGGAGTTAACAAGCTCCACAATTCAATGTTCATATTTAAATAACCTTAGAGTGCATGAAAGATCGACACGACTAAACCAAGTACTAACATAGCATGCACACTGTCACCTTCACACCATGTAGGAGGAATAGATCACATCAATACCATCATAGCAATAGTTAACTTCATAATCTACAAGAGATCATAATCATAGCCTACGCCAAGTACTAACACGGATGCACACACTGTCACCATTACACCGTGCAGGAGGAATAGAGTACTTTAATAACATCACTAGGGTAGCACATAGATAAATTGTGATACAAAACACATTGCAATCATAAAGAGATATGAATAAGCACTTCACTACGCCATTCATAACAGTGAATAAGTATTCTGTGAAATATAGCCTAAAAGACCCACACGGTGCACACACTGTCACCTTTACACACGTGGGACAAGGAGTCTCCGGAGATCACATAAGTAAAACCCACTTGACTAGCATAATGACATCTAGATTACAAGCATCATCATATGAATCTCAATCATGTAAGGAAGCTCATGAGATTATTGTATTGAAGTACATAGGAGAGAGATGAACCACATAGCTACCGGTACAGCCCCGAGCCTCAATGGAGAACTACTCCCTCCTCATGGGAGCGGCAGCGTTGATGAAGATGGCGGTGGAGATGGCAGCGGTGTCGATGGAGGAAGCCTGGGGCACTTCCGTCCCGGCGGGCGTGCGGAACAGAGACTCCTGTCCCCGGATCTTGGCTTCGCGATGGCGGCGGCTCGAAGGTTTCGCGTGCAGTGGCTTACTCGTCTCGTGTTTTTGGTCAGGGACCTTTATATAGGCGAAGAGGCGGAGTCGGAGGGCTGACGAGGCGACGACACACTAGGGGGGCGCGGGCCCAGCCCTAGCCGCGCCACCCTGTCGTCTGGGGCCCACAGGGCCCTCCTCTTGTGGCTCTCGGGTGTTCTGGATGCTTCCGGGCAAAATAGGAACCTGGGCGTTGATTTCGTCCAATTCCGAGAATATTTCGTTACTAGGATTTCTGAAACCAAAAACAACCAGAAAACAGGGCAGCACTTCGGCATCTCGTCAATAGGTTAGTTCCGGAAAACGCATAATAATGACATATAATGTGTATAAAACATGTAGATATCATCAATAAAGTAGCATGGAACATAAGAAATTATAGATACGTTTGAGACGTATCAGCAGCTACGCTGTACATAGCACTCGTGCCATAAATAATGAACGGTTGACGATAGACAATATACTGGGTAACCCTTGAAGATTTGTTGCTCCAAGAATTGTATCTTGTGTGTATAATCTACATTGTAAAGTCACTATATTTTTATTTTTCAATGCCAAGCCCCCGGGCGTTTTGATGGCGATATTTTCGTTTTATAATGCGAGGTTGTCCCAAGGCAAGATAAATTATATTGTGTACTATTTTTGCGGGCACGAACCCCCGAGCTTTATGTTGCCCGCTAGTTGGCGACATCTTTTTATTTTGACGAGGTACTTTATACCAAGGCGAGATATTTGAATTGTATTTTCGGCACCGTGTATATATATATATGTATCTGGGTAGAAGCCCCCGAGCCTGTCGAAAAGATATATAATTCCACTATCTTTATTATATTGCAGCACCGCGAGCTCGCCTCATTAAAAACCTTTCCCGGCCCCACTCGGTGCCCCGAAAAAGGAAAAGAGTGCGTCTGAACGGGCGTTTCAGTACATTGTATGTTTATAAAGGAGACTATATTTCGGCTTCTAAGCGTAAAAACGCCTGAGCTGCGCCACGTTCCAAGGATTTGGCTCGGCAATCCCCGTCTTCTTGTCATTGATTCTGTATGCTCCTCCTTCGATTACTTCTGTGACGATGTAGGGTCCAAGCCACGGCGACTCGAGTTTTTCATGACTTTTTTGATTTAGTCATAAACCAAATCTCCAACTTGAAAAGATCTTGGTCGCAATCGTCGATTGTGGTAGTTTTTCAGGTCCTGTTGGTATTTGGCGACACGTGATAATACTTCGTCTCGAGCCTCATCAAGTGCGTCGACATCATCCTCGAGCTCTTGAAGTTTCTTCATCATATTCTGTAATTCTTGGGGAATCATGCTCTATTTCTATCGGTACTCTTCAGCTCCATGGACCCAGGAAAAATGGTGTCTCCGTGTCGTTGTATTTGGTGTTGTTCGGATGCTCCACAAACACTTGGCAGCTCCTCCGGCCAAGTATGCCGAGCTTTCCAATGGTCCTAGGGCTTCTTGATATCATTGCAGATGATACCATTGGCTTTCTCGACTTTGGTCTGTGGATGTGCGACGGACGCAAAACTCAATTTAATGCCTACTTCTGCGCAATACGCTTTGAACTCCTTGGATGTGAAGTTGCTGCCATTATCTGTAACGATGCTATGGGGAACTCCAAATCGAAAGACAATGCTTTTCACAAACTTGATTGCCGATGAACCGTCCGGTGAATTTAGCGGCTTTGCTTCTATCCACTTGGTAAATTTGTCGACAGCAACGAGCATATACTCATATCCTCCTGGCAAAGCTTTGTGTAGTTTTCCCACCATATCGAGACCCCATTGAGCAAAGGGCCAAGAAAATGGGATTGGCATCAGTTCTGCTGCTGGGGAGTGAGGTTTTGCGGCGAATCTTTGGCACGCGTCGCAAGTGCGCACTATTTCCTTCGCGTCCTCAATTGCTGTTAACCAATAGAATCCTGCCCTGAAGACTTTGGCCGCAATAGCTCGACTGCTTGCGTGATGCCCGCATATTCCTTCGTGTACATCTTTCAGGATTATCCTTCCTTCTTCGGGTGTGACATACCTCTGTAGCACACCCGAAATAGTTCGTTTGTACAACTCTCCTTTGATCACAGTAAAAGCTTTAGATCGTCTGATTATGCGCCTTGCTTCAACTGGATCGTCGGGTATTGTTTTCCTTAGGATGTATGATATGTACGCTTGCATCCATGGAATTTGCACCATCATGACTAGCTCATGTTGCTCTTCTTCTTCCAATGATTCTTTTGTGGTACTCGAGGTTTTTTCATCCTTCTCCTTCTTCTTTGGTTTCATTGGCTTTGTTGATCTCTCGCTTATTTCTTCCCAAAACACGCCTGGAGGAATCGCGAGACATTGCGACCCGATATTTGCAAGAACATCGGCTTCATCTTTCTCAACCTGCTGATGTGGTTTACCTCGCATCCATCAAACAGTTTTTCCAGCTCATTATACATCTCCTTGTATGCTATCATACTCTCGTTGACTGCATCACATTGATTCATAACTTGCTGTGCCACCAACTGTGAGTCGCCGAAGATTTTCAGTCGGGTTGCACCGCAATCTTTCGCCATCTTCATCCCGTGTATGAGAGCTTCATATTTGCTTCATTGTTAGACGCGTTTGGGAACGTCATCCGTAAGACATACTTCAACTTGTCGCCTTCGGGTGATACTAGTATCACGCCTGCTCCAGCGCCTTCCAACCTTTTGGACCCATCAAAGTTCATAGTCCAGGTTCTCGATAAATCTGGAGGCCCTGTGTTTTGTAGCTCCATCCACTCTGCAATGAAATCTATTAAGACTTGCGATTTTATTGCTTTTGTTTTTTCATACGTATGTCCCGAGGGGAAAGCTCTATTCCCCAAAGGAGACACGACCCGTAGCTTCTAGGTTGTTTAATATATTTGATAGAGGAGCTTCATTGACCACTATTATCGGGTGCGCCGAAAAATAGTGTCGCGATTTTCTTGCTGTCGTAAATACTCCATATGCCAACTTCGGTATTGGGGGTACCGTTGTTTGAAGGCGACAATTACTTCAGCGATGAAATATACGGCCTCTGTACTCCATGGAGCTTTCCTTCTTCCTCTCTCGACTACCGAGCGTCTTTGACACCTGAGGTGTGGCTGCAATGTATAGGAGGGAGAGGTTCCTTCTCTTAGGCGCCACCAAGATTGGTGGTGTCGAAATTGTGCGCTTGAGATTCTCGAAGGCTCTATCTCTGCTTCCTCGTTCCATTGAAATTTCTCTCCTGTTTGATCAATGCATAGAACGGCCGCCTTTTCTCCCAGCCGCGATGAATCTCCAAAGCCGTGACTCGCCCCAAATCGTTGTATTTCTTTCAACTTTGTCGGCTTCCTCATAGTTACGATGCCTGTATTTTTTCGGGATTGGCTTCAATCCCTCTTGCTGATACTAAGAACCCAAGAAGTTCTCCCGCAAGAACACCAAAAGATCACTTTGTCGGGTTCAGCTTAAGGCAGAACTTGTCGAGGTTGTCGAAGGTTTCCTTCAAATCTTCGATCAGTGTTGTCCCCTTCTTTGATGTTATCACGACATCGTCAATGTAGACTTGTACATTTTCCCAATTGTGTTGCAAGGCATACGCATCATCGCCGATATGTTGCTCCCGCGTTTTTCAAACCAAAGGGCATTGTAGCTAGAACACGCCGTAAGGTGTTATGAACGCTGTCTTGGCTTCATCATCTTCTTTTAATCTGATCTGGTTATAACCAGTATGCGTCCAAGAAGGAAAGACGTTCACTGCCGTGGAGTCGATGATTTGATCGATCCTTGGGAGGAGAAAGTGATCCTTTGGACGGTGTTTATTGAGACACGTAAAGTCGACACACATGCGAAGGACTTTCGTGTTTTTCTTCGGCACCATCACTGGGTTAGCTACCCATGTGGCCTCCTGTAGATATCTCTTTGATAAAACCGGCATCTTTGAGTCGATCTATTTCATAGCATAGCTTTGCGGTTTGGTTCCGCCGCAAAGGTTGTTTGATTGGTCTCGCGAGAGGATCCAAGTTGAGGTGGTGCTCGGCAAGTTCCTAGGTACTCCTGGCATGTCACCGGGCACCATGCGAAGATTTTCCAGTTCTCACGGAGGAACTCGGACGAGCGCGTTTTCCTATCGAGATCCATGTTTGTTGCAATGGATGTCGTTTTCTTTGTACGTCGGGTGGATCTGCACCTCTTTTGAATCCTTGGCAGTATTGAAGGTTGGTTCCCTGAGTGACCTCCTGCATCTGGCATCACATATAATCATGAGCCTTGGCGCCATATATTCTGCTTGCATCCCGAAAGTTTCTCACAATCGATGAAAATCCTTGTCGCACTTATCAGACAGTGCGAAACTTCACTTAATTGTGATTGGTCCTTTAGGTCCAGGCAAACTCCATAATAAGTACGTGTAATGAGGTACCGCCATAAACCTGGCATATGCTGGTCGTCCCAACAAGGCATGATATTGCAACGGGAAATCCACCACTTCAAACTCCAAGTTCTCTATCCTGTAGTTTTCTCGAGATTTAAACTAAACGTCGAGATTTGATCTTTGACGGATAACTTGGCTTCTCGGCGTGATCCCATGGAAACGTGTCGGTTGGTTTAGATTTGCCAGGGATATGTTCATCTTTCTCAATGTATCTGCATACATAAGGTTTAAGCTCTGCCACCATCTATGAAAACTCTCGATACATCAAAACCAGCGACTACTGCCGGAGTAAGATGAGTGATTGCCCTGGTCGAGGAACTGCTGTGGGTGATCCGTAATTGTGAAGCCAATGTCTGTCAGACCAATTTAGGTACTCATTGTTGGTGGAGGCATCTTCTCTGCCATGAACACTTGCACCGCGGATTACTTTGCCCTGTTAGATGGCACGGCTTTACTGAGATCATCGAGACCGCACCATTGGAGTTGGGATCAACATATGGAGGTGGGTGTGGTGCTGCCGCTATTCTGAGCTGGTGCCGATTTTCGTCCGTAATTGCGGGAGGAGGTGGGAGGTGGATCTCACTCCTTGGCCCATGGGGTTTTTGTTCATTGCTTGGGCATTTGAAATTCCTGCGGCTCGCAACATTGCATGAAAATTGCGGCAGTCTTTTGGAGATGCACGACTGCCTCTTTGTTCTTTGTCGAGATAAAAGTGCATCTGACACGGTCCGTTCATCATCTCCTCGGAGACACATAAGGTCTTTGAAACCTTGGTCCACTATTTTGCCTTTACCCACGGAAATCACCTCTATTGTCGCCTTGTTGCTCATTACTCCTTTGGTAGTCATCTCGACTATTCCCTCCAGGGTTTCCTCGAACCACCGATGTGGCCAGGAGCATCATTATTGTAGAAGGTGAGAAAATCGCCTTCTATTTTGAAAATTTCCACCGCGATCCTCTTCAGGCGACCTATGTCGTTTGTTGTATATCGCATCTTCTCCATCTGCCACTTGTTTGCTATCTCCATCAATGCTGATATTGTCTTAGGATTAGTTCTTCCCAAGTCTTCGACGAAATCTCCCCGTCGAATTCCTGCCACGAACGCGTCTATTGCTCTCTCGTCAGATATATCTTCTGCCGAGTTGTTAATAATGTTCCACCTCTGTATATATTTTCTCATTGATTTGTCGTGTTTTCGTCGACACGCCTCAGCTCTTCCAATGGCCAGTTTCTTATGTGGATCGGAAATTCCTCACGAAGATATCCTCAAAACTATCCCAGCTGTCGATGGAACCTGGGGGAAGTTTCTTTATCCAAGATCGTGCGGCACCACTCAAGTGAACTTGGATACTTTGCATGGCTGTTGCTCTAGTTCCTCCTATCAGCTTCACCATCTCGAGGTAATCAACGAGCCAATCCTCGGGATCCTGCAGGCCGTCGAATTTCTTGAAATGTTCGGGTAACTTAAACCCTTTCGGGACTCGAGTCTTTCGAACTCGTCTCGTAAAGCACGGGAGCCCACACACATCTTCGTCAGCAACTTCTGGTGAATGCTGATGTTCTCTTCTTTCTTATCGCACTCTATCCACTCTTGCTTGAGCCGCTGTATCTCTTGCTCCACTTGCTCTCGGTGGATGTTGCACTGCTGCAGTGGATTGTGGACTATTTTGCCTTGGAGTTCCTTCGGGAGGTGTAGCCGCGAACGCCGTTCCCATGACTCCAACTCCAGCCATTGCCATATTAAACAATGCTTCTCTCGGGTCCCAGGTGGTCAGACGCGAGGATATAAGCTTGTGTTGCCATGTATCCAGCTTCTGGGGTTTCGGGATAATATTTCCCCTTGTATCAATCGTCATGAAGGACATGTCGAGATTTTGAATGATATTTCCTCTCTCTTCTTCGAGGTATATTTTGCAGCCGAGATCTTGCTCTCCTCCGAGCGTCTCTGACTATCTCCGAAGTTTCGATTGTCGACGAGCTGCTCGACGCCTCTTGATGCGGAGGCTGCCTCTTTTCTATTCAGGGATGATGTCTGTTTTTCCAGCTCCCTACTCACACGAGCAAGTCTATATTGATAGGCTTGTAATTCTTCTGCAGTAGCGGTTGTGTTCATTGGTTCTGTCCCGTCCATGGCTCTTGCGGCCCTATTCCACGCTTCTTGCGGGAGTTGAACTCTTTCGTGAGGTGAAGACCCGACATATTTAGTGCCTAGGCCTCTTCTGAGATCGAGGGATCAACGTATGGATTTCCCAAGTCATCGAAATCCTGACGTCTCCGGTTGTGCTCGGTTTGTCTCTTCGATTATAGATCTGATGATATTTTGAGTATTGATTTTTATCAGGATTGGTGACACCATCATAGAGATTGGTGAAGACCTTTCCAATGGTACTGATTTGTCGATGAAGTTGAAGTCGCTGTCGGAGTCGCTGCTTATAACGGAGTCCGACGACTCGAAGGATGTGTCGCTGAAGATCTTGGCGAGCTTTCCGCTTGCCTTAGTGTCGATGAAGCGCGACGAAAGCTCTTCATCACTTGATGAAAAGTCGAATCGATCGCTGAAAATTCCGACGAGATCGGAACTTCGAGACGATAGGATCCTTCCTTGTTGACGCCAAAACGGAATTCTCCGAACGTCATGACGATGGGCTCCTCCAGATAGGCACATGCATCCAAACGGGAGCGGGTGAGGAATAAAATCGACTAGATCAGTTTTCCCGTTTACCTCGATCCATCGCATTGCTTGCCACCGACGTCGACGATTCTGGACGTGCCATCGAGATCAGCTCCTTGCAACCTCTAATTCCCACAGACGGCGCTGACAAAGGATTAATTTGTCAATGCCTACAGATTGTAGACTAGGGTTTTGCTAGAAGTAGAGGGCAAGTAGATCTCGAAGGTTTCGGCCGAAAGTACTCGCTGATTGTAAAAACTAGGGTTCTGTTGACAATAGATTCGATCATTTCTTTGTCCCTCGACTCCTCCTTATATAGGAGGTGGAGCCGAGGGTTTCGTAATACACAAGTTACAGAGTTCGGGAGGGTTTCGTACCCAACCGCAAGATTACAAGTCTCTATATTTCCTAATACAATCTATCTTTCCTTAACACTAAATGGGCTTCCGAATCTTCTTATTCTTCGAGTCCTGGGCCTTCAGTAAACCCCGGGTACCATCTTCGGCAGGCCCATTGGGGATGCCTATGTCAGTTAGTCCATGGGTAGGGCAATTCTTTACCAAAGATTTCATTCTCTCCCATGCTTGAGCAACATGTTCATTATCAAATTGCTTAAAATTCATAATGCTACTTCTCAAAGATATAATCTTAGCAGGGGGATAATATTTACCAATAAAAGCATCTTTACATTTAGTCCATGAGTCAATACTATTTTTAGGCAAAGAAAGCAACCAATCTTTAGCTCTTCCTCTTAATGAGAAAGGAAACAATTTCAGTTTTATAATATCACCATCTATATCCTTATACTTTTGCATTTCACAAAGTTCAACAAAATTATTAAGATGGGCAGCAGCATCATCAGTACTAACACCAGAAAATTGCTCTCTCATAACAAGATTCAGTAAAGCAGGTTTAATTTCATAGAATTCTGCTGTAGTAGCAGGTGGAGCAATAGGAGTACTTATAAAATAATTATTATTTGTGCTAGTGAAATCACACAACTTAGTATTTTTAGGAGTACCCATTGTAGCAATAATAAAAGTAAACTAAGCAAACAGAATAGAATAAAGTAAAGACAAGTAACTATTTTTTTTGTGTTTTGATATAGAGCAAGTAAACAAGACAAATGAAATAAAGTAAACAACTAATTTTTTTGTGTTTTTAATATAGAGCAAACAAGACAGTAAATAAAATAAAGTAACGCAAGACAAAAACAAAGTAAAGAGATTGGATGTGAAAGACTCCTCTTGCAGCGTGTCTTGATCTCCCCGGCAACGGCGCCAGAAAAAGTAGCTGCTAGCGTGTAGAATCTTCCTTGTGACGGTACAGCACACGTCGTTGGGAACCCCAAGAGGAAGGTATGATGAGCACAGCAGTAAGTTTTCCCTCAGTAAGAAACCAAGGTTTATCGAACGTAGGAGATGAAGGCCACGTGAAGGTTGTTGGTGGAGGAGTGTAGTGCGGCGCAACACCGGTGATTCCGGCGCCAACGTGGAACCTGCACAACACAATCAAAATACCTTGCCCCAACTTAACAGTGAGGTTGTCAATCTCACCGGCTTGAAAACAAAGGATTAAACGTATGGTGTGGAGAATAATGTTTGCTTGCGAAGAACAACAAAGAACAAAGATTGCAGTGATTGTATTTTAGATGTAAAAGAATGGACCGGGGTCCACGGTTCACTAGTGGTGTCTCTCCAATAAGATAAATAGCATGTTGGGTGAACAAATTATAGGTGGGCAATTGACAAATAAAGATTCAATACATATCATGATGATCACTATGAGATTTAATCAGGGCATTACGACAAAGAACATAGACCGCCATCCGGCATGCATCTATGCCTAAATAGTCCACCTTCGGGTTAGCATCCGCACCCCCTTATTAGTTGCAAACAACAGACAATTGCATTAAGTATGGTGCGTAATGTAATCAACACAAATATCCTTAGACAAAGCATTGATGTTTTATCCCTAGTAGCAACATCACATCCACAACCTTAGAACTTTCTGTCACTGTCCTAGATTCAATGGAGGCATGAACCCACTATCGAGCATAAATACTCCCTCTTGGAGTTACAATATCAACTTGGCCAGAGCCTCTACTAGCAACGGAGAGCATGCAAGAACATAAACAACACATATATGATAGATTGATAATCAACTTGACATAGTATTCTATATTCATCGGATCCCACCAAACACAACATGTAGCATTACAAATAGATGATCTTGATCATGTTAGGAAGCTCACAAGATCTAAACATGATAGCACAAGAGGAAGACAATCATCTAGCTACTGCTATGGACCCATAGTCCAAGGATGAACTACTCACATCAATCCGAAGGCGGGCATGGTGATGTAAAGCCCTCGGTGATGATTCCCCTCTCCGGCAGGGTGCCGAGGCAATCTCTGAATCCCGAGATGGGATTGGCGGCGTCTCTGGAAGTATTTCCGTATCGTGGCTCTCGGTAATAGGGTTTTCACGACGGAGGGTATAAGTAGGCGGAAGGGCAGCGCAGGGGGCTCACGAGGGCCCCACACCATAGGGTGGCGCGGGGCCCACCTTGGCCGCGCGGCCCTGTGGTGTGGGCGCCTTGTCGCCCCACTTCGTATCCCCTCCGGTTTTCTGGAAGCTTCGTGGAAAAATAAGACCCTGGGCGTTGATTTCGTCAAATTCCGAGAATATTTCCTTTGTAGGATTTCTGAAACCAAAAACAGCAGAAAACAGCAACGGCGCTTCGGCATCTTGTTAATAGGTTAGTGCCGGAAAATGCATAATAATGATGTAAAGTATGTATAAAACATGTGAGTATTGTCATAAAAGTAGCATGGAACATAAGAAATTATAGATACGTTGGAGACGTATCAGGCCCCACACCATAGGTCGGCGCGGCCTGGAGGGGGGGCGCGCCGCCTTATGGTGAGGGTGCCTCGGCCGCCCCCCGACGCTCTCCTCTGGACTACTTAATGCTTTCGACCTAAAACGCCGGGGGGTTGACCATATTTTAAGACGTCAGAACTCCGCCGCCATCGCGAAACTCCATCTCGAGACCAGAAACTCCGTTCGGCACCCTGCCGGGACGGGGAATTGGAGGAGATCATCGCCATCATCACCATCGACGCCTCTCCATCGACCATCCATGATTCCCCCATCCATGCGTGAGTAATTCCCCCGCTGTAGGCTGAAGGGGATGTTAGGGATTGGATGAGATTGATCATGTAATAGTCATAAGATTGTTAGGGCATAGTGCCTAGTATCCGTTGTTGGTACTTTTATGATATTGTTGCAACTTGTTATGCTTAACGCTTGTCACTAGGGCCCAGATCTGAACATGTTATTGATTCATGTTGATATTCATTGTTTTATGATCTTACCTGCAAGTTGTATACACATATTGCTGTCCGGAACCCGAGGCCCCAAAGTGATAGAAATTGGGACAACCGGAGGGGAAGGCTATGATGTGAGGATCACATGTGTTCACGGAGTGTTAATGCTTTGCTCAGTACTCTATTAAAGGAGTACCTTAATTTTAGTTTCCCTAGAGGCCCGGCTGCCACCGGCTGGTAGGACAAAAGATGTTGTGCAAGTTTCTCATTGCGAGCACGTACGACTATATACGGAGCACATGCCTATGGATTGTTTAGTACATGGATACCGTTTTATTATTATCTGCAAATGCCCTGCCTTGATTGTTACATGAGTTCTCTTATCCATGCAACGCCCGTTTATCCATCCCTATGCCTACAGTATTTTAATCCTGTTGTTTACTAAAATCACTACTGCTATGTTTATTACATTGCTACTTATATTCCACTACTCCTACTGCTATAAAATTGTTGCTACTGATAAACTCTTGCGAGCAAGTCTATTTCCAGGTGCAGCTGAATTGACAACTCCGATGTTAAGGCTTACAAATATTCTTTGGCTCCCCTTGTGTCGAATCAATAACTTGGGTTTTACTTCCCTCGAAGACTGTTGCGATCCCCTATACTTGTGGGTCATCACTGGTTCGGCGAGTTTGGACGCGCCGGAATCTTCGTCATCGTTTCTCTTCCTCTTGCGCCCATCCGGAGAAGCGGAAGGAGGAGGAGAGACGGAGTGGGTAGAGTCAGAATGTTGTTCAGACTTTGTGTCTTTGTTAGAGGAACCCACAGATCTTTGAGATCCTGCGGGTTCGCTCTCAGGAAGGGAGGATTCTTGCGAGTCGTCGGCAACAACGACACACTCATCCACTTCCCCACCTTCAGGAAGTGGGTGAGGAGAGGAAAGAGTTTGATGGTTCTGCAAGTCAAAAAAACAAGAGAATAAAATAAAATCAATACACAAAGGAAAAACAATAGCAGTCAAAAAATAGGAAAAACAACTCGAAAGAAAGCACTTACTTTGGGAAGGGCGTGGCTACCACTGAATGGCTCCACGCGACAGGATGAAGGGACTTCATGGTTCTTCTTCAAGGGGGTGAAGCGACGGATGAGCTTCTCCAAATCCTTCACAGAAAGATCGTCGGAAATCCGGTCGACATCTTCAGCGCATGAATACATCCATAGGGGATTTTTGCGAGCCCGCAGAGGCTGCACTCGAATTCGAAGAAAACGTGCAATGATTTGCACACCCGATAGTTCTGCCCAATCAGTGTTTTGAAATGTTTGGATGCGAGCAATCAGAGCGTCATTGGCTGCCTTTTCTTCAGCTGTAGCCTCTGCATCCCAGGATTTCGCCTTTGAATTTCTTCGGTAGCGTCAAAGGGCGCAAGTACGTATTCTTGGGAATCCGAAGACTCGTACTTGATATAAAGTCACTTCATGCGCCAGCCTTGGACGGAGTCGGCAAACTTCACATCAAAATAGTCGACATCGGGCCGGACGCAGATGCATACACCACCGACGTTGTAGATGACGTTCTTCGAGTTGTTGCGGCGGAGGTAGAAGATGCGTTTCCAGAGGCCCCAATGAGGGTGGATGCCAAGGAAACATTCACGAGTGTGATAAAAAGAGATGTGGAGAAGAGAGTTCGGGGTCAGCTGGTGCAGCTGGATCCCGTAGATAAAAAGCAATCCACGGAGGAATTCGTGGACAGGAACAGAATGTAGGATAACGTAGCATAGAAAACAAAAATTTTCCTACGGCGAACACGCAATCCAAGCCAAGATGCAATCTAGAAGACGGTAGCAACGAGGGGATTGTCGAGACTCACCCTTGAAGAGATTCCAAAGCCTACAAGAGGAGGCTCTTGTTGCTGCGGTAGACGTTCACTTGCCGCTTGCAAGCGCGTAGAAGATCTTGATCACGATCGGTTCCGGCGCCACGAACGGGCAGCACCTCCGTGCTCGGTCACCGTTCGGTTGTTGATGAGAGCGACGTCCACCTCCGTTCCAGCGGGGCGGCGGAAGTAGTAGCTCCTCTTGAACGACAGCACGACGGCGTGGTGTCGGTGGTGGAGAAATCCGGCGGAGCTTCGCTAAGCGTGCGGGATATGGTGGAGGAGCGGGCGCTAGGGTTTGGGGAGAGGGGGTGGCCGGCCACTATGGGGGCGGCCAAGCTTGTGGCTTTGGTGTGGCCGGCCCCCTCCCTTGGCCTCTATATATAGGTGGAAGCCCCAAGTGTTGGACTACAAGTCTTCGAATAAGACCCGAACCCAAAACCTTCCATATGGTGGGAAACCTTCCCAAGCTAGGATTCCCACTAGAGGTGGGAATTCCACCTTCCATAGGGGGGTGGCCGGCCCCTGGGGAGTCCACTTGGGACTCCTCCCCACTAGGGTTGGCCGGCCATGGAGGTGGAGTCCCATGTGGACTCCACCTTCCTTGGTGGTTTCTTCCGGACTTTCTAGAACCTTCTAGAACCTTCCATAGAACCTTCCGCATCATTTTATTCACATAAAATGACATCCTATATATGAATCTTATTCTCCGGACCATTCCGGAACTCCTCGTGATGTCCGGGATCACATCGGGACTCCGAACAAATATTCGAACTCCATTCCATATTCAAGTTCTACCATTTCAACATCCAACTTTAAGTGTGTCACCCTACGGTTCGTGAACTATGCGGACATGGTTGAGTACTCACTCCGACCAATAACCAATAGCGGGATCTGGAGATCCATAATGGCTCCCACATATTCAACGATGACTTTAGTGATCGAATGAACCATTCACATACGATACCAATTCCCTTTGTCACGCGATATTTTACTTGTCCGAGGTTTGATCATCGGTATCACACTATACCTTGTTCAACCTCGTCTCTGACAAGTACTCTTTACTCGTACCGTGGTATGTGGTCTCTTATGAACTTATTCATATGCTTGCAAGACATTAGACGACATTCCACCGAGAGGGCCCAGAGTATATCTATCCGTCATCGGGATGGACAAATCCCTTGTTGATCCATATGCCTCAACTCATACTTTCCGGATACTTAATCCCACCTTTATAACCACCCATTTACGCAGTGGCGTTTGATGTAATCAAAGTACCTTTCCGGTATAAAGTGATTTACATGATCTCATGGTCATAAGGACTAGGTAACTATGTATTGAAAGCTTATAGCAAATAACTTAATGACGTGATCTTATGCTACGCTTAATTGGGTGTGTCCATTACATCATTCATACAATGATATAACCTTGTTATTAATAACATCCAATGTTCATGATTATGAAACTAATCATCTATTAATCAACAAGCTAGTTAAGAGGCTTACTAGGGACTCTTTGTTGTTTACATATCACACATGTATCAATGTTTCGATTAATACAATTATAGCATGGTATATAAACATTTATCATAAACATAAAGATATATATAATAACCACTTTTATTATTGCCTCTTGGGCATATCTCCAACAGTCTCCCACTTGCACTAGAGTCAATAATCTAGATTACATTGTAATATACCTAACACCCATGGCATTCTGGTGTTGGTCATGCTTTGCCCTAGGGAGAGCTTTAGTCAACGGATCTGCTACATTCAGATCAGTGTGTACTTTGCAAATCTTTACTTCTCCATCTTCGATGTATTCGCGAATCGAGTGGTAACAGCTTGATATGCTTCAGCCTCTTGTGTGACCTTGGCTCTTGTGCATTGGCGATGGCACCCATGTTATCACAGTAGATGACAAATGGGTCCAATGCACTAGGAACACACCGAGCTCTACAATGAACCTCTTCATCCATACCGCTTGATGAAGCCTCTGAAGCCGCTATGTACTCCGATTCTGTTGAGGATTTCGCCACCGTGCACTGCTTCGAGCTTGCCCAGCTTACTGCAGCACCATTCAATATAAACACGTACCCAGATGTGACTTAGAGTCATCGGATGTGTTCCAACTTGCATCGGTGTAACTTGTTACAACGAGCTCTTGGTCACCTCCATAACAAAGAAACATATCCTTAGTTCTTTTCAAGTACTTCGGGATATTCTTGACCGCTGTCCAGTGTTCCATTCCTGGATCACTTTGATATCTGCTAGTCAAACTAACAGCATGTGCTATATCCGGTCTTGTACATAGCATGGCATACATGATAGAGCCTACTGCCGAGGCATAGGGGATCCGACTCATCCTTTCTCTTTCTTCTGCCGTAGCCGGTCCTTGAGTCTTACTCAAGACCTTGCCTGGTAACATAGGTAAGAATCCTTTCTTACTTTCGTCCATTCTAAACTTCTTCAGAATCTTGTCCAGGTATGTACTCTGTGATAGCCCTATTAGACGTCTTGATCTATCTCTATAAATCTTGATGCCTAATATGTATGATGCTTCACCAAGGTCTTTTATTGAAAAACTATTATTCAAATAACCCTTTACACTGCTTAATAGTTCTATATCATTCCCAATCAATAATATGTCATCTACATATAATATCAGGAATGCTACTGAGCTCCCACTCACTTTCTTGTAAATACAGGCCTCTCCATGACACTGTATAAACCCGAAGTCTTTGATCACCTTATCAAAACGTCGGTTCCAACTTCTCGATGCTTGCTTCAGTCCATAGATTGAACGCTGAAGTTTGCATACTTTGTCAGCATTTTTAGGATCGACAAAACCTTTGGGTTGTACCATATACAACTCTTCCTCAATGTCTCCATTAAGGAATGCCGTTTTGACATCCATCTGCCAAATCTCATAATCAAAAAATGCAGCTATTGCTAACAAAATCCTCACAGATTTTAGCTTCGCTACAGGTGAGAAAGTCTCATCGTAGTCAACACCTTGAATTTGTCGGAAACCCTTTGCGACAAGTCGAGCTTTATAGACAGTAATATTACCATCCGTCTGTTTTTCTTTTGAAGATCCATTTATTCTCGACAGCCTTGCGGCTATCGGGTAAGTCTACCAAAGTCCATACTTTGTTATCATACATGGATCCCATTTCGGATTTCATGGCTTCTTGCCATTTGTTGGAATCTGGGCTCATCATCGCTTCTTCATACGTCGCAGGGTCTTCATCATTGTTATCCACAATCATGACATTTAGACAAGGATCATACCAATCAGGAGTGGCACGATCCCGATCTGCGAGGTTCAGTAGCTGTCTCATTTGAAGTTTCATGATCATTATCATTAGCTTCCTCTCGTTGTCGGTGTAGGTGGTACAGGAACATTTTCCGGTACTGCGCTACTCTGATCAACGAGTAGAGATTCTTCAATCTCATCGAGTTCTACTTTTCTTCCAGTCACTTCTTTAGTGAGAAATTCTTTCTCAAGAAAGGTTCCGTTCTTAGCAACAAAGATCTTGCCTTCGGATCTGTGATAGAAAGTGTACCCTATAGTTTCCTTAGGGTATCCTATGAAGACGCATTTTCTCCGCTTTGGGTTCTAGCTTGTCGGTTGTAACTTTTTTACATAGGCTTCGCAACCCCAAACTTTAGGAACGACAGCTTAGGTTTCTTATTAAACCATAATTCATACGGCGTCGTTTCAACGGATTTTGATGGTGCTCTATTTAAAGTGAATGCGGCTGTCTCTAATGCATAACTCCAAAATGATAACGGCAAATCGGTAAGAGACATCATAGAACGAACCATATCTAAGAGAGTTCGATTACGACGTTCGGACACACCGTTTCGTTGTGGTGTTCCCGGCGGTGTCAATTGTGAAAGTATTCCGCATTTCTTTAAATGCATGCCAAACTCATAACTTAGATATTCACCTCCGCGATCAGATCGTAGAAATTTAATCTTCTTGTTACGTTGATTTTCTACTTCACTTTGGAATTCCTTAAACTTCTCGAAAGTTTCGGATTTATGTTTCATTAAATAGATATACCCATATCTACTCAAATCATCTGTGAAGGTTAGAACATAACGATAACCACCGCGCGATGCTACACTCATTGGTCCACACACATCTGTATGTATGATTTCCAATAAGTCAGTAGCTCGCTCCATCATACCCGAGAATGGAGTCTTAGTCATTTTTCCCATCAGACATGCTTCGCATCTATCAAGTGACTCAAAGTCAAGTGATTCAAGTAATCCATCGGTATGGAGTTTCTTCATGCGTTTCACTCCAATATGACCAAGACGACAGTGCCATATATAAGTAGAATTATCATTCAATTTAATTCGCTTAGCATCAATGTTATGTATATGTGTATCACTACTATCGAGATCTAATAGAAATAAGCCATTCTTTTCAGGTGCTCGACCATAAAAGATATTATTCATAAAGATAGAACAACCATTATTCTCAGACTTGAATGAATAACCGTCTTGCATTAAACAAGATCCGATATAATGTTCATGCTCAACGCGGGTACATAATAACAATTATTTAGGCTTAAAACTAATCCCGAAGGTAGATGTAGAGGAAGTGTCCCGACTGCGATCACATTGACCTTGGATCCGTTTCCAACGCGCATCGTCACTTCATCTTTCAGCAGTTGTCGTTTATTCTTTAGTTCCTGTTTCGAGTTACAAATATGAGCAACCGAACCAGTATCAAATACCCAGTACTAGAACGAGAACCAGTGAAATGAACATCTATAACATGTATATCAGATATACCTTCTTTCTTCTTCTTGACAAGGCCGCTCTTCAGATCTGCCAAATACTTGGAGCAATTACGCTTCCAGTGTCCCTTCTCTTTGCAGTAATAGCATCAGCATCAGGCTTAGGGCCGTTCTTAGGTTTCATAGGAGGTGTGGCAGCTTTCTTGCCACCCTTCTTGAATTTTCCCTTAGACTTGCCCTGTTTCTTGAAACCGGTGGTCTTGTTGACCATCAACACTTGGTGCTCTTTCTTAATCTCAATCTCAGCAGCTTTTAACATGCCAAAGAGTTCAGGAAACTCCTTGTTCATGTTCTGCATAATTCATCACAAAGTTCTTGTAACTTGGTGGCAGTGATTGAAGGACACGATTAATCCCAGTCTGTTAGGAATCACTATTCCCAAGTCACTGAGTTTCTTCGCATGCCCGGTCATAACGAGCATGTGCTCACTAATGGAGCTGCCTTCTTCCATCATACAGCTGAAAAAGTGTTTCGATGCTTCATAGCATTCCACGGCCGCATGAGTTTCAAAAATAGTCTTCAACTCTTTCATCAACTCATGAGGATCGTGGTGCTCAAAACGTTTTGAAGATCGGATTCAGGCTGCATAAGATGGCACACTGAACTTGAGAGTACCGAGTTTTCCGAGTTGCGTAAACATTCTTTACTTCATCGGTTTCAGTTTCTGCTGGAGGATCACCTAGCGGTGCATCAAGCACATATTGCAGATTTCCGCCATTGAGGAAGATCCTCACATGACGGAACCAATCGGTGAAGTTGCTACCGTTGCTCTTAAGTTTTTCTTTCTCTAGGAACTGGTTAAAATTGATTGGGGACGCCATATCTACAACATATTTGCAATAGTTTAGACTAAGTTTATGACAAATTGAGTTCAAATTTTAATTCAACATAATTAAAAATCTAGGTGAACTCCCACTCAAAACAATATCCCTCGCATTGTCTTAGTGATCACACGAACCAAATCTACCGCACCTAAACCCGATCATCACGAGAAAAGGTGTGATTTCAATGGCGAACACTCAAAGTGTTCATCATATCAATCATATGATTCATGCTCTACCTTTCGGTATCACGTGTTCCGAGACCATGTCTGTACATGCTAGGCTCGTCAAGGCCACCTTAGTATCCGCATGTGCAAAACTGTCTTGCACCCGTTGTATGTACTTATTGAATCTATCACACCCGATCATCACGAGATGCTTCGAAACGACAAGACTTGATAACGGTGCTACTAAGGATGAACACTTTATTATCTTGAGATTTTAGTGAGAGGGATCATCTTATAATGCTACCGTCGCGATCTAAGCAAAATAAGATGCATAAAAGGATTAACATCACATGCAGTTCATATGTGATATGATATGGCCCTTTTGTCTTTGCGCCTTTGATCTTGATCTCCAAAGCGTGGACATGATCTCCATCATCAACGGGCATGATCTCCATCATCGTCGGCGAAGCACCAAGGTCAATGGCGCCGTCTTCATGATCGTCCTCCATGTAGCAACTATTACAACTACTTTGAAATACTACTCAACATGAAATTTAAAGACAACCATAAGGCTCCTGCCGGTTGCCACAATACAATAATGATCATCTCATACATATTCATCATCACATTATGGCCATATCACATCACCAAACCCTGCAAAAACAAGTTAGACGTTCTCTAATTTGGTTTGCATATTTTACGTGGTTTAGGGTTTCGAGTAAGATCCAATCTACCTACGAACATGAACCACAACGGTGATACTAGTGTTTTCAATAGAGGAGTAAATTGAATCTTCACTATAGTAGGAGAGACAGACACCCGCAAAGCCACTTATGCAATACAAGTTGCATGTCAAGCGTGGAGCAAATCTCATGAACGCGGTCATGTAAAGTTAGCCCGAGCCGCTTCATCCCACTATGCCACAAAGATGCAAAGTACTCAACTAAAGATAACAAGAGCATCAACGCCCACAAACCATTGTGTTCTACTCGTGCAACCATCTATGCATAGACACGGCTCTGATACCACTGTAGGGAAACGTTGCATAGAAAACAAAAATTTTCCTACGCGAACACGCAATCCAAGCCAAGATGCAATCTAGAAGACGGTAGCAACGAGGGATTGTCGAGACTCACCCTTGAAGAGATTCCAAAGCCTACAAGAGGAGGCTCTTGTTGCTGCGGTAGACGTTCACTTGCCGCTTGCAAAGCGCGTAGAAGATCTTGATCACGATCGGTTCCGGCGCCACGAACGGGCAGCACCTCCGTACTCGGTCACACGTTCGGTTGTTGATGAAGACGACGTCCACCTCCCCGTTCCAGCGGGCAGCGGAAGTAGTAGCTCCTCTTGAATCCGACAGCACGACGGCGTGGTGTCGGTGGCGGTGGAGAAATCCGGCGGAGCTTCGCTAAGCGTGCGGGATATGGTGGAGGAGCGGGCGCTAGGGTTTGGGGAGAGGGTGGCCGGCCACTATGGGGGCGGCCAAGCTTGTGGCTGGTGTGGCCGGCCCCCCCCCCTTGGCCCTCTATATATAGGTGGAAGCCCCAAGTGTTGGACTACAAGTCTTCGAATAAGACCCGAACCCAAAACCTTCCATATGGTGGGAAACCTTCCCAAGCTAGGATTCCCACTAGAGGTGGGAATTCCACCTTCCATAGGGGGTGGCGGCCCCCTAAGGGGAGTCCACTTGGGACTCCTCCCCCACTAGGGTTGGCCGGCCATGGGGTGGAGTCCCATGTGGACTCCACCTTCTTGGTGGTTTCTTCGGACTTTTCTAGAACCTTCTAGAACCTTCCATAGAACCTTCCGCATCATTTTATTCACATAAAATGACATCCTATATATGAATCTTATTCTCCGGACCATTCGGAACTCCTCGTGATCCGGGATCATCCGGGACTCAGAACAAATATTCGAACTCCATTCCATATTCAAGTTCTACCATTTCAACATCCAACTTTAAGTGTGTCACCCTACGGTTCGCGAACTATGCGGACATGGTTGAGTACTCACTCCGACCAATAACCAATAGCGGGATCTGGAGATCCATAATGGCTCCCACATATTCAACGATGACTTTAGTGATCGAATGAACCATTCACATACGATACCAATTCCCTTTGTCACGCGATATTTTACTTGTCCGAGGTTTGATCATCGGTATCACACTATACCTTGTTCAACCTCGTCTCTGACAAGTACTCTTTACTCGTACCGTGGTATGTGGTCTCTTATGAACTTATTCATATGCTTGCAAGACATTAGACGACATTCCACCGAGAGGGCCCGAGTATATCTATCCGTCATCGGGATGGACAAATCCTTTGTTGATCCATATGCCTCAACTCATACTTTCCGGATACTTAATCCCACCTTTATAACCACCCATTTACGCAGTGGCGTTTGATGTAATCAAAGTACCTTTCCGGTATAAGTGATTTACATGATCTCATGGTCATAAGGACTAGGTAACTATGTATTGAAAGCTTATAGCAAATAACTTAATGACGTGATCTTATGCTACGCTTAATTGGGTGTGTCCATTACATCATTCATACAATGATATAACCTTGTTATTAATAACATCCAATGTTCATGATTATGAAACTAATCATCTATTAATCAACAAGCTAGTTAAGAGGCTTACTAGGGACTCTTTGTTGTTTACATATCACACATGTATCAATGTTTCAGTTAATACAATTATAGCATGGTATATAAACATTTATCATAAACATTAAGATATATATAATAACCACTTTTATTATTGCCTCTTGGGCATATCTCCAACACAGAAAGGCCACGAGTGAGGAAGTCTACGAAAGTTACCTGAAATCTAATGGGAGGATGAGGAGAACTCTCGTCTCCGGGCATCTTCATGGCCTCCTTCTTGAACAGGCCCATCTTCTTCAGCAGCTTGTGGTCTTGAGCGGAAAGCTTTGACCTCTCCCAGCCGGAGACCTTGGCTTTCTCCACAAGCTCATCGGTGCATGGGGCATGGTTCCTACACTGCTTGGAGCGCGGAGCCATAGCGGAAAGCTCGGTGGAGAAAAGAGGGAGAAGAAGGAAAGTGCGTGCGCGAGGAACTCGAGGAGGAACAATGGCAAAGAGAGAGAGAGAGAGGGATTGTGCAGCGCAGCGAAGGGGAAAAATGAGGACAAAGGCTCAATATATAGGAAGAAGACCATGCTTCCAACCGTCGGATGAAAAGGGGAGAATTCCAAACCCTACGCATGTCCAAAGGGTAAAATGGTCTTACCGCTTCAATTTTACCGGAGGGAAGTTACTGCTCGTGCCGGGAATTCTTGAGGACGTGTTCACCCCACTTACGTGACGTGTCGAAGGTGCAGAGTATTGGACCCACGGAACAGGGGATTGCCAGGAGTTGTAGCTTCCCGAGGTGGGTTTACGTGGCTATCGTCAGCAACGACGTCATTCAAGAAAACTTCGAGTGGTGGAACAAAATATAGCGACAAGAAAACTTTGAGATTTAAAGAAGTGCATGGTTAAAAAGAAACTTCGAGAGCCTATGTTCTGATGCAAACATATGTTCATATGCTCGGGGGCTATTCTTATCAAAAGTATTGTCTATACTTCTGATAAGATGATGAGGCGAAAGAAAAAATACAGAGTTGATCAAAGTAGCAAAAGTTGAGCCTACAACCAAGTGCAAACACTCGGGTGTAGCCTCGGGGGCTACTCCCATCGGGAGCGCTAGTCGCGCACCCGATGAAATATGAGGAAGAAGAAAGAAAAGAATGACAAGACAATATAGAATTGCAGACGAAGAATTTTCATCGTACATCTTCGAGTTACACATAACTCGTCATGTACTCCATCGGGAGATCAAGATATTGTCATCAGACAACTCGAAGGAATTCACAATTCCAGCAGCCGACAAAGGCACTCGACAATATATTCTCAGAGCGCGTCCGCCGCGGTAAAAACTCTGAATGTCGTAATTCAAACGAGCTTACGAAGATAAGTCCCCATGATCTGTCTTGTGTGGCGTGGTATCGCACCCGAATGCGCTCTCCCACTTTATCTGTATCAACAGATGTGAAGAAAAATCCTAGCGAACGCGTTAGGTACTCGATATAACATAGCTGGGATTCGGTTCATGGTAAGTCCTTAAGCCGGCGCATGTCAAATTACGCCAGTATCCCGAGTTCAAGTCCAGTGACTTGAGCTTGAAGTAGGTTTATGCGGGTTTACCACAAGAGCAGTTAACTGGTACCTGATCCGTCAGATGAACCAACCCCATCTACCAGTATCCCTATATAAAATAGATGTTAAGCAAAATATTCGACTCTACGATGTATAAATATGCGACTCAATTCTACGATGGAGATTTTACTTGATTCTACGAATCAAGAAAAATCTCGGGGCTACTGACATAGGCATGCTCAATAAGCATGTCGAATAAGGCACCCGCATTATCTAGCAAACATACGAGGCCCACAACCCGAAGCTTTGGAGGCCCAGAAGCCCAGAGAATCTCGGATAA
Source organism: Lolium multiflorum (assembly GCA_030979885.1). Lineage (NCBI taxonomy): Eukaryota > Viridiplantae > Streptophyta > Magnoliopsida > Poales > Poaceae > Lolium > Lolium multiflorum. The sequence goes on from CM061752.1 coordinate 144,165,988, forward strand.
GGAATATAGAGTTGTATTAGGAATCGTGTAACAATACGGGAAAGGCCCGATAATCCTTCTCACGTTTGTAACTTGTACGACACGAAGTCCCTCGGCTCTGCCTCCTATATAAAGGAGAGCCGAGGGAAGATAAAGGATCGATTCATTGTCAACAGAAACCACCGCAACTTTAGTCGAAACACCTTTGTCGGCTGAAACCTTCGAGATCTACTTTCCCTCTACTTCTTACGAAACCCAAGCCTACAATCTGTAGGCATTGACAAGTTAATACCTTGTCACTAACCGCCTCCCCTAGATACAATGACAACGTTGCATAGCAACTCTGCCTCCATCGGACCACCAAGCCAAGCGGCATCACTGCGCATCAACATGCATTAAAAGGAGCAAATCATCACAAACACAATACTAAATCAACCACACCGCTCTCTTACATACACCATCCAGGCCATGATTGTACACCATCTTAGCAACACGATCTGATCTATCACCGTGCCCTAAACAAGCACATAAAAACAGCACTAACAAATACCACTTACCTCACTATTACCAGACTCCGGTGCGGCGTGCCGCCGCGCCTTCGTTTTCTAGTACCTTTGATATCCCGCGGGTATGGTAGCTTCTCTATGGCTTCAATCTTGGCGCGGTCAACTTCAATGCCTCTTCCTGAAAACTCGGTGTCCAAGAACAATACCTTCTGTTAACATGAAATGGCACTTTTCCTAGTTTAGTACTAAGTGTTGATCCTCACAATACTGCAAAACTTTGTTAAGATTGAACAAGAAATTATTGAAGGAGGTACCATACAAAGAAAAATCATCCATGAACACTTCCATAATTTTCTCAATATAATCAGAAAATTTAGCATTCATGCATCTTTGAAAAATATTAGGAGCATTGCACAAACCAAATGTCATTCTCCTATAAGCAAAAGTACCGAAGGGGCAGGTGAAGGTAGTCTTTTCCTGATCATCTTCGTGCACCAGAATCTGGGAGAAACCTGAATAATCATCTAGATAACAAATGTGTGAGTGTTTAGATAATCTATCTAGCATTTGATCAATAAATGGCAAAGGATAATGATCTTTACGAGTGTCTTTGTTTAGCTTCCTGATGTCAATGCACATTCTATAACCAGTAACAGTACGTTGGGCTACAAATTCATTTTCATCATTTGGAACCACAATAATTTCACCCTTTTTTAGGAACACAATGAACATGACTTACCCATTTACTATCAGCTATGGGATAGATAATACCTGCCTCAATGAGTTTAATTACCTCTTTTCTTACCACTTCTTCCATTTTTGGATGAAGACGGCGATTGATAATCAACAACAGGCTTTGCATCTTCTTCCAAGTTAATTTTATGCATGCATAAAGTCGGGCTTATACCTTTCAAGTCATCAAGTGAATAGCCAATAGCTTGCCTATGAGCTCGCAGTACTTCAAGTAACCTTGTTTCTTCTTCATCTAAAAGTTTAGCACTAATAATAACAAGATATATTTTCTTCTCATCAAAGAATGCATATTTCATATCTTCAGGTAAAGGTTTAATTTCAAAACGACGATCTTCTTTTGCTGGGGGTAGTTCTCCTAGATCATCAGGTGGAATATGTAACTGTTGTTGTGGTGGTTGCTGAGATAGTATTTGCTCTAATGCCTCTTTTTTTCATTACTAAATGGCTCCTCCTGATGAAGTACATATTGTTCCATCGCGTCCGATGAAGCGACTGCCATATAAGCAAGAGTTTGCACTATATCTTTTGAATTTTTTAAAATGCTTATCACTAAATTTTGAAAAGTTAAATTCTAGTCTTTCACCAGCACATTTAATGAATACCTTATCTTTGGGTAAACTAATTTAAGCACTCACAATATGTAAGAATGGTCTACCAAATATGATAGGATAAAATGAATCTTGGGAGCAACCAAGCACAATAAAATCCGCGGGGTATTTGATCTTTCCAACTAATACTTCAACATCTCTAACCATACCTATAGGACAAATATACTCTTTATTAGCAAGTTGGATAGTTAAACCTGTCTCTTCCATGTGTATGGGATCAATGTCAGGCTTGATTTCAAAATATAGAGAATATGGTATCACACTTATAGTTGCTCCAATATCACATAGACCATGATGGCATGAAGTATCAATATCACATGATATAATAGGTTTACCAACTTTGGTGGTTTTATCTTGAATTACCTTGGTGGAATCTTCACATAAATAAACATCACAGGGAGTTTCTTCATTCAATTCATTAATGGCTGAAATTTGATGCTTAGCTTCAATTTGTTCATATGGTTCACTACATCTTCTAGCACTCTTGTTTGCAAAAGTAGTGAGTAAATTTTCCTTCACTTTGTTTGGATATGGAGGAGTTTCAACATATTCTTCAATTTTGACAAATGATATTTGATTAACCTGTTTCACAACTTTAGGAACAACTTTAGCATATTTATAAGGTTCAGCATAAACATCAAATCCTTTTTTAGAGACATCCAAATGGTTAGCAAAAGACTTAGTAAATTCTACCAAAACATGAGGATCAAGGCCAAACCTATTACTTAGCTCTTTAAACAATATAGTAGTAGAGAAGTTCTCTACACATGAATATTCATAATCAAAGCGGGGTTCGTTACCTTTATCAAGATCCCAAGCATCAACATTTTTAGAAATAGTTTCTAATAAGTCCCTCGCTTATTTTGGAGTTCTATTAGTGAAACTTCCTTTAGAGGAATTATCTAGAAAGATGTTGAGGTAACCTCAAATAGAAATTGATTAATATAATGCTTTCAGGAATACCATGACAAAGATTCTTACGGATGAGTTCATTCAATCTCCCCCAATCTTGAGCAATACTTTCTCCAACATGAGGCCAAAAGTTATAAATATGACAATGATCATCATAAGCTTCTTTAGGAGTATAATACTTGAGATAGAAAGCCTTCATCAGATATTCCCAATCAAGGCGGTATTTATCATCCAGAGATCTAAACCATATGCGAGCATTTCCAGAAAGAGATAAATATAAGAACTTTCTTTTCACCTCATCATGAGGAATACCAGCAAGTTTAAATAGAGAACATGGATCTTTAATGGTATGCAAATGCTCCATAGCAGTTTGGCTTCTATCCCGTGTAAATGTTAGTTTCGTAGCCTTTTGGAAATATCAATAGGGATTTGATACGCTACTTTTGGTTCAAGAGGTTTTTCAACCTTGTTCTTAATAGCATGAACATATTCATATGGAGTTAGTTTCATATTCTCACGGCCTAAGAAAGCCATCATAAAAAAATTAAAGGGCAAAAACAATAAAAGTTTTCTTACCAAACAACTTACCAATAGCGCGATGCTCCCCGACAACGGCGCCAGAAAAGTGTCTTGATGGGTTCCAAGTGCAGGAGATCAATTATAGTACTTTTCAATAAAGTGAGAGTTTTCTGCTTGTTGTGAAATTTTAAAATGGACTACACTTAAAATGGAGGGGGTATATTATAGAGTAGGCATAGAAACCGTCGATCAAGCACTCACACCTCGTCAAAGGGATTTTGGGGCGGTGAGCTGATCGGTATGTCAATGGCTGCTGGTGAGTTGCAATCAACATGGAAGAGAAGGAGTTTTTGCGAAACACAGTACAATCGTAGACGCTTACATGTATGTACATACACTCACCCATATGATCCAAGCACACCCTACTTCTATGAGCATCTCCGAGAGAATGAGTCCAAAAAACTGATTTGGCGGGTCTTGAGATTGAAAAAATCATCACAGACGCCTTGTTATCGATGGGAACATAGCAAATATTTTGAGGTATGCAATTTTCAATCATGGCGAGGGTGGGTAACTAATTTACTACTCTCCAGTTCAAAATAATTACTCAAAAATAGATATATTTTGACATGTTTTAGTAGATACGTATATTTTTAAGGAATTATCTTAAACCGGAGGGTGTATGATTGAAAAAAAAAGTGAGAGTTTTCTGCTTGTTGTGAAATTTTCTAGCCTATTTTCTTTGTTCTAGTTAGTTCGTAATGTACGTTCCAGCCAAAATTAGATTTATTTGATACAAAGTTAAAACCACATTGATTGATGGATATAACAACAACAAATCATCACAAGAACATATAAGATAAATATCCAACATACTTCCCTTTGGACTGTCATAGTTCTTCAGCAAATCAAGATTCAAGAACAAAACGTCCCGATTAACCGTGTGTAGTTGATAGTCGAGACACTCAACGTCCCGATTAACCGTGTGTAGTTGATAGTCGAGACACTACCATATAGTTAGAACTTTCATTAACAAAAAGGAATACACGAGGTGCACACTACCGCCCTGGGCGACACAGCTTAATTATCGCGCAACACATCATCCGTCAGAGAATTACAAAGGTATTTATGAATGCACTTGGAGATCATAACGTTGCTTCTAGTAGTGGCCGTTTCGGGCGCCAGAGCTGGTGGTGTTTTCGTTCTTCCCGTCGACAACGACCTCCGTCATGGGTATCTGGTCGGCCTTGCCCTTGCGGGCTTCAAGGATCTGCTGCTTTCGGGTCTCAAGGATCTGTTGCGTCGACTTGTAGTAGATCGCATATAGGATCACCTGTCCCAAAGCGAACACGACGCCCAGCCCGCTGGGGATCTGCAACATGAAAATATTAATAAAATTGAGGAACATTTGTAAAGGCTAATATGAGTTTGGTACTAGAGAAAACAAATTATAATCCCCAGCATTGTGTTAGCCTGAGCTACCCTCGCTAATAGAAAAAGGGGCTTCCGTCCAGGCCTTTAGTACCGATTTGCTTACGAACCGATACTAAAGGGTGCATTAGTACCGGTTGCACTGCTCAGGCCACCGGCAAACTTTAGTACCGGTTCGTCGGGACCTTTAGTACCGGTTCATGACACGAACCGGTACTGAAGGGTTGGCGTCAGCCGGAAAACCTTTATTACCGGTTCGTGACACGAACCGGTACAAAAGGTTTTTCTGCTCCCCAACGCACCTCCACACACACCCCCCCTCCTCCGTGGATCGCCTTTTTTTGCTCCGTAAAATACAAAAGAAAATGATAGAAAATTCAAAAAAAATAAAATGTTTTCAGATTCTTGTATGTTATGCAATCTACTATTCGGTGAAATTAAGAAATTTGAATTTCATTTTTTTTTGCATAAAAAGTTTAGAAAAAGGTAAAATGGCATTAACTTTTGCATACGACATCGAAAAAAAGTGTATAATATATCAAAATCATCGTGGAAAAAATTTACATCCGAATTCACCCGGGTTTACCCGGTTAGCTAATTTTTAGATTCTCAAAATTACAAATGAAAATATGAAAGCAGGAAGATTTTAGTTTTTTTCCAAAAATTTAGGATTTTATATATTTTATTTTTAAAAAATATTAAAATTAATAATTGCATCTGCATAAATATTACTATTACTTTTAGCAAATTATAAGATTTTCAAATTTTCAGGTTTTAGGTTTGGCAATTTTTTTAAAAAAAAATAAAAATAATACAAATTTAAAATGTTTATTTTATTTATTTATTCAACATTATTATTACATCATTAATTTTGTTTATTAAAATAATTATTTGGAATTTAAATAATAAAGAAGTGTGACATCGACCAACATGTTAGTAGGATTGATACCATACTACTATCAACAACATGCGCGCGAAGCACTTGAAAGTGGGAGGGGAAGGAACTTGGAAGTTAAGCATGCTAGTGTTGGAGTAGTGTGAGGATGGGTGACTGACCGAGAAGTTCGACCACAGGTAAGTAATTTGACTAGAGATTAAGTGTAGTTAGAGACTAACCGAAATACTAGAAATTCTGAAGAAAAAAAAGGAAGTGAAAAATAATTAGAAAAAATGAATAAAAAAATTTAACGAAATAGCCTTTAATACCGGTTCGTGTTACGAACCGGTACCAAAGGTTTCCATCCCCGCGGGCTCCTCCGTGCCTACGTGGAGGCACCTTTAGTACCGGTTTCGGTTCATAAGGAACCGGTACTAAAGGGAGGAGGTTTTAGTACGGAACCTTTAGTACCGGTTCCAAAACCGGTACTAAAGGCCCTTTAAAACCGGTACTAAAGGAGGGTTTTCTACTAGTGCATATCCTATCCGGTCAGCTATATTCCCAGCACAAAAACATGGGTAAGGTAGCTGCTGGTCACATGAACGAAGTTGCAGGCAACTCGCAGGCGACTTGTAGCAGTCTCAAGTGCATATGTCTGTTTACTCATGCCCATGTCACACGGGTAATCTGATAGCTAATGATTGCTGTTAATAATAGTAACAACAAGTGAAAACATTCATAGTGCTCCCTCTGATTTAAAATAAGTGTCGTGGACTCGTGGTTTGAGTTCAAATTTAAATTAAAACCACGTCAATTATTAAGAATAAATATGATATTTTAAATGACTTACTGTGATGTAGATGTCGAACTCGATGAGGGCATAGGCAGTCCAGCAGGTTCCACTTGCGAGCGAGGCCAAGGACAGAAACAGGGGCATGTACTCAACGCTCTTGGTCTGAATCACCATTTTCTGAAACATGGGCGGACACGGAAATTGACATGATGAAAAGAAGCCTATCCGTTTTTACAGGAAATCGATTTGCTACTAGTACAATTCATCCAATGAACATGAAGTAAAATGGAAACAACTTGTACACGTATTGAGCAGAGCATGCAGCATCCAAACTACAAGGAAATTGGGGGTCTGTGTTTAACCGATCCCCTTGATAGGTAAGATGGGTAAATTTTTTGGTTCACTCCTCTAAACCGCACCTAGCCTATATTCTACTACCTTTATCCCAAAATTTAAGGCTTATATTATTTTTAGAAAGTCAAACTATGTCAAGTTTGACTAAGTTTTTACCAAAAATCACACATGCAAAATACAAAATCAATACCATTAGATATATAATAAAATATATTTTCGTATGGTCTCTACAAAATATTATATTTGTTGATAGATTCTTCTAAAACTTTTGATCAAACTTTACTTCGTTTGATTTTTCAAAAAAATTATAAGCCTTAAACTTTGGGATGGAGGTAGTAAAAAGTTTAGGAGCAAACATTGTACGAGTCGGCCGGGCAGAGGAGTGAATATACTCGACCTCAATCGGCACCGCTATTGGCTCTCCCACCGTGCTGGGGCTCTCCCCCTCCACCTCGCTACGCCACCGGTGACGCCTCCGTCAACACCTCGCACCCTCCGCCGCCCTTCCGCCTCGTCGTGGCGGGAATCGGGATGCCATGTCGTCGCCGAAACCTCCAATCGGTGATCTCCTCTGAGTCGCTCCATCGATGGTCGGCCGTCTCGCAGCCCCGACGCCCATGGCCCATCCGTCGCAAATGTCGCGTGGTCTAGGGTTACCGCAGCCTCTGGCCACTACGGTGAGATCTGTCGTCGCCGATTCTATCGCGTACGAGTTAGAGGAGGAGATGGAGGAGGCTTGTCCGGTTGGAGTGCAAGTTCTCGCCGTTGTTAGAGCACCAGAATTGGACGTGGAGGCTTCCTTCCTTTCTCATCTCGAGGCTGCGTCAATGCCTTTCGACATAATGCCTAAGGTATTGTTTCCCTTTTTGTCATCCCAAACCGCACAAATGTAGTATATATGTCGGTGTATATATGAAAATTCATTTGAGATTCATAGTCCCGTGAAGAAGGTCAAAGAAGAGAGGTCAAATGGACTGAGGACGACGACAATGCATTGTACTTCGCATGGAATGATCGAATTCGTCTTTCAGGAGGCATTGTAAGGAATGTGGAAGGCAACCATTCGGCGAATTTTGGCAACAAATTCCTGAACGTTTTAACAAGTCCAACACTACTGTAGAAGCTAGCACCACTTTGCAATTGGTGGCACATTCTTGTTACATGTTTCAATGTAAGGGTTTGAACAAAAGTCAGAATGCAATAGATTTATTTGATCTATTATGGGACCATGCAACTGATTTGTATGACGACTATGCTATTGAGTCCATATGATATGACTATGCTATGAATTGCTATTGATTTGTATGCAAAACAGTTCTAGGAATTTAATTTTAGTGATCAGTTAGGAACAGTTTTTTTTGAGGAGTAAACCCTTCAATAAAATACTCGGCTGGATATACGTCTAAATTATGAAGGGTAGGTTAGATATTCCCTAATAGTTTTCACAAGAAGAGAAAAGGACCATGAACAAATTTAGAAAAAATTGAAGGAAAATGTATAACGGCCACAAGTTACTGATTACAAGTTGAATTAGAAGTGAACGGTTTGACAACACCGTGGTGGGAAAATTTTGTTCTTCTGAAGAATATTAATTTGGGATGTTCGAGAATTTAAAGTATAGAGATCTTCGAAAAAAGATTAGGGAGATGGCAAGATTACTTATGCGTGAATACACATTATTCTATTCTACACCCAGAGACTGACCTTGGTCAATCCAGTGCTCTTTTTATACTTCTCTGGTTCTCTTCTAATCTATATTATACACCCTCCATTAAATAGTCGACATTTTAGCCATTAGTTAATAACAACACTGAAAACGAAGTAAATTAGAATGGATGGAGTAGGTCAAAAAAAATTCAATTTAATCTACATTCTACGTTATTGGACATGTTTTCCACCGCCTCTTCGGTAATTTAATATCAGACATCAAAACTTAATCCATCCACCAAAAGCCCATTTGGCATGAAAAATCCATGGATTTAATTACTCTAGACATCAAGGCCTAATAGTACTAATAAATGTACTGTTAAATTTTAAGACTTCTTTTCAAGATGTAGGCTAAAATAGAACGAATGGAGTAAGTTTTATTCACATTCGAACAACAGTTACACCATATGTTCTTGTATACGAGGGCACTGTCTTATTTTTCAAATACCAAAAAAATAAAACCAACTAATAAATAGCATGATGCATTTGGTCTATATGAAAAAAAATCTCGTGTTACGAGCTAACTAAACATGTATCATTTGGTGTATCTATCTCCATGTCTTCATACAATCTTTACATTAATAAGCACCAATGTAAAAGACAAATGTAATCAACTGTTCTCGAAAAAAGTTAGTGGCAGTGTATAGATGAAAATCGTGTTATCTTAGTACTCCGTCTTTTTTTTAATTAGATTGCATTCTAGCATTTTCTAAAATCAAGCACTATTAAGTTTGACCAAAATTATAGTGAAAAATATTAACAACTACTACCTCTGTCTATAAATAGATGTCTGAGATTTGTCTAAATCTGAATGTATCTAGACGCTATTTAGTCAAATCTCAGACATCTATTTATAGACGGAGGGAGTATAATAACAAATGAACATAGTATGAAAGTTAGCTTATGGTGATTCAAAAACTATAACTTTACATTGTGGATGTTGATACTTTTTTCTAAGTATTTAATCAAACTTTACAAACTTTGAATTTGTCTAAACCTACAACGCGAACTAATTATGAATGGCGAGAATACTTGCTCCAAACTGATTTATTAGGGTCACACACTTCAACAAAAGAAATTTGACCATAAATTTGGTCAATAAAGTATAAAACCTATAGCATATGGCTATTCTTTTTGAAGTTAGTATCACCCTAATAAATCGGTATGGAAAAAAAGTAGTGAAAATCCTTTTATTTTAAAATGGACAGAGTAATTAGTATCAACTGAAGCTGACAATCGCCAACCAGTAGAATCAACCAATCAAATCTACTATACTAGTACCACCAAATCTCACTCGCATATACAAATTCCTGATTGAGAGACAGAGAGAGTGATACGATCGATGCGTACCATGATGGAGAGTGGCGCGGCGTACATGCCAGTGCCGACAACAACGCCGAAGATGCCGACGATCATGGACCTGAGGACGTGGGTGTGGGCCAGGTTGAGGACGAGAGCGGCGAAGGCAGCGACGAAGGAAACCTCCACGGCAAGGATGAGGAGGACCCGGCGTCGGGCGGCGCCGACGGAGTACGCGAGGAAGATCGCGATGTAGGTGAGCTCGATGGCTAGGCCGATGCCATTGATGGTGATGATGAGCATGCTGTGCGGCTGCACCACCGGGAGGCCGTAGAGCAGAAATATCATGCAGTTGAGAACCGTGGCGAGGTACGGCACCGCCGAGTACTGCTCCACCGTCTTCTTCTTCCAGATATTGTAGAATGTCGGCCTAGAATTTCCATGGTAGCGAGCGTGAGTTCGTGCGCGTATTGTTAGCGTAAGCAGAAAATTAGTAGCAATCCTTTTCTTTTTCTATCGGAAAAAATCCAAATTATTGCTTGTTGTATTCCCTCGAATTTGTACTAGCCCGGGGATATGAGGATAGAGTAAATAGCATAAAACTACCACAATTAGCAGGCCAAATTTACCATTTCATACCACTTTACGTTTTCGAATTCAAAATCTACCACTCTATGGAAAGCCTTTTGCAATTCACATAAGTGGTGGATTAGACACGAGTAAATAGTGAAATTGACAGCAGGGCCCATTTAAACAATCACCAACTAGATTAGGCTGCAGGCATAGACGGGAATGGCTCCAGGTGGCGCCAACTCCCCCTCTTTGTCGCCACCGCTCGATGGAACTACAGTTGCTCCCCATGGCCAACACCTGTTGTGGAACTGTAAGATGATGGGGAGCCTCAGGCGCGCAGATGTCATGGCCCTAGGGGACGAGAGAACGTGTGGGACGTTGCTTGCGGCCCCAACGGGTGGGTCGGTAGCACGGCGTGGGTGGACGAGGTGCGCACACTATGGCGGCAGTGTGGGGAGGCGGATGGGGAGCGCCGAGTTGGTTTTGATGTGAAGGTACTTGATGCGACGCCATCCGCCGCAGAGAATGATGGGTTGGTCGACGCGGCGGGAGACCCTGAAGGCTTCTGAGTCAGGGGTCGGGGCGGGGTGAGCGACTAGAGGCAGCAGCTTGGAGAAGAAGAAGACGTTGTAGATCCTGATGTGTGGCTCAACATGGCTTGCTCTGCGCTGATCCTTGGTGCCCTGCGCCAGCCTTGTCGTTGTCAGGGAAAGCAAGGGAGGAAGCAAACGCGTGATTTTTGGGAGGCCGGTGGCAGGGGTACCGGCGGCCGAGAGCCTAGCCGGGCAGTCACAATCATGGGGACGGTTGTGGGATGCGGGTGCAATGGTGGTGGTGGTCGGGTGTGGAAAGTGGAAATGATTTTGATTTTTTATAGATATCTAGGTTTTTAAAATTAGGGTAGCATATGGGCCATGTCCACATCTGCAAATGACCTCATCACCTGGGCGATAACAACTGGGCCCCGTTGTCACTGTCAGTTCCATTGTTTATTCATGTTTAATCCACCATTTGTGCGAATTGCAAAAACCTTGCCGCGTAATGTCTGACTTCGATCTCGAAACGTAAAGATGTATGAAACAGTAAATTTTGCTGTGATAGTTTTACTCTATTTTGTCTACTAGACAAGTTCCTGCGCTTGAAACCAAATCTAGAATTCCGTTTCTCCCGGAGAAGAAAATAAATGAAGTTACTCATTGAACAGTTGTTTTTACTTTTTAGTCGGTTCTTACGCAGGGGATAGATAGAGCATCAGGGCAGTTCCATTGCCTGCAAGACAGAAACAAAACAAAAAGTAGCATCAGAAGTATTAGATCATAGTTTTCATCGTAAAAGTAACTACGAACCGGCGAGTTTCAGAAAATCTGTTGTGCACGATGCTTGCATTTGCAATTGAAGCGAGCAAAAGTTCGTGAAGAGGACGTGTATAAACCGGTACACGTGAGAAGCAAAAAAGAGGATGCAGCAAAAGGAGCATATCAGGAGCCGATGCCCCATATGACCGTGCAGTGCCACAATCTTCCATCTACCACATGATTCTTGCACTTGCAGTAGCGTAACAGAAGCAGAGGGTAGAAACGGGGACGACGACGCACCTATTATCCCGATCACCGTGCGGATGGTGTCCGGCGTCATGCTGGGCTACGGCGGCGAGAGTTGAACGTGGGTGGTGGGGAGAGAGGAAACGGAGGATGATACAAGTGCAACGGGCCCCTCTCTTGCTGTGCTCTGTGTGTTGATAGTAAGTGAATGATCTCAAGGAAACACCAAACGGGGTGTTCAAATAGAGTAGACCCTTGAGCCCAACAGGGATCCAACAGAGTGCACATTATTGGTCTAAGTTTGGTGCGGGCAACTATTGGAGCGGAAGGAAGACGACAACCAGCAGTTGCAGTGCAGTAGACCAGTAGCACTGCAGTAGATCTTTTTTAACACCTCTATGTTCCCGAAACACATATAGTAGTTGTAGGGGGATCGTATGCCAAACTAAAGCCAGTCTAAATTATGTATTATGTTGCTTTATGAAAAGCTGCACTGACTTTGCCTATGGTAAACACGTGAATATGCAGAAAGGTGAACTATTTTACTCCTAGATTGTAGCTTTCATCATCATCCTCCCAAATCATGCATGTTATTAGTAGGAAGCTGAACTATACGTTTCATTTGCCTTTACTCATCTTGTAGTTATCAGTTGCTCTACTTGGCGGTTCAATTTTCCTATTGTTTACAAGTTGGCATTAACAATTACATGAGTTTTATTCTCGTATTTACAAAGTTGCTTTCATGGTGGCAAAAGCGTGGTCTGATCCGATGGCCGCTCAAAACCACCTAGTCCACTTGCAGACTATTCAGCGACCCTCGCTTCCAGCTGCACATCGCAAATGCGTCTCGAATTAAATCAACGTCACCCGTCGCCCAACGTGTATTTCATACATACCTGGAGTGTACGTGTCTAAATTACACATACCTAAGGTTTACATACCTAACATATACACATACAAGTTACACATACCTAACATTTACATACTTAACATACACACATGCAAGTTACACATACCTAACATATATATACACGTATCAGTGTACGTACACCTTAGGTATGCAATATCTTAGGTATGTATCACTTGAGTATGCATATCTTAGGTATGTATACCTTAGGTATATGTAACTTAGGTATGTATACCCTCAGGTATGTGTACTACAAAGCAAAAATATGCGTATCTACGTATGGTGCCCGGGCACCTAGGTATATCAAAAGTAAATTACGGGCAAACCAGAAAATAGAGAAATCATTAGAAAATCCCACAATAATTAGAGACAATCTGATCGTTTATTTTATAGGCTAATCATTGGATTAGACTTAACGAAAAATTACCCACCACTGCTATTACAATAAGAAAAAAATCTCTCCCTCACCTTTCCTATTTTCTCCACGGTGTGGCCGTCCAATTATAGAATCCCTAGATCGCGGTAGAGCATACCTAGGTGGATGGACACTTCCTGTGATTAATTGATATCACCGTCAAAAGAAATCACCCATCGCAAGCGGACAGATGAATCTGCGGCCGCCCGATGTATTCTAGCGTTTCCTCCCGTACGCACCCTGCCGCGGCCGTCGTATTCCGATCGCTGGTAGGGTGTCTCTAGGCATGCTGCCGGTTCCTCAAGGTTCCCACGGATGCACTCGGGCATTGAAAGTCGACAATCCCTTAGGCATGCACGTCAGTGATGGTTTCAATCTTATACCGCATACGCCATGCAGCCTGCGGGCCATACAGGATGGATATTTGAAGATTAGTATATGTGAGCTTTAATTTTAATTTTCTTTGAGTGTTACATGGTCTTCTTTACAACACACGTGCCGTCTACAAATTTATCACACTACAGGAATGGGCCGATATGCCGAGGGCTGGGAACCCTCGGCGTAGCCTGTTTTGGCCATCGGCGTAGGCTACTCCGAGGGCAGCCCTCGGCATATCTCCTCAGCGGAGCCACTATTGCCGTCGGCGTAGCTCGGCCCTCGGCGTAGCCACTATTGCCGTCGGCGTAGCCTGGCCTTCGGCGTAGCACGCTATGCCGACGGCAAAACCGTCGGCATACAAATTTTAAAAATTCAAATTTCCATTTTCTAAAAGAAATTCAAAAAAAATCTTTTTTTATATGCCGACGGCAAAACCCTCGGCATAGACTACAGGATTTGGCGGGACACCGCAGGAAGCCACATGGATTCCAAGATAGCTAGCGTGCACATATGGCATGTGATATGTGGTGCGAAGGCGGTGTCCTACCACTACGCGGAGGTCTCACGCAATACTAAATGCGTCCCATGTAGTGCAACCCGTTTGGCACCCCGAAAATGAAAAACCATCGCCCATGGGTCGGATTGGAAATCCGCTCCGGGCCTTGCTTCCCATTCCAGGGACCACACACGTGCCAAATATGGCCTCGGTCCGACAAACTATGCGGTGTCACAGGCCGTTTCCTACTCATTTGCCCTAAAAGCCATAGAACTCCGGACGTGATAGCTATGTTTGTGAAGGGTTTTCCAAAATAATTGCCGTGTTCTAATTCCGGCTTTTGGAGTGGTTACTAGGACACATAAAATGACGCCATGCGGTTCCGCGGGATTTCTGCCTTCGTTTAAATTGCCATCTGGCCAAACGGGCCTCCACGGAGATGCGGTATGGCTGTACCGGGCGCGCTGGTGCACCCGTTCACTATCGCGCTAAACGGAAAAAATTTAGCACATAAAGTGATGTGTCGTAGACCTAAAAACATTTTTCCCGGAATTTATTAAGCGACGGAAAGTGTAGCCCTACTTCAAATCCGGTCACTTTCCAGCGGATTCGGCGGGACACCGCAAGAAGCCGCATGGATTCTCAGATAGCTAGCGCGCACATATGGCATGTGATATGTTGTGCGGAGGCGGTGTCCTACCACTATGTGGAGGTCTCGTGCAATACTAAAATGCGCCCCATGTAGCGCTTCACAAAAAATCCGCTCCCGGGGCCTTGCTTCCCATCCCGGGACCACGCACATGCCAAATATGGCCTCGTTCGACAAACATGTGTCACGGGTCGTTTCCTACTTTCCCCTATAAGCCATAGAACTCCGGACTTGATAGCCCTGCTCGTGAAGGGTTTTCAAAATAATTGCCGTATCCCAATTCCGTCTTTTGAAGTGGTTACTAGGACACATAAAATGATTCTATGCGGCTCCGCAGGATTTTCTGACATCGTTTAAATTGCCATCTGGCCAAAACGGAAACCCCGGGACATATAAGAAAGTGTTTGAATTGTTACTATATTAACATGGTACTGTACATGATTCAAATATGCATGATTTTGACATAAACGGATAGAGGATGTTTTTCTGAACATTTTGATACGCATTTTTCTGACATCATATGAATTAGTTATGATTTTTACAAAATTAGACAAATTTGAAATATGACCTACGCTGAGGGTGGCCGTCGGCGTAGCCCTGTCTACGCTTAGGGCTAAAGATATGCCAAGGGCTGCCCTCCGTGACCTCGCTACGCCGGGTCGGACGGGCAGGCTGGCCTGGCCGGGCCATACGCCGATGGCCCTGACTTTTGGCCATCGACATATAAAAGACCCTCGGCGTATCGCGCCATCCCTGTAGTGTCAGTGGATGGATCGATCGATCGAATTAAGACATGATTATTCAAGATCCAGCCGGACAGTCTCTAGTACTATATAGACAGCCCAAGAGGCTCAATGTAATCAATGAATATCAATACAATTATATCAATCTTCATGGTATCAAATTAGATCCAGGGCCTATGGTGTAGCCGCCCAAACCGCCTCCATTGCCGCCCCCTGGCTATTTCGAACAGAAGGCCAAGGTCGCCGCCACCAGCCCCTCCACCTCCCTCGCCAGCTTCTCTCCCCCGGCCGTCATGGCTGCTCCCCTCTCCTATACAGACACCATAGCCGATGTCACCCCCTTTATCCCGATCACTCTAGATCTAGCCCAGCACAACTACTACCATTGGCGCCACCTCTTCGAGGTCCATCTTGGGCGCTGCAATCTCCGCGATCACGTCGTCGCCAACACCGTCTCCCGCCCCGACGACCCTCGCTGGGTCACCGACGACCTTGCCATCATCCAGTAGATATACACACGTGTGTCCACTGAGATTTTCAACCTTGTCTTCCGCGAGGCTGCCACCGCCGCCGCCCGATGGGCGTCTCTCCACCAGCTCTTCCAGGACAACGCTGACGCACGGATCAACAACCTCCACTCCGAGATCCGCAACACCCCAGGGGGCCTCATCGCTCAGCGGCTATTGCCAGCGCATCCAGACGATGGCGGACGAGCTTCGGGAACTTGGTGATCCCATGCCCGATCGTCAGCTCATCAACATCCTGCTACAAGGGCTCAGTGATCGGTTCAAGACGCAGGTGGCCATGATTCCCTTTATGCGGCCACGCCCCACCTTCGCCGAGATCCGGTCCCTGTTGCAGAATGCCGACGACGATCTGACGCGTCGGGAGGCGCGCCCCCACGTCTTTGCCGCCTCGACACGGCCCTAGCTCTTGCCCGATCCACCAGGCCACCAGGTCCACCAGGGCCAACCATCTGCTGCGGCCGGCCCCCGGTCCCGTTTCCCGCCTTGGCCGGTCAGCCCCCTCCTGTTGGCGTCCCAGCCCTAACTACAAGGCGAAGAACCCCATGTACTGGCGCCGCGGCCAGCCTCTTCATCGATCCGGCTCGCCCCGCCCCGACACAGCACCACCTGCGCCTGCGCCTCCGGCGCCCCTGCGCCTCCCTCTTGGCGCCCGCCCCATGACCCGTGGACCGGCATGGTTCAGGCTTGTCCCATGCCGGGGTCGGCTCCCTCGCCACTTGGTGCCCCTCCGGCGTACACCGGCACTTGGGCGCCCGGAATTCGCCCCCATACTGGCGCTCATGGCCTCCTCGCGCTGCGTGCTCCGTCGAACGCCTACTACGCCGCCCCGGCCTATCACGACGGGGGGATGTCCTACATGCAATACCAGCATCCACCGATGTACCGGCCTCCCCCTGTGCTCATGGCGCCTCCTCCGACTGCACCGCTTCATCCCTCGACACCGACTGCTTCACCTTCACCAAGTTGGGACCAGTTTTCGTTTTTGCAGGCCATGAACAACTTTGCTGCCTAGGGAAACTCAGGTATGGACTGGATTTTTGTCTCTGGCGCTTCTAGTCACATGTCTGCTTCTAGTAATATGCTGTCAAATTTTTCCTCCACCCCTCTTTCATCGATAATTCTAGGAAACGGTTCTTCCATACCTATATACTGCACCGGCCAAACCTATATACCTACACCCACCAAAAAACTTCTTCTACGAGATGTTCTTATTGCACCCGCACTAATCAAAAACCTAATTTATGTTCGTCAGTTCACACGTGACAATCTTGTTTCTATGGAATTTGATCCGTTTGGTTTATCTGTGAAGGACTACCAGACCAAAGCGGAGATCGCGCGGTTCAATAGCTCCGGTGACCTCTACACCCTCCATGGCACTGCCACCTCCGATCCACCCACCTCCATGACCGTGTCCGTCGACCTCTGGCATCATCGTCTCGGCCACCCCCACACCGTTACTCTGTCAACTTTATTAGCGAGTTGTCAATAAGCTGTAATCGAGATAGTCACAATTTCTCTCTTTGTCCCTCGTGTCAGCAAGGCAAACATGTTACATTGCCGTTTAGTTCATCAAGTACTATTAGCACCTTTCCCTTTGAGCTATTGCATTGCGATTTATGGACATCACCACATGCTAGTGTCTCCGGTTTTAAGTACTATCTTGTTGTTCTTGATGATTTTACCTATTTTGTATGGACCTTTCCTTTGCGCAACAAATCCGATGTCCACACCATTTTCCTAAACTTTCAAAAATATGTCGCCACACACTTCTTTCTTCCAATCAAATTCATTCAATGTGACAATGGCAAAGAATTTGAGAACTTTCGAAACAGGCACTTCTTTCTCCAACACGGCATACTTCTTCGTTTTTCATGCCCCTATACTTCCCCTCAAAATGGCAAAGCAGAACGTTCACTTCGCACTCTCAATGACATAGTTCGCACACTTTTAATTCACTCTTCCATGCCACCTAAATTTTGGGCCAAAGCCTTGCGCACAGCCACCTATCTACTAAACATCCGACCCTCCAAATCCAACACCAACTCTACACCCTTCTACTCCCTCTTTCTTTGTCATCCTAACTATTCTGAACTCCGTGTTTTCGGTTGTCTCTGTTTTCCCAACACCTCTTCCACCGCCCCCAACAAACTCTCTCCTCGCTCTATTCCCTGTGTGTTTCTCGGCTACTCTGATGAACACAAAGGTTATCGATGCTTGGATCTCGCCTCCGGCCGCGTTCACATCTCTAGGCATGTCACCTTCTCCGAGCATATTTTTCCTTTCTCCTCTCGAACATCATCACCACCACCTTCTTCCGATCTTTGACACCATCCTATCGCCCAACCTACTAAGTTCCCGTCCCAATACACTGCTCCCACCCCATCCACCCAAACACCCAACACCGCCATTATCGAACCACCTGCTGCCATAGCAGCCGCTCCACCGCACTCTCCTGCCCCAGCAGCCGCTCCATCCCTCTCGCCTGCCCCGGCAGCCGTTTCCCCACTCACCTGCCCCGGCCGCTTCATGATGCGCGTAGATGTACACGTCCGTTGGGAACCCCAAGAGGAAGGTATGATGCGCACAGTGGCAAGTTCCCTCAGTAAGAAACCAAGGTTTAATCGGACCCGCAGGAGTCAAGAAGCACGTTGAAGGTTGATGGTGGCGAAATGTGATGCGGCACCAGGGATTCCGGCGCCAACGTGGAACCTGCACAACACAACCAAAGTACTTTGCCCCAACGAAACAGTGAGGTTGTCAATCTCCACCGGCTTGCCGTAACAAAGGATTAACCGTATTGTGTGGAAGATGATTGTTTGCAAGAAACAGTAAACAAGTATTGCAGATTGTATGCGATGTAAAGAATAGGACCGGGGTCCACATCACTAGAGGTGTCTCTCCCATAAGATAAAAGCATGTTGGGTGAACAAATTACAGGGCAATTGACAAATAGAAAAGGGCATAACAATGCATATACATGATATGATAAATATAGTGAGATTTAATTGGGCATTACGACAAAGTACATAGACCGCCATCCAACCGCATCTATGCCTAAAAAGTCCACCTTCAGTTATCATCCGAACCCCTTTCAGTATTAAGTTGCAAAGCAACGACAATTGCATTAAGTATGGTGCGAATGTAATCGACAACTACATCCTTAGACATAGAATCAATGTTTTATCCCTAGTGGCAACAACACAACCTTAGAACACGTCCTTAGTATCAATGAAGGCATGAACCCACAATCGAGCATAAATACTCCCTCTTGGAGTTAAGAGTAAAAACTTGGCCAGAGCCTCTACTAATAAGAGCATGCAAGATCATAAACAACACATAGGTAATAGATTGATAATCACCATAACATAGTATTCTCTATCCATCGGATCCCGACAAACACAACATATAGTATTACAGATAGATGATCTTGATCATGTTAGGCAGCTCACAAGATCCAACAATGAAGCACAATTAGGAGAAGACGACCATCTAGCTACTTCTATGGACCCATAGTCCACGGGTGAACTAATCACTCATCACTCGGAGGCGATCATGGCGATGAAGAGTCCTCCGGAAATGATTCCCCTCTGCAGGGTGCCGGAGGCGATCTCCCGAATCCCCCGAGATGGGACGCGGCGGCGTCTGAAAGGTTTTCCATATCGTGGCTCTCATCGGGGGTTTGCGACGGAGGCTTTAAGTAGGCGAAAGGGTAGGTCGGGCGCACGAGGGCCCCACACACTGGGGCGGCGCGGCCCAGGCCCGGCGCGACCTGGCGTGGCGGCGCTCGTCGCCCACTTCGTTATCCTTTCGGTCTTCTGGAAACTTCGTGCAAAAATAGGACCCTGGGCGTTGATTTCGTCCAATTCCGAGAATATTTCCTTACTAGGATTTCTGAAACCAAAAACAGCAGAAAACAGCAACTGGCTCTTCGGCATCTTGTTAATAGGTTAGTCCAAAAATGCGTAAATACGACATATAATGTGTATAAAACATGTAGATATCATCAATAATGTAGCATGGAACATAAGAAATTATCGATATGTTGGAGACGTATCACTTCACCACCATCTCCAGCGTTTGTCTCTTTCGCTGCGCCTGACGTCGCTGCTCACCCTACACCCCCTTTACCACCCCACGCTGTACCTACACAAGCAATAATTCATAAAGCAATAATTCAAAGTAAAGGTGTTGAAGCAACACAAAGGAAGATTAAGTTTCAGCGGTTGCTTTCAACTTATAACATGTATATCTCATGGATATTGTCAACATAGAGTAATATAACAAGTGCAATATGCAAGTATGTAGGAATCAATGCACAGTTCACACAAGTGTTTGCTTCTTGAGGTGGAGAGAGATAGGTAAACTGACTCAACAATAAAAGTAAAAGAAAGGTCCTTCAAAGAGGAAAGCATCGATTGCTATATTTGTGCTAGAGCTTTTATTTTGAAAACATGAAACAATTTTGTCAACGGTAGTAATAAAGCATATGAGTTATGTAAATCATATCTTACAAGTTGCAAGCCTCATGCATAGTATACTAATAGTGCCCGCACCTTGTCCTACTTAGCTTGGACTACCGGATCATCGCAATACACATGTTTCAACCAAGTGTCACAAAGGGGTACCTCCATGCCGCCTGTACAAAGGTCTAAGGAGAAAGCTCGCATTTTGGATTTCGCTTTTGATTATTCTCAACTTAGACATCCATACCGGGACAACATGGACAACAGATAATGGACTCCTCTTTAATGCATAAGCATGTAGCAACAATTATTATTCTCATATGAGATTGAGGATATATGTCCAAACTGAAACTTCCACCATGATTCATGGCTTTAGTTAGCGGCCCAATGTTCTTCTCTAACAATATGCATGCTCCAACCATTAAGGTGGTAGATCCCTCTTACTTCAGACAAGACGGACATGCATAGCAACTCACATGATATTCAACAAAGAGTAGTTGATGGCGTCCCAGAAGCATGGTTATCGCACAACAAGCAACTTAATAAGAGATAAAGTGCATAAGTACATATTCAATATCAGAATAGTTTTTAAGGCTATTTTGTCCCATGAGCTATATATTGCAAAGGCGAATGATGGAATTTTAAAGGTAGCACTCAAGCAATTTACTTTGAATGGCGGAGAAATACCATGTAGTAGGTAGGTATGGTGGACAAAAATGGCATAGTGGTTGGCTCAAGGATTTTGGATGCATGAGAAGTATTCCCTCTCGATACAAGGTTTAGGCTAGCAAGGTTATTTGAAGCAAACTCAAGGATGAACCGGTGCAGCAAAACTCACATAAAAGACATATTGTAAACATTATAAGACTCTACACCCTTCCTTGTTGTTCAAAACTCAATACTAGATATTATCTAGACCTTAGAGAGACCAAATATGCAAACCAAATTGTAGCAAGCTCTATGTATTTCTTCATTAATGGGTGCAAAGTATATGATGCAAGAGCTTAAACATGAGCACAACAATTGCAAAGTATCACATTATCCAAGATATTTTAGAATTACTACATGTAGCATTTCCCAATTCCAACCATATAACAATTTAACGAAGAAGAAACTTCGCCTTGAATATTATGAGTAAAACCTAAGGACATATTTGTCCATATGCAACAGCGGAGCGTGTCTCTCTCCCACACAGTGAATGCTAGGATCCATTTTGTTCAAACAAAAACAAAAACAAAACAAACCGACGCTCCAAGCAAAGTACATAAGATGTGACTGAATAAAAATATAGTTTCGGGGGAGGAACCCGATGATGTTGTCGATGAAGGGGATGCCTTGGGCATCCCCAAGCTTAGACGCTTGAGTCTTCTTAAAATATGCAGGGGAACCACGGGCATCCCCAAGCTTAGAGCTTTCACTCCTCTTGATCATAGTATATCATACTCCTCTCTTGACCCTTGAAAACTTCCTTCACACCAAACTTCAAGCACACTCATTAGAGGGTTAGTGCACAATTAATAATTCACATATTCAGAAGTGACACAATCATTCTCAACACTTCTGGACATTGCACAAAGCTACTGGACATTAGTGGATCAGAGAAATTCATCCAACATAGCAAATACGGCAATGCGAAATAAAAGGCAGAATCTATCAAAAACAGAACAGTCCATAAAGACGAATTTTAAAATGGCACCAGACTTGCTCAAATGGAAAAACTCAAAACTAATGAAAGTTGCGTACATATCTGAGGATCACGCACGTAAATTGGCAGATTTTTTCGAATTTTCTACAGAGACTTAGGCCCATATTCGTGACAGACAGCAATGCTGTTTCTGCGCAGCGATCCCAAATATAACATCAACTTTAATATAGAAACTTTACTTGGCACAAAAACATGATAAGGAGAGGTTGCTACAGTAGTAAACAACTTCCAAGACTCAACAAAACAAAAATTTCTGTAGTAAAATAAACACATGGGTTATCTCCCAAGAAGTTCTTTCTTTATAGCCATTAAGATGGGCTCAGTAAGTTTAATGATACTCTCGCAAGAAATAAGCGTTGAAGCAAGAAGAAAATTTAAAACACATTTAAGCCTAACCCACTTCCTATGAAAAGAAATCTTGTACACAAATAGATTCATGAAGAACAAAGTGGCAAGCATAGAAAAGCAACACAAGTGCAATTTCAAGATTCTCAACATAAAGAGGGGAAACTTAATATTATTAAGATGCATATAACCATGTTTCCCTCTCTCATAATAACTTTCAGTAGCATCATGAACAAACTCAACAATATAACTATCACATAAAGCAATCTTGTCATGAGCCACATGCATAAAAATTTTACTCTCCACATAAGCATAATCAATTTTATTAGTTGTAGTGGGAGCAAATTCAATAAAATAGCTATCATTATTATTCTCATCACCATAATCATCATACATAGGAGGCATATTGTAATCATAATTAACTTTCTCCTCAATAGTAGGTGGACTGAAAATATCATATTCATCATTGCAAGCATCATATATAGGAGGTAAAGTATCATCAAAGTAAATTTTCTCCTCCATGCTTGGGGGACTAAAAATATCACAACCAGCTTCCCCAAGCTTAAATTCTTCCATAGCTTTAGTAATAATGGTGTTCAAAGAGTTCATTCTAATAACATTGCTACAACTATTTTGTAAACAAAGTTCCATGGGTTTTTTAATTTTCTCTTCAAACACATCATGTCCTAACTCAAGATAAAGTTCATATAGATCTCTAATTTTTTGTTGTTTTCCATTAAGCCTAAATAGTGAAAATAAAAACAAGTACAGGACTAGACATGATAACAAAATAAATTAAATGCAAGTAACTAATTTTTTTATGTTTTTGATACAGAGAACAAGATAGTAAATAAAGTAAAGCTAGCAACTAATTTTTTTGTGTTTTGTTTAAGTGCAGCAAACAAAGTAGTAAATAAAATAAAGTAAGACAAAAACAAAGTAAAGAGATTGGAAAGTGGAGACTCCCTTGCAGCGTGTCTTGATCTCCCAACGGCGCAGAAATTTGCTTGATGCGCGTAGATGTACACGTCCGTTGGGAACCCCAAGAGGAAGGTATGATGCGCACAGTTTTCCCTCAGAAGAAACCAAGGTTTAATCGGACCAGTAGGAGTCAAGAAGCACGTTGAAGGTTGATGGTGGCGAAATGTGATGCGGCGCAACACCAGGGATTCCGGCGCCAACGTGGAACCTGCACAACACAACAAAGTACTTTGCCCCAACGAAACAGTGAGGTTGTCAATCTCACCGGCTTGCTGTAACAAAGGATTAACCGTATTGTGTGGAAGATGATTGTTTGCAGAAAACAGTAAAACAAGTATTGCAGTAGATTGTATGCGATGTAAAGAATAGGACCGGGGTCCACAGTTCACTAGAGGTGTCTCTCCCATAAGATAAAAGCATGTTGGGTGAACAAATTACAGTCGGGCAATTGACAAATAGAAAAGGGCATAACAATGCATATACATGATATGATAAATATAGTGAGATTTAATTGGGCATTACGACAAAGTACATAGACCGCCATCCATGCATCTATGCCTAAAAAGTCCACCTTCAGGTTATCATCCGAACCCCTTTCGTATTAAGTTGCAAAGCAACAGACAATTGCATTAAGTATGGTGTGTAATGTAATCGACAACTACATCCTTAGACATAGAATCAATGTTTTATCCCTAGTGGAAACAGCACAACACAACCTTAGAACTTTCTGTCACTGTCCCATGTATCAATGAAGGCATGAACCCACTATCGAGCATAAATACTCCCTCTTGGAGTTAAGAGTAAAAACTTGGCCAGAGCCTCTACTAATAACGGAGAGCATGCAAGATCATAAACAACACATAGGTAATAGATTGATAATCACCATAACATAGTATTCTCTATCCATCGGATCCCGACAAACACAACATATAGTATTACAGATAGATGATCTTGATCATGTTAGGCAGCTCACAAGATCCAACAATGAAGCACAATTAGGAGAAGACGACCATCTAGCTACGCTATGGACCCATAGTCCACGGGTGAACTACTCACTCATCACTCGGAGGCGATCATGGCGATGAAGAGTCCTCCGGGAGATGATTCCCCTCTCCGGCAGGGTGCGGAGGCGCTCCTGAATCCCCGAGATGGGATGCGGCGGCGTCTCTGGAAGGTTTTCCGTATCGTGGCTCTCTCGGGGGTTTCGCGACGGAGGCTTTAAGTAGGCGAAAGGGTAGGTCAGGGGCGGCACGAGGGCCCCACACACCGGGCGGCGCGGGCCCATCCCTGGCCGCGCGCCTGGCGTGGCGGCGCCTCGTCGCCCCACTTCGTTATCCTGTCGGTCTTCTGGAAGCTTCGTGCAAAAATAGGACCCTTGGCGTTGATTTCGTCCAATTCCGAGAATATTTCCTTACTAGATTTCTGAAACCAAAAACAGCAACTGGCTCTTCGGCATCTTGTTAATAGGTTAGTTCCAGAAAATGCGTAAATACGACATATAATGTGTATAAAACATGTAGATATCATCAATAATGTAGCATGGAACATAAGAAATTATCGATATGTTGGAGACGTATCACTTCACCACCATCTCCAGCGTTTGTCTCTTTCGCTGCGCCTGACGTCGCTGCTCACCCTACACCCCCTTTACCACCCCACGCTGTACCTACACAAGCTCCCACCAATGCTCACACCATGCGCACTCGGGCCAAAACAGGTTTTCATATACCCAGAACGCGTCTCAACCTTCATGCCACCACTTCTTCGATTTCTCCACTTCCCAAAACCTACAAAAGTGCACTTCTTGATCCTAACTGGGCCGCTGCCATGCGCGATGAGTTTTCCGCTCTTCTTCAGAATGACACTTGGCGCCTTGTTCCTCGCCCTGTCGGTGCTAACATCGTTTCCGGCAAATGGGTGTTTCGCCAAAAGTTCCTTGCTGATGGCACTCTCTCTCGATACAAAGCTCGCTGGGTCTGTCGCGGTTTCTCTCAGCAGCATGGCATCGACTATGATGAAACATTTTCTCCTGTAGTCAAACCTAGCACCATTCGCACTGTTCTTAGCATAGCCACATCCTCTACCTGGCCTATTCACCAACTCGATGTTAAAAATGCTTTTCTCCATGGTTCTCTTCATGAAACAGTCTATTGTCAACAACCTCTTGGTTTTGAAAACCCTCCTGCATCTGCATCTGATCATGTTTGTCTTCTTCAGAAATCTCTGTACGGTCTCAAACAGGCCCCTAGGGCTTGGTTTCAGCGTTTCTTCACCTACATACAAACCATAGGTTTCACACCATCTCGCACGAATACTTCTCTCTTTGCTTATCACACCTCTACTCACACTGCCTATCTTCTTCTTTATGTTGATGACATCATTCTTACTGCTTCCACTCAGCCTTTTCTCGACCACATCATCACTCTGCTTAATTCTGAATTCTCTATGACTGATCTAGGTGTGCTTCATCATTTCCTCGGTATCTCTGTTACCCGTGACTCTCATGGTCTTTTTCTCTCTCAGCGCCAGTATATTTTAGATCTTCTCACACGTGCTGGCATGCTTGACTGTCAACCCTCTCGCACACCTCTAGACACTAGTGCCAAACTCTCTTCTGATGGCGACCCTTTCCCTGATCCTTCACTCTATCGAAGCATTGCGGGTGCACTCCAATACCTTACCCTCACACGACCAGAAATTTTTTATTCTGTCCAACAAGCCTGTCTTTATATGCATGATCCCCGTCTTCCCCACTATAACCACATCAAACATACTCTTAGATATCTCAAAGGCACTTTAGATCATGGCCTACACATAAACACTTCTTCCCCTACTAGTTTGATAGCTTATTCTGATGCAGACTGGGCTGGTTGCCCTGATACTCGGCGATCCACGTCCGGATACTGTGTTTTTATGGGTAACAATTTGCTTTCATGGTCTTCTAAGCGACAGGTTACGGTTTCACGCTCGTCTGCAGAAGCTGAGTATCGAGCTGTTGCACATGCGGTTGCGGAGACAGTTTGGCTTCGGCAACTTTTGGCTGAGCTACATCGCCCCCTCCAGCAGGCGACCATTGTATATTGTGATAATATTTCTGCGGTTTACATGTCCAGCAATCCAGTCCAGCATCGGAGGACAAAGCATATTGAGATCGACATTCACTTCGTTTGGGAGAAAGTGGCATTGGGGCAAGTTCGAGTTCTTCATGTCCCGACTACAGCACAGTTTGCGGACATCTTCACCAAAGGCCTACCGACTCAGTCCTTTCAAGATATTTGTTTCAGTCTCAACGTGATAGAGCCCCACGTTGACACTGCGGGGGAATGTTAGAGTATATCACATTTAGGCTATATTTAGTAGTTTGAGATTGTACTTCAATTTTATCTCTACTAGGCTTCTTGCCTTCCAAATCTCTAGTACTATATAAACAGCTCAAGAGGCTTAATGTAATCACTGAATATCAATATAATTATATCAATCTTCACAAACATAGATAAATACAGTTGAGCTTTAATTTCCTTTGAGTGATGCATGGTCATCTTTACAACAGACACGTTGTCTACAAATTTATCAGTGTATGGATAGATCAGTGAATTAAGACATGCGTTGCGCAACACCCAGCCGGACAGTCCAAACCCAGATAAATACAGGTGAGCTTAAATTTATTTTGAGTGCTACATGGTCTTCCGTACAATACATATGCCGTCTACAAATTTATCAGCTCGCTCTTGGGACTATAGAACAATAGGGTGCCTGGAGCCATACTAGATGGATGGATGGATTGATCGATCGATCGATCGGATTAGAGAACTTTTAGGGTACTGATGGGTTCGTTGCATGGAAAGTTCTCGCTGTTGATTCCAAAGTCTACGATATTAGATATCGTTGTTGATGTAGTCGATCATCCAGTGCTGCAATCCGGCGGCACTTCCGTACTCGATCATGCGTACGGTGTCGATGAAGCCCGCCCTCTCCCCGTTCCAGCGGGCAGCGGAGGTGTGGTAGATCCCCTCGGAATCCCAGCATTCCGGACCTCCTGGTGATGTCCTGGATCCCATCCAAGACTCCGAACAAACTTCGGACTCCATCTCATATTCTAAATCTACTTATGCGACATCGAACCTTAAGCGCGTCACCCTACGGTTCGTGAACTATGCAGACATGGTCGAGACTCCTCTCCGAGAAATAACCAATAGCGGGATCTGGAGATCCATAATGGCTCCCACATATTCAGCGATAACTTAGTGATCGATTGAACCATTTACATACGATACCGATTCCTTTTGTCGCGCGATACTTTACTTGTCCGAGGTTCGATCATCAGTATCTGCATACCTTGTTCAACCTCGTTACCAACAAGTAATCTTTACTCGTACCGTGCTATGTCATCTCTTGTGACCCAGTCACATGCTTGCAAGCTAATTAGACGACATTCCACCGAGAGGTTCCACAGTATATCTATCCGTTATTGGTATGGACAAATCCCACTGTTGATCTATATGCCTCAACTCATAC
This sequence comes from Lolium multiflorum, assembly GCA_030979885.1. Taxonomy (NCBI): domain Eukaryota; kingdom Viridiplantae; phylum Streptophyta; class Magnoliopsida; order Poales; family Poaceae; genus Lolium; species Lolium multiflorum. The sequence continues at coordinate 144,193,964 of CM061752.1, forward strand.
TTTCGGAATACTTAATCCCATCTTTATAACCACTCATTTATGCAATGGCGTTTGATGTAATCAAAGTATCCTTCCGGTGTAAGTGATTTACAAGATCTCATGGTCGAAGGACTTAGGTAACTATGTATCGAAAGCTTATAGCAAACTGAACTTAATGACTTATCTCATGCTACGCTTATTTGGGTGTATGTCCATTATATCATTCACCCAATGACATAACCTTGTTATTAACAACACCTAATGTTCATGATCACAAAACCATGATCATCTATTAATCAACAAGCTAGTTTATACAAGAGGCTTACTAGGGACTCCTTGTTGTTTACATAACACACATGTATCAATGTTTCGGTTAATACAATTATAGCATGGCATATAAACATTTATCATAAATATAAAGATATTATAATAACCACTTTATTATTGCCTCTTGGGCAGTACTCTAAAACTATGCGGTGGAGTACCAGGCCGATCTCACCGTCCGTGATGGAGAACAAATGTGTGATTTATCTTTACTATTAAATTGCAATAGGTGGCTGCCTGGTGTCACAAACAGGCCAAAGTTTATTTTTTCTCTAGGCCCAACGTCTCTAGAAAATCCTAGGCCCAATATCTTTAAATATGGATCTATCTAATAAAGTACGAAGCGTTTCGTTTTATTTCCTCCAACATCGTTCGGTCGTGTTGGTTTCCTTGGTCCGTCATCGCAAGCGCGTTTCCTTGATCAGGTCCGATCTCCTGGTTTCGCACGGAAAAGAGTCCAGGTCGACTCCTGGTTTCGCACGGAAAAGAGTCTGACCTACGACTACGATTGCCCTATGTACACGCTCGTGTATATATACAGCTCGATCGACCTTAGATCAGCGCAACGTTGCCTGGCGAATCACGAGAGGTGGAGGGGAGGTCTCTCAAAAAAAAAAAAACACGTTCGTTGATGGCCCCGATCAAGATTCATTGGTGTTCTCCTGCTCATCACGAAGAAAATAGAACATTCAATCTACGTCAAGTACTTCAATTTGCGCAGCCTCCCATCGCTCACCATCAAGTTCGAGGCTCTAGCATCGGTTTTCATAGGATCTCACCCTGGGCTGCCATCTTCCCTCGATCGACCTCTCTTGATGCTCCAGCTGATACGCTACTGCTGCACGCATAAAGTCGACCAAGAACGGCGGAGGGAAAACCTGGCGGCGTCATGCATAAATTTTATCCTGTACGAAATCCTGTGCGGTTAATCCCCTAGGTGATTTTATATCTCGGCACGGCGCAGCCAGCCGGGATAGAGGCATCGTCATGGGCAGCCCCAGGGTAATAAAGCTGCCGGCATCCGTTTTTGGAGCACCATCGTCGGAGCGCTAGCAGCGGAAGGAGATCCAGGCGGGCGGCGGCCTCGCTCCCGGACGGATGCGTGCCCGCCAGTTGTGTCCTACTGAACCTGAATCTAACGCCCCCCAACCCGCACAGGCTACCGGGACATCACCGGTCCAGGGGTCCGCCCGCGAGCTCGTGTGGAGGAGAAAGAGGCGGCCGCCGGCGAGGCTACGCAGCAGGCGGTGTGCGAACGACATCATGGATTGGAGTGACCAGCGCGCTAATGTCGAGTCTTGTTGTTGTTTCCTCTCCTCCTTACGCATGAAGCCAGCGCGCCGCCAGGGTTGTCAAGGACGCGGCTGGGCCGGAGCGTAGTGAGGGGCTGAGGGCATCCCCGGCGTGATATGAGTCCTACTCATCGCCCGCCTCTGTATCCCGCTCGCTGTCTTCTCTTGCACGGTCCTCTTGCGGTGCTAACGCTGTTTTGCCGGCGTCCATCCCGTCGCGGTCCAGTCCACCAGTCCGGGATCGTCCGCATCGTTGTGCTCACTAACTCTGGTTCATGCTTATTAGCGAGTGGACCACTTGGGCGCTGCTCACGGGCTCGTGGCCATGGACATCTGCAACTAACCTCTGGGCGGTCCTCCTCCCTGGTTGCCCTTTGGGATTTGGGAGTGCCTCTTCAATTGGCTATGGAGACTGGAGAGGAACGAGCAGATAGTGGCGTTCATGTACCAGGCAATGTCAATCCATGATATACAATGCCAACGTCTTTGGGAAAAAAAGAAACTCAGCGATTGATTGACCCGAGATGCAGATGTCGCACGTAGTACAAGCCTCAAGGAGTTTTGCTGCCTTTATCCAAACTACAGTTTTTCTTATCTGCGTTCCAAAATACATTTGATACTAACACTTTTTTTAAAACGAGAACTACAGTTGATAACACTCGTCGTTATTATCAGAGCTTATTATGTCACTCTTTAGATCCACGGCCATAGGTATACTTTCCAACTCTGAAAATGATTTATGAATTGCAACTTTTGTAGCTGATATCTTGATATCGAGTTAGAAAAGTTGGTGGATGAAAAGCGCTCCCATTGACTTCTATATATGTATGGTTCCTACATTAAAAAAAATCTATAAAATTATATTTCTTCTGGTCCTAAGTACTTTGTCGCTGGTTTAGGTAAAATATAGTGCGGAAGTGTTAATTTTAAATAATTATAAATAGGAATATCACTTGTTTTTTTACGTATTCAGAAGTACATCCCGAATAGTTTGGACCCCTATGTGACATAAATTTTTTCTCGTCCGTAGCAACGCACGGGTATCTGTGCTAGTTTTCCTAAGAGTGCTAAAAGGGTATTATGCACTTTTACTCTCCATCTCGATAGAGGCCATGCGCCCATGAGCACCCGATTGGAATTGTGTTGCGGCGCCTCCCTTCGCCTTCGCTTCCGCTCTTACTCCCGCTAACGCCTCTCCCATTCGATCGACCCGCTTCCGCTTTTTTTGCCGCAACCACGCGTACAAACACCCCTATGAACGCACGCCTCTGCCTATGAGCACCTCCTGGTGGCATAAGGCCGAAGTCCTCCTCCGTCATGCTGAAAGCGCGGTCTGGTCCAGGATGCAAACACCCATGTCAAGTCTAGGACTTGAACCTGGGTGGGCTGGTTCCACCACAAGGGACCTAACCACCAGAGCCAAGCTCTGTTTGCACCGGAAGCTCCGTTTTGATTGCCCTGGGCTGTGAGTCCGTTCGTACTTCCTCTACTTGTGTAATCTGCTAGAGACGGTGACTTTCTGTGTAGTTTGTAGATTTGCATGATGAATTTCAGCATTTATTTGGACAGGGGAGTTGGGGGTTGGGGATGGAAGAATCATTGCAATCGCCGTCAGCAGGCAAAGCATCGTGACACCGGCCGGACGGCCGGACAGATCGATATTACATGCGCTGTTGGTTAAATTCAATTCACTGCTGCCTCCCATTCATGTGAAGAATATAAGTCATTTTCAAGTTTATACCTGACAAAAAAAATTCTAATTGTCATTTGTCACACGATTTCTGACTTTGAGAAGATATACTGAAGCACACTCGAACTGCTTCCCAACAAGCTTCTTTGCTCCTACTGCATAGACTTACTTGGCAACCTGTTGAATAGTTGTGTGCAGAACTAAACGTAATTAAAAAGGCAGACATCAACTTTTACAATTTCATCTTTTTACATACAAGTAGGCTTGGTTATAGTACTTGTTTTTGATATTTTTAACTAACTGCATGCTGAAAAAGCTAAACAGATTATCCAACAGAAGTTGCTGATGCTAGCTCCTCCAACCACTTAATTGCAGCTACAGGACCACACCCCTTCTCATTTTGCAATATATAAATCTTTTGCGCATAGCAGGAAATAGTTTAATTAGTTTGGTGACCTTAATCATATTTTTGCTGCATGCATCATGTTAAAATATTTTTTTTACTATTGCTGCATGAGTAAAGCCCAAAGACAATCAAGCTGAAACTTTTTATAATATACTGCGGATGTTGATTCATCATCTATCGGCCCCAACTAGATTTTTCATGTGTACTATGTATGATGGCTTGATAATGGCAGGCTTGGATGATGAATGCTACTGAGGAAGACAAGGTTACGAGCACCACAACATATATGCGAAAGAAAAAGGGTTTAGTATCAGATTGAACGATAAAGAGTATGTCGTTGGGACAAAAAAAAAACTGAAAGCAAAGAACACATTTTGCTCAAAAGAAGGGTACCAGTGTACCGTTTGCAGAAGTACTTTCAAGCTACTGACAAAAGAGGGAGCCGCGGAGGGAGGTGCACCTACTAGAGTATCATGGATCACTCTTTGGATTATTATGATCTGCCGGAGTTGCAATGTGGTTGCCACGAGCTGGCTGTCTAAGACATCTATTACACAGAAAATTACACATTTGCGTGCATATTAAAATGTAAAGTGACAGAGCTGATTGCCATTGGTATTCATATCAAATAGTGTGCGAGGGTTGTAGTTTGTTGATCTAGGAGGACCTCAATAAGAATGCTGAGGAGATGACAATTATTGTACAACGTTTTGGAACAATAGTATGCAAGTCCAGTTGTCCCCTAAAGCATGTACTATGTCACAAGAATATTATTTCCCATTATCTAATTTAGAAGTTCTGAAATAAAAGGCCATTGTAATGTTATGCAGTATTGAAATAATGTTGAAGTATTTAAAATTTGAGATCACTTGAACAATAATTTGTATGAGCTGCAAGCAGAGTCTTTGAATATGCTGGAAACTACGGAACCTCCATATGCTTAATGATGCCCTTCGCATGAAATGGCTATGGCTATGTCGAACCTCGTCTGATAGAGCGTGGACTTGTGACCAACTGCCTTGCACGGCAAATGCTAAAGCCATCTTTCAGGCTTCGGTTATGCCGGTGCTTGGAAATGGAGTTTCCTGCCTCTTTTGGAAAGACCGTTGGATCAATAACAAAAGTGTGGATATGGTTGCTCCTCTCTTGCTTGATTTTGTGGACAAGCGCACCCTACGCACCCGTACTGTGGCGCAGGGGCTGCCGGCACATGCTTGGGTGCATGATCTCTCGGCAGGTCTTTCGGTCCCGGCGTTGGTCCAATATCTCAATCTTTGGAATGAGCTCTCCAGTGTGCACTTGGTGGAGGACATGGCCGACTCGTTCACATGGATATGGACTACTTCGAAAGAGTTCTCCGTGAAGTCTGCATACTTGGCCTTTTTTGAGGGGCGTACTTTGTGGGCGTGGCACGACCCGATTTGGAAATGCAAGGCTCCCCTCAAATTCAAACTATTTGCGTGGAAAGTGGCGTGGAACCGTTGCTGGACTGGAGAACGAAGGCTTCGTCACGGCTTGACTAACGACGATTCTTGCACCTTCTGCTTGCAACACTCTGAGACTATTGACCATCTTCTCCTCCAGTGCCCTTTCTCCCAAATCATCTGGTTTGAAGTCCTGAAGGGCTTGGACCGCACCTCCCTTCTCCCGACCAATGTGGATGGCCTCCTCGAGTGGTGGCCGCGTGTGCTTGAGTCCTGGCCGACCAAGCTGAAACCTCAAGCGCGCTCCCTCTTCTTGTTGGTTCTTAGGTCGATTTGGATTGAGCGAAACAATAGGATCTTCAAGAACAAATCTAGGTCGGAGGCTCTTCTTCTCGACTCGATTGTCGAGGAAGCGGATAGGTGGAAACTTGTGGGGTTTTTGTGAGGAGTTTATTTTTCCTCTTTGGCCTTGGCCACGTGTGTTGTAAGTGTGGAGTTTGTATTTGGTTCTTCCTCTATCTATAAAAAAAAAGGCGTGCTTTCTCGCGCGTTCCTGAAAAAAAATAATCAGCAAAGCAACATCATAACAAAGCCAAATGTGTAAAGCTTTTTTCCTGAACATCCATCAACACACAGTCAGGAACTTGCAGTTATTTGAGGCTATGTCCTTGCATCCTTGACAGGAAAATTCATGACAAAGGTAATAGAAGTACTACCAGAAAACAGTATGGATGGTACTTTATGAGTGCATTTCCTAAGGGGAGAACCAAATGTTAACCAATTGAAACTTCTGAAGAACGTATACACAGGACCACTTCTAGTGGGGCAGTGAGCTGGACAATAAGCAGTGATGTATGTTTAAGAACACACAGGCTAAATTTAGCATGTTTGCCTGACAGGACTATTCTTGCTGGAGATTTTGTTCAAAGATCATTCGTCTGAACATATTTGCGTTTGAGATGATGAAATAACCTCTGGTCTAAATCCTGCTGATGAAACAACCTCTATAACTTTTGTTGCTACAGTAGTTTTCATGAACAGAGAAAAAAAAGGAACATCTGCTATATTGCTCGTAACATTGCTTCTCCCTTGCAAACATCTGGCTCACCATCATGTGTTATTTTCTATATCCTTTACGCCCGCGTTACAACCATCCATCCTCCAAGCTTGCCTTTATGTCAAACTTTCAAATCCCCACAACTGAAAAAGGTAACAACACTATCCATAAGTCCTAGAATGTAAACAATATATTGCATGTCACGTGTGCTGAAATTAGAATAAAGTGCAGCAACGATGTAGTATGAATTCGTGCGGTCAAAATTCTCTAAATTTTGGAACAATTCAGCACACAGATGCACTAGCATTCGAGACAAAATGACATTGGATACACTAACTTCTGAACGGTACTGTAATTCTACTTGGGACGCAGACAATATCCGAAATCCCATCAAACACACACATCTTAGATGTGTTTCATACCCTTGAACCATGGACTACACTAACTGCTAATGATACAATAATTTAACAAGAAAAGGATGTAAAGGAGTAATCAAAATGTACAAACAGATCAGCACCTCCCATCTTAATGATGATTAAGAGCGCTACTGATTCCAGTCGCCCATTGGTTCGGTTAACCAGAAGATAACAACTTACGACCTTTTATGTTCTACCTTATGAATTTCTCCAAGGTAACACTATACTATCATGAATTGGATAGAACAACTTCAGGGATATTCCAAGGCTGTTTTGGTGTCACACTATAATGAAGCAAACCACATATGGATGGTTGACAAAAACTAGTGTATTTCAACCTTCAGACATAAACTGGCCCTAACAACAATTCTAAATCCCTAGCTACGCAATTTGACAGGTACCAATCCATCGCATGGAAAAATAACAGGAAGAGGCGCTGGTCACCGGGAAGCCACGCCGGCGATGCTGACGTCTACAAGGAAGCCAAGCCGGCGACCGGAGCCACGGCTAGGGCTGCGCTCTGGTGCAGACCCGCATCGCCGCAGCAGGGGATAACCCCGCTCGCCGCCGCAGCGAGCCAACCAGCACTCCTGCTCAACCGTCGACGGACCCGACCACCTGGCCGTCACGGCCGCTTCTCAATTTTCCCCGCCACGCGGTTCCCCCACGTCCTGCCCACCCGTCGGCGCGCATCCTTCGAGGGAGCCGACCACCTGGCCGCCATGACCGCTACTCCCTTCCCCCCACTTCGCCGCAGGGAGCCGAACACCACTGGAGCCCATCCTTCGGCGCACATCCGTCGGAGGGCTATACGCAAGGCCATGCTGCGCCTCATCCCCCTCCCCGGCCGGCTCCTCCTCCATTTCCCCGACGCCGCCAGGATGAGCTCGCTAGGTTTGACACGACGGCTCATTGGGATAACTAACGCCAAAAAAATCCTCAGGCAAAACAAAAACACAGAAATGCCCCTACGTGGGGGAGATAATATCGAGGAATTAATTTTTACCCCTCCGATGCAGGTACTCCACGAGTTTCCGTGTGATTTTGAGTGGGTACTCCCTGGACGACTGGTGGAGTACAAGCGCTCAGGAGCCGCTCGATCGGCCAAATTGGATGGCTCCTTTTAACTTCCGGGTACCGTAAAAGTCCTCTCGGATTAAGGCTTGCATGATGCGCACATAGACGCACTACACCACAGTTAATTATTAGGGGCACTAAAAAATGCCTTAAAAAATAGAAAAAATGCCTTTGAAAATCTTTGAAGGCAATAAAAAAAGTGCTGCATCAAATGGTGTAGGGAAAAATCATTTAAGACATTATTGAAAAGTGCCCCTAAAAATAAATCTTTTAAGGCACTATTGAAAATGCCTTTAAAAATAGATTTTTTGAGGCAGTTTCAAATCTGCCTTACAATATTTTTTGAGGCACTATTTGAGCAATGCCTCTAAATGTTTTTGTTGGCACTTCCTACAAATGCCTCTAAAAATAATTTCAGGCACTTCCTAAACATGCCTCTAAAAACAATTCCCGGCACTATGCCATAATGCCTCTAAAAATAATTCCAGGCACTATGCCATAATCTTTACTATTATATTCCAGTTGGTCGTACGTCATACAACGCGTTTGGTGAGGAGATTGGGAACATCCTGACCGTTCGGTTAAATCTAACGTCTGTAAGGCAACCAAATATTTTTCCACGTATGCTCTAAGCCAAGCCATAATAATCTTTCCTTTCCCAGTTAACTGAAGTCACGCGCTGCAAATATCTTTCCTTTCCACGTATGCTCTCTTTCCCAGATAGACTGGAGTCAAACGCTGCAAATATGGAAGCTCCTGAAGTCACGCGCTGCAAACTCACGTCACGCCTAGCGTCCAGAGAAACAAAACTCATTCATCACGTCCGTCCAATCGCTATTAGATGGTTTGATCGGGATTATTGGTACACCCTGCTCCCGCATGTAGAGTTATCGCCAAGTAATCAATCACAGATCGGAACTTTCCATCTTTCCTACCCAATAACCCCATGAATCAGGCACGTGAATCATTTCACATATGAATCTTAAGGAAGGTAATCACACCTTGCATCAATCCATGTTTTAAATTACTCGCTCCAATCGCTAAGCAAAGGAAATTAAGGTAGCCAAATATTTCCGCTATTATTTCCTAGGAGAGCACACTACACCAGAATTTGCTACCGATTATTTTGTGATTCTCCTTCAATGCTCCACGCTAACAGGTGGGATTCGATTGATTTTGTTCCGCTGCAAATCGGTAGACCAACAAACGCGATGGTGATCTTCACCACCACCATACGACCCCGGAGTGGATCCTCACGCCCTCGCCTCACAGTTTCTGTCATAGCCTGTCGCGAAGCAGAATGCGATAGGGCCCTCAAAGGCAGCGACGTCACCATCCGCCGGGAGTGGCAGCCGCTGCACGTCCTTGCAGCTGGCTAGCGTGGTCGACAGTGGATCTCCATGGACGTCTGTGTTAGGTCAATAGGTCCTTGTTCACAGACAGATCAAAGATCACTACGATCGACAAGTACTAAAGTCTTCGATCTCATCATTCTATTTATTTCTATATCGGTTCCTTTCTTAGCGCGTTTTGTTTCTTGTTTTTGGACAAGTTTGATTTCTATGATTCTCTCTCTCGTGCTCATGTTCAGCATCCCACAGGCTGAAGACAATGAGTAGATTACTGATGATGATTGTGGCATCTTTGCAGGCGGGCGAGAAAGAGCAGTTGCAACAACGCGTTGAGATGAACAATGGGCATGGCGGTGGGGACATTCTTGGTGCAGGCCAACATCCATGTCCAGGTTGATGCAGACCAGCAGCTTGATGAAATGTCTATAAGAAATACGTTTCATCATTTTCCATTATTTCCATCATTACAGAGCAAATCTGCCATTAAATTTAAAGATTTTATATTAATTGTTCATGTGAAGAGAGTGCCAGTTTTGGCTGCAACTACTTGCCGTTGAATATCATACAAATATCCGGTCCATGACCACACATTTACTACTTCTGGGATGTCTTTTTTACATCTTACCCTCTACCATAGTTTATTTACAAATGGTCCATGATCACACATTTTATTCGTTTACGTTGATCCTCAATTTGTTGTGTATCATGATATAATTCTATGACACCGTTAATGGTGGCGATGTGATGCACTGGGTCACCAGTATTTTTATTTGTATTCTTGTGAGCTTTGTCAAGTTAATCTTGGCATCACCACACATATTATTTGGTAAGAGTTGTACGATCATTTCATTAAGGTTCTCTTTTTTTTGCAGATAACATTAAGGTTCTCTTTCAAATGTAAAATTTACCTAAGAGGTGGTACCACATATCACACTTTGCTGGTTTCGAAAAAGATATTTCATATTTTTCCACTCAAAAAACATGTTGAGAGCTATAGGTAGTAGCTTAATAAAATCGTTTGGTTTTTGTCTACAGTGGTAATCATTTGAGTTAAATTTTCAGGTGAAGGGCATTTGAAACTTCTGGACAGTTTGCAGTTTCTCCTTCCTTCGGTTACATCACTAGAAGTTATCCAGAAGCTTTGTGAGACATTACTTACAAAGAAAAACCTAAATAAATATCTTTTAGGTAGGAACAACTGCATTTATGTAAATGGGTTAAGTCTGCAGCAACCGTTCTTGTAGTGTCATGAGATCATATAGTTTGTAGAAATTTTGTTGTAGAGATTTTGTATTGGGGTGAATATCATTTGAGTATGGTTGGCCTTGCAGCAATTATTGCTTATACTGATCACTGCAACACTATTTATTCATGATATCATAAATTGTCTGATGTGGTTTGTTTGGCAACAGAGTTATGTCGATGGAGAAGAAGAGCCCATGGTTATCGGTTAAGGAGTTAAGGGAAGAAATAGGTGGTCCATTTGTGGAAGTATTTGCAAAGGTTGGTTAGGAGCCTTTCACTTTCCCTGGCTATACCAGAATTGGATATACGAGTGAGTAGTTCTTAAAAAAATTCTCCCCAAGCATTTTCATACAAGGTTCAAATGTTGGAGGATTTGAATTTCTCATAATGTGTGGAAGGCTACGCTCATAAATCATAAGTCTGCTATATATGCCATCAATCTTTTTCATTGAAAAGAGGAACGTAGCACTCGCCCCACCAATCGATGAATATAAACATATATTCCATCAAATTAAACAAATGCGAGCGATCTTCTTACGCCATAACTATTATTATATCAAAATAAAAGAAATACATATAGAAGCAGTAGTGGCTCCGGATATTCCTTTGGTTATGTTGTTTAGAGAAAAAGGGGTTTCATATAGAAGGGTACACGATGTAGTGATGATGGGAGGTAGAGGACGACGGAGTAGAAGGTAGAGGCGTAACATTCGCTGTGTAGTAGGCCCTCTTTCAAGCCAAAATCTCTTGAGCTTAGTAGGCCCTCTTTCACCTCTTTTTTTCTTTGCTGAAACAAATACACAAAGTACATAACTTAAATCAGTAAGAAAGCGCAGAGAATACTTGTGTGTTCGACAATTATACTATAGTGCTCTAAGAACATACTATAACCTGGTGTTGAAACATTCAACATGGGGTCAGCTTGCGTTTCCTCATTTTCTTCTTCACTTTGATGATGTGATTCGTGGCCTTGCGTTTCCTCATTTTCTTCATCATACATTGTGTCATTCTGGATTGAAAATACAAGCATTATAATACATTGCTATTCTGGCTGAATAATAATAGGCTTGCATTCAACTTACTTGGAGAGGAAAATTATAGCTTCCATTATTTGCAGCTAAACTTAGGAAACTTGGAAATACTTGTGTGTCCGACAATTCTTCTGGACCTGTCATGCTTGGACCTGCAAGTAATAAGAGCAAGTTAGTATAATGCTTGGACCTGTCAACAAATAAACTATTAGTTCTTACTGTACCAACTAATCTAGTTTTCATCATCACTATCATTATTGGATTTCATATCGAAGTAATCCCTAACTGGAGGAGACACGACGGCATGCCATTGAGGTCTGTAGGATCTTGCACATAATAGACTTGCTTGGCTTGACTTGCAAGTATAAATGGTTCCGAAGATATATCGCTTGCATCATACAAATGATTGAAGTTCACTAGAGTTATTCCAAATTTGTCGTCCCTCTTTACTCCGATAGGTCTAACCCAATCACACTTGAATAGAACCACATGTCTTTTATTTGAATAGTTTAGTTCAATAATTTCTACAATTCTGCCATAATATTGAACATCTCCTAGGGCTGGATTTTTGTCTTTGACACTGGAGTAGCTAGAAGTCTTTGCACACAGTGATACACCGTCACATTGAGTGGACTTGCCTTGACCATGTTTACTCGTATGGAAATGGTACCCATTTATAGAGTAGCTGTTGTACTTCTTTACCATCATGTATGGCTTCTGAGCTAAGAGGAACACTTCTTCATGAAATTCAACCCCTTTCTCAACTTCTGCATTTACATGATCTGCAAACCATGTGTGGAAGTTACTATGGTGGGCTGATTCCACATATCTTCTTGTCTTCTTGTTTTTAGCACCAGATAGTATTTGTAGGTGCTTCTGTGTGTAGCTACTGATCTTCGGATAGTTGAAGAGCACATATCGTTGTGACTGTGTCCATGACACATGATCTAATTCATCAACAGTAAATGCCGACAAAGGATGTCCAATTTTCAGCAAATAGTCAGAATTGGAAGTGTTTGTTGGCATGGAACCATTGTGACGTGCAGGACGGTTCAGTTTTGTGTTTACACCATGTAGATACCTAGAACAAAATGTCATGCTTTCATCAAATACGTAACCTTCCGCTATTGACCCTTCGGGGTGACTCCTAGTATGCACCTTATTCTTGAGATTTCCCATGAACATCTCAGGTGACCACATGTCCCTAAATTGTGCTGGTCCAGCAAGTCTAACTTCCGTTGCTAGATGGATAGTTAGATGCTCCATTATGTCGAAGAAGGTTGGAGGAAATATTTTCTCTAACTGGCACATTATCTCTGGAATGACAGCTTCCATCTTTTGTACCTCGGCAACATTGATAACCTTTGCACACACAATCTTGAAATAGTTGCTTAGTTGTACCAGGGGCATAGCAACAGTTTCTGGCCGACTTCTACTGATAGCTGATGCGCGTAAATGTACACGTCCGTTGGGAACCCCAAGAGGAAGGTATGATGCGCACAGTGACAAGTTTTCCCTCAGAAAGAAACCAAGGTTGATCGAACCAGGAGGAGCCAAGAAGCACGTTGAAGGTTGATGGTCGCGAAATGTGATGCGGCGCAACACCAGGATTCCGGCGCAACGCGGAACAACACAACAAGTACTTTGCCCCAACGAAACAGTGAGGTTGTCAATCTCACCGCTTGCTGTAACAAAGGATTAAACGTATCGAGTGGAAGATGTTTGCAAAGAAAACAGTAAACACAATAGATTGTATGCTATGTAAAGAATAGGACCGGGGTCCACAGTTCACTAGAGGTGTCTCTCCCATAAGATAAAAGCATGTTGGGTGAACAAATTACAGTCGGGCAATTGACAAATAGAGAAAGGCATAACAATGCATATACATGATATGATAAATATAGTGAGATTTAATTGGGCATTACGACAAAGTACATAGACCGCCATCCAACTGCATCTATGCCTAAAAGTCCACCTTCAGGTTATCATCCGAACCCCATTCAGTATTAAGTTGCTAAGCACAGACAATTGCATTAAGTATGGTGCGTAATGTAATCGACAACTACATCCTTAGACATAGCATCAATGTTTTATCCCTAGTGGCAACAACACATCACAACCTTAGAACCTACTGTCACGATCCCAGGTGTCAATGAAGGCATGAACCCACTATCGAGCATAAATACTCCCTCTTGGAGTTAAGAGCAAAAACTTGGCCAGAGCCTCTACTAATAACGGAGAGCATGCAAGATCTTAAACAACACATAAACAATAGATTGATAATCACCATAACATAGTATTCTCTATCCATCGGATCCCGACAAACACAACATATAGAATTACAGATAGATGATCTTGATCATGTTAGGCAGCTCACAAGATCCAACAATGAAGCACAACAAGGAGAAGACGACCATCTAGCTACTGCTATGGACCCATGGTCCAGGGGTGAACTACTCACTCATCACTCGGAGGCGATCATGGCGATGAAGAGTCCTCCGGAGATGAATCCTCTCCGGCAGGTGCGGAGGCGATCTCCCGAATCCCGAGATGGGATTCGCGCGGCGGCGTCTCGGAAGGTTTTCCGTATCGTGGCTCTCGTGGGGGTTTCGCGATGGAGGCTTTAGTAGGCGAAGGGCAACGCGGGGGCCACACGAGGGCCCGGGGGCAGGCCGCGCGGCCGGGCCCGGGCCGCGCCGCCATATCCCCTGGCTGCCTCGTGGCCCCACTTCGTTATCTCTTCGGTCTTCGGAAGCTTCGTGCAAAAATAGGACCCTGGGCGAAGATTTCGTCCAATTCGAGAATATTTCCTTACTAGGATTTCTGAAACCAAAAATAAGAAAACACAACTGGCTCTTCGGCATCTTGTTAATAGGTTAGTTCCAGAAAATGCATAAATATGACATATAATGTGCATAAAACATGTATGTATCATCAATAAAGTAGCATGGAACATAAGAAATTATCGATACGTCGGAGACGTATCGCATCCCAGCTTAGTTCTGCTCGTCCCGAGCAGGTAAAACGATAACAAAGATAATTTCGAAGTGACATGCCATCATAATCTTGATCATACTATTTGTAAACATATGTAATGAATGCAGCGATCAAAACAATGGTAATGACATGAGTAAACAAGTGAATCATATGACAAAGACTTTTCATGAATAGTACTTCAAGACAAGCATCAATAAGTCTTGCATAAGAGTTAACTCATAAAGCAATAATTCAAAGTAAAGGTGTTGAAGCAACACATAGGAAGATTAAGTTTCAGCGGTTGCTTTCAACTTATAACATGTATATCTCATGGATATTGTCAACATAAAGTAATATAACAAGTGCAATATGCAAATATGTAGGAATCAATGCACAGTTCACACAAGTGTTTGCTTCTTAAGGTGGAAGGAGATAGGTAAACTGACTCAACAAGTAAAAGAAAGGTCCTTCAAAGAGGAAAGCATCGATTGCTGTATTTGTGCTAGAGCTTTTATTTTGAAAACATGAAACAATTTTGTCAACGGTAGTAATAAAGCATATGAGTTATGTAAATTATATCTTACAAGTTGCAAGCCTCATGCATAGTGAACTAATAGTGCCCGCACCTCGTCCTACTTAGCTTGGACTACCGGATCTTTGCATGCCATGTTTCAACCAAGTGTCACAAAGGGGTACCTCCATGCCGCCTGTACAAAGGTCTAAGGAGAATGCTCGCATTTTGGATTTCTCGCTTTTGATTATTCTAAACTTAGACATCCATACCGGGACAACATGGACAACAGATAATGGACTCCTCTTAAATGCATAAGCATGTAGCAATGATTATTATTCTCATATGAGATTGAGGATATATGTCCAAACTGAAACTTCCACCATGATTCATGGCTTTAGTTAGCGGCCCAATGTTCTTCTCTAACAATTTTGCATGCTCCAACCACTAAAATGATAGATCCTTCAGACAAGACGGACATGCATAGCAACTCACATGATATTCAACAATAGTTGATGGCGTTCCCAGAAGCATGGTTATCGCACAACAAGCAACTTAATAAAATATAAAGTGCATAAGTACATATTCAATACTATGATAGTTTTTAAGGCTATTTTGTCCCATGAGCTATATATTGCAAAGGTGAATGATGGAATTTTAAAGGTAGCACTCAAGCAATTTACTTTGGAATGGCGGAGAAATACCATGTAGTAGGTAGGTATGGTGGACACAAATGGCATAGTAGTTGGCTCAAGGATTTTGGATGCATGAGAAGTCCCTCTCGATACAAGGTTTAGGCTAGCAAGGTTATTTGAAGCAAACTCAAGGATGAACAAGTGCAGCAAAACTCACATAAAAGACATATTGTAAACATTATAAGACTCTACACCGTCTTCCTTGTTGTTCAAAACTCAATACTAGATATTATCTAGACCTTAGAGAGACCAAATATGCAAATCAAATTTTAGCAAGCTCTATGTATTTCTTCATTAATGGGTGCAAAGCATATGATGCAAGAGCTTAAGCATGAGCACAACAATTGCCAAGTATCACATTATCCAAGATATTTTAGAATTACTACATGTAGCATTTTCCAATTCCAACCATATAACAATTTAACGAAGAAGAAACTTCGCCTTGAACATTATGAGTAAAGCCTAAGGACATATGTGTCCATATGCAACGCGGAGCGTGTCTCTCTCCCACAAAGTGAATGCTAGGATCCATTTATTCAAACAAAAACAAAAACAAAAACAAACCGACGCTCCAAGTAAAGAACACAAGATGTGAAATAAAAATATAGTTTCAGGGGAGGAACCTGATGATGTTGTCGATGAAGAAGGGGATGCCTTGGGCATCCCCAAGCTTAGACGCTTGAGTCTTCTTAAAATATGCAGGGGTGAACCACGGGGCATCCCCAAGCTTAGAGCTTTCACTCCTCTTGATCATAGTATATCATTCTCCTCTCTTGACCCTTGAAAACTTCCTTCACACCAAACTTCAAGCAAACTCATTAGAGGGTTAGTGCACAATTAATAATTCACATGTTCAGAGGTGGCACAATCATTCTTTACACTTCTGGACATTGCATAAAGCTACTGGACATTAATGGATCAAAGAAATAAATCCAACATAGCAAAAGAGGCAATGCGAAATAAAAGGCAGAATCTGTCAAAAACAGAACAGTCCGTAAAGACGAATTTAAAGCTGGCACCAGACTTGCTCAAATGGAAAAACTCAAAACTAATGAAAGTTGCGTACATATCGAGGATCACGCTCGTAAATTGGCAGATGTTTTCGAATTTTCTACAGAGAACTGTGCCCAGATTCGTGACAGACAGCAATGCTGTTCTGCGCAGCGATCCCAAATATAACATCAACTTTGACATAGAAACTTTACTTGGCACAAAAACATGATAAGGAGAGGTTGCTACAGTAGTAAACAACTTCCAAGACTCAACAAAACAAAAAATTTCTGTAGTAAAAACATGGGTTGTCTCCCATAAGCGCTTTTCTTTAACGCCTTTCAGCTAGGCGCAGAAAGTGCAAATCAAGTATTATCGAGAGATGGAGCATCAACATTCTTACCAGAGGCTTTGAGCCTACTCTTCTTACTTTTTGGTTTAGGGAATACATGACCGCATCCTGGTGTAGAGGTAAAATTTAGGGTGCCCTTCCCCATATCTATGATTGCTCCCATGAGTTTCAGCAGGGATCTTCCAAGCGTAATTTGTCCTGTCCCTACACATTCAATAACAAGATAATCAATGGATACCGTTCTTCCAAGAAAAGTTGTGAAAACACCTTCAGCTATTCCCTTAGGAATTATAACAGAATTATCAGTAAGAGTTATTCCTTCTCCTCCTTTAGTAAGTTCCCAAAGTGGCAAAGATTCATAAATGCTTTTAGGCATAAGACAGAACTCAGACATAATATCACAGCGGGCATAAAAAATTTCATCACAAATGGTAACTTTTATAGTAGGCACCCACATTGAAGGTTCAAAGCTTAGTGGAACATAATCATAAAATTCGCGAATATGGTTGTACCCTTCTTTTAAACAAGATATATTTGTTTCGAGAGTGTTCAATCTATCAAGAATGCTAGCAAGGGATAAATCAAAGTTATTAGCAGAGCTAGATGATGTGACTAATTTTTTTATGGCATTAAAAGCTTGATCTCCATCACAATGGAGGAAATCTCCTCCTACTACAGCATCTAAGGCGTATCTATAACGAAGAGTAAGACCAAAATAAAAGTTACTAAGAAGCAAACTTAGAGGCATTTTAGGTTCAGTTCTACTATAAGAATCAAAAATTCTAGACCAAGCTTTCTCAAAACTCTCCTCACCCCCTTGTTTAAAGGTAAAGATCGATTCCTCAGTGAGCAACAACTACAGGACTAGTCATGATAATAAAATAAATGCAAGTAACTAATTTTTTTGTATTTTTGATATAGAGAGCAAGACAGTAAATAAAGTAAAACTAGCAACTAATTTTTTTGTGTTTTGATTTAGTGCAGCAAACAAAGTAGTAAATAAAATAAAGCAAGACAAAAACAAAGTAAAGAGATTGAGAAGTGGAGACTCCCCTTGCAGCGTGTCTTGATCTCCCCGGCAACGGCGCCAGAAAACACGCTTGATGCGCGTAAATGTACACGTCCGTTGGGAACCCCAAGAGGAAGGTATGATGCGCACAGTGGCAAGTTTTCCCTCAGAAAGAAACCAAGGTTGATCGAACCAGGAGGAGCCAAGAAGCACGTTGAAGGTTGATGGTCGCGAAATGTGATGCGGCGCAACACCAGGGATTCCGGCGCCAACGCGGAACCTGCACAACACAACCCAAGTACTTTGCCCCAACGAAACAGTGAGGTTGTCAATCTCACCGGCTTGCTGTAACAAAGGATTAAACGTATCGAGTGGAAGATGTTTGCAAAGAAAACAGTAAACACAATTGCAGTAGATTGTATGCTATGTAAAGAATAGGACCGGGGTCCACAGTTCACTAGAGGTGTCTCTCCCATAAGATAAAAGCATGTTGGGTGAACAAATTACAGTCGGGCAATTGACAAATAGAGAAAGGCATAACAATGCATATACATGATATGATAAATATAGTGAGATTTAATTGGGCATTACGACAAAGTACATAGACCGCCATCCAATTGCATCTATGCCTAAAAAGTCCACCTTCAGGTTATCATCCGAACCCCATTCAGTATTAAGTTGCTAAGCAACAGACAATTGCATTAAGTATAGTGCGTAATGTAATCGACAACTACATCCTTAGACATAGCATCAATGTTTTATCCCTAGTGGCAACAACACATCACAACCTTAGAACCTACTGATACGTCCAAAACGTATCTACTTTCCCGAACACTTTTGCTATTGTTTTGCCTCTAATTTGTGTATTTTGGATACAACTAACACGGACTAACGCTGTTTTGTGCTCTGGTGTCTCGTTTTTGTGCAGAAATCCAACTTTCGGGAAAATCCTCGGAATTCTTGCAGAAGGCCCTATTTACCAAAATATTGACGGAGCCAGAAGGGCAAAGGAGGTGGAGGCCCGAGGGCCCCACACCATATGGCGGCGCGGCCCGGGGGGGCCGCGCGGCCATGTGGTGTGGCCCCTCGGCCGGCCTCCGACGCCCCCGATGTCTACGTTCCCCTCCTTTCTGTAGACAGTGTTGGGCCTCCAAGAGCAGAGGTTTGTAGAACAGCAGCAAGTTTCCCTTAAGTGGATTACCCAAGGTTTATCGAACTCAGGGAGGAAGAGGTCAAAGATATCCCTCTCATGCAACCCGCAACCACAAAGCAAGAAGTCTCTTGTGTCCCCAACACACCTAATAGGTGCACTAGTTCGGCGAAGAGATAGTGAAATACAGGTGGTATGAATAAGTATGAGCAGTAGTATGGCGCCAGAAAAAGTGCTTGGCGTAGTTGGCGAGGAAAAGTGCTTAGTTGCGGGAGTTGATGGTAGTAATATTGTAGGAAGTAAACATGCAGTAGTAACGCAAAAAACAGTAACAAGCAGTGATAGCGGTATTTAGGAACAAGGCCTAGGGATTAGACTTTCACTAGTGGACACTCTCAACATTGATCACATAACAGAATAGATAAATGCATACTCTACACTTTTGTTGGATGATGAACACATTGCGTAGGATTACACGAACCCTCAATGCCGGAGTTAACAAGCTCCACAATAATGCTCATGTTTAAGTAACCTTATAGTGTAAGATAGATCAAAAGACTAAACCAAGTACTAGCATAGCATGCACACTGTCACCTTCATGCATATGTAGGAGGAATAGATCACATCAATATTATCATAGCAATAGTTAACTTCGCAATCTACAAGAGATCATGATCATAGCATAAACCAAGTACTAACACGGTGCACACACTGTCACCTTTACACACGTGTAGGAGGAATAGAACAACTTTAATAACTTTGCTAGAGTAGCACATAGATAGTAGTGATACAAAACTCATATGAATCTCAATCATGTAAAGCAGCTCATGAGATCATTGTATTGAAGTACATAGTAGAGAGATTAACCACATAGCTACCGGTACAGCCCCGAGCCTCGATGGAGAACTACTCCCTCCTCATGGGAGCAGCAGCGGTGATGAAGATGGCGGTGGAGATGGCAGCGGTGTCGATGGAGAAGCCTTCCGGGGCACTTCCCCGCTCCGGCAGGTGCGGAACAGAGACTCTGTCCCCCAGATCTTGGCTTCGCGATGGCGGCGGCTCTAGAACTTTTCTCGTATCGTGGCTTCCTCCGTAAGGGTTTTCGATGCGGGGGCTTTAAATAGGCAAAGAGGCGGCGCGGGAGAGGGTCGAAGGCGCCCACACCATAGGGTGGCGCGGGCCCAGCCCTGGCCGCGCCACCATGTCATCTGGGCCCACAGGGCCCCCCGGCTCTCGGGTGTTCTGGATGCTTCGGGCAAAATAGGAACCTGGCGTTGATTTCGTCAATTCGAGAATATTTCGTTACTAGGATTTCTGAAACAAAAAGCAAACAGGAACCGGCACTTCGGCATCTTGTTAATAGGTTAGTTCCAGAAAATGCGTAAATACGACATATAATGTGCATAAAACATGTAGATATCATCAATAAAGTAGCATGGAACATAAGAAATTATCGATACGTTGGAGACGTATCAGCATCTTAGTTCTGCTCGTCCCGAGCAGGTAAAACGATAACAAAGATAATTTCTGAAGTGACATGCCATCATAATCTTGATCATACTATTTGTAAACATATGTAATGAATGCAGCGATCAAAACAAAGGTAATGACATGAGTAAACAAATGAATCATAAAGCAAAGACTTTTCATGAATAGTACTTCAAGACAGGCATCAATAAGTCTTGCATAAGAGTTAACTCATAAAGCAATAAATCAAAGTAAAGACATTGAAGCAACACAATGGAAGATTAAGTTTCAGCGGGGTCTTTCAACTTATAACATGTATATCTCATGGATATTGTCAATGTACAGTAATATAACAAGTGCAATATGCAAGCATGTAAGAATCAATGCACACAGTTCACACAAGTGTTTGCTTCTAAGATAGAAAGAATAGGTAAACTGACTCAACAATAAAGTAAAAGAATGGTCCTTCAAAGAGGAAAGCATTGATTGCTATATTTGTGCTAGAGCTTTTATTTTGAAAACATAAAGAGAGCATAAAAATAAATTTTTGAGAGGTGTTTGTTGTTGTCAACGAATGGTAGCGGGTACTCTAACCCCTTGCCAGACAAACCTTCAAAGAGCGGCTCCCATTTTATTTTATTTTTGGGTGGCACTCCTTCCAACCTTCCTTTCACAAACCATGGCTAACCGAATCCTCGGGTGCCTGCCAACAATCTCATACCACGAAGGAGTGCCTTTTAATTTTAGTTTTATTATGATGACACTCCTCCCCACCTTTGCTTTCTCAAGCCATGGCTAACCGAATCCTTCGGGTGCCGTCCAACAATCACATACCATGGAGGAGTGTCTATTTTTGTTAATTAATTTGGGACTGGGAATCCCATTGCCAGCTCTTTTTGCAAAATTATTGGATAAGCGGATGAAGCCACTAGTCCATTGGTGAAAGTTGCCCAACAAGATTGAAAGATAAACACCACATACTTCCTCATGAGCTATAAAACATTGACACAAATCAGAGGTAATAACTTTTGAATTGTTTAAAGGTAGCACTCAAGCAATTTACTTTGGAATGGCGAGAAATACCATGTAGTAGGTAGGTATGGTGGACACAAATGGCACAGTGGTTGGCTCAAGGATTTTGGATGCATGAGAAGTATTCCCTCTCGATACAAGGTTTAGGCTAGCAAGGTTGTTTGAAGCAAACTCAAGGATGAACCGGTGCAGCAAAACTCACATAAAAGACATATTGTAAACATTATAAGACTCTACACCGTCTTCCTTGTTGTTCAAAACTCAATACTAGATATTATCTAGACCTTAGAGAGACCAATTATGCAAACCAAATTTTAGCATGCTCTATGTATTTCTTCACTAATAGGTGCAAAGTATATGATGCAAGAGCTTAAACATGAGCACAACAATTGCCAAGTATCACATTATCCAAGACATTTTACCAATTACTACATGTAGCATTTTTCAATTCCAACCATTTAACAATTTAACGAAGAAGAAACTTCGCCTTGAACATTATGAGTAAAGCCTAAGGACATATTTGTCCATATGCAACAGCGGAGCGTGTCTCTCTCCCACACAAGGATGAACTTATTCAGAGAACTAAGATAACAAAACAAAAATAAAAGCACACACAGACGCTCCAAGCAAAGTATATAAGATGTGACCGAATAAAAATATAGTTTCAAGAGAAGGAACCTGATAAGTTGTCGATGAAGAAGGGGATGCCTTGGGCATCCCCAAGCTTAGATGCTTGAGTCTTCTTAAAATATGCAGGGATGAACCACGGGGCATCCCCAAGCTTAGACCTTTCAGTCTTCTCGATCACATTATATCACCCTCTTCTATTGACCCTTGAAAACTTCACACCAAACTTCAAGCAAACTCATTAGAGGGTTAGTGCATAATCAAAAATTCACATGTTCAGAGGTGACACAAACATTCTTTTCACTTCTGGACATTGCATAAAGCTACTGGACATTAATGGATCAAAGAAATAAATCCAACATAGCAAAAGAGGCAATGCGAAATAAAAGGCAGAATCTGTCAAAAACAGAACAGTCCGTAAAGACGAATTTAAAGATGGCACCAGACTTGCTCAAACGGAAAAACTCAAAACTAATGAAAGTTGCGTACATATCTGAGGATAACGCTCGTAAATTAGCAGATTTTTTCGATATTTCTACAGAGGCTGTGCCCAGATTCGTGACAGACAGCAATGCTGTTTCGCGCAGCGATCCCAAATATAATATCAACTTTAACATAGAAACTTTACTTGGCACAAAAACATGATAAGGAGAGGTTGCTACAGTAGTAAACAACTTCCAAGACTCAACAAAACAAAAATTGCTGTAGTAAAATAAACACATGGGTTATCTCCCAAAAAGTTCTTTCTTTATAGCCATTAAGATGGGCTCAGCAGTTTTAATGATGCACTCGCAAGAAATAGAAGTTGAAGCAAAAGAGAGCATCAAGAGGCAAATTCAAAACACATTTGAGCCTAACATGCTTCCTATGCATAGGAATCTTGTAAATAAACAAGTTCATGAAGAGCAAAGTAACAAGCATAGGAAGATAAAACAAGTGTAGCTTCAAAAATTTCAGCACATAGAGAGGTATTTTAGTAACATAAAAATTTCTACAACCATATTTTCCTCTCTCATAATAACTTTCAGTAGCATCATGAGCAAACTCAACAATATAACTATCACTTAAAGCATTCTTATCATGAGTCTCATGCATAAAATAATTACTACTCCCAACATAAGCATAGTCATTCTTATTAATTGTAGTGGGAGCAAATTCAACAAAGTAGCTATCAAATATAGGAGGTATATTGTAATCATAATCAAATTTATCCTCCATAACAGGTGGTAACAAAAGACTACTATCATTATAATCATCATAAATAGGAGGCAAAGTATCATCAAAGTAAATTTTCTCCTCAATGCTTGGGGGACTAAAAATATCATGCTCATCAAAGCCAGCTTCCCCAAGCTTAGAATTTTCCCATAGCATTAGCAACAATGGTGTTCAAAGCATTCATACTAATAACATTCCCATTATCATGCATATAAAGTTCTATGGGTTTTTTAATTCTCTCTTCAAACACATCATGTCCTAATTCAAGATAAAGTTCATAAAGATCTCTCATATTTTTGTTGTTTTCCATTATGCCTAACTAGTGTAAACAAGAAACCAAATGTCGCAATTGCAGAGTCTAAAGGAAATAGCTTCGAGTACTTACAACGGCGCCGGAGAATAGCTTAGTAGCCAAGATCCGGAGTGTGAGTACCTTTTACCTTTCCTCCCGGCAACGGCGCCAGAAAAGTGCTTGATGTCTACGTTCCCCCTCCTTTCCTGTAGACAGTGTTGGGCCTCCAAGAGCAGAGGTTTGTAGAACAGCAGCAAGTTTCCCTTAAGTGGATTACCCAAGGTTTATCGAACTCAGGGAGGAAGAGGTCAAAGATATCCCTCTCATGCAACCCTGCAACCACAAAGCAAGAAGTCTCTTGTGTCCCCAACACACCTAATAGGTGCACTAGTTCGGCGAAGAGATAGTGAAATACAGGTGGTATGAATAAGTATGAGCAGTAGTATGGCGCCAGAAAAGTGCTTGGCGCGTAGTTGGCGAGGGAGGAAAAGTGCTTAGTTGCCGGGCAGTTGATGGTAGTAATATTGTAGGAAGTAAACATGCAGTAGTAACGCAGTAAAACAGTAACAAGCAGTGATAGCAGTATTTAGGAACAAGGCCTAGGGATTAGACTTTCACTAGTGGACACTCTCAACATTGATCACATAACATAATAGATAAATGCATACTCTACACTTTTGTTGGATGATGAACACATTGCGTAGGATTACACGAACCCTCAATGCCGGAGTTAACAAGCTCCACAATAATGCTCATGTTTAAGTAACCTTATAGTGTAAGATAGATCAAAAGACTAAACCAAGTACTAGCATAGCATGCACACTGTCACCTTCATGCATATGTAGGAGGAATAGATCACATCAATATTATCATAGCAATAGTTAACTTCGCAATCTACAAGAGATCATGATCATAGCATAAACCAAGTACTAACACGGTGCACACACTGTCACCTTTACACACGTGTAGGAGGAATAGAACTACTTTAATAACTTTGCTAGAGTAGCACATAGATAGTAGTGATACAAAACTCATATGAATCTCAATCATGTAAAGCAGCTCATGAGATCATTGTATTGAAGTACATAGTAGAGAGATTAACCACATAGCTACCGGTACAGCCCCGAGCCTCGATGGAGAACTACTCCTCCTCATGGGAGCAGCAGCGGTGATGAAGATGGCGGTGGAGATGGCAGCGGTGTCGATGGAGAAGCCTTCCGGGCACTTCCCCGTCCGGGGTGCCGGAACAGAGACTCTGTCCCCCAGATCTTGGCTTCGCGATGGCGGCGGCTCTGGAACTTTTCTCGTATCGTGGCTTCCTCCGTAAGGGTTTTCGATGCAGGGGCTTTAAATAGGCGAAGAGGCGGCGCAGGAGGGTCGAAGGGGCGCCCACACCATAGGGTGGCGCGGGCCCAGCCCTGGTCGCGCCACCATGTTTCCCCCATCCATGTGTGAGTAATTCCCCCGCTGTAGGCTGAAGGGGATGGTAGGGATTGGATGAGATTGGTCATGTAATAGTCATAAGATTGTTAGGGCATAGTGCCTAGTATCCGTAGATGTCACTTTTATGATATTGTTGCAACTTGTTATGCTTAATGCTTGTCACTAGGCCCGAGTGCCATGATCTCAGATCTGAACATGTTATTGATTCATGAAGATATTCGTTGTTTATGATCTTACTGCAAGTTGTATACACATGTCGCTGTCCGGAACCAATGGCCCCGAAGTGGAAATCGGGACAACCGGAGGGGATGGTAGTGATGTGAGGATCACATGTGTTCACGGAGTGTTAATGCTTTGCTCGGTACTCTATTAAAAGGAGTATATCCCGTAGTTTCCTAGAGGCCGGCTGCCACCGGGTGGTAGGACAGAAGATGTTGTGCAAGTTTCTCATTGCGAGCACGTACGACTAAATATGGAACACATGCCTATTGATTGATTAGTACTTGGATACCGTTTTATTATTATCGCAAATGCCCATGCTTTGATTGTTACATGAGTTTCTCGCATCCATGCAACGCCCGTTAAATCCGTCCCGTGCCTACATTATTTTAATCCTTTTGTTTACTATAATCACTAATGTCTTTATTTCACTGCTGCTGTTATTTCGCTATTTCCACTGCCATAAAACTGTTACTACTGATAAACTCTTGCGAGCAAGTCTGTTTCCAGGTGCAGCTGAATTGACAACTCCGCTGTTAAGGCTTACAAGTATTCTTTGTCTCCCCTTGTGTCGAATCAATAAATTGGGTAATACTTCCCTCGAAGACTGTTGCGATCCCCTATACTTGTGGGTCATCAAGACTATTTTCTGGCGCCGTTGCCGGGGAGCATAGCTTTATTTGGAAGTTCACTTGGATTGATATTGTTCGCTGCAAATTCTCCATTATGGGTAAACCTCGCGATACTAAGATCGCCATATTACCATCCACTACAAGAAAAGGTACAACTCTGAGTACCTCTGCTGCTCTTGATTCACCATCTGTTATTGATAAACTTGTTTCACCGCCACATGCTTCACGTGCTGGTACTTCTGCTGAATCTGAAAATTCTCATAATATTGATAATGTTTCTGCTGTGCTTGATGATAGTGGTTCATTGGGATCTTTTCTAGATGCTACAATTGCTAAGTCTAGACAAATTGAAAATACTGAAACTCCTAATGAAAATGCTGCTACACCTGTTAATTCACCTGAGTCTGTTGAATATTCTAGTGATGATCTTGATGAAGATTATGTAGAGCTTGATGATGATTTTATTGAAAAATGCAATGCTACTACTGATGCAAGAAAAATTAAAAAGTTGCTTGCAGAACATGCTGTTAGATATAAACCATCTCCTGATCCTAAATTTGCCACATCTCCTATAAACATTAGGGATAAAGATTATGATTTTTCTCTTGATCTATCTCATATAGCTATTGTTGAGAAAACACCCTTTTGTGGTACTGAAAAAGAAAGTGTTGTTGAACACTTGACTGAGTTATCTACTCTTAGTGGCGTGTTTTCTGATGATGTCAAGATGCGTACTTATTTTGTCGCTAAAATTTTTCCTTTCTCATTAAAGGATGATGCTAAAACTTGGTATAATAATTTGCCTCCTGGTTCTATTAAAAGTCCAATTGACTTGCGTGATGTTTTCTTTCGAAAATACTTTCCTGCTAGTGCTCAACACGCTGCTTTGCAGAGAATTTATAATTTTGACCAGGAAGATGGAGAGAAATTGCCTGAGGCTTGGGCGAGATTTTGCTCTCTTATTAGAGCTCAGCCTGACCATGATTTGGAAAAGCATGATTTACTTGATATATTTTATAGTGGACTAACTATTGAGTCTAGGGCATACCTGGATAGTTGTGCTGGTTGTGTTTTCAGGAAAAGAACTCCAGAAGACGCTGAAGAATTATTGGCTAAAATAGGCCGGAATCATGATGATTGGTCTACACCTGAACCAACCCCGACACCGATAGTGAAGAAGAGGGGTATGATTAAATTAAATGATGAAGATATGAGGGAAGCCAAGAAGTCTCTTAAAGAGAAGGGTATTAAACCTGAAGATGTGAAGAATTTACCTCCTATAGAAGATATATGTGAGACAATTCCCCCTTCATCCATGATTGAGGTACACTCTCTTCAACACTTTACTAGGGAAGATATTCCGTATTCAAAATCTCCTGCTCAATGCTTAGATGAATTTGATAATTATATTGTTAAGCAAGAAAACTTTAATATGAGGGTAGAGAATCATTTAATGGAAAATTCCCGAGCTATTAGTGAATTGCATGATATTGTGGAGAGAACCTCCAATGATGTTAAGATACTTGTTAAACATTTTCAAATGGTTCAAACTCAAATTGATCAACTTACTAAAGTGCAAAATGACTTGTTGGGAAATAATTCTAAAGAAAAACATGCTTGTGAAGTAACAACTAGAGGTGGTGCTTCTACCCAGGATCCTCTATATCCTGAAGGGCATCCCAAAAGAGTTGAACAAGATTCTCAACTAATTAAAACTAGTGCTCCATCTAAGAAAAAGAAAAAGAAACATAAGAATGTTGTAGAGTCCTCTGAACCTGTTAATGATCCTAATAGTATTTCTATTTCTGATGCTGAAACTGAAAGTGGTAATGAACATGAGGAAGATAATGATAAGAATGATACTCCTGATAAAGAAGAAATTGAAAAAGAACCTGAAAAGCCTGCTAAAAATAAAAAGTACACTAAAGAAGATTTTATTACTGAGAAACATGGTAATGAAAGAGAACCTTGGGTTCAAAAGCAAATGCCTTTTCCTGCTAAGAAACTAAAATCAAAGGAGGAGGAACATTATAATAAATTTTGTGATAGGATGAAACCTTTATTTTTGCAAATCCCTTTGACTGATGCTATTAAATTGCCTCCTTATTCAAAGTATATGAAAGATATTGTTACTAACAAAAGGAAAATCCCCAATGAGGAAATTTCTACTATGCTCGCTAATTACTCCTTCAATGGTAAGATTCCAAAGAAGTTGGGCGATCCAGGTATACCGACTATTCCTTGTTCCATCAAGAATAATTATGTTAGAACTGCTCTATGTGATTTGGGAGCAGGTGTGAGTGTGATGCCTTTTTCTCTTTATAAGAGACTTGATTTAGATAAATTGATACCAACTGATATATCTTTGCAAATGGCTGATAAATCTACTGCTATTCCTGTTGGTTTATGTGAAAATGTTCCTGTTCAAGTTACTCAAGCATTGCTTGATATTAACTGATTTTGTTGTGTTGGAAATGCCGAAGATGATAATATGTCCATTATTCTTGGAAGACCCTTTCTTAATACTGCAGGGGCTGTTATTGATTGCAATAAAGGCATGGTTACTTTCAATGTTGATGATAAGGAACACACTGTCTATTTTCCCAAGAGGATTGATAAAGTATGTGGAGTCAATACAATTTTTAATGTGAAAACTATCAAAGTGGGATCCATTGATTGTCCTATATATGAGCCTAAAGAAGAATATCAAACTCTTGTGATTGGATCCATATCAATTCAATATAAGGTAACATGATTGATTTGAGGTTTATTTCTTCTTATGACATATAAAATTTATTTGGTAGCAAGACTTGATCAACCTTGTTAACAAGTATATTTTATTGCATAGGAGAGCTAAACAACATTTCTTTCTTTCTCCCTTCACCTATTTTACTTGCTGTAGCACTTTTGTTTTGCAATATGCTTTAGTCATTTAAGATTTTAGAAATCATTTTCCTGCGCAGTAATCATTAATTTAATACCCAGAAATGTGCATTTTTCGAAGTTCTCTAAAAATTACAAAAATTACACCGTTGGTCCTATTTTTCGACGAGGCACCTGGGAGCACCAGAGGATGACCTGTGGGCCACCACGGGGTGCCACACCATAGGCCGGCGCGGCCAGCAAGGGCCGCGCCACCATGTGGTGTGGGCCACCCCTTGCCCCACTTCATCATCTCTTCCTCCCAGCATCTTCTCTCTCCCGAAAAAGCTCGTACCAAGTTTCTCTCACTCGCGTTTCTGCTCAAGAACTCGCGATTTTTCGATCTCCTTGCTCAGCCCAGATTTCTGTTTGAAATTTGGCACATTTACTCCTTGGTATGTGACTCCTTTGATTGTCCAATTAGAATTTCATTTGGTTAAGTATATCTTGAATATTTTGCTGCTGTAGATAACATGTTTAGTGAGCTTGCATGCTTGTTCTAAGTGGTAGAAATTAGTTTTGATGCATGTGTAGTACTCTAGCAAGTTCCTATAGTAGTTCCCTTCAATTACATACCTTGAAATCAAATTTTATAATGATTGTTGAAAATTTCAGAAGGGGAAGATGAAGAAATTCAAATTTGGAGAATTGTTCAAGAAAGCAACAACCAGCACCGGTAGGCCCTCAAGGGCGTCTACTCAAATTAGGCGATCCTACAATGAGGATGTCATCGCGCCTAGCTTCGCGCCCGAGGAGGACCATGGGGCTCCTAATGCTTCATCCTTCCCCTGTTATGAGTTTCTGACCAATGCAGGGATATTGGATGACTTCTTCACCCTTGTCAACAGGGCAGGCCTAGCCACCTACGTGGGAGACGAGAGGGGACAATATTACAGGCTCACCAAAGTTTTCGTTGAGAGCTTCAAGTTCCACAACACGGAATATGAGCCGACAGTCGCATTCAAGATTTATGATATTCCTGTTACCATGAAATTGGAAGAATTTTGTTGTGCATTGGGTATTGCCCCTGTAGGTACAGCAAGGAGGATTGATGACAACCCCCGGGACTTGTTGGAGCTCTACCGAGGGATCACCGGGGATGATTGCCGCACCATCCAGCGAGGGAAGATAAGAAACATTCAACTCCCCGCTATTAAATATTTCGCATATTACATTGGTACTAGCATTTTGGGTAGAGAAAATACTAGCAACATCTCTAGCTACCATCTTGCTTTCTTGAATGTTGCACTTACTGGAGAGACACCTTATCATCTTGGTTCTCTTATTGCTCGCCGCCTGTCTAGCAGGGGGCCTATTTTTGGAGGAACTATTGCACTGCGCATTCTAACACATCTAGATATTCCTCTTGATTCTAATGATGTACCATTAACCCCTAGGAAACTAGATATTGCTGCTATGAAGAGCCATCGTTTTGTTACTACTGACTCCACTATAGATAATATGGTCTATAGAATGTTGTTTGCTGATGGGAATGAGAAGGAAATCCCTCTTCCCCAGCCAGGTTTGTTCAATATTGACAGGCAATCATGGTCTGTAGGATAACGTAGCATAGAAAACAAAAATTTTCCTACGGCGAACACGCAATCCAAGCCAAGATGCAATCTAGAAGACGGTAGCAACGAGGGGATTGTCGAGACTCACCCTTGAAGAGATTCCAAAGCCTACAAGAGGAGGCTCTTGTTGCTGCGGTAGACGTTCACTTGCCGCTTGCAAGCGCGTAGAAGATCTTGATCACGATCGGTTCCGGCGCCACGAACGGGCAGCACCTCCGTACTCGGTCACACGTTCGGTTGTTGATGAAGACGACGTCCACCTCCCCGTTCCAGCGGGCAGCGGAAGTAGTAGCTCCTCTTGAATCCGACAGCACGACGGCGTGGTGTCGGTGGCGGTGGAGAAATCCGGCGGAGCTTCGCTAAGCGTGCGGGATATGGTGGAGGAGCGGGCGCTAGGGTTTGGGGAGAGGGGTGGCCGGCCACTATGGGGGCGGCCAAGCTTGTGGCTTTGGTGTGTCCGGCCCCCTCCCCTTGGCCCTATATATAGGTGGAAGCCCCAAGTGTTGGACTACAAGTCTTCGAATAAGACCCGAACCCAAAACCTTCCATATGGTGGGAAACCTTCCCAAGCTAGGATTCCCACTAGAGGTGGGAATTCCACCTTCCATAGGGGGGGTGGCCGGCCCCCTAAGGGGGAGTCCACTTGGGACTCCTCCCCCACTAGGGTTGGCCGGCCATGGAGGTGGAGTCCCATGTGGACTCCACCTTCCTTGGTGGTTTCTTCCGGACTTTTCTAGAACCTTCTAGAACCTTCCATAGAACCTTCCGCATCATTTTATTCACATAAAATGACATCCTATATATGAATCTTATTCTCCGGACCATTCCGGAACTCCTCGTGATGTCCGGGATCACATCCGGGACTCCGAACAAATATTCGAACTCCATTCCATATTCAAGTTCTACCATTTCAACATCCAACTTTAAGTGTGTCACCCTACGGTTCGCGAACTATGCGGACATGGTTGAGTACTCACTCCGACCAATAACCAATAGCGGGATCTGGAGATCCATAATGGCTCCACATATTCAACGATGACTTTAGTGATCGAATGAACCATTCACATACGATACCAATTCCCTTTGTCTCGCGATATTTTACTTGTCCGAGGTTTGATCTTCGGTATCACTCTATACCTTGTTCAACCTCGTCTCCTGACAAGTACTCTTTACTCGTACCGTGGTATGTGGTCTCTTATGAACTTATTCATATGCTTGCAAGACATTAGACGACATTCCACCGAGAGGGCCCAGAGTATATCTATCCGTCATCGGGATGGACAAATCCCACTATTGATCCATATGCTTCAACTCATACTTTCCGGATACTTAATCCCACCTTTATAACCACCCATTTACGCAGTGGCGTTTGATGTAATCAAAGTACCTTTCCGGTATAAGTGATTTACATGATCTCATGGTCATAAGGACTAGGTAACTATGTATCGAAAGCTTATAGCAAATAACTTAATGACGAGATCTTATGCTACGCTTAATTGGGTGTGTCCATTACATCATTCATACAATGACATAACCTTGTTATTAATAACATCCAATGTTCATGATTATGAAACTAATCATCCATTAATCAACAAGCTAGTTTAAGAGGCATACTAGGGACTTCTTGTTTGTCTACATATCACACATGTATCAATGTTTCGGTTAATACAATTATAGCATGGTATGTAAACATTATCATAAACACAAAGATATATAATAACCATTTATTATTGCCTCTTGGGCATATCTCCAACAGTCTCCCACTTGCACTAGAGTCAATAATCTAGTTTACATATGTAAAGATATAACACCTTGGCCTTCTGGTGCTTTATCATGTTTTGCTCACGGGAGAGATTTTAGTCAACGGTTCTGACATGCTCAAACGTATGTATTTTGCAATTCATATGCGTCTCCGCATCACTCATTTTCCAAATGAGTCGGCATATATGCTTAGTCCTCTGGTGGAACCTTAATTCCGCGGTCTGAAATATGTCACTAATATTGTCACACACAATATAGCTTCAAAGTTCTGACTTTGTCGGAACTACACCAAGTTCTCAAAGAACCTCCTGACTTAACATCCTTTGTCATTGTCAAAACAATGACATATTCTGCCTTCTTTTGTAGAATCCATCACAATATTTAGAACTCTTCTAAATCTAGTATAGACAACTTCTAGCTTATTGTGCTACCTTTTAAACAACACTTAGTCTATTTTTGAGATTTGAAATTATATTTTATATGTGACAAAACCAATATCGGTGTAACACCTTACAGCGATTTGTTTGTCATTTCTTCATATAAAAATATATATATATATATCCTTAGTTCTTCTAAAGTACTCAAGGATATTCTTACTGTCGTTCAATGATCATCATATGAATCATTCTGGTATATGCTCATACACTTTATAGCACATGATATCTGATTGTGTACATGTTATTCGTGATCTATAATCACTCATGTGTTTTTACTCATTGAGTGTCAGATACACTCAAGTCTTGTTAAACCTTCACATGACAAGAACATTTTCTTAATATTTCTATATTGAACTACTTCAATATCCATCATATGTACTTTGACTTAAACTTATTTATGTGTTTCAATCTATCTTCATAGATCTTGACACTAAATTTGTTTTAGTCCATATCCTTTCATTGAAGTTAATTCTCAATGAAACCTTTTAATCAAGTATATAATTACATCATTTATAACCAACTATATGTCACCTACATAAAGTATTATAAATGTGTCTTAGCGCTCCCACTTAATTTCTTGCAAATGCAAGCCTCTTCATCGTCTCTGATGAAATCAAAAACTCTTTGACTATTTCATCTGGTGAAGATTCTAACTCCGTGATACTTACTTCATCCAATTGAAGTTCGTATACCTATCTAGTATTCCACGGACCAGCAAAACTCTTGGTTGTATCTTGTATACACCTTTAATACACACTTCTGTTAAGCAATGTATTTTGCCATCCTACTATCATATCTCATGAAAGAAATATGTAGCGATTACTAGAATAATCCACATAGACTATAAGCATTACTACGGAAGATCTAATCTTATCGTAGTCAACTCTTTGAACTTTGTCGTAAACAACTTTTCGACAAGTCGAGCTTATTCAAGGATATTCCATCCAAGTTCATCAATTTTATAGATCCATTTACTTTCAAAAAGTATTCATCTATCTTGGATTTCATGGCGTATAGCCATTTTAACGGAGTCATGGCCCATCATAACTTCTTTGTTTGTAGTTGGTTTATCATTATTCAAAATCAATCCTTTGTTCACAAATCATTTATTTGATCACAAAGTAAACCATACCTACAAGGTTCAATATGTACTTCGATCTCCATGGCTAAAACACTTTGTAGTCATGGGAGCCATGATCGTCGTGGCCGCTTCCGAAACAAATTCCGATGTTGCGCTACTCTGATCATTATGCTCAGGTTCATAAACCTTATCAAATTATATTGTCCTCCCACTCAAATACTTCACTAGAAACAATTTCTCGGAAATAAGAAACATTGACAAACACTTTTGTCTTTGTCTCATGGGAAGAATTCCCAATTAATTCTCTGGGATAACCAACAAAGACATTCATCCGATTTTGGTTGTAAACTCTTAGACCAAAATTTAAAGAAAGACTATTAGGGTTTATACCCATACCATAACTCGTATGGTGTCATTTCAACGGATCATGATGATGCTCTATTCAGTGTAAAAGCGGTAGTCACTAAAGCATAATCCACAAAAATATAATGGCGTCATAATATTTTATCTCATCATTAATCCAACAAGGTTTGGATACATATCTTGGATACTATATCATCATTATGATACTCCAAGAAATGTGAGTTGTAGAACAATTTCATAACTCTCTTAGATGTTCGCTAAAACTCGTAATTCAAATATTTCTACCATGATCCAATCATAGATATTTGACTTTTCTATTACGATGATTTCCACTTCATGCTGAAATTTATTTGAATCTATTCAAATGTTTCAAACTTCTTTCTTATTGAATATATCCACATTTATACTCAATTCATTGTTGGAAGTTTTCATGAAGTAGAAGAATCTCCCGCACACAACTATGCCCAGTGAACTACATACATCATCATGTATATTTCCACTAAGTTAGTTGCCCGTTTCAACTCTTGGCCTATGAACGGTATTTTAGTCATTCTCTTTAGAAAAGATTTGCAAACGCCAAACGATTCAAAAATCAAATGACTCCAAAAATCCATTTGCATGGAGTTCCTTCATGCGTTCCTTTCTAACATGACCTAAATGGCGGTTCCACAAATAAGTGGAATTCAAATCATTTGCCTTATGGCATTTTAGCGTCAGTGTTATGTATGTGTGTTTCACCATTAAGATTTATAATAACTTATCCATCATACATGGAGTAATGTCATAATTTGAACAACTCATTGTTTTTATTTGACCAGAGCAAAATAACAATTATTAAGTTCTTTATTATAAATTCTAAGGGCTAGATAGAATGCCAACGATGAACATAATAACACTTTATTTTTGTTCCAGACGTGCATTCCTATCATATTCCTTGTCAGTCACTTAGGCCTTTGTATTCTTGTATTGCGTTGTTTTGTATGACACTTCATACCAACCAATATGGTACTAATACCCAAGAATTTCATTATGTGACTTAACTAGGAATACAACCATAACATGTATATCATTTATATACACCTGAGCTAGACTTTCTAGTCTTTTCTTTCTTTCTGCCAAAATATCTTTTGCAGTTTCTCTTTTAGCTTTCCTCATTATTCAGAAAAACACTTCAACATTAATAACTTCTAGGTTTGTTGGTCTAATACCAATAACCTTGAGGTTATTATTTTGAAGTTGATCATCATATGACAAGTGTTCTAGATTTCACTTATTAGTAACTATGATGAACAATTTCACTCATAATTTTATCCATCAATTCATGACAACTTTTTGAGACCATGTCTGTACATGCTAGGCTCATAAAGTTTAACCTTAGTATTCGCATGTGCAAATCTGGCTTGCACCCATTGTAAGCACACGTAGAATCTATAACACCCGATCATCACGTGATGCTTCGATACGACGAGTCTTAGCAACGGTGCATACTAAGGATGATAACTTCATGGATATGCAAATATCGTTAGTGCTCCAATAGTTGGAGGATTGTGACGCCTGGCGTCTTCAACCTTCATACATTCCCATAAAACTTATGAGTTTATGTAGTCTCACCAAATTATATTCTATCATCTTGCAATAAGGTCTTAGATATCACATATATCTTATACCTTGATTATTTCTGAAAACTAAATTTTCAGCTCCTTACTTTTCAAACAGATTTGAACTTCAAGTTTCACGGAGACAAGATAACTTTAGGTACTAATTGAAACCATAGCTCTCTGAATCAACAAAGTGAGTTTCACTAAAAGTTTGCAATAGGACTTAATCAATTCTTGATTCTTTAACAATACGGTACTAATCCGTAAAGTTTCTTATCAGATTTTAACAGTATTTCTATCTCAATAACAAGACTAGCGCATAGTAGTAAACGGATGCCAATACTACAAAATTAATTCAAAATACTACTCAGACTATGTTTATGATAAATTGAGTTCAAAATTTTAATTCAATATAATTAAAACACTAGGTGAACTCCCACTCAAAACAATATCCCTCGCATTGTCTTAGTGATCACACGAACCAAATCTACCGCACCTAAACCCGATCATCACGAGAAAAGGTGTGATTTCAATGGCGAACACTCAAAGTGTTCATCATATCAATCATATGATTCATGCTCTACCTTTCGGTATCACGTGTTCCGAGACCATGTCTGTACATGCTAGGCTCGTCAAGGCCACCTTAGTATCCGCATGTGCAAAACTGTCTTGCACCCGTTGTATGTACTTATTGAATCTATCACACCCGATCATCACGAGATGCTTCGAAACGACAAGACTTGATAACGGTGCTACTAAGGATGAACACTTTATTATCTTGAGATTTTAGTGAGAGGGATCATCTTATAATGCTACCGTCGCGATCTAAGCAAAATAAGATGCATAAAAGGATTAACATCACATGCAGTTCATATGTGATATGATATGGCCCTTTTGTCTTTGCGCCTTTGATCTTGATCTCCAAAGCGTGGACATGATCTCCATCATCGTCGGCGAAGCACCAAGGTCAATGGCGCCGTCTTCATGATCGTCCTCCATGTAGCAACTATTACAACTACTTTGAAATACTACTCAACATGAAATTTAAAGACAACCATAAGGCTCCTGCCGGTTGCCACAATACAATAATGATCATCTCATACATATTCATCATCACATTATGGCCATATCACATCACCAAACCCTGCAAAAACAAGTTAGACGTTCTCTAATTTGGTTTGCATATTTTACGTGGTTTAGGGTTTTCGAGCAAGATCCAATCTACCTACGAACATGAACCACAACGGTGATACTAGTGTTGTCAATAGAAGAGTAAATTGAATCTTCACTATAGTAGGAGAGACAGACACCCGCAAAGCCACTTATGCAATACAAGTTGCATGTCAAGCGTGGAGCAAATCTCATGAACGCGGTCATGTAAAGTTAGCCCGAGCCGCTTCATCCCACTATGCCACAAAGATGCAAAGTACTCAACTAAAGATAACAAGAGCATCAACGCCCACAAACCATTGTGTTCTACTCGTGCAACCATCTATGCATAGACACGGCTCTGATACCACTGTAGGATAACGTAGCATAGAAAACAAAAATTTTCCTACGGCGAACACGCAATCCAAGCCAAGATGCAATCTAGAAGACGGTAGCAACGAGGGGATTGTCGAGACTCACCCTTGAAGAGATTCCAAAGCCTACAAGAGGAGGCTCTTGTTGCTGCGGTAGACGTTCACTTGCCGCTTGCAAAAGCGCGTAGAAGATCTTGATCACGATCGGTTCCGGCGCCACGAACGGGCAGCACCTCCGTACTCGGTCACACGTTCGGTTGTTGATGAAGACGACGTCCACCTCCCCGTTCCAGCGGGCAGCGAAGTAGTAGCTCCTCTTGAATCCGACAGCACGACGGCGTGGTGTCGGTGGCGGTGGAGAAATCCGGCGGAGCTTCGCTAAGCGTGCGGGATATGGTGGAGGAGCGGGGCGCTAGGGTTTGGGGAGAGGGGGTGGCCGGCCACTATGGGGGCGGCCAAGCTTGTGGCTTTGGTGTGTCCGGCCCCCTCCCCTTGGCCCTCTATATATAGGTGGAAGCCCCAAGTGTTGGACTACAAGTCTTCGAATAAGACCCGAACCCAAAACCTTCCATATGGTGGGAAACCTTCCCAAGCTAGGATTCCCACTAGAGGTGGGAATTCCACCTTCCATAGGGGGGGTGGCCGGCCCCCTAAGGGGGAGTCCACTTGGGACTCCTCCCCCACTAGGGTTGGCCGGCCATGGAGGTGGAGTCCCATGTGGACTCCACCTTCCTTGGTGGTTTCTTCCGGACTTTTCTAGAACCTTCTAGAACCTTCCATAGAACCTTCCGCATCATTTTATTCACATAAAATGACATCCTATATATGAATCTTATTCTCCGGACCATTCCGGAACTCCTCGTGATGTCCGGGATCTCATCCGGGACTCCGAACAAATATTCGAACTCCATTCCATATTCAAGTTCTACCATTTCAACATCCAACTTTAAGTGTGTCACCCTACGGTTCGCGAACTATGCGGACATGGTTGAGTACTCACTCCGACCAATAACCAATAGCGGGATCTGGAGATCCATAATGGCTCCCACATATTCAACGATGACTTTAGTGATCGAATGAACCATTCACATACGATACCAATTCCCTTTGTCTCGCGATATTTTACTTGTCCGAGGTTTGATCTTCGGTATCACTCTATACCTTGTTCAACCTCGTCTCCTGACAAGTACTCTTTACTCGTACCGTGGTATGTGGTCTCTTATGAACTTATTCATATGCTTGCAAGACATTAGACGACATTCCACCGAGAGGGCCCAGAGTATATCTATCCGTCATCGGGATGGACAAATCCCACTATTGATCCATATGCTTCAACTCATACTTTCCGGATACTTAATCCCACCTTTATAACCACCCATTTACGCAGTGGCGTTTGATGTAATCAAAGTACCTTTCCGGTATAAGTGATTTACATGATCTCATGGTCATAAGGACTAGGTAACTATGTATCGAAAGCTTATAGCAAATAACTTAATGACGAGATCTTATGCTACGCTTAATTGGGTGTGTCCATTACATCATTCATACAATGACATAACCTTGTTATTAATAACATCCAATGTTCATGATTATGAAACTAATCATCCATTAATCAACAAGCTAGTTTAAGAGGCATACTAGGGACTTCTTGTTTGTCTACATATCACACATGTATCAATGTTTCGGTTAATACAATTATAGCATGGTATGTAAACATTATCATAAACACAAAGATATATAATAACCATTTATTATTGCCTCTTGGGCATATCTCCAACAGGTCGCTCACTAAGGAGGCGGTGGAGGAACATATGAAGATACAAGAATTCCACCAGCAACATGACTCCGAGAACGCCGAGCCCTCCTACGACTACACCGTCACGTACCCCGACGTTTCCTCCAGCACATACATGGAACCGGGTCGTTCTTCGTCATATTACGAAGACACCACTTCATGGGGACCGTGGGAATGAACTCCACTTAGGCCAAAAGCCTAAGCTTGGGGGGAGGTATACCGGCATCACTCATTCTTTGCATATTATGATTGCTGGATACTTGTACATACTTGTTTAGTCTCTAGAGTGGTTTTCTAATGAGAGGGAGATGATATTTGGGGAAGTGCTGTCCAAAAACAGATTCTGTGCTGTTACCAAAAAAATTCGTACGCACAGCCAGAACGTTATTTTGAGTTGCCAATTTTTGAGCATGTTCCCCAGGTTGTTATCTAACTTTCATTAGTTGAACACTTTTTGGTCTGAGCAATGGAAGATTTTTGTTAATTTCGATTTCTGTACTGCTGTCAGGATTTGGCAGATTTCTGTCATCCTGCTTTTCTGTGTTTCTGTTAGTTTGCATTCTTTTGTTTTCGCTTTGTTTCTTTCCTAAAACACAAAAAGACCAAAAATATTTCTGTTGTTTCTCTTCACCATTTATTTATTTGGTTCCTTGCTCTTAGTTTGCTTTATTTGCTATCGTTAGTTTGCTACAAGAAAACCCAAAAAGATTTTGCTTTGTTTGCTTGTTTTCTTTCGTTCTTGTTTCCAATTCGAAAACACCAAAAATATTTGCTGTTCTTCTTTGGTTTGTAAAGTTCATCATGAGTTCAATGGTCTTCGGTGGCTGGAGCGTGGTTTTCATTTCATATTATCCAAGCTATACAAGTGAAAAGGCAATAATGACGATCTACGACAATCTGATTGTGGTGAGAGGCTGGTATGAACTCTATTTGCTTTCATTTTTGTACATATACTCATCCATATGATCATGCTTAGTTGGTTCATGTGAGGTATATGTTATTTGGGAAAGTCTAGTAGTTCATGATCTCTCATGTTTAGTTCCAATTTATTAATATGAGTAGCATGTCATGGATGTTTGCTTGCATTGTTTTATTCATAAGTAAGTATGGCATTGTGGTATCCTCCTCTGAATAATTCATTTATATCGACTTGGCACATGCTCACGCATGCATATGACTGAACAAAAAGTCAATTAAGCCTCGATGATTTATATTGCTTCAGAGTTCTTGTATCACTTTTATGCCTCCGTTAATTTATTTTGCTGCAAGCATGATTATGACAGTTACTGCTCTCTTGATTTGTCGCTCCCTAGTCTTTTGCTAGCCTTCAACGCCGCTCGTGCTTCCAAACACCTGAAAACCAAGTTGTTCCAAAAGTGTCCACCATAAATACCTATGCATGGCATTTCAAACCATTCCAAGTAAATTCTCATGCGCTACCTTTAAAACTTTCAAAATGCTTCTCAATTTGTGTTAATGTTTCATAGCTCATGAGGAAGTATGTGGTGTTTAACTTTCAACCTTGTCATTTACTTTTGACGGACTCTCATATGGACTAGTGGCACATCCGCTTATCCAATAATTTTGCAAAAAGAGCTGGCAATGGGATTCCCAGTCCCAAATTAATTAACTTAAATAGACACTCCTCCATGGTTTGTGATTGTTGGACGGCACCCGAGGATTCGGTTAGCCATGGCTTGTGTAAGCAAAGGTTGGGGGGAGTGTCATCATCATAATCTATACCTAATAATAAAGGGAGAAACGTTTCCTTGGTTTCGTCCGTATAGTTCCCTCGTCCATCCCTCTTTTTTCGTACATCGGGACGTGTTTCGTTCCTATCTGACCGCCGTATCTCGATCGGTTTGTTCCACGGTCCTCCCATGGCACGTTCCCAAACACCGTCCGAACCGTACAAAATTTGCCTAGCTAGCTGATTATGCTTCTATATATATGTGATCCGCGATGAGGATTGAGGAGACGAGATCGACCACCATATCAGATAGAACAAAAAAGATCGACATCTAAAGCCCTGCGCGCGGGCGCAACTTGAAGCTCGCCTCGATCCGGTTTGTACAGCTTCGCCGCCTGCCGGCGCATATCCGCGGCGCTGCAATCTACAAGCAGCACGGCCGGCATGCACCTCGGTGCGTTCTCGCCCAAGGCAGAGTGGATCGCCATCAGGAGGCAATCACGGCCAGGCTACGGAAGAGTACCGATCCATGTTATTCAAGAAGAAGCACAATTCCTTGAGTACGTAGATCGGTAGCTGCATCCGATTCACTTGCCTTATCATAGTCCGAAGGAGGAAATCGCAACGCCGAGGAAGCCGGCGCCGGAGCGCCTACAACAGTGACCTTGTCCACTACGTGCTCTCCGGCAAGGCCACCCCGCGTCGCTGGATCTACGTACTTCGTCCCCCCTTTAACCAGGATGTCCTTCAGTTCCTCGACGACTCCTCCAGCAAGCAACAGTACCGGCAGCTCATCGCCCTATTCCAAATTGAGTACGACTCTTCCTTATTGTTCCGTGTAAACGAAACAGAATCTGACTTCCGTGGCTTAGAAAGAATGAAATCAATGGAAATTTGAGCAAGCAGTGGCAGGTCTTCAATATGCAATCGCGGCTCGGGGATGTTGGCTTAAATTCCTGCTCAGTGCGTATGCTTTTATCTGATATAAAGACTAATGATTTAACTTGCTCTAGCTGGGGGTTTGATAGCTTACGTGTCTAGAAGGGGAGTGCCCCCTATAGCTGTAGCTGATTAAGTTGTCTGCCATTGTTTGAATCTTGATGATATTGATTATTATTTGATCTTTACAATTTCTAATCATTTTATAGAAGGACACTCTGTTTGTGTTATCAATGACCGGTCTATTCAATTTTGTTTGTAATGCTCATGTGCCCTGAAATAATGTTTGGCAACATTGTCTATTGCATTAAGTTGTGAATTTTACACCATGTTATTACCTAGACAAACACCTTGTAAGACTTGGATGGGATGAGTTTCTGACGTGTGTGTGCAGATACTTTTCCTGAACCGTAATTGTTGCAAGTGACGTGGAATGTCCAGCCTTCTCAATCATTTGGTAATACTCTACTGTGATCTGTTTTAAATTTTAACTCCATATTGATCAGATTACGCCTAATTGCAGCTGGTGACTATGTTACCTCAAGCACATGACAATTTGTGACAATGCTACTGCAATGTAACTTTGGTCCTCTCCTTGGTCTGGTGGCACTGGAGAGGCAGCTGCGGTCGTTTGATTAAAGTTGTATCAGCACAACCTATAACATGTAGGAACGGGTTGTTTCTTTCCGGTGCAACGCACGGGCATTTTTGCTAGTAAAACTTAAATAAAAAGGCACTCCTTCATGGTATGTGACTGCTGGCAGGCACCCGAGGATTCGGTTAGCCATGGTTTGTGAAAGAAAGGTTGGAAGGAGTGCCAACCAAAAATAAATAAATGGGAGCCGCTCTTGTGAGTCCGGTTGATGAGGTAGTTAGTGTACCCATTACCATTCGTTGACAACAACAAACACCTCTCAAAATAATTTTACTCCTGCTTTACAAATGAAAAGCTCTAGCGCATGTTAATCCCTGCTTCCCTCTGCGAAGGGTCAATCTTTTACTTTTATGTTGTGTCTCCATTCTTTCTTTGAGCACTATCTTGAGAGCACAACTGTCATTCTTAGTATAATATGCTTGTCTCAAAATATGATTGATTGTGGTATAACTTTGATGCTTTTACCTTTGACAATCACTACTTCTAGTCTTTCTATGAACTCAAGAGGTGCCTCGGCATTTATGTTTTGCCGATCAAATACAGGCAAGCGAGATACCACTTTATCATATTCTCTTATGAACATTGCAATCCTGCTTACATACATGATTCATGATGCTTATTATTAATTGTTGATACTTCTCCATGATTGACATAGCTGTTGGATGATCTTATTTGCATGTATCTCATTATGAACTGTTTAAGTATTAGCCATAGCATGAGAATATATACATCATATGAGCAAATGTGTTCGTGAAAGTTCTTTTATCGCTCAGTTGTTAA
This sequence comes from Lolium multiflorum, assembly GCA_030979885.1. Classification (NCBI taxonomy): domain Eukaryota; kingdom Viridiplantae; phylum Streptophyta; class Magnoliopsida; order Poales; family Poaceae; genus Lolium; species Lolium multiflorum. The sequence goes on from CM061752.1 coordinate 144,236,985, forward strand.
CTGAATTGCTTGAGGACAAGCAATAAGCTAAGCTTGGGGGAGTTGATACGTCCAAAACGTATCTACTTTCCCGAACACTTTTGCTATTGTTTTGCCTCTAATTTGTGTATTTTGGATACAACTAACACGGACTAACGCTGTTTTCAGCAGAACTGCTCTGGTGTCTCGTTTTTGTGCAGAAATCCAACTTTCGGGAAAATCCTCGGAATTCTTGCAGAAGGCCCTATTTCACCAAAATATTGACGGAGCCAGAAGGGCAAAGGAGGTGGAGGCCCGAGGGCCCCACACCATATGGCGGCGTGGCCCGGGGGGCCCGCGCGGCCATGTGGTGTGGCCCCTCGGCCGGCCTCCGGCCCCCCTTCGGACTACTTATTGGTTTCGACCTGAAAACGCACGGGAGAAGTCGAAGTCGCCAGAAACCCTCCAGAGAGCCGCCACATCGCGAAACTCCGTCGTGGGAGCCAGAAGTCTCCGTTGGCACTCCGCCGGGACGGGGAATTGGAGGAGATCTTCACCGCCATCACCGTCAACGCCTCTCCATCAACCAGCAATGTTTCCCCCATCCATGTGTGAGTAATTCCCCCGCTGTAGGCTGAAGGGGATGGTAGGGATTGGATGAGATTGGTCATGTAATAGTCATAAGATTGTTAGGGCATAGTGCCTAGTATCCGTAGATGTCACTTTTATGATATTGTTGCAACTTGTTATGCTTAATGCTTGTCACTAGGGCCCGAGTGCCATGATCTCAGATCTGAACATGTTATTGATTCATGAAGATATTCGTTGTTTATGATCTTACCTGCAAGTTGTATACACATGTCGCTGTCCGGAACCAATGGCCCCGAAGTGGAAATCGGGACAACCGGAGGGGATGGTAGTGATGTGAGGATCACATGTGTTCACGGAGTGTTAATGCTTTGCTCCGGTACTCTATTAAAAGGAGTACCTTAATATCCAGTAGTTTCCCTAGAGGCCGGCTGCCACCGGCTGGTAGGACAGAAGATGTTGTGCAAGTTTCTCATTGTGAGCACGTACGACTAAATATGGAACACATGCCTATTGATTGATTAGTACTTGGATACCGTTTTATTATTATCTGCAAATGCCCATGCTTTGATTGTTACATGAGTTTCTCTCATCCATGCAACGCCCGTTAAATCCGTCCCTGTGCCTACAGTATTTTAATCATGCTGTTTACTATAAATCACTGCTGTCTTTATTTAGCTGCTGTTATTTCGCTATTTCCGCCATAAACTGTTACTGATAAACTCTTGCGAGCAAGTGTTTCCAGTGCAGCTGAATTGACAACTCCGCTGTTAAGGCTTACAAGTATTCTTTGTCTCCCCTTGTGTCGAATCAATAAATTGGGTAATACTTCCCTCGAAGACTGTTGCGATCCCCTATACTTGTGGGTCATCACCTACTGTCACGATCCCAGGTGTCAATGAAGGCATGAACCCACTATCGAGCATAAATACTCCCTCTTGGAGTTAAGAGCAAAAACTTGGCCAGAGTCTCTACTAATAACGGAGAGCATGCAAGATCTTAAACAACACATAAACAATAGATTGATAATCACCATAACATAGTATTCTCTATCCATCGGATCCCGACAAACACAACATATAGAATTACAGATAGATGATCTTGATCATGTTAGGCAGCTCACAAGATCCAACAATGAAGCACAACAAGGAGAAGACGACCATCTAGCTACTGCTATGGACCCATGGTCCAGGGTGAACTACTCACTCATCACTCCGGAGGCGATCATGGCGATGAAGAGTCCTCCGGAGATGAATCCCCTCTCCGGCAGGGTGCCGGAGCGATCTCTGAATCCCCGAGATGGGATTCACGGCGGCGGCGTCTCGGAAGGTTTTCCGTATCGTGGCTCTCGATCTGGGGGTTTCGCGACAGAGGCTTTTAGTAGGCGAAAGGGCAACGCGGGGGCCACACGAGGGCCCGGCAGGCCGCGCGGCCAGGGCCTGGGCCGCGCCGCCCTATCCCCTGGCTGCCTCGTGGCCCCACTTCGTTATCTCTTCGGTCTTGGAAGCTTCGTGCAAAAATAGGACCCTGGGCGAAGATTTCGTCCCCGAGAATATTTCCTTACTAGGATTTCTGAAACCAAAAGAAAACAGCAACTGGCTCTTCGGCATCTTGTTAATAGGTTAGTTCCAGAAAATGCATAAATATGACATATAATGTGCATAAAACATGTAGGTATCATCAATAAAGTAGCATGGAACATAAGAAATTATCGATACGTTGGAGACGTATCAATAGCCAAGGGAAACAGGTATTGCATTATAATGTGACTGTCATGGGTTTTAAGACCGATAAGTCTCTTCTCCTCCATGCTAACCTTGTCATACAAGTTCGAGGCATGTCCATCAGGGAATCTAGCATGCTTAATGATTGTGCAGAATACTTTCTTTGCATCTGAACTCATATAGTACGGTGCATGTGGAAGGTCTGGTTTAGGTTGAGTCTCATCAACATGCAAGCCTTCTCTTATTTTTAGACGTTTTAGATCACGTCTAGCGTTAATATTGTCCTTGGTCCTCTTGTCAACATTCAGAATAGTGTTCACTATGTTGTCAAAAAAATTCTTTTGAATGTGCATAGGGTCTAAGTTATGCCTAACTTCCAAAGTTTTCCAGTATTCCAGCTGAAAGAATATGCTTCTCTTCTTGAATGCTGTTTCGACAGTGTGCACATCCTCAACTTCAATCAAATCCTCACCCTCATCTACCCTTGGCCTCTTCTTCTTCTTCTCACCTGACTTCTTTGGCTTTTGCAATTTTCCATAAGCAATCGTCATGTCCTTGGTCATTTCTGAAATTTGCAGGCTTGATGGTTGGACAGGAGGTTCCCTAAATTCGGTGGTCCCATCAAATGAAGCAGCATCACTTCTGAATGGATGTTTATGATGTAAGAACCTTTTATGGCCCATGTAGCACCTCTTCTTTCCATGCTTTAACCTTCTGGAACATGTGTTTGTCAAGCAATGGGAGCAAACTGCAAGGCTTTCCCCGCTTAATATACCACGGCCAAGCCAATCGCTTATTGTCCACAAAAGTGCAGCATATACTCTAAACTTCTTCCCAAAAGCAGCATCATATGTGAGCACACCTGTTGACCATAGCTCTGCTAGCTCATCTACAACTAACTGCAAGTACACGTCGATATCTTTCCCCGGTGACTTCTTTCCAGGGACAAGAACAGAAAGAATAATATTGGACTGTTTCATGCAAATCCAAGGCGGGACGTTATACGGTATCAAAACAATGGGCCATATGCTATAAGACAGATTCATAGTCCTAAAAGGATTGAATCCATCCGCTGCCAACCCAAATCTTATGTTTCTGGGCTCATCACTGAACCAACTATGTTCTGCATCAAAATGTTTCCAAGCATGAGAGTCCGCAGGGTGCCTCATTAAGGAATCCTTTGTGCGGCCATCACTGTGCCAGCTCATAAGCGGTGCTGTTTTAGAGGACATGAATAGTCTCCTAATTCTCTTCTTAAGTGGGAAATGTCGAATTACCTTTTCGGCCACCTTGCTGACCATTTTGCCATCGACTCCACTCTTGACGATCTTCCATCGACTTGTGTTACAGACTGGACATGAGTTGGCATTGGCATGTTGGCCTCTAAATATAATGCAATCATTCTTGCATGCATCATGACTGTCATAACCTAGACCAACGGCTCTAATTATTTTCTTGAGCTGATGAAATTTTTTAGGAAGGGTTTGACCTTGTAGAAGTGCATCCCTGAATAATTCGAAAAAATCTTCAAAGGCAGCATTGGACACTCGCCTATTATTCTTAATGTTCAGCAATCTTATAAGAAACTGCAACTTGGAAAACTTCTTGCAGCCCTCATACAGCTCCTGACTTCCTTCCGTGTATAGTACCCTGAATTTTTCAGCATCCGCATCACACTCATCTGCATCTACATCTGATAATGACTCTGAATCTGTATCCAAGCACACACTATCATACATTCCAAAACCATCAACTAAAAGTTGGTCTATATCGTCAGTCTCTTCACTATATGTTTCAGGGCTAGTACTAGGCTGAAATGTAGGTTCAGCATCACCTATGCACTCTCCATGGAAAACCCAAGATGTATAGCCAGATAAAAAACCGTTCCATACTAAATGTTCATGCACCTCTTCTGTACCAAGCCAAAATCTGTTGCAACATTTCATGCATGGACAAAGGATTTGTTCATTTTCCCCAGAGTTTTTCACAGCGAATTGAATAAACTTTCTAACACCATTAGAATATTCTATCGTAGACCTTGCTGAGCTCATCCACCCCTTATCCATATCTGCAGCTAGGCAGTAGAACCCCTACTTAATTGCAGAAATCATAATGCACATATTGAATTACAGTATAGTATACTATGTTGTACAGCCAGATAAGAGCTCATCCACTTCATGGTGTAATTACAGTATGCACATATTGATAGCACAAATCAAATGCATAATTGCAGATCATACCATATAATTGCAGAGCATACCATAACATACACATAGCAAAGGAGAAGGATCTCACCAGCCTCGTCGTTGTTCAAAGTCCGAGGGAGGAAGGAGCGCCGTGGATCATCCGCCACGTTGGAGCGCCGCAGGTGCGTCGAGGTGGAGCGCCTCTGCTCCGTCAAGGTGGAGAGCCTTGGGGCGGAGCGGAGCTGGTCGGGGCGAAGCGGAGCTGGTCGTCCTTCCACGTCCTGCGTCGAGGTGGAGCACGGCGGCGCCATGGACGTTGAACGCCGCACGTCCGCCAAGGTGGAGCTTTGCGGGTCCGTCAAGGTGGAGAGCCTTGGGGCGGAGCGGAGCTGGTCGGGGCGAAGCGGAGCTGGTCGTCCTTCCACGTCCTGCGTCGAGGTGGAGCGCGGCGGCGCCATGGACGTTGAACGCCGCACGTCCGCCAAGGTGGAGCTCTGCGGGTGCGTCGAAGTGGAGCGACGCGGCTCCTTCGCGGTGGAGCGCCGCTCGTCCGCCAATGTTGAGCGCCGCGGATCCTTCGCCGTGGTCCGCGGATCCTTCGCCGTGGTCCGCTCGTCCGCTTCCTCCATCGACGTGGAGCGCCGCTCGTCGAAGGAAGAGGAATTTCGATTTCGATTTGGATTTCAGGAACAAAGAGGAATTTGGTGGAGGGACCGATTTGTAATTGGTGGAGGGACCGATTTGTAAAATAAAGATTGTATAAAGCAGCCGGCCGGGCCGTGTCTAAACACAGATCAAAACCCTAACCCTCTCCTCGACGGGCCGCCGCCGCGCGCCCAGCCATCGGCGCCTCTCCACGCCGGGCGGGGAAGAAGGCGAATCCAGGCGCCGAACGCCTCTCCACCGACGCCTCTCCACGCCGGGCGGGGAAGGCGAATCCAGGCGCAGCCACCGGCGCCTCTCCTCTACGGTAAGGTTCCCCTACCTTCTCTCTCTCTCCGATCTTGTTCTCCTAGCCGTTTATTGGTGATTAATTAGATGTAGTACTTGGCTTGGTGTCTGATTCATGTGTATATGCTGGAGAATCCACGTCTACCTTACTGAATATTGCTCACTTGATTCGTGGTTGCCCCGCATTGGTACTAGCTTGTTGAAAAACCATCTGTGGTTGCCGACATTCATCATTTACTATTCTTCTTCTATTTAGTCACCACGAATTAATAACCACGGTCAACGTGAGTACTCCGAGCTAGATGGGGAGAGTCTGAGATATACTGCATTTTGGTTGTTTGCCTACGGATATGAGTGATATTTTAGCGATCAGTTTCAGCGTCTAGATGGGGAGTTTCTGAGATATACTGCTGATGTTTGTTTGGTTCTGTTAATGCCGTGGCGATTTACTTGACAAGTGTACTGCAATTATCCATTGGTGATAATAAGTTGAAAATTTTAAAAAGAAAATTAGAAATGGTTATAAGTTGAAAGAAAAAATTAGAGTATGAGTAGATTGTGGGTGAGATGTATAGTGAAGTGTGTCCTGCACCTCTCCTAATTATAGTTTGCATTGTTTGATGGTTCTAATTTCTATTTACAATGTCTTGAATCCTGCATTCCTTGACTTATTTATCTACAACCAATGTTATCCTTCATTTAGCTGCCGATGTAATATCTATACAAGCTCTCTAGATGAAATAACATGAAGGCGCTTGTTACCGCGTTGGTCGATGTATGTGTAAAGAATTATAGACATTTGATAAAAACAATAGACAAGAATTGAAATGTTGAAATTATTACTGTATATATCATCTTGTTCTGCCGAAAAGATGCTATTTGTATGATATATTTCAATTGGTTAATTAAACTTCAGAGAAGACTCCTTGACAGAGCACTCAAAAAGTAAACATGAACCAGCGCGATAAATGGAATAAGTAGTAAAGTTGATCCAATATTGGAGCAAACAATGCATGACCCAAAAGAATCGTTGTCATAATGGATGGCAACTGATGAATTTTTTCCTGCACAATTTAGTGAGTCTAAATATGGGCCGGAAATTACTCCAAAATACTGCACAATTCTTCTTCTATTCATCATTTGCTAGACTAAAATCATGTTCTTACAGTGTGTTTCCACTGAATATTGTTGTGCACTTGTAATTGCTACTGACCTAGATACTGAATATTGCTTAGCTTACTGAATATTGCTTAGCTTACTGATAATGATGGTTTACAGGTTTCAGGGACACTATGGCAAACAATGTGGATGTGATTGACATCAACAGTGGAGATGATGCCAGTGACACCTTCACCGCTGATGAAGGCATCATTAGTGAAGATGACACTGACATTATACCTACTGATGATGATGGTGACATGTGCAGTTGTGAAGGCGGCAGTTCCGATGATGACATGTGCAGTTGTGAAGGCGGCAGTTCCCATGATGACATGTGCACTTGTGATGGCGGCAGTTCCCATGATGACATGTGCACTTGTGATGGCGATAGTAACAGCAGCAGTTCTGATGATGACATGAGTAGCGGCGACGATGACTCTAGCAGCAGGGATGATGAGGAAGAAGATGAGCTGGAAGTTGCACTCCCAGAGTACATGGCTAGAGGTACTAATCTTCATGATTACTTACAACATCTAGCTTACTTGAACATTCAAAATACAGCTGCTTTCTACCTATATGTGACCAAATATTTATGAATGCATGTAGTGCCTAATATTGGAGGGCGTCGTCGCTTTGATAAGTACTCCATCTTTGGAAACTATATGAGGATGAATCCTAGTCAAGTTCAAATACTGAGCCAACAAGCAAGAGACTACCCATATCCACCAATCAAACACTATGTGCTCAAATTGACAAAAAGCAGTCATGGACAATAGATGTCAGATGGTATGTTCCTTCTTTCTGTCATGTATCATGTATCTAACTGTATTTCTGTTTGATCAATAATCTATCCTCCTCAAGTATTGTATTTGATATTTACTTGATGTAGTGCAAGGATAGAATCTTGAGCTATAACTTGGATTGGATCTTACTTTACAGGTATTTAGACAGAAGTTCTCTGCTGACTACCTCAACAGCTACCTACAAGTTCCTATCCAGGTTGTTGTGAACTGCAACCGGAGCGAGCAACAACTGTATGTCTGGATGAAGATTAGGAAGAAAGGAAGTGCAATCATGACGACTGGATGGAAGGAAGTTGTGCATGAATTCAACTTGAGGAAGGGACAAATCTGTGTTTTCAGTTTTAGAGATCAGCTCGGTACGAGGTTCCAAGATGCTCAAGATAGGCTCAGGCTTGTTATTCTCCCTCTTGGCAACTAAAATGCCATTGTTCTAGCCTCTTTTGTAAATGTTGTGAAGTTGGGATGTTAACTGTATGGACTGTTAAGTATGGACTGTTAAGTATTATGAACTGTATGGTTCTTTTGTGCACTGCTATAAGATGAACTGCTACAAGTTATTATGTGTCAGCTAATGTATGGACTGTTAAGTATGGACTGTTAAGTATTATGAACTGTATGGTTCTTTTGTGCACTGCTATAAGATGAACTGCTACAAGTTATTGCACTGATTTTTGCTGTATTATGAACTGTTAAGTATTATGAAGTTATTGCACTGATTTTTGCAGGCACTTTTCAAAGTGCCTGAGAAGATCATATCTTTGCAGGCAGTTTCTAAAGTGCCTGAGAAGATCATATCTTTGCAGGCACTATGAAAAATTGCCTTGTAAGATATGATCTTTCCTGGCACTTTTGAAAAACGCCCCAGAAAATATGGTCTTTCCCGGCACTTTGCAAAAATGCCTCAGAAAATCTCATCTTTTCCCGCACTTTGCAAAAAATGCCTCAAAAGATGATTTTCCCACGCATTTTGCAAGAGTGCCTGGAAAAATCTGACGTGACATAGTGACGGCCGGCCCAAAGCAAGGTAATTGCACATGAGTTTTAATTAAAGGTGTGCATATATCTATACCTAATAATAAAGGAGCTAACGTTTCAGTGGTTTGGTCCGTCGTGTCCCCCTTGTCTGCTCGTCCGCTGGTTCATGTTCGTAAAGGAAACTGATCGGTGTGATTTGATACGGTAGCTCTACATCCTGCATTAGTTTGTTTCAGATACGATCCCTTGCGTAGTAACCCACCTTCGCACGTATACAAGAGTCCAATCCCAACTAAAGGATATCAGTTCGGCCCTTCTCCTCTCTGGGCATGCTACAGTAGTTTGAGGGTCGACTCCAGTTTCAGGCCGCCGCCCCTCTTCCTCCTTCTCTCTGGAGGCTCTGCCGGCCAGCGAGAGGTTGGATTAGGAGGTAGGCTTCCCTTGTACATAGTAGATTTAGTAGGATTTCTGTTAGGATTCCATAGGTGGAGGTGTGCCTTTGTGCTGTTTGGGAGTAGGTGGCTAGATCTTTGCATCCGGATCTGGCTCGACTTGGTTCTGTTGTTCTTGCTGGCTCTGCTCCGGTTGCCGGGGCGGTGCCTTGTGAGGACGCGGGAGCCAAGCATCTCCGACAATAAGGATGGCCTTTGGAGCTTCTCTGTCCTTGCGATTTGGCGCGGCGCGGGACGGTGTTTGCTGGTGGTCTCGGTCGAGCTTCCGAGGAGGAGGACGAACGAGTTCGCACAAGTCGACGGCTTCGTCAATAAGCGCGGCTACCTTGAGGTATGGAGTTGTTATGCTGTGGAATTTCTTCTGGCCGGCCGAGGTGGCGAGGGGAGGAGGCGACACGGCGATGGCACCTCTGTTTCTTCAAGGTGGAGGGATTGGTTCATGCTGCATCCAAGAGCGAATCACGCGGACGCCATGATTGCCTCCGCGTTCTTTGGCTGGAAAGGTGGCCCTTCGAGATGCCTAGATGGCGCTCAGCTCAACCTCCGCTTCGGAGGCCCTTCTCAGAGATTCCCGTTGGAGTCAACGTCCTTCCGCCGTCAAGTGGTTCGTCCCCGACGGTGTCTAGGTCGCCGACGATGGAGGCTCAGCGCTGGTGGAGAGGACCGAGGAGTCGATTGCGTTTTCTCTAATATTTTAGAGGTCCTTTGTGTGATTGCCCTGACCGTTGCTGTAATCTTCTTTTTCTTTCAGGGGCCTGGATGTAATATGTACCCACCTCTTTTAATTTGATATGCAGCATCTGGGGTCTTCGTGGCCCTTCTTTTGTTCAAAAAAAAAATCCCAACTAAAGTAGTTGTGCTTCTATATATATATATGTGCTAGCTCCGATGTCCGATCAACTTCTCACATCTACTTGGAAGAGGATCCATTAATCAGCTCTGGACGCGCCGGCAAGTGGAGGAACAGGTGGCCGCGGTACTGGCGGCGATGGTTGCCTCCCGCTAGCAGTCCCATGACACAGCGTCCAGTTCGAGCGCGATCATCGGCTGCACGTATGCCCACACACATATGACTCGCCGCCGTGAAAGCAAATCGACCAGGGATCTCCTGCAACATCGACGTTCGATTTTTCTACCTCTTGCAGATCGTCGGCAGAAAACAATTATCGACCGTAGAGCTGATGCGTGGAGCTTCCCTGCAGGGCGATGCGCACGGAGAGCCGGTCGTCAGCCACGGCCACCACGCACACACACTCCCCGGTCCCCGCCGCCAATTTCCTCAATGGCAGACTCCGCCTGGCTCCACCGCCCAAACCATCGTGATAGACTGATGCAGCGCCACAATCAACCGTCGGAGCAACACTAACTGCGGCCCGACCCCAATTTCCTCTACGCCTACCTCATCCTTGTCGTTTGCCGGAGCCAAGATGCACGTTTGAGCGGGAGTCATCTCGCCACCCCAATGTACCTCTGCGAAGACGAGTCTGCACAATCATCGGAGATGGGTCCACATTTTGCCAAGCCGCCACGACCGGAATCCGGAAGTGGCCTACCTCCTGCTCATCTCGGTGCCGGAGCCAGTTGGGCGTACGACAGTCATCTCCCACATCCCAGTGTACCTGGCCGAGCCGAGTCTGCAGTCTAGAATACCAGGTGGCAGGTGGGTTAACCACTTAATTAACCTCAGCACAATATTATGCTATATTCAATTCCACAACCGCTTAAAAACTGGGATGTTGTTTTGGGTTGCTGAGTAGCCAAAGTGTATGCTTCCATGATTTTTTCCATTAATGATTATTGAACTCACTAAGCATATTAGTGGTACTTGTGGATATATATTCTTTTTCTAGAAAACAAAAATCATGCGTAGTCTAATCTCAGACCCTAATATGCAGGCATCTATCTCACAAAGGTTTATACACATGCTACTTGAATCTCACACCATTTATCCCTTAAGACTTCAGATTAAGTCCATAGAGATCTGAGTTGCCAACCACACACTGAAGTTGCTACGTTCAGAGCTGTGTTTTTGTTGTCGTTTCATATGACTGAAGTTTTGAACCAACTTCCACAGTTTCTTATCGAGTTTTCACACCATGCATAAGGAGACAAATAATATGTGCGCGTGCATAAGTGTGTATGTTCGCGTTTCATGAGCAAATTTAGATGATAACTTTGCTTTTCTACCATTAATAAAATTGATTTTCAAAGTCTGGCAGTAGGCTTACTTCTACTTTTACTCGAGGTGCTCAACGAATTTCCCATCTAAACAATTTCAATTTCTATTGTTCTAGAGTTTCTAGATGTATTTCTATGGGAAGATGGCTTTGCACCGCTAACAAAAATTGATTTTATGTACTTTTGACGAATCTGGAAAATATTCGATGTTTTCCGCGACATTTTCTTTCTTCCCGGTGCAACGCACGGACATTTTTCCTAGTATCTATCAATATGCAAGAATTTATTATGGCACAAACTGCCATGCTGTGCCGTTTCAGTTTTGTAGCATATGAATTTGAATTGTTCTTATATATTACAACACACATATGCCGTATACAAATTTATCAGCTCGCTCTCTAGGGTGCCTGGTGCCATACTGGATGGATGGATCGATCGCATTAAGACTCACTGGTAGAAAAAAGGGCTTTAGTCCCGGTTCGCAACGGCCATTAGTCGCGGTTGCGTAACCGCGACTAACGAAGCGCGACTAAAGCCCCCCCTTTAGTCGCGGTTGCTTACGAACCGCGACTAAAGGCCCCGCCATGTGCGGGCATCGGGCGAAGGACCTTTAGTTTGTAACACGAACCGGGACTAAAGGCTATTTGAGTTATTTTTTAATTCATTTGGGTTTCTGATTTTTTCTCTCCTTTCTATTTTTTAGAATTTTACTATTTCTGTTATTTGCATAGTTTAGTCTCTATCTCTAACTACACTTATCTCTAGTCAAATTACATACTGTGGTCAAACTTCCGCTCGGTCACCCATCCTCCCACTACTCTACCACTAGCACGCTTAACTTTCGAGTTTCATCCCGTTCCGCATCCAAGTGCTTCGCGCATGTATGTGATAGTAGTATCATATCAATTCTATTAACATGTTGGTCGATGTCACATTTCTTTATTGTTTGAATTTCAAATAATTCTTTTAATAAACAAAAGTAATGATGTAATAATCTTGAACAAATAAATAAACATTAACTTTTTAATTTGCATTATTTTTTATTTAATTAATTAAATATATTTTTTGCCAAACCTAAAATCTAAAAAATTTGAAAATCTAAAAATTGGGTAAAAATGATAGTAATCTTTATGCAGGATGCAATTATTAATTTTAGTATTTTAAAAAATAAAAAATATATATAATCCGTAATTTATAGCAAAAACTAAAATCTTCCTGCTTTTGTATTTCTATTTGGAATTTTGAGAATCTAAAATTTGGCTAACGGGTAAATGAAGGATGTAACTTTTTCTCATTTTTTGACATATATTTTTTTCCGACGTCTTATGGAATAGTTATTGCGGTTTTACCATTTTTTAAACTTTTTTTGCAAAAAAAGTGAAAATTCGAATTTCTTAATTTCTCCGAATAGTAGGTTGCATAACATATAAGAATCTGAAAACAATTTTTTTTTTGAAATTTCTATCATTTTTTTTTGTATTTTACAAAGCTAAAAAGGCGATCCACGGGGATGCAGGGTGCGTGGGAGTTAAAAATCCGGAAAAACATTTAGTCGCGGTTGGGGACACCAACCGCGACTAAAAGGCTTTAGTCGCGGTTGGTGTCCCAAACCGGACTAAAGTTTTTCCGCCGGCCGCATCCGTCCATAGCCCTTTAGTCGCGGTTGGTGTCCCCAACCGCGACTAAAGCCCCCTTTAGTCGCGGGTTGCCTCCCGAACCGCGACTAAAGCCCCCTTTAGTCGCGTTTCGAATATTTCCGGGACTAATGGGGGTGGACGGAAGCCACTTTTTCTACCAGTGACTTGCATCATGCACAGGTAGACGGACAACCCAAAGCAAGGAAAGTACACGTGATTTTTTATTAAAAGTCGCATATATATATCTATCAATATGAAAGAAATTATTACCACATAAATTGCTCTGCCGTGAAGTTTCAGTTTTGTGGCATATAAAATTGAACTGTCCTTATATTTTTTGTGAAATATATATTGTAAATAAGATTACTTTATTTCTCTTACAGACACTATTTTTGGAAACAATATTATTTTATTTAGCTTACAAACGCAGGTATAAAACAAGTGTTTTCGCGCCATTTTCTACAAACTTCATTGCAGAAATTTATTATTTTATGCTTAGTTACAAGTTGGAGCGCTGCAACGAGAGGACCAGCTATGCAGGCAAATACTCTTTGTTTCTATACATTGATCCTACAAATTTATCACGATGGCAACATGGGAATGCATAATTTTGGTAACTGTAAGTTTTTAGTAACCAAAGAGATGCGATCCATCTGCACATGATTTTCTTTGGTGCAAGAGTTTGATGAATGAACTCAATACTTTACTTGCCCGATGAGCATAGGGAGAAATTGGCAATTGGTAGAGGTTCACCTGAATTACAAAGGTTACTCTTGGATGACCTGTTATTGGACGTACATGGCAAACATTGCAGTTGAAGAACGCTATAGCTAGTCACGTAGCTAGCCTGCTCGGCCATGGCCTTCATTGCCTCATTGGTATTCTATAATACTAGATTTAGATGTGCGCCTTGGCGCACGATCCCGTGAAACTCGTGTTGATACACAATTTGTCTAACACATGTAGAAGTTAGGAGGGAAAATTGTAATCTGCTTCTTAGGTTTCAAAAAACAAAGTCGATAGGATGAACTTAAGATAAAATCACGCAAAATTACAAACAAAATAGAAAAAAACATTTCTATACAATTAGTAGAACAAAGAAATATATTATAGTAGCAAACACTCGATGGCTATGTCAAAAGCAACATAAGTAAGAATGGAACAACAGAAGCAACTTCTACATAAGTTCGACATTGTTGCAGCACCATGGAAACATAAACCTAACATGTATAGAGCAAATCCTGCAAAGGGCATATTTCCATTCTCAACATCTGTGGCCACCCATTTTTATTTACAAAATTATGGCAGGAAGTTGACAACACGCCCCTGCACTCTTCACATAGGGGATACCAACTATCAAAGTATCGGTCTATAAGAAAACACATTTGAAAAAATTAAGTAAGAAATCTTCACTCCCAACCATTTTGTGCAGGATACTGAGATAACATTCAAGGCACATATGCAACACAGATCAAATACAAATAAAAGCATGGTCATAAACGAATAACTGTCAAACCCAAAACATAGAATAATTTTTGCCCTGAGCTGGGAAATCATTGGTAAAAGTCATAAATATGAAGCAGATATATAATGGAATCTTTTGGAAAAAAAAGAGAGTGGATAATGGTATCAACTTAGGACTGTACAACAGCCTCTATCCTGATCAAGTCGCGAAGGCATAGATCAGCATTGTTTTAGGAATTTACAATAGTCCTTTTCCTGAGCAAGACATTACAGAATAAGCAATTGATAGGATGAACCAAAAGCTTGCGCGCAGTGCAAGCATTATATTAGAGGACGGAAAAACCAACACACACACACACACACACACACACAAGGTGCACAAGGAAATTGTTGCACCAGGCACTGAGTTCATATTTGCTGCCCACTACAAAAGGGAGACTGCGATCCAAAATAACCTAAAGGGAACAACTACTGACGATCAATCACCAAAAGGGAAAAAAACCTGAAAAGGAAAAAACCATAAATCTATCAGCCATAAATTATAACACCAAACTAATAGACAATACAAAGCATAGAACTAACTTGTGGTTGCTATGAGAAAGAGAAACCTACTTAAAACTGCAAGAGTATGTAAAGGAAGATCCCACGACGCATGTACTTTTTCCGAGTACCAGAAGGTAGTCTATGGCAACCAATTATATCTTGGCATGAGGTTTAGAATGGTGTTTGAAACTGAAGAGTCTGGAACAAGAACCTACAGTTTCCATATGCTACCTAATTTTTGGATTGTAGTCATCTTTCTTAATGCAAGATCGCTTCAAAAAAAAATTGAGTTTGTTGTGTGTCTTCTATCTAAATACAGTTTGCTTCATTTGAACTTGGTGCATATACTCATGATTTTTGGCGTGTAAATTTATTTGCAAGAGTATTTAAAAAAGGTAAATTATCATATTTGCGTCCAGGTACATGGGTACGATAACTGGCATAAGTGATCTGGATCCTGCAAGGTGGAAAAGCTCTCAGTGGCGCACTATTCAGGTTTGGTATGATCCATAAAAATTAAAGCTGCCAAACTGAGAAGCCATATCTTGTGGTCTTGTTGAAGTAAGTATATGCAAGTGTAGGTCGCATGGGATGAAACAACACCAAGTGAAAGGCGTACCAGGGTTTCTTTCTGGGACATTGAGCCTATCATCGCTCCATTCTTCATCTATAACACGACATTGTTCACAGCAAAGCGTGCAAGACAACCTGTGATGATAGGTAACAATTGATCCCATTCACCACTGGGAAACAGGGAAACTTTATAGCAGTGAAAGCAAATCTATATTTAATTGATATTTTTCATTACATGGATATCAAGGTGTAATCTCTTATCTCATTGCATTTCAACAACAATACCTACGCGAGATAATCACTTCAAGAAAAGGGAAATAACAAGTATGGGAAACCAAATAAAATTAGGCAACATCTAGTGTTGCAGTGCTTAACCATTCTCCCTTGGTACACAACCAACAACATGGGAAAATGGTGGAAGTAGGCCAGAATTTATGTCCACAAAAAAAACATGGTAAGCTACACATTTGTTAAATGAATAGTTCCAATTCCTTGGAAGAAAAGAAAGAAAGGATCAAGCAATCCAAAGGTGGAACCAAATCCTTCACTATTTCCTGACCGCCACTAAACAATAATTGACCAAGTAAATAAATATGTGTTGTTTCCAGAGGATGTCAAGGACATGAAGCGGAACCATGGCATTATTGTTCTACTAAAGACAAGCTAATTGGTAACATCGCGCATGTTTTATTCAAGAAATTAAGTGCACACTGCATATTGAGATTCATGGTTACTTGTGTCTCAACAAGGGGTTTACGCTATGCAAAATTGCTACTTAAGGCATAACCCTATCAGGAAAAGGATGCTACTATGTATACAAGAAAACATTGGTGCAAATAAGACAGATAACAAGTTTAATAGACCCAATCAGCAGGCACCGATGATTCTACCATTCAAACCATATTTTCAAATTAGAATCACTCCTCTCATATATTTACACATGAGAAAGAATAGGGGGTAACTTGTTCAGACCAAGCATATTGCATTAGACAACGTATGTTTGGGACTATTGATCTTGCTCCAACAGGCTAACTCCTCTCCACCACCAAGGAGAAAAATGATGCTCTGAATTTGAGCTCTGAAGATATGCAATATACAATGTCCAATTTTACCTATCTTTCTAAATGATAAGCTATCACTGTAACGGATGTAACATTTTGTAAACTAACAAAAGAATGAAACAATTTCAAACATTTGATTGTTGCTGCCTTGAAAGAAATGCTAAGTGTGCTTCCATTAAGAACTAACCTTTAATTCTCGTCAGTAATGTTGATGCCCCATCATTGCCTTGCAACACTTCACCTGCTGGTTCGTAACTTGATTCTGAACTACAGACTACAATATTCATTGATGACAGAAGTTGTGACTATTACCACAAAAAACAGAAAATAAGATATTTTTTTCAATCGAAATGCTAATATTAAAGTTCCGCTGACACCGCGAGAAATTCATCCAACATATAGAATATATGACCAACAATGTTGCCTTGAACCACAAAACATACCAAATAATGCCATACAATCAAACATGAAAAGTTCAGAAAGTTTTCAAAAGCTGGTTTTCCCTACATTAGAATGGACATAAGAAACCAGAAGCACAAATCATGGTCATAAGAGGCCAAAAAAACATGATTGGATTTTGTGAAAGAATTTTACTTTCTTGGAACCGAAAAAACCGATGAATAATTCCTGCATCCCATCTCAGAGTCGATCATCATCTTGCAACGACATCCTAAAACCAAGAGAAGAGAAAATAAAGGATTATCAAAACATTAGAGGCAAAAATTGAATAACTCGTAAAAGTTCAAGATGACCATCATTCATTATTGCTTGCATCTGATCAGTCTATGTTGCACTTAATTTATCATATATAAGTAGTTCCCTGGCCACATGTGTAGTTAACATAGCAATATTCTTATTTTTAGCACACTACAAAACAGTAACACTTCCTTTTTGGTCTAGCTCAGTAATGTTTGAAAACTGTACACATATGTTAACTGGGTAATATCTCTGAGATAAGAAGACACTTACCTGCAAGCCAACAGTGAGCTCCAAGGTGGCAGGATAGAGCCGATGCTCATAAGATGCTACGGGGGTACTCTGGTCAGGAAGAGGTCAATAAAGGGGAGACAATGTAGGAGATGAGTTGGGTTCTCACAAACGGAATGTGAAGCAGATCAACAACATCACCAAAATCATCATATTAATCACTAAGCAATCATGTGGAGTAGGGCGCATTCGTGAACATATTGTAACCAATGAAACCCGACATAAATCATTTTTGTCCAGAAGCAGAACAAGAACCTATAGAGAATATATCATAGAAAACAAGAACCTATAGGGAAATTCAAGAATGAATTACACAATTCTGATGATAAAACATATCACAGAATATGAACAACTATAGGCTTCCAAGGTCAGAAAACTCACCCTTTTAATAATATGCATGTCTCAGACCTGATAAATTGAAAGAGTCATCTTAAAATAGGTATTTGTCAGTAATATCCACAATGATCTTCATTTGCAAAATATTTTATATAATACAAGTGATGGCAGCGCATAAAATCCACAAAACTCAAACACCCCCTACAACTGAAAATCAGGAAAAGTAATCAAACCGACACTCCAGGAACCATCAGCCTCTCCAACAAGTTAAAGAGTCAGGGGAAAAGCCAACGCCAAGGAGGGTAGCACATACATCACGAAATCGCACACCACCACAAATGCCCACCTGCAGCACGCACAGGTACAAATTTATGCCATGTCTCACGTCGTGTAGGCTATGAAATGACAGCCCCAGGTCTCTCTCTATATATTGGTTGTACTAAGAAAGGACCATTTGATCTTACAAGTAATATTTGGAAAATTCCATATACCTGTAGTACAAGTTTTGCAGCGTATAGTCATATCCTACAAATGCTAAAACATCACCACAATATTCTTTTCTTCAGAACCTCAAAACAGCACGAGCCTGAGTTCTTGAAGCTTATGCACTGGGCAGGTATATTCCTTCAATGGAGCTACATCTCAGTCAACCAGTAAGGCTAAAGAGCATTCATGCATGGTCAGGCAATATTTTCATTTAATTACTTGCTCACTTTCTATTGATGTCATCGTGTCTGTCATATCACCCAGGCTACTACTGCACAGGTTCACAAAAGAAGATTTATTGCTGGGAGTGTAGTTTATCAAGCTAAATGTTGAGCACATCAACGTTCTACAGGGAGATATGTTATGGAGCAACACCAGGTCAGTCTCTTCAGTTATTATGTGTAGTGTGTAACATGCACCATATCTGAAAATGATGACCATGGCACTAGCTTTCCAGATTTGAAACGGTTCCTATTTTAGACTGCAAGCAAAAGGCACAAACAGGGAACTTATGTGTCTTATAATTTGGCTAGAGAGGCAGTGGTTGTATTCGAATTTATAGTTCTTTCTCTTGTCAGCCATCATTTTGATCACTTTCAGATAATAAGTTGTTCTTCCATTTACACAATAACTTTGACTTGATGTGGATGTGTGTGTGCTAGAGCTCCCATCTATACTCACAGCTCAA
Organism: Lolium multiflorum; assembly: GCA_030979885.1. Classification (NCBI taxonomy): domain Eukaryota; kingdom Viridiplantae; phylum Streptophyta; class Magnoliopsida; order Poales; family Poaceae; genus Lolium; species Lolium multiflorum. Next base: position 144,255,733 of record CM061752.1, read on the forward strand.
GTATTATCTCACAAAGTTCTCATCCTTGGCTCACATCACACGTGAACTGGAGAGGGGATATAAAATTGTAAGGAGAGGAGGAAGAGGAAAGAGGAGACCAGGAGCACCTCATCTCACGTTGCACGCACAGGTGGAGGCGGACATACCGGCGAGGTGGCTGGCTGGTGGGGATGAAGTAGCCGGCACTGGGTGCAGGGTCAGCGGCGTGAGGGGCCGTCGTTGTCGACCCGCGCTCGTTGCTCCCCACGAAAAGGAGAGGAGGCGAGGGGCGGAGGAGCAGCGGCGGTGAGACGGACGGGATATCGTGATGGCCGGCGGCACCGGGTAATGAATCCGCCGACGGTGCTTCTCCATGCCCAAGGAGACCCAAAGCTTCCATGGTTTGCTGCATCTACAGAAGTGGCTTCTTCTACGGAGAAAGAGAAAAGAAAAGAAAACGGGAAACAGAGAGATGCGAAGGAACTCACCGGCTGTCCTGCGGTGCAGCAGCACGCCGGCCGAGTCGGGGCCGTGGGCCATTCGTGTGAGGAAGACGGCGGCGGAGAGGAGGAGGCGAAGGGACGGGAGCAGGAGGGCGCGATGTTTCCAGGCGACGACGACGTCAAGCTCGGGCCGCCGTTTCTCGGTGAGCTGAATGGCAGCTAGAGGTGGAGGAGGCACGGAGGGACGCGAGCGGCAGTGGCGGCGGCTGGAAGGAGGGGATTGAGGAGCAGATGAATGGGGAGGGGATAGGGTTGGTTCTCATCACGCGAAGTGGAGATGGATATTTTAGGCCGGGCCAATCATGTGGTGCCACGTGGATCAACCTGTGGCTGAGAATCTTGGCCGACGCCCTACCCTTGCGCGCCACTTGCCTTGACGTGGATAGCCTCAGCTTGCTCCATGGATATGCCTCTATTATACCTTTAGATGCTTCTCGGTAGTCTATCTCTTGATAGTGTTCAGCTCCATATATATATTGAATAGCCAGTATATCTAGCTTTTATTTTCTTCTCTAAATGAAGAAGGTACACTTTAGTTTCTCCTCATTGTGTTAGTCCCTATATTACCTCAAGGTATCACCATCTGTCTAGTATATTGGTTATCCTCAAAATTTGAAATTACTGCAAATTTGGATGCAAGGGGAGAAGTTCCGCAGATGCATGGGAACGGTTATTGAACATGAAATCTCCGAGCTTGATCACAAAGCTTTATATTATAATTATGCCAAGTAAACACAAGACCAAAGCTCTGTAATTAGGTATGTTTACTGGAATTATTTTTGACTAATTGCATAACATATATTTATTTTTATGTGTTCATGTTAATTCACGTGTTTTCTTCGTGGAATTTATTTTATGATAATATAAATATCAAATGTCTCGCATGCTAGTAACATATATGAGAAATTAGTACTTAATGATTATTGCTTTGGCAACATGACATTACTGTAGGTAATAATTTCTCCTTTTGATCCAGAACATAACTAATCTATAGCTAATGTATAATTGAGCTTCTATTATACATTAAATGTAAATGATGGGCTATCAGAAGAAGACAATTAATCTAGAAAATCCTACAAAAATCAGAAATATCTGACCATCAATATAACTATGTAACCGATGACAACTAAAATCGATTAACATTAAAGTTACACAAAATTACCCACCAATGCTCCGTACAGTTTTTCCATCTATCTGACTAACAGTTTCCTAAGGCCTCTCATCAATCAATCAAAAAAGAAAAACTAGGTCACGGCCTCCCCTAGCGCACGCGCGCGCCACGGCGGAAATCACCTTGGTGCATCCGGCCCGCCATCGACGCATCGATCAATGCCTAACGTCGGACCTCCTCGAAGTGCATGCGCAGAATTCACCATGGTATCTCCGGCCGAAAACACATCGACCAAGGGCTAACGTAACGGCCGGCTGACCTCTTCGAAGTGCATGTGCATTCATCAGGGTTTCGATCTGGCTTACACGTGCAGTTAGCAAACCACGCTGCACACGTAAGAGCATCTTCACCGGTAGCTCCCAAATAGACGCCGGTAGGACCGCCGACACCTCCGTTTGGGAGACGCGAGGGCACTGCATTCTCTATTTGGGGACGCTGCACCCACACCCACGCCCCCAAACAGGTGGTCCGGATAGATTTTGAAATTTAAATACAAATTTGCAACACGATATTCATACTTAGTTCGAACGAAATTTGTACAAATTTAACGCGATTTCAAACTAAAAAACTAAAAATAAACATCTAGCGGCACGGGGAGTCGAAGGCGCTGAAGTCTAGTTCGTCGCCGCTGGATGTCCCGAAGGACCAGCTGTCAATGTCGTCGGCCTCCTCCTTTGGCGCCGGTAGCTCGGATGGTCCGGCGATGTCGACGTAGTTGGCGCCGTGGTCCCTGGCGGACCACACCGCGCATGCTGCGGGTCGATCGCGATGTGACGGTAGTCCTCGTCGACGGAGCGGCCGATGATGAAGCTCTGGGCGGGGAACTCCTCCTCGTCGCCGTCGCCACGGAGGGCCGCCTGCGCCTCGGCCTCCTTCTCCCACCATGTATTCTTTGCCGGCGAAGTGGTGGCGAGGCGTCGTCCTCCTTGACGCGGAGCGGCGGCCCGACCCCGTCGACGAACCGGAGCAGAGGAGGCGCGCCTCGCATCGTCGCGGATGACGACGCCTCCGGAAGGAGGCGCGGCCGAGTGCGCCCGACGGCGGACGATCCGGTGCGTGAGGTTCCGGACGCCGCGGTTTGTTCGGTGCCCTCTGCGTGGTAGGCGGCGGCGCCATGTTCACCGCCTGCGTTAAGTAGACCGGCTCCCGTTGCCCGTGGGCGCGTGGACGGTAGCCGTACACGCGGAGCATGGCATCGACGTCGCGGCCGTACCATCAACGGCGGGCGACGTTGTTGAAGCGGCCGCCCGAGGGATTGTCCGTCCGCGCGAGCTCGACGGCGCGCTCGCGGCCGAATCGCTCTTCCCAGGACGGGTTGTCGAAGGCATTCTCCGGGAGGCTCCTCTCCTCCGGCGTCATCTCGGCCCGCCGTTGCCTAGTGAGGGCCCGCCTCTGTGGTCCTCGCGGCGGCGGCGGCACGGCGGCGGCGGCACGGCGAAGCCGCGCCGTTGGAGACGTGCCAGCCGTGCGACAACTTGTAGTGCACTGGCACGGGGATGTGGTGCTAGTATAGCACGTCGGCCTCGTCGAACGACAGCTGCGTCGAGCGGAGCATGTGGGTGGTTCACGCGGAGGCTGAGGACGGCGGCGGCTAGGGATGGACGGCGGGGAAAAGAGAGGAGTGCGCGCTGGTGTGGTTTTAAGGAAGGCGGCGGACGCGCATTGAAGGCGCGTGGGTAAGGTAAGTGGACGCCGCGTGGCCAGTCGCCGCCCTCGCCGTTTTGGTTTCCGTGCGGGAGGCCATTAACGCCGATGACCAACCTCCCCGCATCGTTTCCGATGCGAACCGCCGCGTCCCCTCGCTGACAAGGCGCCCACACCCGCGAAAACCGTCGTTCCGCGAGGCGCCGGCGTGCCCGATTCGTGCCCTTGGCGAAGGGGCCGGCACGGGGTTGCCGGCGATTCTATTGGGCTCCAAAATTGGCCGGCGCCGTTTGGGGCACGCTGGTGCGAGCCCATTTTCGCCCCGGCCCCCAAATTGTTATCGGGGCCGCTATCGGGGCCGCCGGTGGAGATGTTCTAAGTCTAGTCATAGTGGGGAGTAACATAGAGTAGTAACATGGTGCATGTTACTACCTCATGTTACTACCTACATAGTGAATAGTTACTTATATGTGGTGTCATGCATGTCATATTTATTAGATTGTAGACTCACCTTATCTTGACAAGTGTGATGCTATGGTAACATAGCTAGTTACCACCGCACTCTTTTTTTCATTTATTATCATACCATGTCACCAAAATGTCTGACGTTACTAGCCATGTTACTCCCACTATGAATAGTCCAAGACACGCTACACTACAGGATTACTCTGATGATTTTCCTCATAGAGACAGCCAACTAGGCAAGATCGATCTCCATGGTTTCCACGTACGTGAGCCTTTATTCCTTTAAGTGAGGTAGAAGCAATCTACTCGGAAACGAACATCCTCTCCCTCGCGTCGCCCCTTCAGGCTACCACCTTCCCAAACCTCCCTCCCCTTCTCGTCGCCCCTAGAGGCGGCCGCCGGCAAGGCTGTGCGGCGCCGGTGATGGGGGCGGCGGGGAGCTCCTCTCAGGCCCCCACGCGCGGCTGCAGGGAGGAAAGCGACCGGGTGGGGGGGATGGCCTTCGCGCGGGGACTCGTCGCTGGCCCTTCTCCCGTCTCTCCCCTCTCCGGCCCGGTCTCGCCGGCGCCTGGGAGTGGTGGCTGGTGGCTGGGCTATGCACCGCCAACCGTGCAGATTCCATGGATGCAGGGCAACGGCCTTGGGCGCGGGGTGGGGCGTCGCCGACCTGGCGGCGGGTGGCGACGCCGGTGCTGCGATCTGTGATCTTCGGCCGTGTGGACGGCGAATGGGCGAGGGGCGCAGGCCTGGTGCGGAGGTCGCCCCGTCGGGCCTCCGGCATCAGATCTGGATAGGTGTTCTTCCTCCCTGCGGTGCTCCTCCCATCTCCCTGGCCCCGGACTCCCTCCGGCGGCTTGGTGAGGATGGTCGGCGGTGGGCTCTGAACCGGGGGAACCCTTGGCTGACGGTGGCGGCCACGAGGTCGACGACGCTGGCGACGGCGCCGTGCTCCTTCTTGAAGGTGACAACGAGGATGCATCCCCTCCCTCCCCTGCTCTGCTTATCTCGGGTGAAAGCCCAAAACTTCGGTTTGGACGGTGGCGGCGCTCTGGCGTCGTTCCCTCGTTGGAGGCGCTGGTCGGAGATAGCGGATATGGGTGGACGAGCTCGGCGGTGGTTGGTAGGCAATGTTTGTGTCTGCTCCTGGCAGCTTGGTCTAGTGTGTTGTGGTGTGGGCCGCGGGTGGCGGTGATGTTCGTGGGTGGCGGCGCGGCGAGGCGAGTTGGCGTGGGCATTACCCTTCGGGTAACTGATATTGGCCTATCATGTACAACCCAACTGGAGGCCCATGAAGACAGCCGATGGCGAGGTGGGCCACTAGGTCGGTGCCGAAGAAGATCCCTTGAAGAACAAGACGGAGAGGAACCGAATAAGGAAAGTTTAGAACTAGGTCTCTTGTAAACCCAGTCGTACTCGTGCAGATCTCTTGGGACCTGGCCCCCAATATAAGGGCCAGGAGAGGGGTTGCCGAGGGACACAATCAATCTTAGCAATTCTAGCCACCGTAAGCCCAGAGCTAGGTCACCGTAGCACTTAGCCTCTCGACGAGAACACAGCCGAAATCTTCGGCACCCCATTGTAACCCGATATTTTCATAATCAAGATCAGGCAGGACGTAAGGGTTTTACCTCATCGAGGGCCCCGAACCTGGGTAAATTGCTCTCCCCGCTTGTCGTTAACCGATGTCTCGTGTCAGCCTACAGGATTCCATCAACCCTAAGCCCCAATCGGAGGGCATTGGCGAGGAGCACCCTCGTCAATTGGCGCCGTCTGTGGGAACCCTGTTTGCACAAGATCCGTCATCGGCAGATCCAACCATGTCGTCGGCAGCTTCATCAACGCCATCATCATCATCATCACCAATCATGGGAAGCCTGATCCGATTCGGTTCCTATGAGTTCACCCCGCACAGCGACTCTTCTCGCTCAACTTTTTCAGATCAGCAAGGAAACATGGAGATGACTTTCGGGAGCGTCCACTACAACGTCAACGCAGAAGGGATCCTTCGGCTGCTAGAGCCGTACGCCCCCAGATCAGCAAGGAAGTCACCCCATCAGCCGCAGGATCAATCACGTCATCGTCAATCGATCTTTCGGCTGGGCTGACAGACTCGACGAACTCATCCTCGCCATCGAATCCTCGATCGACGTCCTGAATGTCGGTTGGGTCCGATAACCCCGTACCATCGGAGATGACCTCATACTACTGTTTGAACTGCGACACCATGCACGGATTGGGGTCGAGTGACACACCGTTCATTTGCAGCGCCCAGTATTCATCGGGAGAAGACAGTGTCGACAGCGTTGCCAAGGAAGGGACTTGGAAAGCAACGCGCCATCAAGTTTACGCTGCCAACAACACAGGAAACGCAAGGAACGGGGGAGGTGGAGAGCACACTCCTCGCTCCAGCAGACACAGAAACTTTGAAAACAGCGCCAGTAACAATAGTAGCGATTACACCATCGCGGAGGAAGAGTGGGGAGCCGCCAGGGCAGCCATGCTTAACAACACACCGCTCCCCGCCGGGAGTTCGGTTGGCACCCTCAACGCCTATCGTTCAATATTGGATAAGAATCGGGAGCGGCTGTCGCATGAGCAAGCCACCCTCGATAGACGTTTACTCGCAGCCGAACAATCTAGCGAACGACGAAGGGGCTCGCGAGGAAGCGCGTCTCGAAGCAGCCAAGGCGCGGGGAAGCACCGGTCAAGGTTATCCAGACTATCGGAAGACAACGCCAGGGAAATAACGTCGAATTTATCCAGGTCATTCATGACCACGGATACCGCAGGAATGCTGAGGCCAAAAACCGTTGAGGGAGCAACAGCCAACCTCGCAGCGTACCTCGTCAACCAACGACCCGAAGGTTCTATGGTTCAAGCCCACCGGGGTGCCCTGGAAAGTCTCGCGATCCTGGGGGACAAACTGGTTCCACGGAAAGAAAAAACCGCGCTCCAAGCCAGTGGTTCAAAGCACCGCTCAAGGGATGCTCGAGATGAGATTATCCAGAGCAGAATCGACAAAGCCAGGCGACGGCGAGCTGCGAGGGGGGATTATGACAGCGACGCCTCAGAGGAAAGCGAGGAGTATGACGGCGAGCTGAGGGGGGCTGACTGTTTGAGCTACAAGTTTCGTGAGACAATGCCACCCAAGAAGTTTAAACCTACCCCTACTGACGCCACTAAGTATGATGGACAGCAGGAGCCGAGATCATGGATAGATGATTACCTGCAGAGTGTGATCCTACACAAAGAAAACCAGATAGCGGTAATGCAGTGCTTGCAGCTTTACCTGAAAGATTCGGCACGAGCCTGGCTGAGGGGTCTACCAAAGGGATCCATCAAATCATGGGACGACCTGGTGGACGCTTTTGTCGCTAACTTCCAAGCAACATACAAGAGACCTGTTGGGATCGAAGAGTTGCGGCATTGCCAGCAGAAGCCGAAGGAGTCGATGCACGCATACATCGGGAGATTTACTAAACTCCTGAACGCTGCCGAAGATGTTTCCGTAGATAGAGCAATCGATGCCTTTAGCGATGGCATCCGACGTGAAACTTACATAGAAGAACTTGGACGCAAGAAGCCAAAAACTATAACCAATTTAATGGAAATTGCCAACAGCTGGGCTGATGGCGAAGACAATGTACGAAGACCGCGACAGCGCAGTGACGACGAAGACGACGATCAGCCGAAAAATGATTCGGGTGGTCGCAGAGATCGTCGCAAAAAGAGGAAGGACCGCAGTTACGACGACAACAACTTGGTAGCTGCTGGATATTCCGATCGGCAAGATGATCGGTATGACGATAGACGAGATGATCGATAGGACGGCAATCGGAGCAACTCTGGAACCGTAGCAACTACAAGACACGACCTCAGAGGACCCCCGAGTTACCCTTTGCCGAGCAGATAAACGCACCTTGCTACTTGCACGCATACATCGACTCCTTTCTATTTGGGTTTCTGATTATTTTTTAATTCATTTGGGTTTCTGATTATTTTTCTCTCCTTTCTATTTTTTAGAATTTGTACTATTTCTGTTATTTGCATAGTTTAGTCTCTATCTCTAACTACACTTATCTCTAGTCAAATTACATACTCGTGGTCAAACTTTCCGTTCGGTCACCCATCCTCCCACTACTCTACCACTAGCACGCTTAACTTTCGAGTTTCATCCCGTTCCGCATCCAAGTGCTTCGCGCGCATGTATGTGATAGTAGTATCATATCAATTCTATTAACATGTTGGTCGATGTCACATTTCTTTATTGTTTGAATTTCAAATAATTCTTTTAATAAACAAAAGTAATGATGTAATAATCTTGAACAAATAAATAAACATTAACTTTTTAATTTGCATTATTTTTATTTAATTAATTAAATATATTTTTTGCCAAACCTAAAATCTAAAAAATTTGAAAATCTAAAAATTGGGTAAAAATGATAGTAATCTTTATGCAGGATGCAATTATTAATTTTAGTATTTTAAAAAATAAAAAATATATATAATCCGTAATTTATAGCAAAAACTAAAATCTTCCTGCTTTTGTATTTCTATTTGGAATTTTGAGAATCTAAAATTTGGCTAACCGGGTAAACCCGGGTGAATTCGGATGTAACTTTTTCTCAGGATTTTTTTGACATATTATACGTTTTTTTCCGACGTCTTATGGAATAGTTATTGCGGTTTTACCATTTTTTAAACTTTTTATGCAAAAAAAGTGAAAATTCGAATTTCTTAATTTCTCCGAATAGTAGGTTGCATAACATATAAGAATCTGAAAACAATTTTTTTTTTTGAAATTTCTATCATTTTTTTTTGTATTTTACAAAGCAAAAAAAGACGATCCACGGGGGGATGCAGGGTGCGTGGGGAGTTAAAAATCCGGAAAAACCTTTAGTCGCGGTTGGGGACACCAACCGCGACTAAAGGGATACCCTTTAGTCGCGGTTGGTGTCCCAAACCGGGACTAAAGTTTTTTCCGCCGGCCGCATCCGTCCATAGCCCTTTAGTCGCGGTTGGTGTCCCCAACCGGGACTAAAGCCCCCTTTAGTCGCGGGTTGCCTCCCGAACCGCGACTAAAACCCCCTTTAGTCGCGTTTCGAATATTTCCGGGACTAATGGGGGTGGACGGAAGCCACTTTTTCTACCAGTGACTTGCATCATGCACAGGTAGACGGACAACCCAAAGCAAGGAAAGTACACGTGATTTTTTATTAAAAGTCGCATATATATATCTATCAATATGAAAGAAATTATTACCACATAAATTGCTCTGCCGTGAAGTTTCAGTTTTGTGGCATATAAAATTGAACTGTCCTTATATTTTTTGTGAAATATATATTGTAAATAAGATTACTTTATTTCTCTTGCAGACACTATTTTTGGAAACAATATTATTTTATTTAGCTTACAAACGCAGGTATAAAACAAGTGTTTTCGCGCCATTTTCTACAAACTTCATTGCAGAAATTTATTATTTTATGCTTAGTTACAAGTTGGAGCGCTGCAACGAGAGGACCAGCTATGCAGGCAAATACTCTTTGTTTCTATACATTGATCCTACAAATTTATCACGATGGCAACATGGGAATGCATAATTTTGGTAACTGTAAGTTTTTAGTAACCAAAGAGATGCGATCCATCTGCACATGATTTTCTTTGGTGCAAGAGTTTGATGAATGAACTCAATACTTTACTTGCCCGATGAGCATAGGGAGAAATTGGCAATTGGTAGAGGTTCACCTGAATTACAAAGGTTACTCTTGGATGACCTGTTATTGGACGTACATGGCAAACATTGCAGTTGAAGAACGCTATAGCTAGTCACGTAGCTAGCCTGCTCGGCCATGGCCTTCATTGCCTCATTGGTATTCTATAATACTAGATTTAGATGTGCGCCTTGGCGCACGATCCCGTGAAACTCGTGTTGATACACAATTTGTCTAACACATGTAGAAGTTAGGAGGGAAAATTGTAATCTGCTTCTTAGGTTTCAAAAAACAAAGTCGATAGGATGAACTTAAGATAAAATCACGCAAAATTACAAACAAAATAGAAAAAAACATTTCTATACAATTAGTAGAACAAAGAAATATATTATAGTAGCAAACACTCGATGGCTATGTCAAAAGCAACATAAGTAAGAATGGAACAACAGAAGCAACTTCTACATAAGTTCGACATTGTTGCAGCACCATGGAAACATAAACCTAACATGTATAGAGCAAATCCTGCAAAGGGCATATTTCCATTCTCAACATCTGTGGCCACCCATTTTTATTTACAAAATTATGGCAGGAAGTTGACAACACGCCCCTGCACTCTTCACATAGGGGATACCAACTATCAAAGTATCGGTCTATAAGAAAACATATTTGAAAAAATTAAGTAAGAAATCTTCACTCCCAACCATTTTGTGCAGGATACTGAGATAACATTCAAGGCACATATGCAACACAGATCAAATACAAATAAAAGCATGGTCATAAACGAATAACTGTCAAACCCAAAACATAGAATAATTTTTGCCCTGAGCTGGGCAATCATTGGTAAAAGTCATAAATATGAAGCAGATATATAATGGAATCTTTTGGAAAAAAAAGAGAGTGGATAATGGTATCAACTTAGGACTGTACAACAGCCTCTATCCTGATCAAGTCGCGAAGGCATAGATCAGCATTGTTTTAGGAATTTACAATAGTCCTTTTCCTGAGCAAGACATTACAGAATAAGCAATTGATAGGATGAACCAAAAGCTTGCGCGCAGTGCAAGCATTATATTAGAGGACGGAAAAACCAACACACACACACACACACACACACACACACAAGGTGCACAAGGAAATTGTTGCACCAGGCACTGAGTTCATATTTGCTGCCCACTACAAAAGGGAGACTGCGATCCAAAATAACCTAAAGGGAACAACTACTGACGATCAATCACCAAAAGGGAAAAAAACCTGAAAAGGAAAAAACCATAAATCTATCAGCCATAAATTATAACACCAAACTAATAGACAATACAAAGCATAGAACTAACTTGTGGTTGCTATGAGAAAGAGAAACCTACTTAAAACTGCAAGAGTATGTAAAGGAAGATCCCACGACGCATGTACCTTTTCCGAGTACCAGAAGGTAGTCTATGGCAACCAATTATATCTTGGCATGAGGTTTAGAATGGTGTTTGAAACTGAAGAGTCTGGAACAAGAACCTACAGTTTCCATATGCTACCTAATTTTTGGATTGTAGTCATCTTTCTTAATGCAAGATCGCTTCAAAAAAAAATTGAGTTTGTTGTGTGTCTTCTATCTAAATACAGTTTGCTTCATTTGAACTTGGTGCATATACTCATGATTTTTGGCGTGTAAATTTATTTGCAAGAGTATTTAAAAAAGGTAAATTATCATATTTGCGTCCAGGTACATGGGTACGATAACTGGCATAAGTGATCTGGATCCTGCAAGGTGGAAAAGCTCTCAGTGGCGCACTATTCAGGTTTGGTATGATCCATAAAAATTAAAGCTGCCAAACTGAGAAGCCATATCTTGTGGTCTTGTTGAAGTAAGTATATGCAAGTGTAGGTCGCATGGGATGAAACAACACCAAGTGAAAGGCGTACCAGGGTTTCTTTCTGGGACATTGAGCCTGTCATCGCTCCATTCTTCATCTATAACACGACATTGTTCACAGCAAAGCGTGCAAGACAACCTGGGATGATAGGTAACAATTGATCCCATTCACCACTGGGAAACAGGGAAACTTTATAGCAGTGAAAGCAAATCTATATTTAATTGATATTTTTCATTACATGGATATCAAGGTGTAATCTCTTATCTCATTGCATTTCAACAACAATACCTACGCGAGATAATCACTTCAAGAAAAGGGAAATAACAAGTATGGGAAACCAAATAAAATTAGGCAACATCTAGTGTTGCAGTGCTTAACCATTCTCCCTTGGTACACAACCAACAACATGGGAAAATGGTGGAAGTAGGCCAGAATTTATGTCCACAAAAAAAACATGGTAAGCTACACATTTGTTAAATGAATAGTTCCAATTCCTTGGAAGAAAAGAAAGAAAGGATCAAGCAATCCAAAGGTGGAACCAAATCCTTCACTATTTCCTGACCGCCACTAAACAATAATTGACCAAGTAAATAAATATGTGTTGTTTCCAGAGGATGTCAAGGACATGAAGCGGAACCATGGCATTATTGTTCTACTAAAGACAAGCTAATTGGTAACATCGCGCATGTTTTATTCAAGAAATTAAGTGCACACTGCATATTGAGATTCATGGTTACTTGTGTCTCAACAAGGGGTTTACGCTATGCAAAATTGCTACTTAAGGCATAACCCTATCAGGAAAAGGATGCTACTATGTATACAAGAAAACATTGGTGCAAATAAGACAGATAACAAGTTTAATAGACCCAATCAGCAGGCACCGATGATTCTACCATTCAAACCATATTTTCAAATTAGAATCACTCCTCTCATATATTTACACATGAGAAAGAATAGGGGGTAACTTGTTCAGACCAAGCATATTGCATTAGACAACGTATGTTTGGGACTATTGATCTTGCTCCAACAGGCTAACTCCTCTCCACCACCAAGGAGAAAAATGATGCTCTGAATTTGAGCTCTGAAGATATGCAATATACAATGTCCAATTTTACCTATCTTTCTAAATGATAAGCTATCACTGTAACGGATGTAACATTTTGTAAACTAACAAAAGAATGAAACAATTTCAAACATTTGATTGTTGCTGCCTTGAAAGAAATGCTAAGTGTGCTTCCATTAAGAACTAACCTTTAATTCTCGTCAGTAATGTTGATGCCCCATCATTGCCTTGCAACACTTCACCTGCTGGTTCGTAACTTGATTCTGAACTACAGACTACAATATTCATTGATGACAGAAGTTGTGACTATTACCACAAAAAACAGAAAATAAGATATTTTTTTCAATCGAAATGCTAATATTAAAGTTCCGCTGACACCGCGAGAAATTCATCCAACATATAGAATATATGACCAACAATGTTGCCTTGAACCACAAAACATACCAAATAATGCCATACAATCAAACATGAAAAGTTCAGAAAGTTTTCAAAAGCTGGTTTTCCCTACATTAGAATGGACATAAGAAACCAGAAGCACAAATCATGGTCATAAGAGGCCAAAAAAACATGATTGGATTTTGTGAAAGAATTTTACTTTCTTGGAACCGAAAAAACCGATGAATAATTCCTGCATCCCATCTCAGAGTCGATCATCATCTTGCAACGACATCCTAAAACCAAGAGAAGAGAAAATAAAGGATTATCAAAACATTAGAGGCAAAAATTGAATAACTCGTAAAAGTTCAAGATGACCATCATTCATTATTGCTTGCATCTGATCAGTCTATGTTGCACTTAATTTATCATATATAAGTAGTTCCCTGGCCACATGTGTAGTTAACATAGCAATATTCTTATTTTTAGCACACTACAAAACAGTAACACTTCCTTTTTGGTCTAGCTCAGTAATGTTTGAAAACTGTACACATATGTTAACTGGGTAATATCTCTGAGATAAGAAGACACTTACCTGCAAGCCAACAGTGAGCTCCAAGGTGGCAGGATAGAGCCGATGCTCATAAGATGCTACGGGGGTACTCTGGTCAGGAAGAGGTCAATAAAGGGGAGACAATGTAGGAGATGAGTTGGGTTCTCACAAACGGAATGTGAAGCAGATCAACAACATCACCAAAATCATCATATTAATCACTAAGCAATCATGTGGAGTAGGGCGCATTCGTGAACATATTGTAACCAATGAAACCCGACATAAATCATTTTTGTCCAGAAGCAGAACAAGAACCTATAGAGAATATATCATAGAAAACAAGAACCTATAGGGAAATTCAAGAATGAATTACACAATTCTGATGATAAAACATATCACAGAATATGAACAACTATAGGCTTCCAAGGTCAGAAAACTCACCCTTTTAATAATATGCATGTCTCAGACCTGATAAATTGAAAGAGTCATCTTAAAATAGGTATTTGTCAGTAATATCCACAATGATCTTCATTTGCAAAATATTTTATATAATACAAGTGATGGCAGCGCATAAAATCCACAAAACTCAAACACCCCCTACAACTGAAAATCAGGAAAAGTAATCAAACCGACACTCCAGGAACCATCAGCCTCTCCAACAAGTTAAAGAGTCAGGGGAAAAGCCAACGCCAAGGAGGGTAGCACATACATCACGAAATCGCACACCACCACAAATGCCCACCTGCAGCACGCACAGGTACAAATTTATGCCATGTCTCACGTCGTGTAGGCTATGAAATGACAGCCCCAGGTCTCTCTCTATATATTGGTTGTACTAAGAAAGGACCATTTGATCTTACAAGTAATATTTGGAAAATTCCATATACCTGTAGTACAAGTTTTGCAGCGTATAGTCATATCCTACAAATGCTAAAACATCACCACAATATTCTTTTCTTCAGAACCTCAAAACAGCACGAGCCTGAGTTCTTGAAGCTTATGCACTGGGCAGGTATATTCCTTCAATGGAGCTACATCTCAGTCAACCAGTAAGGCTAAAGAGCATTCATGCATGGTCAGGCAATATTTTCATTTAATTACTTGCTCACTTTCTATTGATGTCATCGTGTCTGTCATATCACCCAGGCTACTACTGCACAGGTTCACAAAAGAAGATTTATTGCTGGGAGTGTAGTTTATCAAGCTAAATGTTGAGCACATCAACGTTCTACAGGGAGATATGTTATGGAGCAACACCAGGTCAGTCTCTTCAGTTATTATGTGTAGTGTGTAACATGCACCATATCTGAAAATGATGACCATGGCACTAGCTTTCCAGATTTGAAACGGTTCCTATTTTAGACTGCAAGCAAAAGGCACAAACAGGGAACTTATGTGTCTTATAATTTGGCTAGAGAGGCAGTGGTTGTATTCGAATTTATAGTTCTTTCTCTTGTCAGCCATCATTTTGATCACTTTCAGATAATAAGTTGTTCTTCCATTTACACAATAACTTTGACTTGATGTGGATGTGTGTGTGCTAGAGCTCCCATCTATACTCACAGCTCAAGTATTATCTCACAAAGTTCTCATCCTTGGCTCACATCACACGTGAACTGGAGAGGGGATATAAAATTGTAAGGAGAGGAGGAAGAGGAAAGAGGAGACCAGGAGCACCTCATCTCACGTTGCACGCACAGGTGGAGGCGGACATACCGGCGAGGTGGCTGGCTGGTGGGGATGAAGTAGCCGGCACTGGGTGCAGGGTCAGCGGCGTGAGGGGCCGTCGTTGTCGACCCGCGCTCGTTGCTCCCCACGAAAAGGAGAGGAGGCGAGGGGCGGAGGAGCAGCGGCGGTGAGACGGACGGGATATCGTGATGGCCGGCGGCACCGGGTAATGAATCCGCCGACGGTGCTTCTCCATGCCCAAGGAGACCCAAAGCTTCCATGGTTTGCTGCATCTACAGAAGTGGCTTCTTCTACGGAGAAAGAGAAAAG
Organism: Lolium multiflorum; assembly: GCA_030979885.1. NCBI lineage: Eukaryota > Viridiplantae > Streptophyta > Magnoliopsida > Poales > Poaceae > Lolium > Lolium multiflorum. Next base: position 144,271,057 of record CM061752.1, read on the forward strand.
AAAAGAAAAATGGAAACAGAGAGATGCGAAGGAACTCACCGGCTGTCCTGCGGTGCAGCAGCACGCCGGCCGAGTCGGGGCCGTGGGCCATTCGTGTGAGGAAGACGGCGGCGGAGAGGAGGAGGCGAAGGGACGGGAGCAGGAGGGCGCGATGTTTCCAGGCGACGACGACGTCAAGCTCGGGCCGCCGTTTCTCGGTGAGCTGAATGGCAGCTAGAGGTGGAGGAGGCACGGAGGGACGCGAGCGGCAGTGGCGGCGCGGCTGGAAGGAGGGGATTGAGGAGCAGATGAATGGGGAGGGGATAGGGTTGGTTCTCATCACGCGAAGTGGAGATGGATATTTTAGGCCGGGCCAATCATGTGGTGCCACGTGGATCAACCTGTGGCTGAGAATCTTGGCCGACGGCCTACCCTTGCGCGCCACTTGCCTTGACGTGGATAGCCTCAGCTTGCTCCATGGATATGCCTCTATTATACCTTTAGATGCTTCTCGGTAGTCTATCTCTTGATAGTGTTCAGCTCCATATATATATTGAATAGCCAGTATATCTAGCTTTTATTTTCTTCTCTAAATGAAGAAGGTACACTTTAGTTTCTCCTCATTGTGTTAGTCCCTATATTACCTCAAGGTATCACCATCTGTCTAGTATATTGGTTATCCTCAAAATTTGAAATTACTGCAAATTTGGATGCAAGGGGAGAAGTTCCGCAGATGCATGGGAACGGTTATTGAACATGAAATCTCCGAGCTTGATCACAAAGCTTTATATTATAATTATGCCAAGTAAACACAAGACCAAAGCTCTGTAATTAGGTATGTTTACTGGAATTATTTTTGACTAATTGCATAACATATATTTATTTTTATGTGTTCATGTTAATTCACGTGTTTTCTTCGTGGAATTTATTTTATGATAATACAAATATCAAATGTCTCGCATGCTAGTAACATATATGAGAAATTAGTACTTAATGATTATTGCTTTGGCAACATGACATTACTGTAGGTAATAATTTCTCCTTTTGATCCAGAACATAACTAATCTATAGCTAATGTATAATTGAGCTTCTATTATACATTAAATGTAAATGATGGGCTATCAGAAGAAGACAATTAATCTAGAAAATCCTACAAAAATCAGAAATATCTGACCATCAATATAACTATGTAACCGATGACAACTAAAATCGATTAACATTAAAGTTACACAAAATTACCCACCAATGCTCCGTACAGTTTTTCCATCTATCTGACTAACAGTTTCCTAAGGCCTCTCATCAATCAATCAAAAAAGTAAAACTAGGTCACGGCCTCCCCTAGCGCACGCGCGCGCCACGGCGGAAATCACCTTGGTGCATCCGGCCCGCCATCGACGCATCGATCAATGCCTAACGTCGGACCTCCTCGAAGTGCATGCGCAGAATTCACCATGGTATCTCCGGCCGAAAACACATCGACCAAGGGCTAACGTAACGGCCGGCTGACCTCTTCGAAGTGCATGTGCATTCATCAGGGTTTCGATCTGGCTTACACGTGCAGTTAGCAAACCACGCTGCACACGTAAGAGCATCTTCACCGGTAGCTCCCAAATAGACGCCGGCAGGACCGCCGACACCTCCGTTTGGGAGACGCGAGGGCACTGCATTCTCTATTTGGGGACGCTGCACCCACACCCGCGCCCCCAAACAGGTGGTCCGGATAGATTTTGAAATTTAAATACAAATTTGCAACACGATATTCATACTTAGTTCGAACGAAATTTGTACAAATTTAACGCGATTTCAAACTAAAAAACTAAAAATAAACATCTAGCGGCACGGGGAGTCGAAGGCGCTGAAGTCTAGTTCGTCGCCGCTGGATGTCCCGAAGGACCAGCTGTCAACGTCGTCGGCCTCCTCCTTTGGCGCCGGTAGCTCGGATGGTCCGGCGATGTCGACGTAGTTGGCGCCGTGGTCCCTGGCGGACCACACCGCGCATGCTGCGGGTCGATCGCGATGTGACGGTAGTCCTCGTCGACGGAGCGGCCGATGATGAAGCTCTGGGCGGGGAACTCCTCCTCGTCGTCCTCCTTGACGCGGAGCGGCGGCCCGACCCCGTCGTCTGACGAACCGGAGCAGAGGAGGCGCGCCTCGCATCGTCGCGGATGACGACGCCTCCGGAAGGAGGCGCGGCCGAGCGCGTGCGCCCGACGGCGGACGATCCGGTGCGTGAGGTTCCGGACGCCGCGGTTCGTTCCGGTGCCCTCTGCGTGGTAGGCGGCGGCGCCATGTTCACCGCCTGCGTTAAGTAGACCGGCTCCCGTTGCCCGTGGGCGCGTGGACGGTAGCCGTACACGCGGAGCATGGCATCAACGTCGCGGCCGTACCATCAACGGCGGGCGACGTTGTTGAAGCGGCCGCCCGAGGGATTGTCCGTCCGCGCGAGCTCGACGGCGCGCTCGCGGCCGAATCGCTCTTCCCAGGACGGGTTGTCGAAGGCATTCTCCGGGAGGCTCCTCTCCTCCGGCGTCATCTCGGCCCGCCGTTGCCTAGTGAGGGCCCGCCTCTGTGGTCCTCGCGGCGGCGGCGGCACGGCGAAGCCGCGCCGTTGGAGACGTGCCAGCCGTGCGACAACTTGTAGTGCACTGGCACGGGGATGTGGTGCTAGTATAGCACGTCGGCCTCGTCGAACGACAGCTGCGTCGAGCGGAGCATGTGGGTGGTTCACGCGGAGGCTGAGGACGGCGGCGGCTAGGGATGGACGGCGGGGAAAAGAGAGGAGTGTGCGCTGGTGTGGTTTTAAGGCGGCGGACGCGCATTGAAGGCGCGTGGGTAAGGTAAGTGGACGCCGCGTGGCCAGTCGCCGCCCTCGCCGTTTTGGTTTCCGTGCGGGAGGCCATTAACGCCGATGACCAACCTCCCGCATCGTTTCCGATGCGAACCGCCGCGCTCGCTGACAAGGCGCCCACACCCGCGAAACCGTCGTTCCGCGAGGCGCCGGTGTGCCCGATTCGTGCCCTTGGCGAAGGGGCCGGCACGGGGTTGCCGGCGATTCTATTGGGCTCCAAAATTGGCCGGCGCCGTTTGGGGCACGCTGGTGCGAGCCCATTTTCGCCCCCGGCCCCCAAATTGTTATCGGGGCCGCTATCGGGGCCGCCGGTGGAGATGTTCTAAGTCTAGTCATAGTGGGGAGTAACATAGAGTAGTAACATGGTGCATGTTACTACCTCATGTTACTACCTACATAGTGAATAGTTACTTATATGTGGTGTCATGCATGTCATATTTATTAGATTGTAGACTCACCTTATCTTGACAATTGTGATGCTATGGTAACATAGCTAGTTACCACCGCACTCTTTTTTTCATTTATTATCATACCATGTCACCAAAATGTCTTGAGATGTGTGACGTTACTAGCCATGTTACTCCCACTATGAGTAGTCCAAGACACGCTACACTACAGGATTACTCTGATGATTTTCCTCATAGAGACAGCCAACTAGGCAAGATCGATCTCCATGGTTTCCACGTACGTGAGCCTTTATTCCTTTAAGTGAGGTAGAAGCAATCTACTCGGAAACGAACATCCTCTCCCTCGCGTCGCCCCTTCAGGCTACCACCTTCCCAAACCTCCCTCCCCTTCTCGTCGCCCCTAGAGGCGGCCGCCGGCAAGGCTGTGCGGCGCCGGTGATGGGGGCGGCGGGGAGCTCCTCTCAGGCCCCCACGCGCGGCTGCAGGGAGGAAAGCGACCGGGTGGGGGGGATGGCCTTCGCGCGGGGACTCGTCGCTGGCCCTTCTCCCGTCTCTCCCCTCTCCGGCCCGGTCTCGCCGGCGCCTGGGAGTGGTGGCTGGTGGCTGGGCTATGCACCGCCAACCGTGCAGATTCCATGGATGCAGGGCAACGGCCTTGGGCGCGGGGTGGGGCGTCGCCGACCTGGCGGCGGGTGGCGACGCCGGTGCTGCGATCTGTGATCTTCGGCCGTGTGGACGGCGAATGGGCGAGGGGCGCAGGCCTGGTGCGGAGGTCGCCCCGTCGGGCCTCCGGCATCAGATCTGGATAGGTGTTCTTCCTCCCTGCGGTGCTCCTCCCATCTCCCTGGCCCCGGACTCCCTCCGGCGGCTTGGTGAGGATGGTCGGCGGTGGGCTCTGAACCGGGGGAACCCTTGGCTGACGGTGGCGGCCACGAGGTCGACGACGCTGGCGACGGTGCCGTGCTCCTTCTTGAAGGTGACAACGAGGATGCATCCCCTCCCTCCCCTGCTCTGCTTATCTCGGGTGAAAGCCCAAAACTTCGGTTTGGACGGTGGCGGCGCTCTGGCGTCGTTCCCTCGTTGGAGGCGCTGGTCGGAGATAGCGGATATGGGTGGACGAGCTCGGCGGCGGTTGGTAGGCAATGTTTGTGCCTGCTCCTGGCAGCTTGGTCTAGTGTGTTGTGGTGTGGGCCGCGGGTGGCGGTGATGTTCGTGGGTGGCGGCGCGGCGAGGCGAGTTGGCGTGGGCATTACCTTTCTGATATTGGCCTATCCTGTACAGGAGGCCCATGAAGACAGCCGATGGCGAGGTGGGCCACTAGGTCGGTGCCGAAGAAGATCCCTTGAAGAACAAGACGGAGAGGAACCGAATAAGGAAAGTTTAGAACTAGGTCTCTTGTAAACCCAGTCGTACTCGTGCAGATCTCTTGGGACCTGGCCCCCAATATAAGGGCCAGGAGAGGGGTTGCCGAGGGACACAATCAATCTTAGCAATTCTAGCCACCGTAAGCCCAGAGGTAGGTCACCGTAGCACTTAGCCTCTCGACGAGAACACAGCCGAAATCTTCGGCACCCCATTGTAACCCGATATTTTCATAATCAAGATCAGGCAGGACGTAAGGGTTTTACCTCATCGAGGGCCCCGAACTGGGTAATTGCTCTCCCCGCTTGTCGTTAACCGATGTCTCGTGTCAGCCTACAGGATTCCATCAACCCTAAGCCCCAATCGGAGGGCATTGTCGAGGAGCACCCTCGTTGGCGCCGTCTGTGGGAACCCTGTTTGCACAAGATCCGTCATCGGCAGATCCAACCATGTCGTCGGCAGCTTCATCAACGCCATCATCATCATCATCACCAATCATGGGAAGCCTGATCCGATTCGGTTCCTATGAGTTCACCCCGCACAGCGACTCTTCTCGCTCAACTTTTTCAGATCTGCAAGGAAACATGGAGATGACTTTCGGGAGCGTCCACTACAACGTCAACGCAGAAGGGATCCTTCGGCTGCTAGAGCCGTACGCCCCCAGATCAGCAAGGAAGTCACCCCATCAGCCGCAGGATCAATCACGTCATCGTCAATCGATCTTTCGGCTGGGCTGACAGACTCGACGAACTCATCCTCGCCATCGACTCCTCGATCGACGTCCTGAATGTCGGTTGGGTCCGATAACCCCGTACCATCGGAGATGACCTCATACTACTGTTTGAACTGCGACACCAGGCACGGATTGGGGTCGAGTGACACACCGTTCATTTGCAGCGCCCAGTATTCATCGGGAGAAGACAGTGTCGACAGCGTTGCCAAGGAAGGGACTTGGAAAGCAACGCGCCATCAAGTTTACGCTGCCAACAACACAGGAAACGCAAGGAACGGGGGAGGTGGAGAGCACACTCCTCGCTCCAGCAGACACAGAAGCTTTGAAAACAGCGCCAGTAACAATAGTAGCGATTACACCATCGCGGAGGAAGAGTGGGGAGCCGCCAGGGCAGCCGTGCTTAACAACACACCGCTTCCCGCCGGGAGTTCGGTTGGCACCCTCAACGCCTATCGTTCAATATTGGATAAGAATCGGGAGCGGCTGTCGCATGAGCAAGCCACCCTCGATAGACGTTTACTCGCAGCCGAACAATCTAGCGAACGACGAAGGGGCTCGCGAGGAAGCGCGTCTCGAAGCAGCCAAGGCGCGGGGAAGCACCGGTCAAGGTTATCCAGACTATCGGAAGACAACGCCAGGGAAATAACGTCGAATTTATCCAGGTCATTCATGACCACGGATACCGCAGGAATGCTGAGGCCAAAAACCGTTGAGGGAGCAACAGCCAACCTCGCAGCGTACCTCGTCAACCAACGACCCGAAGGTTCTATGGTTCAAGCCCACCGGGGTGCCCTGGAAAGTCTCGCGATCCTGGGGGACAAACTGGTTCCACGGAAAGAAAAAACCGCGCTCCAAGCCAGTGGTTCAAAGCACCGCTCAAGGGATGCTCGAGATGAGATTATCCAGAGCAGAATCGACAAAGCCGGCGACGGCGAGCTGCGAGGGGGGATTATGCGACGCCTCAGAGGAAAGCGAGGAGTATGACGGCGAGCTGAGGGGGGCTGACTGTTTGAGCTACAAGTTTCGTGAGACAATGCCACCCAAGAAGTTTAAACCTACCCCTACCGACGCCACTAAGTATGATGGACAGCAGGAGCCGAGATCATGGATAGATGATTACCTGCAGAGTGTGATCCTACACAAAGAAAACCAGATAGCGGCAATGCAGTGCTTGCAGCTTTACCGAAAGATTCGGCACGAGCCTGGCTGAGGGGTCTACCAAAGGGATCCATCAAATCATGGGACGACCTGGTGGACGCTTTTGTCGCTAACTTCCAAGCAACATACAAGAGACCTGTTGGGATCGAAGAGTTGCGGCATTGCCAGCAGAAGCCGAAGGAGTCGATGCACGCATACATCGGGAGATTTACTAAACTCCTGAACGCTGCCGAAGATGTTTCCGTAGATAGAGCAATCGATGCCTTTAGCGATGGCATCCGACGTGAAACTTACATAGAAGAACTTGGACGCAAGAAGCCAAAAACTATAACCAATTTAATGGAAATTGCCAACAGTTGGGCTGATGGCGAAGACAATGTACGAAGACCGCGACAGCGCAGTGACGACGAAGACGACGATCAGCCGAAGAATGATTCGGGTGGTCGCAGAGATCGTCGCAAAAAGAGGAAGGACCGCAGTTACGACGACAACAACTTGGTAGCTGCTGGATATTCCGATCGGCAAGATGATCGGTATGACGATAGACGAGATGATCGATAGGACGGCAATCGGAGCAACTCTGGAACCGTAGCAACTACAAGACACGACCTCAGAGGACCCCCGAGTTACCCTTTGCCGAGCAGATAAACGCACCTTGCTACTTGCACGCATACATCGACTCCAAAGACAACAAGAAGAAGTCAAGCCACTTGCTCAGAGATTGTCGGCAGTTCATTGAGATGCAGAAGCTCATTCAGCAGCAGCATCAGCAACCACCACCACCACCTCCTCCACCTCAGCATCAGGTCCAACAAGTCCAGACCCACAACCCCAACGAGTCCTTTCCACCACCACGCGGGCAGATGAGCATGATTCACAGGACTGGTGTTTCAAGGAGGGAGATGAAGAAGCTCACCCAAGAAATCAACCTGGCGTAAAGCATCATGGCTAACATCCCTGAGTATATCGATTGGTCATCTCAGAGCATCACGTTCAGCAGGGCAGATCACCCGATGACAATTCCAAAGCCAGGACATGCTGCATTAGTGGTTGAGGCGCAAATTGGAGGATTCAAGATGAGCAAAGTTTTTATAGATGGTGGAAGCGGACTAAACTTGATATTCCTCGACACGATCAAAAGTATGGGAATTACGATGAGGATGTTGGAAGAGACAGACACCTGTTTTCATGGAATCCTCCCCACCTCCCCAACGTACTCTATTGGCAGTCTATCTGAACGTTGTCTTCGGTAAACCCGACAACTTCAGGAAGGAAAAGATCGAGTTCGAAGTAGTGAATTGGGAATCGCAGTACCACGCTATACTCGGAAGATCAGCTTACGCCAAGTTCATGGCTGTGCCGCACTACGCATACCTCAAGCTGAAAATGCCTAGGGACAATGGGACAAATATCACAGTCTATGGAAGTTTCTCACGCTCAGACAACTGTGATCGTGAGTTTCAGAAGATCGCTGCAAAATTTGGCCTCAGGCAGGAAGCTGTCGACCTTCCTTCAAAATCTTCGGCACACGATAGTAAGGAAGATGAGCGCGTCAAGAAGATGAAGAAGAAGCCAGCCGATCTTACTTTAGAGGTCCCAACGGTGAAAACTTCGGCAGCTGACGGCACGGTAGTCACAGAAGAAAACAAAACCCTGGCAATCACCGCCCGGACCCCTGGTGAAATCAGCGATGCTTCCAAAACCGCGGACGCGATGCACAAGCTTGAAGACAAGAAGAACCCTCCTCTTGCTTGAGAGGATGGATAGTATTTCGTTTTTCTTTTTTTTAGGCAGGGTGCTTTTTTGTCCCTTAGTTATTTGCTTACCTTATTAATGAAAAAACTTAAGTTTCGTTTCGTGAAGCATTGCAGTAATTCGGGTCACCCGAACCTTATCATCGTGAACCATGTTTTGCATATTTCGGCGAACAGTGGTGCGATGAAAAAACACGTCCAGAGATTGCACTTTAAAGCCTCTGAAACTACGAGCGCTATGATGCAAAATCAACGAGGTCCCTACTCCTTCGCTATAGATGCCTCAAAGAGTGCCGTAAATAGCAGGGAACATGAAACAACATATACTAACAACACACGTTCGTCACTTTACTTATGGACGTACCAAAGAACGACGGAGTCACCGGCAGATCTGGTGCTCCCGATATATTCGGGAGCTGCTGTCAAGACATGCATCGGTTGAAAGCAAAGTTGCACATACAACGGGTTTTAGCAAGACCTGCAACACGAGCTGATCACTCAAATAATTTGCTACCAACCAACATACATATGCATCTTAATACAGATGTAAAATCGAGTAATTAAGATTTACTCCTTTAAAATTTTGCCTACGGCATTAACACGGTAAAGGTATATATACATACCACTGCCTATGGAAATAATTTAACCTTGATCATCCGAACATTCGGATATAAAGAGTCAACACGTCTCCTATCTACAATATGGATACGGCTTCAAACTACCCTTGTGAAGTCTCTTTTCCTGGATGCTGTGGAGGGTTCGTCAATTCTATCGACAATGATGGCGGCAGGAAGGCCCACCTTCGGAGTAAGCGGCTCCATATAACTCGGCACATTGGCAATTGACATAAGGTCTGCCGAAGGATAACGCGTGATGACACAGACAAGTGTAGCTCTAGCTCCGGCAAGGAGCTGTGCCCGAACTAAACTTCGGATCTTCTTGGCGTTACTGAATTCTGACATTAAAGTCAACAGGGTGGGAGGAACCGCGTTCAGAGGGAACATTATTTTCCAGATTACTCTCAGCCCTTTGTAACATTTGTCGAAGAAACGGCGCACTTGTTGGACCCGGTCTTGAAACTTCGCGACAGTCGAAGCCTTCGACTGTTCCCTCCAGAAGACTTCGTCTGATGATGATAACTGGGTCAATGCGTTTACACGTTCATGTATACGCTTGTTTTCTTCGGCCTTGTTCAGAGCTATGACTAGCAAAAGAACCAACAAAAGATAAGAAAGTGCATTTCATGGAACATCAAAGAATAAGAGGGCCGGGGCACTTACAGTTCAAACTTTCAGTAGCCTTGTGCAATTCAGTAAGCGCATAGCGCTCAGCGTCAGCCGCAAGCTCATTCTTCTTGTTGATTGTAATGTCCCAGGTTTAGTGACAATCGAGGGGTAGATTTTAGAAAGGGATGTGCATTGCATTGTAAATTCTGGGGAAATTTGGCGCTTTTAAACAAAAACTGCATCAAGGGGGACAAGTTTCTCTCTCGACACCTTACGGGGTTAGGGTTTCGAGAGTGCGACAAACTTGCAACTCACTCCACTAGTTTAGGGTTTTGAGAAGAGAGGGGAGAGTTTGCATGATTGAATTCTAAATAAAGTGACATGGTTGAATTCAAACCAATGATGAATTTGAATTTCAAATTCAAATATTAATAATTACCCTAAATATTGAATTGTGAGGAATTCATTAAGTAAAATATAAATTATAAACAATATAAACAATTAAAGTAAAGTAAAGCTCATTAGATAAAACTTTGAGCTTTATTGATCATCACACAATTTACATTGTCATTACAATATTCATAATGGAGATAAATGAATATTACAAAACATTACATGAATTGGGAAATTGATAAATAAAAGAGAATTAAAAAGAAAAGTACAAGTAATGACCCTAGTCTTAATACTACAAGATCATCTTCACTTGATCTTGGATTTGATGAACTCCATGTCCATTTTGATCAATGGTTGATCCCTGCACACAAATCACAACAAAAAGAAGTTATGCCAAGTGGCATAGCCACTTGGCAGGTTAGAAATCAATTGAAAATAGGAAATGATCAGATAGGACCAAAGTAGCCGAGCTGATCCATGTCACAGCCAAGTTCCAGGTCCAGGTACATAGCACATGCCTACACACCCACACACTGCTTACAGGGTTGTGTGCATGCAGCACACATACACAGTGAGTCACCAAAGTGACAAGCAGGAGCTGTCGACCAGGGATGCAAGGGAGCACCATATATAAACTTTTCACAGCCAAACCCTAGCCATTCTGTCGACAGAACTTCCCAGGGTAAGAACATCATGAACAGATAGAACAGGAAGAACACCAAGTCTCATCCAACCAGCCAAACCATCCAAAACAGCTCCACTGGAATTGTTGTAGAACAAGGCACCAGCAAGAAATCAAGCACAGGCTTGTCAGGAGGAGCAGGGCAGGCTCACACCACAACCTTGAAGCAAATCCTCTACATCAACCATAATACTAGGAGCTGGAGTGAGGTATACCACACAACAGCCTGGGCAAGATCATGTCTTGCCCATATATGAGCATGCTATGCATCACAGGAGTAGAAAAGGGTGGGAACCCTGGTTGTATCATCATATGGCTGCCAAGCCATTTGGTGTCAGCAAACCAGTGACCTAGCTAGAAAGAATTCATCAAGGGAACATTGGTCATATCAATACAGTGGTATAACCAAGGGAATCCATCATTGATGGATCTTGTCTAGACAGCCAGATTTACAAGACACAAATATAGCTAGCTAACCATCAGACAGATAGACTTATGATGTCTATTTTGTTTGTCAACAGCAAAGATCACTGAAAATCCAACAAAAGATTGTCCAGTGATGTATTCACCAAGCCACAACCAGCCACAGAGAAAAAGGGGAGCCACCATGACAGCACCAAGTGACTGCCAGGGCCACCTCAAACCCACATCCAACCTTCCCAACCATCACATCATTACCCAAGAGAGTTCAGTAAGAGCTAGGGTACCCAACAGATGTTGGCATCCTTCTAGCTCTATTAAATCAATTCATATGATCATCACTGCAGGGCAGTTCACATCATTTATCTACTTAATGAATCAAAGCTAAACAGATAAATGAAACAGGCATGATTACTAATGCACTGGAACTTGCAGATGATCCAATGGATCATTGCAAGTATCCACTGATGCTTGGACAAGCACCAGCATCCACAGGCTAAGCCTGTATGAAGCACAAACAGCACTGGTTGAGCACCAGTGGATCACTGAGAAAAGCACACACTTGCTCACAAGCAAGTAGTGATCATCAGAGCATCACCTGCTCTTGATGCAGATCACCACAGCCAAACACATGAACCAGACACCAAGATCAGCCACAGGACATGAATAAATACATCGTTGATAATCAAATAAGTTAGTGATTAAAGTATCCAGTAGCAGATCATCATGGGACAGAGCAGTACAGGCACAGCAATGCTCAGTGGAGCATCTCCATGAAATAAAGCACACATGAAAGCATACCAGAGGCACTGGCACTTGCAAAAATTGCAAGGATTACACCCCATAATTGAGCCAGGGCAAGTAATTGAATACACTTAATGATCTAGCAATAATAGAATCAAGCACAGAGGCACAGGGAGAGTTTCAAGCAAGAAGTGCAAGCATAAGCAAGCACATAGGCTAGAAATTCATGCACAGAGATATGGAAGGGCATCACACAGCAGTAGCACACGCATAGCGCAGCAGCATAGCACAGCAGGAGCAGGCACCCATGGCGCTGCAGAAGAGCATAACAGCTCTTGTGCAGGCAAGCAAGACCAGCAGCCAGAGCTAGACATAGAAGCGAAGGAGAGTTGGAAGAAGACGGAGGCGCACTAACCTGGAGCAGAGCACCGCGGCGTGCCCATGGCGGCACGGCGGCACGGGCCGAACACGGCTGCGCCAGGCCGCAGCCAGGCCAGGCGTCGCCGGGCGCAAGCACCCCAGCACCACCACGGCGGGGCACAAGGCCACGCCACGGCGCCAGGATCGCCGGCGGCCGACGAATCGCCGTGAATCGTCACGGCCGTGTCGCAGATGCGTTGGGGGCGAACGGTGGCGGCGACGAAACACAGATCGGCGCGGACCGATCGGTGCGCCATCGAGCGGCCGTCCTTTTGCGACCGATCTCGCCGGCGGGAGTGGCCGGAGGCGGCCTGAATAATTCGGCGACGGCGCGGGCGACACAGGCGTCGCCAGAGCTCGAGGGGATTAGGGTTAGCACGAGCGAGTGAGGAAGGGGACGGATGCGTCCGACCGAGCCGGTCGAGCGGCTCGGGTTAGACCTAAACCGTTGGGCCACCCTGACAGGTGGGGCCCAAGGGCAATTGAGACATTTCACAAATTCATAAAATGCTGTAACTTTTAAATTAAATAGAAAATAGATAAAAACTCTAAAAAAATAATTAAAAATATGAAAATTGATCAGCATAAAATTCCCTATCTAAATAAAATATGAAAGAGAATTTTTGAAGATAATCAAGAATAAGTCTTAATATGATGATTTAAATAATCATTTAAATCACACATATTATTTTCAATAATAAAAATAAGTCCAATAATGCTTTTGGATTATAAAAACACCTTGACAACATTTCAAGGTTGTATTTTACCCTAAACAGAATATCCCTAAATTGTTCTTAGTATTAACCTTCTACATAAAATAATAAACACCGGGAAAGGGGGGACAACCTACTGGAATCATGCATAATTGCTTCTTTAACCATTGCCCTTATCGGACAATGATGCTATTTTTCAGAAGAGGACAAGGGTCAGTCCACACCATCCTGCAAAACTTGCAGTTTCATGCAAGTTCATCACTTGCTCATGTCATTTGAGTATTTTTACCAAATTACTTGCAAAGTACTATGTTTATCACTATTGCATAAAAAGCAAAACCACTATTTTCATAACTATGAATATGACTATGTGGTGGGCAATGGAACCATGGATTGTGTTGATATGGTGGAGGTTCCATTGCAAGGGTTTATATCCATCTAGGATTAAACAACAAATGTCGTCAGTGATTCTTGTGTAATAATACCCGTGTTAACCATAAGATCTGAGTGGGACGGAATAGTCAATTGTATTTCCACCTCTTGTACATCAACGGATGCGCTTTACCGTAGACCCTTGATCCAAGAGAGGACAAGTGGTACCCTTGATCCAAGAGAGGACAAGTGGTAGGGTGGGGGTCCCGATGAAGTCCCCACGGTATTGCGGTCTATGATGGGTTGCAGCTGCCGGCGAAGGAGTTCATGGTAGAGACCTGAACTGTTGTCGTGGTCGGGGGCCATCCTTAATTGGTATAAGAGCACGGCGAGGACCCCGGGTCGGAGTTTGCAGCAAAGGGTGGGTGTGCGAGGTAGCGGAGGAATATGATTGACTAGGACCTTATACCGGGCCTCACACCAAAGGAAGTGTGGATGAGCACTCGGTTGGCACCAAGGTTAAGATCTCTTATGGGTAAAGCAACACACCTCTGGATGGTAACGAACGTGACCAGTCCTCCTGTTCGGGATTTGGAACTCGAACGCTGCGGAAAGGAACTCCATGAAGTTCTAGTAAACCGGTGAAGGGACGGACATAGTTCTTCTGAATAAAAACAACCTTTTGAAGAAACGGTTATCAAAACTTGCATGGTATCGACTTTCTGGTCTGTACCGTAGCTAGTGAATTAAACACCTCTTTCCTAATATGAACTTGTTGAGTACGCTCGTACTCATACCACTCTTAAATCCACTGCTTAGCTTCTGAACCATCGGAGGAGGACAACGACAACCCTGAAGGAGCCGACATCATCGGCTATGAAGAACCAGACCTCTCTGGAGGTATTGAAGGCGTAGACTATCTCATAGTCTACGGAACCGGGGAGGCTTCCGGAGGAGAACAAGCCTAGAAGTACCCGGTAGTAGTAGTAGTAGCCGAGCAGCGCGAACTCTTAATACTTAGCTGCTCGAGAGAATAAATGTTAAGTCTCGTGAAACTTCTATATTGTAAGCTAAGTTGGGTTCGCCTCGAACCCAGGAGTAAACCTCTTAGGACCCAAGAGGAGCTCCAGGATGATGTGTATATATGGTTTGTAATAATGTATGAATGAGTTATGGACCTGCTATGTTCTGTTGTACTACTCTGAGGGATGTAATATTTGCGGATTGGTACTTCGCGAATGTTATATCAACGACTAGCATACTACAACATGCAGTGGTATGCAGGGTCAGTTGGTATCAGAGCAAAAGCTTTGACCTTAGGTTGGAACCTAGTAAATGGGACGAAACGTTAGGAGTCAAATAGGATTAGTAAAGAATTCTCTAAAAATATGGTGTATATTCACTTGAGAATAGAACAATCATATGTTTTAGTGCGATAATTCTTTATTATCTCTATTATGATGCATTATTACTAATCTTATATTCTTTCTATTTCTACAGCCAACAATGGCAAGTTCACGCCCGGGACGTAATGTGAAAGTGAAGACTTCAAACTTGAGTGAATATGACGGAGGACTTGCAGACATCCTACGTGCCATGTTACTTGAATTGGGGTGCGATCCCCAAATCCAAGCGACGAAATACTGGTACTATGATGGATCAGTATTGGCAAAGTGTAGAGTAGGGCTACGACTTCCCGAATCTTTGGGAATGAGCGTAGTTATGCCAGCAGGAGAAGCCAGAACCATCAACACAGCCTACCATATAGCTGTTATGAGACCCATAACCGATATCCGGGAACATAAGACGAAAGAGCTTATGGGTTCCGAATTCACCCACATTCCTCACTTGGAGGAAGAGGATGATCCCATGCTGAACCATTTTAAATACGCCAAACGCAAACCAGCTGAAGCTGCAAAATACATGGACAATAGCCGTAGCTTACTATCATTGTTATTTCAGTTGAACCGTCATCTGACGGGAGCAATTGATACAATGCTAGAAGAGTTCACCGAGCCCAAGGAGGAGACAAAAGGAAAGGAACCCATGGAGGGAGTGGTGCATACACCAGTTTACTCAGCTGGTGATTACATTAGCATTGACCATCCAGAACAGCAAACCACACCTATTACTCCTAGGTATTTTCCTAATAACTCCTATGGAGGATATGAAGGTGGCGAGGAATCCGGAAACCATCAGCATTCCGTGACTCCTATAGAAAACTCAACAGGTTGGCGTTGGGGAGAAGATACTGGAAACCCTAGTGATTCGGTTAGGTATAATCCTGAGATGAATGATGATGCCACAACCCAGTTTCAGAACAATCAGTATGAAAGAGGAGATATTGAGGGGTATCCGATGCTGATTGAGTCTGATACTGAAGGTGGGAATACCTTTGGTGGAGTCACCGGGGAGTACACCCGATGGGTGGACTATGATGCACTGAATGACCAGTTCATGAACACAGATTTTGCCCTCGGAACATCATCCGATTCCGACTACAAGCCTACGGGAAGACCCTATGTTCCAGATTCTGTCAGGAGGACTTCACGTTCGACCGGATGGAAGCCTGGGATGTATCGGGAGTGAAGCACGACTAGAGACCACCATGGGAGGCGAGACTACAATACGGTTGTACCACATGTATTGTAGTATGTAATATTTGTATAAATTTGTACATATACTTCAATAAGTGAGTTTGCATACTCACATCGCTACTGAGTATTGTAATAAGACCACTTATGTATGTATATACAGGGTATATGTTTTGTATGTTTTGCATTTGCTTCTTGATTTCCATTGCGTGACTAGTTCTGTGCACAAAGTTGAGCTCAGTAAACTTGCGCATGGAGTAACTATGAGTACCACTTTGTGTTGCAGAACTAGGGGGATATGTCGGGAACGCCGAGTGAGGAGAGTGAAGAGCAGCGCATTGAGCGCGAGGCCAGACGAAGGCGGAGGCTGATGAAGCAGCCGAACTCAGTTTCCACCACCACCACCACCCATGGCCAGCAGAACTTTGTCCAGACATGCGGATGATGGAAGAAAGACAGCGTGTGTGCTGGAGCAGCAGAATAGATTCTTCCAGAGCTGCTACAACAAAACAGAGTTGAAAGACATGAGAATCAGGGAGTCACTTTGGCAGACTTCCAGAACACAAAGCCAATATCTTTTGCATACGCGCCCGAGCCGATGGACGCGGAAGACTGGCTTATGGACACTGAGCGCAAGCTCAATACTGTTGGTTGCAATGACCAGGAGAAGGTCCGTTATGCTACACACTTGTTGTGTGGACCCGCCGCATCATGGTGGGACAATATAGTAGCCGTTTATCCGGCCGAGAAGGTATTTACTTGGGAAGAGTTTAAGAGGAAGTTCAGGGAATCCAATGTCCCTGAAAGCATTGTGGAGTTAAAGCGTCGAGAATTTGAGAGTCTTGAGCAGAAAGACAATGCTATCTTGACATATGTCAGGGAATTCTCGAAGTTGTCTCGGTATTCCGTTGAGGAGGTTAATACCGAGGACAAAAAGAAGAAGAGGTTCTTGCGGGGATTAAGTCCCCAGTTTAAAGTGCAGCTCAGAATGATGAGAGCAACCGAGTTCCAGGAATTGGTGGATGCAGCCATCACCCTGGAAGATGACTTCAAGCAATTGCAGGAGGAGAAGAGGAAGAAGGCCAAATATGAGCCTAAGAGGTATATCATCAACAAGCCTAGTACTGGCTTGAGTTTCAAACCAAGGTACAACAACAACAACAACAATAACAACAACAACAACAACAGGAGGAATCAAGGGTTCCAAGCGGCAAACCAGATCATTTGTCATAGCTGTGGATTTAAAGGACATGTCGCTAAGGATTGCAAGAAACCCAAGATAATATGCTTTGGGTGTCGTCAGGAGGGGCATATGTTGAAAGACTACCCCAAGAGAAGAAATGACGGAGGAGGTCAGTCAGGAGGAGGAGGAAGCCGAGGAGGAAACACCGGAGGGAACTGGAAGAATAAGAAACCCTTCGGCAAGTTGAAGCTGTACCCTTGGAGGAGGTGATTAACTCCGATCCAGCGTGATAGGTACGCTCCAGATACTCACTCATCCTGGCAAAGTACTTTTTGATACTGGTGCAACTACATCATTCATTTCCCAGCAATTCATCATCAAACATGGGATTAGATGCAATAAATTAGATAAACCAATCACCATACTTTCTGCGGGGGAACGATATTAGTAACCCATACTAAACCTGGACAAGTCATCATGATCAATAAGTGTGCGTTTGATGCAGACCTGTTCATTTTACCGATGAAGGACATTGATGTCATTCTTGGTATGAACTGGTTAGAGGAAAATGGCGCACTTATAGATTGTACCCATAAAACAGTATCCTTGAAAAGCCCAGGTGGAGAGATAATCATTTACCAAGGAGATAAGCATACTCAGATTGAAGTAGAGTTGAAGCTGAACAGTATGAAGGAAGTGAAACTCGAGGACATTCCAGTGGTCAATGAATTCCAAGATGTATTCCCTAAGGAATTACCTGGAATGCCACCAGATAGGGAGATAGAATTTACTATCGACCTAATTCCAGGAACAGCTCCGATTGCTAAAGCACCATACAAGATGGGGCCTAAAGAGTTGAAAGAACTCAAGGAACAATTGGATGACCTAGAACAGAAAGGATTCATACAGGAGAGTATCTCACCATGGGGATCACCTGTGATTTTTGTGGATAAAAGAGATGGAGGTCGACGGATGTGCGGAGACTACAGGAATCTGAACAATGTTACAATCAAGAACAAGTACCCACTTCCTAGAATCCAAGACCTTTTTGATCAAGTTAGAGGCGCGGGAGTCTTTTCCAAGATTGATCTAAGATCCGGTTATCACCAGATAAAGATCAAGAAGGAAGACGTTCCGAAAACAGCCTTTGTCTCGAGGTACGGACATCATGAGTATCTCGTAGTACCTTTTGGACTAACCAATGCCCCAGCAATATTCATGAATAAGATCTTCATGCCATGCTTAGACAAGTTTGTCATCGTATTCATCGATGATATCTTGATATATTCCAAGGACAAAGCTGAACATGCTGAACACCTTAGGATAGTGTTGCAAACACTAAGGGAACACCAACTGTATGCCAAGTTCAGTAAATGGGAGTTTTGGCTTGATCAAGTAGAATTTCTTGGTCATGTCATTAGTAAGGATGGGATAGTAGTAAACCCAAGCAAAGTAGCCTCAGTTTTGGACTGGGAAGCACCCAAGAACGTCAAGGAAATCCGAGGATTCTTGGGAATGGCGGGATACTATAGGAGATTCATTGAAGGATTCTCCAAGATAGCAGGACCAATGACCAAGTTGCTAAGGAAGAACACACCTTTCGTGTGGTCTGATGAGTGTGAGAAGAGTTTTCAAACTCTGAAAGAAAAACTCACCACAGCACCGGTGTTAGCAGTTCGGAAGATGGCAAGGATTACACCGTGTACTGCGATGCATCCAAACATGGATTGGGATGTGTACTCATGCAAGACCGGAAAGTAATATCATATGGATCAAGGCAACTCAGACCTCATGAAGTGAATTATCCAACTCATGATTTAGAGTTAGCAGCAGTTGTTTTTGCCCTTAAGACTTGGAGACATTTTCTCTATGGAGCCAAGTGTGAGCTCTATACTGATCATAAGAGTCTCAAGTACTTTTTCACTCAAAAGGAACTTAATATGAGGCAGAAAAGATGGCTTGAATTGATCAAGGACTATGATCTGACCATCAATTATACTCCAGGAAAGGCTAATGTTGTAGCAGATGCCTTGAGTAGGAAGAGTACTGGCGGAATAGAACCGGAAATCTCACCGGAGTTGAAGAAGGAAATAAGCCAAGCCCAAATCCAACTTTGGGAGAAAGAAGCTCACGAAGGACTATCAGCTTTGCAAGTAGCCGACGAAATGAATGTCAACCTAAAGAATGAGATAATCATGGGTCAATTAGATGATCCATTCATCGTTGAGGAGATGAGGAGGATTGACGAAGGAAGACCATCAGAATTTCACCGTGGAGAGATGGGATCACTATGGTTCCAGAAGAGGATTTGTGTTCCGGATATTGCTGAGATTAAGGAAGTGATACTCCGGGAAGCCCATCAAACACCATACTCCATTCATCCGGGAAGTACAAAAATGTACATGGATCTGAAGGAGCTATTTTGGTGGAACAATATGAAGAGAGAAATAGCACAGTATGTGGCGGAATGCCATACGTGCCAAAGAGTGAAGGCCGAACACCAGAGTCCGGCAGGAAAGTTACAACCTTTACCCATTCCAGAATGGAAATGGGAGGAGATAGGGATGGATTTCATCACCGGACTACCCATGACCAATAAAAAGAAGGACATGATATGGGTAATCGTGGACCGGTTGACGAAAAGTGCACACTTTTTAGCGGTAAACCAGCAAGATAAAGGAGAAAAACTCATTGATCTTTACATCAAAGAGATCGTGAGTAAACATGGAGTGCCCAAGAAGATCGTGTCAGATCGAGGATCAGTGTTCACATCAGCATTCTGGAAGCAACTACATGAAGCTTTAGGATCACAGCTAGATTATAGTACCGCCTATCATCCCCAGACAGGTGGACAAACCGAGAGAACTAACCAGATCCTAGAGGACATGCTTAGGGCTTGTGCTCTAGACTTCGGAGGATCATGGGAAGAACATTTACCATTAGCAGAGTTTTCCTACAACAATAGTTATCAAAGCAGTATCGAGATGGCACCATTCGAAGCTTTATATGGAAGAAAGTGTAGATCACCAATATGCTGGTATGAAGCTGGATCAAGCAAGGAGTTCAACCCAGATTATGTCAAGGAAAAGCAACACATCATTGACATCATAAGAGATAGATTGAAGATAGCCCAAAGTCGACAGAAGAGCTATGCAGACCAAAAGAGAAGGACTTGGGAGCCACAAGTTGGAGATATGGTATATCTTAAGGTGAGTCCGATGAAAGGTCTTCAGAGATTCGGAGTAAAGGGAAAGTTGAGCCCTAGATACATCGGACCTTTCAAGATACTGAGTCAGAACCGAGGTTTAGCTTTTGAATTGGATCTGGGAAGGCTAGCTCAAGTTCACAATGTATTCCATGTATCACAACTCAGAAAATGCTTAAAGACCCCAGATGAGCCAGTATCACATGCTGAGCTCGAGTTACAACCAGATTTGACATACATCGAAAAGCCAGCGAAGATTCTCGAAGAAAGCTGGAAGCAACTCAGGAATAAAGCTATAAAATACTGCAAGATACAATGGAAGCATCACCCGAAAGGGAAGCCACCTGGGAAAAGGAAGAAGACTTGAGGGAAACATACCCCGAACTGTTCAGGTATTACAACCACAACTTCGGGACGAAGTTTTCTTTAAGGGGGAAAGGCTGTAATGTCCCAGGTTTAGTGACAATCGAGGGGTAGATTTTAGAAAGGGATGTGCATTGCATTGTAAATTCTGGGAAATTTTGCGCTTTTAAACAAAAACTGCATCGAAGGGGACAAGTTTCTCTCTCGACACCTTACAGGGTTAGGGTTTCGAGAGTGCGACAAACTTGCAACTCACTCCACTAGTTTAGGGTTTTGAAAGAGGGGAGAGTTTGCATGATTGAATTCTAAATAAAGTGACATGGTTGAATTCAAACCAATGATGAATTTGAATTTCAAATTCAAATATTAATAATTACCCTAAATATTGAATTGTGAGGAATTCATTAAGTAAAATATAAATTATAAACAATATAAACAATTAAAGTAAAGTAAAGCTCATTAGAGAAAACTTTGAGCTTTATTGATCATCACACAATTTACATTGTCATTACAATATTCATAATGGAGATAAATGAATATTACAAAACATTACATGAATTGGGAAATTGATAAATAAAAGAGAATTAAAAAGAAAAGTACAAGTAATGACCCTAGTCTTAATACTACAAGATCATCTTCACTTGATCTTGGATTTGATGAACTCCATGTCCATTTTGATCAATGGTTGATCCCTGCACACAAATCACAACAAAAAGAAGTTATGCCAAGTGGCATAGCCACTTGGCAGGTTAGAAATCAATTGAAAATAGGAAATGATCAGATAGGACCAAAGTAGCCGAGCTGATCCATGTCACAGCCAAGTTCCAGGTCCAGGTACATAGCACATGCCTACACACCCACACAGCCTGCTTACAGGGTTGTGTGCATGCAGCACACATACACAGTGAGTCACCAAAGTGACAAGCAGGAGCTGTCGACCAGGGATGCAAGGGAGCACCATATATAAACTTTTCACAGCCAAACCCTAGCCATTCTGTCGACAGAACTTCCCAGGGTAAGAACATCATGAACAGATAGAACAGGAAGAACACCAAGTCTCATCCAACCAGCCAAACCATCCAAAACAGCTCCACTGGAATTGTTGTAGAACAAGGCACCAGCAAGAAATCAAGCACAGGCTTGTCAGGAGGAGCAGGGCAGGCTCACACCACAACCTTGAAGCAAATCCTCTACATCAACCATAATACTAGGAGCTGGAGTGAGGTATACCACACAACAGCCTGGGCAAGATCATGTCTTGCCCATATATGAGCATGCTATGCATCACAGGAGTAGAAAAGGGTGGGAACCCTGGTTGTATCATCATATGGCTGCCAAGCCATTTGGTGTCAGCAAACCAGTGACCTAGCTAGAAAGAATTCATCAAGGGAACATTGGTCATATCAATACAGTGGTATAACCAAGGGAATCCATCATTGATGGATCTTGTCTAGACAGCCAGATTTACAAGACACAAATATAGCTAGCTAACCATCAGACAGATAGACTTATGATGTCTATTTTGTTTGTCAACAACAAAGATCACTGAAAATCCAACAAAAGATTGTCCAGTGATGTATTCACCAAGCCACAACCAGCCACAGAGAAAAAGGGGAGCCACCATGACAGCACCAAGTGACTGCCAGGGCCACCTCAAACCCACAGCCAACCTTCCCAACCATCACATCATTACCCAAGAGAGTTCAGTAAGAGCTAGGGTACCCAACAGATGTTGGCATCCTTCTAGCTCTATTAAATCAATTCATATGATCATCACTGCAGGGCAGTTCACATCATTTATCTACTTAATGAATCAAAGCTAAACAGATAAATGAAACAGGCATGATTACTAATGCACTGGAACTTGCAGATGATCCAATGGATCATTGCAAGTATCCACTGATGCTTGGACAAGCACCAGCATCCACAGGCTAAGCCTGTATGAAGCACAAACAGCACTGGTTGAGCACCAGTGGATCACTGAGAAAAGCACACACTTGCTCACAAGCAAGTAGTGATCATCAGAGCATCACCTGCTCTTGATGCAGATCACCACAGCCAAACACATGAACCAGACACCAAGATCAGCCACAGGACATGAATAAATACATCGTTGATAATCAAATAAGTTAGTGATTAAAGTATCCAGTAGCAGATCATCATGGGACAGAGCAGTACAGGCACAGCAATGCTCAGTGGAGCATCTCCATGAAATAAAGCACACAGGAAAGCATACCAGAGGCACTGGCACTTGCAAAAATTGCAAGGATTACACCCCATAATTGAGCCAGGGCAAGTAATTGAATACACTTAATGATCTAGCAATAATAGAATCAAGCACAGAGGCACAGGGAGAGTTTCAAGCAAGAAGTGCAAGCATAAGCAAGCACATAGGCTAGAAATTCATGCACAGAGATATGGAAGGGAATCACACAGCAGTAGCACACGCATAGCGCAGCAGCATAGCACACGCATAGCGCAGCAGCATAGCACAGCAGGAGCAGGCACCCATGGCGCTGCAGAAGAGCATAACAGCTCTTGTGCAGGCAAGCAAGACCAGCAGCCAGAGCTAGACATAGAAGCGAAGGAGAGTTGGAAGAAGACGGAGGCGCACTAACCTGGAGCAGAGCACCGCGGCGTGCCCATGGCGGCACGGCGGCACGGGCCGAACACGGCTGCGCCAGGCCGCAGCCAGGCCAGGCGTCGCGGGCGCAAGCACCCAGCACCACCACGGCGGGGCACAAGGCCACGCCACGGCGCCAGGATCGCCGGCGCCGACGAATCGCCGTGAATCGTCACGGCCGTGTCGCATGCGTTGGGGGCGAACGGTGGCGGCGACGAAACACAGATCGGCGCGGACCGATCGGTGCGCCGTCGAGCGGCCGTCCTTTTGCGACCGATCTCGCCAGCGGGAGTGGCCGGAGGCGGCCTGAATAATTCGGCGACGGCGCGGGCGACACAGGCGTCGCCAGAGCTCAAGGGGATTAGGGTTAGCACGAGCGAGTGAGGAAGGGGACGGATGCGTCCGACCGAGCCGGTCGAGCGGCTCGGGTTAGACCTAAACCGTTGGGCCACCCTGACAGGTGGGGCCCAAGGGCAATTGAGACATTTCACAAATTCATAAAATGCTGTAACTTTTAAATTAAATAGAAAATAGATAAAAACTCTAAAAAAATAATTAAAAATATGAAAATTGATCAGCATAAAATTCCCTATCTAAATAAAATATGAAAGAGAATTTTTGAAGATAATCAAGAATAAGTCTTAATATGATGATTTAAATAATCATTTAAATCACACATATTATTTTCAATAATAAAAATAAGTCCAATAATGCTTTTGGATTATAAAAACACCTTGACAACATTTCAAGGTTGTATTTTACCCTAAACAGAATATCCCTAAATTGTTCTTAGTATTAACCTTCTACATAAAATAATAAACACCGGGAAAGGGGGGGACAAACCCTAAAACTAGAACCATGCATAATTGCTTCTTTAACCATTGCCCTTATCGGACAATGATGCTATTTTTCAGAAACAGAGGACAAGGGTCAGTCCACACCATCCAACTGCAAAACTTTGCAGTGTTCAGGCAAGTTCATCACTTGCTCATGTCATTTGAGTATTTTTACCAAATTACTTGCAAAGTACTATGTTTATCACTATTGCATAAAAGCAAAACCACTATTTTCATAACTATGAATATGACTATGTGGTGGGCAATGGAACCATGGATTGTGTTGATATGGTGGAGGTTCCATTGCAAGGGTTTATATCCATCTAGGATTAAACAACAAATGTCGTCCAGTGATTCTTGTGCCGTAATACCCGTGTTAACCATAAGATCTGGAGTGGGACGGAATAGTCAATTGTATTTCCACCCCTTGTACATCAACAGATGCGCTTTACCGTAGACCCTTGATCCAAGAGAGGACAAGTGGTACCCTTGATCCAAGAGAGGACAAGTGGTAGGGTGGGGGTCCCGATGAAGTCCCCATGGTTATTGCGGTCTATGATGGGTTGCAGCTGCCGGCGAAGGAGTTCATGGTAGAGACCTGAACTGTTGTCGTGGTCGGGGGCCATCCTTAATTGGTATAAGAGCACCGGCGAGGACCCAGGGTTGGAGTTTGCAGCAAAGGGTGGGTGTGCGAGGTAGCGGAGGAATATGATTGACTAGGACCTTATACCGGGCCTCACACCAAAGGAAGTGTGGACGAGCACGCGGCTCGGTTGGCACCAAGGTTAAGATCTCTTATGGGTAAAGCAACACACCTCTGCAGAGGGTAACTGTGACCAGTCACTCCCGGGATTTGGAACTACGAACGCTGCCGGAAAGGAACTCCATGAAGTTCTAGTAAACCGGTGAAGGCGACGGACATAGTTCTTCCGAATAAAAACAACCTTTTGAAGAAACGGTTATCAAAACTTGCATGGTATCAGACTTTCTGGTAGTACCGTAGCTAGTGCATTAAACACCTCTTTCCTAATATGAACGTGTTGAGTACGCTCGTACTCATACCACTCTTAAATCCCCTGCTCTGTCTGAACCATGGAGGAGGACAACGACAACCCAAGGAGCCGACATCATCGGCTATGAAGAACCAGACCTCTCTGGAGGTATTGAAGGCGTAGACTATCTCATAGTCTACGGAACAGGAGGCTTCCGGAGGAGAACAAGCCTAGAAGTACCCGAGTAGTAGTAGTAGCCGAGCAGCGCGAACTCTTAATACTTAGCTGCTCGAGAGAATAAATGTTAAGTCTCGTGAAACTTCTATATTGTAAGCTAAGTTGGGTTCGCCTCGAACCCAGGAGTAAACCTCTTAGGACCCAAGAGGAGCTCCAGGATGATGTGTATATATGGTTTGTAATAATGTATGAATGAGTTATGGACCTGCTATGTTCTGTTGTACTACTCTGAGGGATGTAATATTTGCGGATTGGTACTTCGCGAATGTTATATCAACGACTAGCATACTACAACATGCAGTGGTATGCAGGGTCACCACATTGATAATGGCAGCTAAGGCATAAGTGCTGTACATATCCTTCTCCATCTGCGCGATCCGGTCCCTCATGCGCTGGAGTCGATCACTTTCAGGGAGAGCACCCGAAGAATCATCGACAAAAGCAGGCACAGGATAAACCTGCAAAATATTGTTCAAAGGCGTGATGGATTACATGGAGTCAACATTGGAAATTACTCCCATCGGGAGCGTGCAAATACAAATGTTATAACAAGGGTATGCTGGCAACATTGCCATCATGAAATTCATTACAACTGCAGAGAGTTTTATGACAAGACATCGTTTTGATCAAGCAAAATTACAAGGCTCAGGGGGCATGGGTCTGGTTTGATAAACTGGGACCAGCTGATGATTTCTTTGCCTCGACCAACTCAAGGAGCTGGCGAGCACATGTAAGAGCCGAGGCTTTAAAGGCACCCAGATTGACGAATTTTCCATCGGGTCCCTTCGGCAGCTCTTTGGACATCTCTTCAATATTGGCTTTGAAGCCATGACCCATCATAAGTTGGAAGGCTAGTAGGGCGCCATAGGGACGCGAAGTACGTTTGAATACCTCGATAACCTCCCTTGTGTTGCCGGCAAAGGCGTCGATCAACTGTCCCAAAGTTTTGTCTTGACTGATCTTGGGAAAATCATCGAGTGGATCTGCGCCATGGCCCCCTTGCGCTTTTGAAGAAGATCCTGAGCAAGTTGATGAGACGCAAGCGTCATCGACAGAGCATTCGATGGAGAATTGCTTGGGACCTTGTCCAGAGCCTCAACAGGGATATCGGCAGCTTGTGAGAAGAGTGAAATAAGAGGAAGACATTAACAAGAGAATTGGTGTTTGCAAAAGCAATAATCGACAAGGGAACAAAAAGAGGATTACTGAGCAAAGCCAAGGAGGACTGGCGAAGAAGATCATCCTTCTCCATCGCCCGGGCTTCAGCAGTAAGCCTGGCTGCTTCCTCATCCTTCAGCCTCCTCTTCAGCCCCTCGAGTTCCTCCTTCAAAGAGTCAATTTCTTGACGAGCTTCGGCAGCAATCTTAATTGCGCCTTCCAATTTTGAGGAGGAGGACTCGACCTCCTTTTGCAGCTGGGCCTTGTCGACCTCCAAAGAAGTGTATTGGGAGGCGAAAGATTCCAGGGATGATATAACAACTCGCAAGTCCTTAAAGATAAGGGAAAAGTTTTATAGGGTAAAATATTCGAGATCTATTCAAGAGATGTTGCATTCAAACAGGAAAAGACTTACAGGTTTCCCTGGAGGAGGAGTTGCAGCAGTGGCAGTCGAAGGAATATTCTTCCCCTTGGAAAGGGAAGAAGCAGTCGATATTTGGGCCGCGGGGACTGTGGCAGGGGCCGAAGCCTCGGAAGCTGCATGATCCGGCGGAGCAGCGCTAGTTTTGGATTTCTTGGGCGGAGGCTCGATGAAACTCTCATCACTACAAGAGTAAACAATTGGCAGAGTCAAACGAAGGATGCGAATAGCAAAAGCGGAACGCAAGTAAAGAAGAAAAGGTGAGGACTTACAGATCGTAAAGATCATCTTCGTCGGCAAAGCCGCCGGATGACCTCTTCGAAGGCACTGCTTCGGCCTCCTCCACAGCTACATCAACAAAGGCAGCATGATCAGCGTCGTCATCATGCATTGATCCTGCTGTGTCGCTAATATCATTGGCTGCAGAGTGGGGATCAATAAGGATGGCCTCATGGTTTATTGGGTCAGCAAGTTCGGCTTCCAAGCTTGTATTTCCCTCAGTATGAGACCCTACGGGGACTGAGGAATCTCCTTTCTCAGAAATATCATTCGATAGGTCTTGCAAATAATCTGGGTCTATGTGATTCTGTCAAAAGTAAAACAAGTAAGGACAATGGCAGTCGAATTTATCAAGAAAGATAGCACGATGAGAATTTGAAAGAAGGAAATTACCTCGGTTGGCGGGTGATCAACATCAAATGGTAGATGGGAAGATGTAAGAGGGATTGAATCTTCCTGGCTGAAGTGAGTAAGACGCCGGACTTCGTCAAGCAGTTCTTTTCGGATAGTTCGGCAGCATTTATCCTAGTCTCGTCCTTGGGACCCGAATACAGCCACATCGGATGAGCTCTAACCATGATCGGTTGAACTCGACGCTTCAAGAACACAGCGGCTACCTCTGTGCGTGTCATGGTTTGTCCATCGGTTTCCTTGATCCGAAGGAATCTGTCAAATAACCTATCAATTGCTGGCTTTTCATCGGGAGAAAGGGTATTTTTCCAAGATTGCTTAGGCTTGGCTTCAAGAACATCGGAAAAGCGAGGAAGTTGGAATTCGGCTGTTGAAGAGTCTCTAATATAGAACCACTTTAGCCTCCATCCTTGCACAGACTCCCTCATCGGGAAGTTGAAGTAATTAACTTCTTTACGGGCGAAACCAACTCCACCGATAACAAAGGACCCGCCACTGCTGTTGTACCTTTTTACGAAGAAGATTTTCTTCCACAAACCAAAGTGTGGCTCAATGCCCAGGAACGCTTCACAGAGAGTAATAAAGATAGCAAGGTGAAGGATTGAATTGGGAGTTAACTGCCACAATTGGATCTCGTAAACTCGAAGGAGGTGGCGAAGGAATTTGTGAGCAGGAAGCGAAAGACCTCGATGCAAAAAAGATAAGAACATCACGGTAAAACCAGCGGGAGGATTGGGCCGTGAAATCGCACCTGGGAGAAACATTCCCCTCATCAGAAGAAATATATCTGAGGCTTCTAGCCTTCTTCTCATCACGCTTCATGGTGGTGGACGGCGGCCAATCGCCGGGGATGGACCCAGCCGCAGAACTTGATGGCGCTGGCGGCGCCGGAGCTGGAGGACGAGCGTGGGAGGCGTTCCTTTTCGGAGGGTTTGGAGAAGATCTGGCGGCAGCATCGCTGCTCGCAGCGCCAGTAGCAAGGGTGGAGATCTTCTTCTTCACCATCTTGAAGATTCGCGAGAGAGATGGATTCTGCGGCGGCGGCGCAGCGGTTATGAGTGAAGGAGATGAATGGAGCAGAAAAGGGTGTAGAGATGGAGTATGGAAAGGAGAAAGTTTGCTCCAGAAGATTATAAGATGCAAAACTTGGATCGAACGGGCACGTGTCCCCAATTTATTGAAAGAGTCTCTTTTTCATCAACAATCGCAGGAATCAAGGAGACATCTTGGTAACTGTGCGCAAATAGTGGTTATTTCTTAAAACAGATCCGCGCAAAAGAAGGATGTGCCCAGCAGGTCGTGTCCTGTCAAGTCAGGACTGCAGCGGTGGATGAGTCATCAGTGACATCATAAAGCTTGATTGAGGAGTCAAAGGAACAAACTAAAATTGTCGGATGACCAACTTGAGTCTACGCGTGGATTGCAAGCATCCGCGCCTAGACTCGGAGGCTACTCCCATCGGGAGTGCTGGACGCGCACCTGATAAAGCATGGACTCGAAGATTTTTTCAGTAAAAAGGGCATGAAGAAGTATTTGAAGAAAAGAACGGAATGCTCAGCTCAAGTCTGCACCCGGTCACAAGCGCACGTGCCCAGACTCCTACTACTCCCATCGCTGGACGCGCACCCGATAAAACTTTTTTGCACTCCAGGATCATGCCCGGGGACTTGATTCTGTGTAGGGTAACGTTGTTTTGCCAACGGCAGTTAATCAGCAAAGCTGAGCACGTTACTCAATATCCTTTACACATTAAATCTTACTGAGAAAATACAAGCCTCGATACGCATGTATCGGACGGTTTATGGAGACTTGCAAGAAACTTCGGCATAAGAAAACATTCGAGTGGTACAACTTGAGTCTACACACGGATTGCAAGCATCCGTATCTAGACTCGGGGGCTACTTCCATCGGGAGCGCTGAACGCGCACCCGGTAGAAGAAGATCAAGCCGATGTAAGATGGACAAGAACTATCAAGAGAAGAACATCCAGCGGAGGCATGCTTTAGTCTCTACCCGAAGTATCTTCGGCTAGACACTCGGGGACTACTGACGTGGGCATTACCCTTCGGTAACTGATATTGCCCTATCCTGTACAGCCCGGAGGCCCATGAAGACAGCCGATGGCGAGGTGGGCCACTAGGTCGGTGACGAAGAAGATTCCTTGAAGAACAAGACGGAGAGGAACCGAATAAGGAAAGTTTAGAACTAGGTCTCTTGTAAACCTAGTCGTACTCGTGCATATCTCTTGGGACCTGGCCCCCTATATAAGGGCCAGGAGAGGGGCTGGCGAGGGACACAATCAATCTTAGCAATTCTAGCCACCGTAAGCCCAGAGCTAGGTCACCGTAGCACTTAGCCTCTCGACGAGAACACAGCCGAAACCTTCGGCACCCCATTGTAACCCGATATTTTCATAATCAAGATCAGACAGGCAGGACGTAAGGGTTTTACCTCATCGAGGGCCCCGAACCTGGGTAAATTGCTCTTCCCGCTTGTCTGTTAACCGATGTCTCGTGTCAGCCTACAGGATTCCATCAACCCTAAGCCCCAATCGGAGGGCATTGTCGAGGAGCACCCTCGTCACGAGTGCTTGAAGTCCTTCTCCCCGGCAGTGACTTCCGATATCCATGCATGCTTAGGGAGAGCAATCTACCTCTGGCAGGTCCGGTGCCTCTCGATTCGGGGCGAGAAAAGCAGGGAGCTTTCTGCGGAGGTAGAAGCGGATGGTGCATGGGTTTGTGCGTGGCCTCTGGAGGTTGACTAGGGCGCGAGCTCTCAATGGCGGTCCTCTTCACCAGCTTCGGTGCCTCTTCAGTCGGATCGCAAGGCTAGACAACGGACACGAAGCTCAAGCTGTGTTTCTTTTCTTTCTTGTATGTTTGTTGTTTTTCGTCTCCTGTTAGCTGTTCTTCAGCACCATGTAACATCTTGCCGGCAACTGCCTTATTAATTTAAGGTAGGGCTACGGGCTTCTGTTTTAAAAAAACAATCTACTCCCTCCGGTCCAAAAAGATTGACGCGGAGCTAACAAAACATCAGGGTATAAATACGGTACACTCCCGCGTCGATTAAATTCGACCGGAGGTAGTATTTATTTGATGGTTTTCCATATGTATTTAAGGGGAGATCAATTCACAACAAAGACGAGAGGAATGTGTCGGAGGGCGGCCACACATCAAGAGGACTAGGCAAGTTGTGCTAAGCATTACTAGGAAAGGATGTCCGGAGCATCCGTTGTCTGATGAAGTGTGGAGAGCATGCTGACAGCATCACCACGTTCGAGTGCTAATATTCAATCATCTACTGCTTGATGGGTTCGCCTAGAAATAGGAGGAGCTTAGAGGGTTTGCCTCCTTATTATATTCCTTGTCATGTGCCTTCCTATTGAGGAGGGAGGAATATATTTACTTGATAACTTCTTGGTGTAGTTATGAAGAGACCAGGGCACTAGATATTGTGGTGAATACATTGCTCACAGAAAAAAAAAACAGGTATATCGACCTTAGAATTCATCAACCTTGGGTTGGCTTACAATATGACGGTTGCAGCTATGTAATTGATACTTTTAGTCTGAAATCAGAATACTACAACTATATAGGTATACTAACTGAATTGGAAGATATATCTTACATACTTGAAATAAAAATAGTGTACTGATCAAATTTATCAGTTGTTTGGTTGGTTTACGATATGATCCATCCTTTGGGTAGCTGCAGGATTCCAATAGAGGCACGAATTCAAAAGCACATGAACATGACGGGTCGGCGGATTAAGGTGCGAAGGAAGCTTCGGCAGGGCACGATGCAAGGCAAACTCAATTCAGGTTTGTGCGCCTACTACGATCTTAATTACATGGCACTTTGCACAATTCTCTAGCATTAGATTTAATGGTCTGATGATTGTGTATGCAATTCTTTATAGAAGGTCAATCTAATTTTCAGCAGCACATGTCCAATAATTTTGTATATACTTGATAAGATGAGGTGATAAATCATGACAGCCGAGAGGAATGTGTTGGAGGTGAAGATAGGGGAGCTTGGCTGGACATCAAGAGGACCATGTACGCTGCTAAGCATCATACTAGAAATGAGGAAAAGGATGCCAGGAGCGTCCGGCGAAGTGCGGCGACGATGCCGACAACATGACCATGGCGTGTTCGCGTCCTAATATACAGTCATCTAGCGCTTGACGGTTTCATATGAAAACCAGGAGGAGCTTTCAGCTTACAGGTGTTGCTCCTTAATTATAATAGTATTTTGTGATTAAAATAATTCAGTTTACGTAGCCTTTTTTTCAATGGTTAGATTTATCTTATGCACTATCTGAAAACCGGAATTAGAATAGCTAAGAGAGCAGTCCGAGAATATGAAGAACGCTATCTCATTCAGGATGCTACATAACTGAAGCGACTCTGCAGTCTTGCTGTCTGTTCTTTGGGATCTTTCTGATAACTCGTGGAAACTATAATTTTCAAGCATGATATTTGCAGGTAGTATTTGCTGGAATATCTAGGTTTCTGTGTTTCTTCTTATTTTTTATTAAGATTATAGATTTATACGATGCATCAATGTTGTGTATGCTATGTCCAGTTGTGTGCTGGGATTAAAAAAAAATCTTATGATCCATGTGCGATGCACTCATTCTTTCATTCTCATTTTATGCACATTATCTGATATTTTAAGATGCATAGCTAGCAACTTATGATTACAAAAAATAAATTAACATGTTGAGATTTTCACGGAAATATCTTTCATCTTTGCTTTGAACTACAGTATGTGTTTTCATTTTGATTGATAACCATGCACAATGTAGCTATGAGCAGTGCTATTGTATTCGTAATGAAATCATAACCAAATAATGTATTAAGGTGATTACTAAAAGGAAATACTTTGTTCAATTATATGTAACCACTTAATTGAATAGTGTGTGACTACAAAAAATTGGACTTAATTCAACCAATACTACCATTGATATTTTGTTATTGAGCTGAAATCTGGAACAAATCATGTGATGATCACAAGGTATATCATTATATTAATTTACCTACATGTATATATATATAAGAGAATATTCATGCAGGTTCAAAAAATTGCGACATGCTTGCATGGTTTTTTAATTACAAAAATAACAAAATTATCAAGATGGTCGCCCACGCATGTGCGTGGGCCACTTTGCTAGTTCTAAATAAAGAAATATTGGTTGCCAGAACTGTCGCATAATCACTGCATGAGATCATTTCAGGTGGCCGCTTCTCTTGGTACTGTCGAGATCTTAGGGGAGCCGACGCACACCACTGTCCATAGGGAGGTGGTCAGATTAGGTTCGCTCCCCCACGTTGCCCCCTCCATGCGACCGGGGGGACGAAACCCTAGCCCGCCGCCGCCTCCCCCAACCTGATCTCTCCTCCTCATCGTCCCCGGAGACGCCGCCGGTCAAAGGCCGCGACACCGGTGAAGGGGGCGGCGGGGATTCGGGCTCCCGGCTCCTGGCGCGGTGATAGGGGGAGGAACTTCGCGGGAGGCTTGCTGGTGCCGGCGCGGTCGTGCGGTAGGCGCCCCTGCTCCGATCTACTCCTGCCGGAGCGGCCGTGGGCTAGGGTTTGGTCGACCGGCATC
Source organism: Lolium multiflorum (assembly GCA_030979885.1). Lineage (NCBI taxonomy): Eukaryota > Viridiplantae > Streptophyta > Magnoliopsida > Poales > Poaceae > Lolium > Lolium multiflorum. The sequence continues at coordinate 144,304,185 of CM061752.1, forward strand.
CTTCCCGGTGGGGGCCTGCGCATCTGAGGCGGTGGCCTCTGCGAGTCGAGGGCGGCGGCAGGCGCTGGCCAGTGCTGGAGAACGTCTCGGTCGGCGGCTGGCGTGGATGCGGTGGAGGGCGCTTGCGGCGCGGTGGTCGCCCCATCAATCATGCGTCAGATCTGAAGGCTGCGGCCGGCGGCCGCGTGGTACCCACCCCAAGGCCATGGAACCTGGCGTTCTCGTCGGTTTCGTGTGCTATGTTGGGGTGGCAGGGTCGGGGGCTCTGGCCAGGAGAGATCCTTGGCCGGCAGGGCGGCCACGGCGTCAGCGACGTCTTGAACGCCGTCATCCTTCTTCTGAGGCGACGCTGAGGTAAATCCCCTTCCCGCCTCCCATTTTGCCCGGGTGAAAACATAAAATCTTCTGATTGGGCGGCGACGGCGCTCAGGCGTCGCTTTTCTCCATGGAGACGTCGCCTTGGGACGGCGGGAGGTGGTAGTACTGCTTGTGTTGCTTGGTCTGTTGGTACCGGCGCTTGCCGTGTCTTCTTCGGCGAGCTCTGTCCTGAAGCTGAAGTCTTTTGGGTGTCAGTGAGTTGGCTGGTGGCGATGCTCGTTGTTTTTCGCGTGCGATGATCGTGTATGGTGATGGTCCTTGGCATTCTTCCCAGGTGCTCATGCGTGCTCTAGGGAGAGCTGCTCCGCCTGTTGATGGCTCCTCGCTCTACGATCCAGGACGAGAAGGTTGTGGCCTTCTTCGGAGGTGGAGGCGGATGGCAGGCTGGCTGTGTTGCGCTATGACTTGATGTTGGTAGGGTTCTCCGGTGGCGAGCTGCATGGCATTGCCTCTACTCCGCTTTGCCTTCTCCTTCAGATGATGGCATCGAAGTCAAGCTATGTTCTTTGTAATCTTTCGTTTGCTTGGTCCTTGGTGTTTGTAAGCTGTTTTTCAACATCTTGTAACTCTGCCGTTGTGGCTATATTAATTTAAAGTTGGCCCCCTTTGTGTTTTGGCCATCTTACCAGAGATAACCAGTGTTACTGTTTGGTTTGAGCACACTGCATTCTCTGAGATGTATATGCCTAGTAGAAAAATGGCCATACAAAGATTCCGTGCAAGTAATGTTGAGACCATTTCCTTTTGTAATATGTTGTGCCTCGCATAAATCGTATTGTACAACTTTGGTCGCCAATTGTTGTTCTATTCACAATAGACCAATCTATCTTCTCAATGTTAGTCTCAAAATATTCACGAAAGTCGCTACTATTAGAGCTAATACTGTTGCTGAAACAGTTATTAGTCCTACACAGTCGGCATTCATGCCATGACAACATATTCTTAAAGGAGTAGTTGTCTTACATTAAACCATTCATGAACTTCATCGGAAGAAAATGGATGGAGTGGTATTTAAAATTGATTTTGAGAAAGCTTATGATAAGGTAAAATGACCTTTTCTACAACAAGTCATGCGCATGAAAGGTTTTGATCCCAAATGGTGTCAACTCATCGAACAATTTGTTAGAGGAGGAAGTGTAGGGATCAAGGTCAATGATGACATTGGTCACTATTTTCAAACCAGGAAGGGTCTTCGACAGGGTGACCCGCTATCACCTATGTTGTTGAACATTGTTGCAGATATGTTGGCCATCCTAATAGAAAGAGCGAAAGAGGATGGACAGATAGGAGGTCTTATCCCTCATCTAGTTGACGGTGGAATTTCTATACTGCAATATGTCAATGTCACGATACTTTTCATGGAACACGACTTTGAAAAGGCTGTAAATATGAAACTAATATTGTGTTTCTTTGAAGAATTGTCAGGACTAATAATACATTTTCACAAAAGCGAGATTTCTGTTTTGGTAAGACTAAAGAGGAAGAGGAGCAGTATAAACAACTATTTGGTTGTGAATCTTTATCTTTCTCTTCAGGTATTTGGGTATTCCAATCCATTATAGAAAGTTAAAAAACTCTGAATGGAATCCAGTGGAAAGTCGTTTTGAGAGAAAACTTGGGTGTTGGGCTGGAATGTTGTTATTATATGGGGATCGCCTTGTATTGATTAACTCTGTTCTTACTAGTTTACCGATGTTTGTGCTATCCTTCGTTGATATACCTAAAGGGGTAAGGAAGATATTTGATTTTTCCGATCACGTTTCTTTTGGCAATGTGAGGAAAATAAAAATAAATATAGGTTAACTAAGTGGAACCTGATTTGCAGACCTAAGGACCAAGGTGGTCTTGGAATTGAAGTATTGGAAACAACTCTTAAAAAACAAGTACCTATGATAGAAAACTATTGAAAGTGAGCCTACTGGTTCACCTTTCTCGAAAGGACTAATGAAAGTTAAAGGGGAATTTTTTAGCAGAGGAAAATTTGAGGAAGGCTCTGGAGAAGGAGTGCGATTTTGGGAAGATAGATGGTTAGGTGAGCAGACCCTTGCATCTCAGTATCCCAGCTATACAACACAGTCCATTGTAAGCGCGATACTGTGGCAAATGTTATGAGTTCCACTCCGTTAAATATTGGTTTTCGGAGAAGGATGATTGGTGATAAATGAGATCAATGGGTACACCTATGCCAAAGTTTAATGGAGATAACTCTAAATGATGATCAAGATAAGTCCGTTTGGGGCCTAATATCTTCAGGGAAACTCACTGTCAAATCTATGTATGGTGATATGTTAAATGGGCATACAAGATATCTTCATAGATATCTTTGGAAACTAAAAATCCCACTAAAAATTAAAATATTTATGTGGTTCCTTAGTAAAAAAGTCATTTTGACTCGTGATAATCTACCAAAGAGAAATTGGAATGGAAATATGAAATGCTCTTTCTATGACGCTGAGGAATCAGTTGAACATTGGTTTATTTTCTGTCTTTTTTTTAGGCTTTTTGGCGGGTGGTTTTTGCTGCATATAATATTCCACCTCCAACCAATGTCACAAATATGTTTGGGAATTGGCTTAATGAAACTGACAAAACTGATAAAGCTAGGATTCGCTGGCTGCTGGGCTGCTGGGCACTGCTGGTGAGGGCTTCTTCGCCTAGTGTCTTCGGCTTTCCCTCGGTCGTCCCGGGATGGTCGGCGCCATTGGGGTCCGAGACTGCAACCCACGGGGAACTCAACGACGGGCTGGCCACCTAGTAGAGCTTGAGGAACCAAAGGAGGGGGTCTTGCGGCGACGCCTCCAAGAAGGTGAATGGCGCAAGAATGCATCATCGTCGTCGGCAGAGACAAGGTCTTGCCAAGTTTTCACCCAGACCCGAGAGCCACCACCCCTGGAGCTCGGGCTAGGTCCAGACCCAGAACACAACATCTTCCCCTGGCGTTGGGATAAGCACACCGGCAAGAGCTACAACCAGACGCCGTCCTAGCAAAGCCCCCCAAGGCGCCAGGAAGGACATCAGCTACCGCAGCAGACCGTGTAAAAGCAGCCAGGCCGACGCTGCGAGAGGGGTTGCGACACCAACGCGAGGTCACACGGTGAACCACAAGACACTACTAGAGAAGCTTGCACAAAGTGAGGACCCTAAGAGGGCAGATTGGGGCGGAGGGACAGACTCCATCACTTCGAACAGGAGAGACATCATCGAGACGCCTTCAACAAGGGAGCGACACCCACAGGTGTCGTCGTCACCGGTACAGGTCAACACCATGTGCAGCTTTCGCTGACATGGGTATACCCTTCGGGTACCCATTATTAGTATACTTGGCTCGGCTCGGCCCAATATGGAGAAGGCCCAACAAGACAACCCGAAGAAATAGTCAACTACGACTCTTGTAAAACCCTAGGCTGGTTGCATATATAAAGCCAGCCAGGGTACCCGATAGGAGGAGGCCAACAGATAGACAAGAGATAAACAACATAGCTCCGCCTACGGCGGCACCCTGTAAAGATACTTATGATCATATAGTAGATTGCTAGCAGCACGTAGGGATCCTCCACCGAGGGGACCCGAAGCTGGGTACGTCCAATGCCTACGTATTGTAGACTTGGGTTTCGGGAGAGAGAGACGATGGAGATTCCGGGAGCGAGATTAGGCACATGACGTACCCAGCTTCGGGTCCCCTCGGTGGAGGATCCCTACGTGTTGCTAGCAATCTACTATATGATCATAAGTATACTGCCGGGTGCGGAGCTGTGTTATCTCTTGTCTATCTGTTGGCCTCCTCTGTGCCCTGGCTTTATATATGCAACCAGCCTAGGGTTTCACAAGAGTCGTAGTTGACTACTTCCGGTTGCTGATGTCTACGTGTGCTTCTATTCTTGTAGACAGTGTTGGGCCTCCAAGAGCAGAGGTTTGTAGAACAAGCAGCAAGTTCCCTTAAGTGAATCACCCAAGGTTTATCGAACTCAGGGAGGTAGAGGTCAAAGATATTCCTCTCAAGCAACCCTGCAATTAAGATACAAGAAGTCTCTTGTGTCCCCAACACACCTAATACACTTGTCAGATGTATAGGTGCACTAGTTGCGAAGAGATAGTAAAACACAGGTGGTATAGATGGTGATAATATTGCAGAAGTAAAGATGCAGTAAAACAGTAAATAAGCGATGTTTGCAGTATTTGGAAACAAGGCCTAGGGATCATACTTTCACTAGTGGACACTCTCAACATTGATCACATAATAAATAAATAACTTCTCCTCATTTGTGCTACATATGCTCTTGTTTGATAACAAACATCATTCATTGCGTAGGGCTACAAGAGCTCCCTCAAGCCGGAGTTAACAAGCGCCACAATATTCGGCATTCATATTTAAGTAACCTTTAGAGCATAATAGATCTTTGAAATTTAGACCGAGTACTAACATAGCATACACACTGTCACCATTACACTATGAAAGGGGGAATAGATCACATCAATACTATCAAGTAATAGTTAACTCCATAATCTACAAGAGATTACAATCATAACCTACGCCAAGTACTACATGATGCACACACTGTCACCGTTACACCATGGAGGAGGAATAGACTACTTTAATAACATCACAAGAGTAGCACATAGACTAGTAGTGATACAAAGCTCATCATATAGATCTCAATCACGCAAAGCAATTCATGAGATCATTGTATTGGAGTACAGAGAGAGAGATTAACCACATAGCTACCGGTACAACCCTTAGCCTCGAGGGAGAACTACTCCCTCCTCATCATAGGAGCAGTAGCGTTGATGAAGATGGCGGTGGTGTCGATGGAGATGCCTTCCGGGGGCAATTCCCCGTCCCGGCGGCGTGGAAGAGACTTCGTCCCCGAATCTTGGCTTCGCGATGGCGGCGGCTCTGGAACTTTTCGTATCGTGGCTTATTCGTGTCAAGGATTTAGGTCAGGGAGGCTTATATAGGCGAAGAGTCGGAGTCGGAAGGGTTCTGGGGGGCCCACACAGTAGGGGGCGCGCCCCTCCTCTGGCCGCGCTGCCATGGCGTGTGGGGGCCCCTAGGCCTCCCCTCTGGTCCCTGTTCGGTGTTCTGGAAGCTTCGTGCAAATATAAGATCGTGGGACTTGATTTCGTCCAATTCCGAGAATATTTCCTGTGTAAGATTTCTGAAACCAAAAACAGCGAGAAAAGGGTGGCATGACATCTCGTTAATAGGTTAGTTGGAAAATGCATCAAAACGATATAAAGTTTGAACAAAACATGTAGGTATTGTCATAAAACTAGCATGGAACATCAGAAATTATAGATACGTTTGGGACGTATCAAGCATCCCAAGCTTAGTTCCTACTCGCCCTCGAGTAGGTAAACGATAACAACAAATAATTTCTGAAGTGACATGCTACCAACACAATCTTGATCATCATTATTGTAAAGCATATGACATGAATGGAGTGATTCAAAGCAATGATCTATAGTTTGCTAACAAATAGACAACATATAGCAAAACTTTTCATGAACAGTACTTTCAAGACAAGCATCAAAAAGTCTTGCATAAGAATTAACTCATAAAGCAATAAATTCAAAGTAAAGGCATCGAAGCAACACAAAGGAAGATATAAGTTTCAGCAGTTGCTTTCAACTTTCAACATGCATATCTCATGGATAATTGTCAACACAAAGTAATATGATGAGTGCAATAAGCAAGTATGTAAGAATCAATGCACAGTTGACACAAGTGTTTGCTTCTAAGATGGAAGGAAATGGGTAAACTGACTCAACATAAAGTAAACGAAAGGCCCTTCGCAGAGGGAAGCAGGGATTAAATCATGTGCTAGAGCTTTTCAAGTTTTGAAATCATATAGAGAGCATAAAAGTAAAATTTTGAGAGGTGTTTGTTGTTGTCAACGAATGGTAATGGGTACTCTAACTACCTTATCAAGCAGACTTTCAAGAGCGGCTCCCATGAAGGACGTTATCTCTACCAGCAAGGTAGATCATCCCTCTTCTCTTTTGTTTACACATGTACTTTAGTTTTAGGGATTTCTATTTTCGTGCCCTCGCTTCGTTAGTTGTACTCAGTTTTCCCCAGGTCCTTAGTTTTTCCTCAGTTTTACCCAAACGTTTGTCTGAACCGCAGAAGGAGCTCGGACGGAAGGAATCCGTTAAGTTGACCGTTCCGTGCTGACGAGTGGGGTCGTGTCTTTGTGGGGTCGCGTCGTGTGGGACCGCGTCGTGTGGGGCTGGTAGGAAGGGACCGCGTGGGACAGGACGAGGCCGTGTTTGTGGGGCCGTAGCGTGTAGGGCCGTAGCGTGTGGAGCCGTGTGGGTCCGGGACGGGGGCACGAGTGGTTTGTCTCTTTCGCCCAGATTAGCAGTTTTCAATGTACCTTTTTCCTCTCTATCGCTCGATCTCATTCATATTTGATAGCCCAAATTGATAGCAAATCTAGAGAAGCTTCTCCTCTGTTTTTTAACGCCATTCATTTCTTTATGCCTTCGTTTTTACCCAATCGGGTAGGAAATCTAGGGCACAAATCCAGAGAGAAAATATAGGATAAGCTGCATACAGCAACCAACATAGCATAGATATATTCAGGACAGATAGATCCAACATAAGCTACATTTTACATGAATTTAAGCTGCTCTACAGATAGAGCAGTCACATACGAGAGTGCAGAGGCACGTTCAACGCCTCCAGGTGGCGCGTGTGACTCGCTTGGAGGTTGCGCAGGTGAATCCCAAGTGCTTTGTGTTTGGCCATGTACGCATGCACGTTCACGGTCCTTCCAACTCTAGCGCCATATCTGCCAATGGATTCAGCATGGTTCAGCAGGGTGTTGAAGTCGGTGTCGCGGAGCCTCCTGTTGCAGAAGGGGCACTTGTAAATGCCTCGAGCAAAGGGGCCATCGTATTGGCCGGACTGCAGCCTTGAGGACGTGACGAGTCTTGGTGTGGAAGGACTCGTCGTCGCTGTCGACGTCGCTGCTCTCCACCTGTCACGTAGCACCAAAGATCGTGCAAAAAACACGGAGTCAATTGCAACGATGATTGAACAGAGAGTGAACAAAAAATCATGCATGATAATATGGGCTCGAAAAAAGAGGTAGCCTCAGTTACATTGGACACACTTATATCCAGGATTTGAGTAAGTAAACCAAAGATCATGCACAACAAATTTGTACACACCAATTGTTTACTGACCAAACCCTGAATCAATTTAGGGATGCCCAAATATTCATCATCATCGGCACAAACACTAATAACGCAAGATCTAACACAAAAGGATCGAACTAGGAACAGACGAACAGTAATAACGCAAGATCTAACACAAAAGGATTGAACTAGGAACAGACGAACGAATAACGCAAGATCTAACACAAAAGGATTGAACTAGGAAAACGACAGTAATAACGCAAGATCTAACACAAAAGGATTGAACTAGGAACAGACGAACCGTAATAACGCTAGATCTAACACAAACTGATTGAAATGAGATAAGAACAAGGTTACCTCCGGCGCGTGTCGACGATGGTGGTGTCGTAGGGGTTCTCCGGCGCGTCGTACTGCACTGGTTCGTACGGGTCCCAATCGAAGGGGCCTGGACGGGGCGGCGGCCGATGCGCCGGCTGCTACGTTGGAAGCAGCGACAGGGGCCGACGGGGCGGCCGTCGCCGGCTGCTACGTTGGAAGCAGCACAGGGGCCTGGACGGGGCGGCGGCCGATGCGCCCGCGCTACGTTGAAGCGACAGGGCCTGGACGGGGCGGCGGCCGATGCGCCGACAATGGGCATCTCATTCTTCTCCATCGCCGGCGGTTTTCTTCGGGTTTTTTCTTCGGTTGTGGAGAAGATGATGGGACAGGAGAGGCGGTTGCAGTGAGCCAGTGAGAACGTGCGTCGAGGGAGAGAAAGAGGGGCTCTATAAAGACGAAGGTGGCGTGTACCGCAACACGTCCGCGTACGCTGCGGCGTGCACCGCTACACGAGTCTAACCCTGGGACGTTTGGTGTACTCAGTTATAACCTCAGGCCTTATACGAAATTTTATCTGTACTCGTTTTCCCCTCGAGGACTTAGACCGGCAAGTGCAATATACTCAGTTTTACCCTCAAGTAGCTGGTCAGAGAGTCAACAAATGAGATTAACATAGCTAATCGAGTCATTTCATGCGCAAAAAAATCCAAAAAAATAAAAACATAGTGGCAACTACTCATGGAGTCTTCCTACGCAACCTGCCACCTAGAAAACCTTAACAAACATATATAAATCAAGTTTTACCACAAATTGCCACTTCTCAGAATCACTAGTGTAGCTATGAAGATGCATGGTTTTCCACCCAAACCCCTTTGCAAAACATCTTTCCCAAAACATAGTTTGTCTAAATGATGCCATAATTGTCACACTCATGTATATTTGAATTGCAAATAATTTGATGTAGCCCAATATGAATTATATTGTACAAAACACACATTTTTCATTTTGTAATTCTTTTGTTTGAATCCCTTAGTCTATTTACTATTTATGTGCCCTTGGATTCTTAGTACTACTCAGTTTTGCCCTCAAGTACTGTCACAAATGCTCTGAGAAGCCCAAACTTATCCTGATTGGTTGAGCCGTTGTCACACGGATCGACTCCACGAACCGTTGATCCACTGATCTAACGGGCAGTATACCCCTATCCGTCTCTTCGTGGCAACCTCTCTCTCTCTCTCTCTCTCTCTCTCTCTCTCTCTCTTCGTGGCCACCCATCTCTCTCTCTCTCTCTGTCGGTGGAGAATAAACATGAGGAATATAGTTTGGGATATAGTATTGGTATTTTGAAACGGCCTAAAAGTGGTATAATTTTGTTATAAACATGAGGCGTACATTTTTGCTGATTTCGGCGATTGCATTATTTGTCACCCCTCTAACAATTATCAACTATCTTTAGCTGTCCTTTTCTTTTAGGGAATATAGTTTGGGATATGGTATTGGTATTTTGGAAAGGCCTAAAAGTGGTATAATTTTGGTATAAACATGAGGCATACATATTTGCGGATTTCGGGGATTGCATTATTTGTCACCCCTCTAACAATTATCAACTATCTTTAGCTTTCCTTTTCTTTTAGGGAATATAGTTTGGGGGATATGGTATTGGTATTTTGGAAAGGCCTAAAAGTGGTATAATTTTGGTATAAACATGAGGCATACATATTTGCGGATTTCGGGGATTGCATTATTTGTCACCCCTCTAACAATTATCAACTATCTTTAGCTTTCCTTTTCTTTTAGGGAATATAGTTTGGGATATAGTATTGGTATTTTGAAACGGCCTAAAAGTGGTATAATTTTGTTATAAACATGAGGCATACATTTTTGCGGATTTCGGCGATTGCATCATTTGTCACCCCTCTAACAATTATCAACTATCTTTAGCTGTCCTTTTCTTTTAGGGAATATAGTTTGGGATATGGTATTGGTATTTTGGAAAGGCCTAAAAGTGGTATAATTTTGGTATAAACATGAGGCATACATATTTGCGGATTTCGGGGATTGCATTATTTGTCACCCCTCTAACAATTATCAACTATCTTTAGCTTTCCTTTTCTTTTAGGGAATATAGTTGGTAATTTCGGTGAATGCACACACTAACTTTGAAAACAACTACAAGTACATGTAATTGAATAATGGATTTGTAACAAGGTATCCCTTGTAACAACTTCTAGCGCGGTGAGCAATGATAAGAATCCGATCGTAATTATACAACAAAAAAAACAACCAGCCATCATATTAGCTTGCTTCTTCAACTCGATCAGCTTAACTGCTTGTTCATTTTCTTCAGTTCTCCCTTCACTTCCACCAGTTCTGCATTGGGAGCATTAGGCATAATCGGAAGGTCCCTAATCGGAACGGCTCCTCTCTCCGCCGCATTCTCTACAGCAAGTCCCCCTCCCAAATTGCGCCCCCAATAGCGCCAATTGATTCCTGCAACTGAAGCCTCTGAACGTACACATCGATCCACTCGAAATGCCTGCATTTCTTCAAGATCTGAAAACAACAACGTGAACCCTAAATCCCAAATTCGAGGGAATAACAAGAAAATCGAGAGAAAACAGAGAAATTGGAGCGAGATCTAACCTTATCCCCCTCTCTATATGGCAAGCTCTCGCATGCAACGAACTCACGTCCACGGTTGCCGTTCTCGTCCGTCTTACAGATCGACCGCTTCAGAGGCTCCTGGCGTGGGCAGTCAGGGCATCTTGTCAAAGGCACGGGTCCATACTGCGGCCATGAAGAACGGGAGGTCGAAGAGAAACTAGACATCACCCGCGTGCCGGAGAAGGGCTGCCGGCGGCGGAGAAGAAGAACAATGGGGCGCGGAGAAAGAAAGGGGAAGCAATGGCACGGGCACGGGCACGGGGCTAGCTCGGGCTCCCATTTTGCAACGGTCACCTGGGTAAGCTGTGGGTCCGGCGCGCTAACGTGGACAAGTTGTGGGTCCCACGATGATCTGGATAAGTGGAGACGTGTCCACTGCGGGGCACCAACAGCGGCCCCACTTGCCAGCCAGACCAACGTCAACTAAACGGGATTCCTTCCGTCCGAGCTCTTCTGGGTTATAGGGGGGAAAACTGAGGAAAAACTAAGGATCAAAAGGCGAGTACAACTAAGGAGCCGAGGGCACGAAATAGAAATCCCTTAGTTTTATTTATTAGATGACACTCCCCCCAACCTTTGCTTACACAAGCCATGGCTAACCGAATCCTCGGGTGCCTTCCAACATTCACATACCATGGAGGAGTGTCTATTTGCAAATTTACTTGCTTACTGATAGATCAGGGCAAAACATGTGAAGAGAATTATTAATGCAAGTTAATTAATTGGGGCTGGGAACCCCATTGCCAGCTCTTTTTGCAAAATTATTGGATAAGCGGATGAGCCACTAGTCCATTGTGAAAGTCTGTGAAGTAAATGACAAGATCGAAAGATAAAACACCACATACTTCCTCATGAGCTATAAAACATTGACACAAATAAGAGATAATAGCTTTTGAATTATTTAAAGGTAGCACATGAAGTATTTACTTGGAATGTCAGGAAATACCACATAGTAGGTAGATATGGTGGACACAAATGGCATAGGTTTTGGCTCAAGGTTTTTGGATGCACGAGAAGCATTTCCTCTCAGTACAAGGCTTTGGCTAGCAAGGTTGTTTGAAGCAAACACAAGTATGAACCGGTACAGCAAAACTTACATAAGAACATATTGCAAGCATTATAAGACTCTACACTCTCTTCCTTGTTGCTCAAACACTTTTACCAGAAAATATCTAGACCTTAGAGAGACCAATCATGCAAACCAAATTTCAACAAGCTCTACGGTAGTTCTCCACTAATAGATTTAAACTACATGATGCAAGAGCTTAAACATGATTTATGAGAGATCAAAACAATTGCCAAGTATCAAATTATTCAAGACCATATGAAGCATTTTCTGTTTCCAACCAAATAGCAAGAAGTGAAGCGATCAACTTTCGCCCTTGAACATTAAAAGTAAGAATGAAGAACACTAGTGTTCATATGAAAAAGCGGAGCGTGTCTCTCTCCCACACGAGCATGAATTTATTCAGAGAATGAAAATAACAAAACGAAAATAAAAGCACACAGACGCTCCAAGTAAAGTACATTAGATGTGAAGGAATAAAAATATAGTTTCACTAGAAGTGACCTGATAAGTTGTCGATGAAGAAGGGGATGCCTTGGGCATCCCAAGCTTAGATGCTTGAGTCTTCTTAAAATATGCAGGGATGAACCACGGGTATCCCCAAGCTTAGACTTGTCACTCTTCTTGATCATAGTATATCATCCTCTTCTCTTGACCCTTGAAAACTTCCTCCACACCAAACTTAAAGCAAACTCATTAGAGGGTTAGTGCATAATCAAAATTCACATGTTCAGAGGTGACACAATCATTATTAACACTTCTGGACATTGCACAAAGCTACTGAAAGTTAATGGAACAAAGAAATCCATTCAACATAGCAAAAGAGGCAATGCGAAATAAAAGGCAGAATCTGTCAAAACAGAACAGTCCGTAAAGACGAATTTTCCAGAGGCACTTAACTTGCTCAAACGGAAAAACTCAAAACTAATGAAAGTTGCGTACATATCTGAGGATCTCGCACGTAAATTGGCAGATTTTTTTGATTTTTTTACAGAGAGTTCTGCGCAAATTCGTGACAGACAGCAATTCTGTTTCTGTGAAGCAATCCAAATCTAGCATCAACTTTACCATAGAGACTTTACTTGGCACAAAAAACTTGATAAGGAGAGGTTGCTACAGTAGTAACAACTTCCAAGACTCAACAATACAGTAGCAAAATAAACATGGGTTATCTCCCAAGAAGTTCTTTCTTTATAGCCATTAAGATGGGCTCAGTAATTTTAATGATACTCTCGCAAGAAATAAGAGTTGAAGCAAAAGAGAGCATCAAGAAGCAAATTCAAAACACATTTAAGCCTAACCCACTTTCTATGAAAAGGAATTTTGTAAATAAACAAGTCATGTAAGCATAATGCAACAAGCATAGGAAGGCAACACAAGCGCAACTTCAATATTCTCAACATAAAGAGGGGAAACTTAATATTATTAAGATGCATATAACCATGTTTCCCTCTCTCATAATAACTTTCAGTAGCATCATGAACAAACTCAACAATATAACTATCACATAAAGCATTCTTGTCATGAGCTACATGCATAAAATTATTACTCTCCACATAAGCATAATCAATTTTATTAGTTGTAGTGGGAGCAAATTCAATAAAAATAGCTATCATTATTATTCTCATCACCATAATCATCATATGTAGGAGACATATTGTAATTATAATTAACTTTCTCCTCAATAGTAGGTGGACCGAAAATATCATATTCATCATTGCAAGCATCATATATAGGAGGTAAAGTATCATCAAAGTAAATTTTCTCCTTCATGCTTGGGGGACTAAAAATATCATGCTCCTCATAACCAGCATCCCCAAGCTTAAATTCTTCCATAGCTTTAGCAATAATGGTGTTCAAAGAGTTCATGCTAATAACATTGTTACAACTATTTTGCAAACAAAGTTCCATGGGTTTTTTAATCTTCTCTTCAAACACATCATGTACTAATTCAAGATAAATATTATAAAGATCTGTAATTTTGTTGTTGTTTTCCATTAAGCCTAACTAGTGAAAATAGCTAGGAAATAGCTTAGTAGTCGGAGGATGTGAATACCTTTTACCTTACCTCCCTGGCAACGGCGCCAGAAAATAGCATGATGTCTACGTGTGCTTCTATTCTTGTAGACAGTGTTGGGCCTCCAAGAACAGAGGTTTGTAGAATAGCAGCAAGTTTCCCTTAAGTGCATCACCCAAGGTTTATCGAACTCAGGGAGGTAGAGGTCAAAGATATTCCTCTCAAGCAACCCCGCAATTAAGATACAAGAAGTCTCTTGTGTCCCCAACACACCTAATACACTTGTCGATGTATAGGTGCACTAGTTCGCGAAGAGATAGTAAAACACAGGTGGTATAGATGGTGATAATATTGCAGAAGTAAAGATGCAGAAACAATAAAAAGCGATGTTTGCAGTATTTGGAAACAAGGCCTAGGGATCATACTTTCACTAGTGGACACTCTCAACATTGATCACATAATAAATAAATAAATAACTTCTCCTCATTTGTGCTACATATGCTCTTGTTTGATAACAAACACCATTCATTGCGTAGGGATACAAGAGCTCCCTCAAGCCGGAGTTAACAAGCGCCACAACATTCGGCATTCATATTTAAGTAACCTTTAGAGCATAATAGATCTTTGCAATTTAGACCGAGTACTAACATAGCATACACACTGTCACCATTACACTATGAAAGGGGGAATAGATCACATCAATACTATCAAGTAATAGTTAACTCCATAATCTACAAGAGATTACAATCATAACCTACGCCAAGTACTACATGATGCACACACTGTCACCGTTACACCATGGAGGAGGAATAGACTACTTTAATAACATCACAAGAGTAGCACATAGACTAGTAGTGATACAAAGCTCATCATATAGATCTCAATCATGCAAAGCAATTCATGAGATCATTGTATTGAGTACAGAGAGAGATTAACCACATAGCTAGTACAGCCCTTAGCCTCGAGGAGAACTACTCCCTCCTCATCATAGGAGCAGGAGCGTTGGCGATGAAGATGGCGGTGGTGTCGATGGAGATGAGCCTTCCCCGGCAAAGCCGCGTCTCAGCAGCCCCCCCTTGGCTTCCTTGGCGGCTACGACGATCGTGGTCTGGCTTCGGTCGAGGGAGGGCGTAGGCTTATAGGTCGAAGAGTCGGAAGGGTAGGGGCAGGCCACGGGCCCCGCCCCCCTCTGGCCGTCGGGCTCGTCTCCCGCCTCCTCTCCTCTTGTTCCGGAAGCTTCGTGCAAATATAAGATCGTGGGCCTTGATTTCGTCCAATTCGAGAATATTTCTGTGTAAGATTTCTGAAACCAAAAAAACAACGAACTGGCACTTCGGCATCTCGTTAATAGGTTAGTTCCGGAAAATGCATCAAAACGATATAAAGTGTGAACAAAACATGTAGGTATTGTCATAAAACTAGCATGGAACATCAGAAATTATAGATACGTTTGGGACGTATCAGTTGCCTTGTTGGGCCTTCTCCATATTGGGCCGAGCCGAGCCAGGTATACTAATAATGGGTACCCAAAGGGTATACCCATATCAGTCTTGCAGCTTCAATCGCTGTTTCCCTTCCGCGCACAATGCTCATATTCCGATCGACCTAATGAAAGAGGTAGAGAAACCGGACTGTCTTCTGCTGTAACCGCAATAGGCGAACCAACCGATTCGATGATGAATACTGCCCGATGTTATCTGATTGGTAATGATCTTGTCGACGTTGATGTTGAAGGATCCCTCCCGGATTACAAAATCCAGTCGTCGCGATTCCCACAGATGGCGCCAATTGACGAGGGATCACCTCGTCAATGCATACGTATTGTAACTTGGGTTTCGGGAGAGAGCGACGATGGAGATTCCGGGAGCGAGATTAGGCACACGAGCTTCGGGTCCCCTCGGTGGAGGATCCCTACGTGCTGCTAGCAATCTACTATATGATCATAAGTATCTTTACAGGGTGCCGCCGTAGGCGGAGCTATGTTGTCTATCTCTTGTCTATCTGTTGGCCTCCTCCTATCGGGTACCCTGGCTGACTTTATATATGCAACCAGCCTAGGGTTTTACAAGAGTCGTAGTTGACTACTTCTTCGGGTTGCCTTGTTGGGCCTTCTCCATATTGGGCCGAGCCGAGCCAGGTATACTAATAATGGGTACCCGAAGGGTATACCCATGTCATTCGCTGAGGTCAAACCCGATCAAAATTCCGGTCGCCATCGCGAGGGCGTAGTGTAGACATCGCAGTAATCACTGCCGCGCCCCCAACCACAACCACACTATGAACTAGCCCCGACTAGGTTCATCCGCAGGGTGAAAGCACACGCTGGCTGGCAATGCCCGGCCAGACCCAGATCTAGATGTCAACGACACTAGAACGGCGGCAACCAGCGACCTCACCATCCCCAGGCCGCCAGCACTCTGCACTAGTACGACCAAACTGATCGGAGGGAAACCACACTACCGCCGCGGGGAGCAGCAGCAGTACTGGGCATGCTGCCAACCCGACAAGCATGCGCCGACCCAGGGACCCATCCCGGATAGCCAGCACGGACCTCGCCCCCAAGCGACATCCAACCGCCGGAGAACCCCGAGAAAGCAGGACTCCGACGGCAGCGAACCAGGTCGCCGGGTTTCGGCCCGCAAGGAGCAGACCCACAAGGCAGTGGAGGAGCCAATCCCATCCATGGCCACCCACAACACGCGATTGAGCCAGGCCCTGGCAAGCCCAGATCTGGGCCCACAAGCCCAGATCCCGCCGCCGCAGGCCAACCCTAGGCGACCAAGCCGCCAAGGACCAGGCGACGCCGCGCAGGTGAACCACCACGCTGCAGCCGTCGGCCCCACAGCCACCCACGGCCGGAGAAGAGCCAGGGGTCAGGGCGAGCCGCCCCGACGAGCCGCCAACGCGCACATGAGAGAGCCCCGAGCCCGCGCCCCAGGGGACCAGGCCCGGCCGGAGCCGCGTCGGCCGGGCCGGAGCCAGCGCCTTCTGCCGCCGCAGGACGAGCCCGCCCCATCGGGTCGACACCACGAGCGGGAGAGAGGGAGGCCGCCGCCTCCAGCACCGCCCGGGCTTTGCCCGGCGGCGACGACGGACGGGGAAGGGGGAGGAGAGGGATGCCTGGGCTTGGAGGCGACGGCGCCCCGGCCGCCCTCGGGGAGGGGGGGGGCGACGGGAGCGGGGAGGACGCGAGTCTTTTTTTGTGTGGACCATCTTCCCTTACACTTGAGAAGGCCGAGTAAGAAAGTGACTCCCTAGAAAGGCCTCCCGCGTCGCTCGCGCGAGCGACTCCAGAGGCGACACAAACCCTAGCAAAAGTCCTCCCCCCACTGCGCTCCCCTTGCCGCCGCTGCCGGTGGCGGCGGCGGCGCCCGGCCGTCAAAGACGGTGGGAGTGGCAGAAGCACCCCCGGCTGCTCATCTTCGCGCGGGGATGGGCGTCTCGCAGGCGTGCGAGGTGGGGCTGTGGCTGAGCTCGGCGGAGCGGCCAGGGCGGCGTGGTGGTGGCGCTAGGAGGCGCGCGTCGTGTAGGCGGAGCCCCTGGCGCGGAGACGCGTCTGCTCTCGTGGTGGCGGCGGCAGGGCCCGATCTGGGACCAATCTGGGCCCGATCTTGGCCGCCCACTGGGGGCTGGTGCGATGGGGAGGAGCTGCTGTGGCGTGCAGCAAATGTAGGGGTGTGGGCTGCTGATACGTCTCAAACGTATCTATAATTTGTGATGTTCCATGCTTGTTTTATGATAATACCTACATGTTTTGTTCACACTTTATGATGTTTTGATGCGTTTTCCGGAACTAACCTATTGACGAGATGCCGAAGTGCCAGTTCTGTTTTCTGCTGTTTTTGGTTTCAGAAATCCTAGCAAGGAAATATTCTCGGAATCGGACAAAATCAACGCCCAGTACCCTATTTTCACCAGAGCACCCGAGAAGGACCAGAGGGGGCCACTGGGCCACCACACACCCCGGCGCGGCCCAGGGGGGGCGCGCCCCCCTAGTGTGTCGCCGCCTCGTCAGCCCTCCGACTCCGCCCTTTCTCCTATATAAGGTCCCTGACCTAAAACCCCGAGATGAATAAGCCACGGTGCGAAAAGTTCCAGAGCCGCCGCCATCGCGAAGCCAAGATCTGGGGGACAGTTCCGGCACGCAGCCGGGACGGGGAAGTGCCCCGGAAGGCTTCTCCATCGACACCGCTGCCATCTCCACCGCCATCTCCATCAACGCTGCTCCCATGAGGAGGAGTAGTTCTCCATCAAGGCTCGGGGCTGTACCGGTAGCTATGTGGTTCATCTCTCTCCTATGTACTTCAATACAATAATCTCATGAGCTGCCTTACATGATTGAGATTCATATGATGATGCTTGTAATCTAGATGTCATTATGCTAGTCAAGTGGGTTTTACTTATGTGATCTCCGGAGACTCCTTGTCCCACGTGTGTAAAGGTGACAGTGTGTGCACCGTGTGGGTCTCTTAGGCTATATTTCACAGAATACTTATTCACTGTTATGAATGGCATAGTGAAGTGCTTATTTATATCCCTTTATGATTGCAATGTGTTTTGTATCACTATTTATCTATGTGCTACGATGTGATGTTATTAAAGTAGTCTATTCCTCCTGCATGGTGTAATGGTGACAGTGTGTGCATCGTGTAGTTCTTGTCGTAGGTTATGATCATAATCTCTTGTAGGTTATGGAGTTGATTATCGCTATGATAGTATTGATGTGATCTATGCCTCCTTCATAGTGTGATGGTGACAGTGTGCATGCTATGTTAGTACTTGGTCTATTTTGCAAAGATCTATTATGCTCTAAGTTACTTAAACATGAATATCAAATGTTGTGGCGCTTGTTAACTCCGGCTTGAGGGAGCTCTTGTAGCCCTACACAATTAGTGGTGTTCATCATCCAACAAGAGTATATGTAGCACAAAGGAAAGAGAACTTATTTATTATGTGATCAATGTTGAGAGTGTCCACTAGTGAAAGTATGATCCCTAGGCCTTGTTTCCACCATAAAGAATTGCTTCCTACGCCGCAAGCTATTTTTGGCGCCGCTTGTTTACTGTTTTCCGCATCTTTACTTTCTGCAATATTACCAACATCTATACCACCTGTGTTTTACTATCTCTTCACCGAACTAGTGCACCTATACATCTGACAAGTGTATTAGGTGTGTTGGGGACACAAGAGACTTCTTGTATCGTGATTGCAGGGTTGCTTGAGAGGGATATCTTTGACCTCTTCCTCCTGAGTTCGATAAACCTTGGGTGATCCACTTAAGGAAAACTTGTCTTCTACAAACCTCGCTCTTGGAGGCCCAACACTGTCTACAGGAAAAGAAGCGTAAGTAGACATCAAGCTATTTTCTGGCGCCGTTGCCGGGAGGAAAGGTAAAAGGTACTCACTCCGGATCTCGGCAACTAAGCTATTTTCTGCCGTTGTAAGTACTCGAAGCTATTTCCTTTAGATCCTGCAATTGCATCTTTTGGATTCTTGTTTACACTAGTTAGGCATAATGGAAAGTAACAATGAGCTTCTTATTCTATTTCTGAGTTAAGACATGGATTGTTTGCTGCGAAAATTAAAAAACCTATGGAATCTTATTTGCATGCTGGTAACAATGATATTAGTATGAACGCTTTGAACACCATTGTTGTTAATGATATGGAAAATTCTAAGCTTGGGGAAGCTGGTTTTGATGAGCATGATATTTTTAGTCCCCCAAGCATTGAGGAGAAAATTTTCTTTGATGATACTTTGCCTCCTATATTTGATGATGAGAATAATAATGATAGCTACTTTGTTGAATTTGCTCCCACTACAACTAATAAAATTGATTATGCTTATGTGGAGAGTAATAATTTTATGCATTTGGCTCATGACAAGAATGTTTTATGTGATAGTTATATTGTTGAGTTTGTTCATGATGCTACTGAAAGTTATTATGAGAGAGGGAAATATGGTTATATGCATCTTAATAATATTAAGTTTCCCCTCTTTATGTTGAGAATCTTGAAATTGCGCTTGTGTTGCTTTTCTATGCTTACCACTTTGTTCTTCATGAATTTATTTGTGTACAAGATTCCTTTTCATAGGAAGTGGGTTAGGCTTAAATGTGTTTTAAATTTGCTTCTTGATGTTCTCTTTTGCTTCAACTCTTCTTTCTTGCGAGTGCATCATTAAAACTGCTGAGCCCATCTTAATGGCTATAAAGAAAGAACTTCTTGGGAGATAACCCATGTGTTTATTTTACTACAGCAATTTTTTTTTTGTTGAGTCTTGGAAGTTGTTTACTACTGTAGCAACCTCTGCTTATCATGTTTTTGTGCCAAGTAAAGTTTCTATGCTAAAGTTGATGTTATATTTGGGATCGCTGCAGAAACAGCATTGCTGTCTGTCACGAATTCTGGCACAAGTCTCTGTAAGAAATTCGAAAAAATCTGCAAATTTACGAGCGTGATCCTCAGATATGTACGCAACTTTCATTAGTTTTGAGTTTTTCCATTTGAGCAAGTTAAGTGCCCAGTCCAGATGCATCTTTACGGACTGTTCTGTTTTTGACAAATTCTGTCTTTTATTTCACATTGCCGCTTTTGCTATGTTGAATGAGTTTCTTTGTTCCATTAACTTTCAGAAGCTTTGTGCAATGTCCAGAAGTGTTAAGAATGATTGTGTCACCTCTGAATATGTGAATTTGTGGTTATGCACTAACCCTCTCATGAGTTTGCTTGAAGTTTGTGTGAAGGAAGTTTTCAAGGGTCAAGAGAAGAGGATGATATACTATGTTCAAGAAGAGCGAAAGGTCTAAGCTTGGGGATGCCCCGGTGGTTCATCCCTGCATATTTTAAGAAGACTAAAGCATCTAAGCTTGGGTATGCCCAAGGCATCCCCTTCTTCATCGACAACATTATCAGGTCACTTCTAGTGAAACTATATTTTTATTCCGTCACATTCCTATGTACTTTACTTGGAGCGTCTGTGTGCTTTTATTTTTGTTTTGTTATTTTCATTCTCTGAATAAATTCATCCTTGTGTGGGAGAGAGACACGCTCCGCTGGTTCATATGAACACATGTGTTCTTAGCTTTTAATGTTCAAGGGCGAAAGTTGATCGCTTCACTTGTTGCTATTTGGTTGGAATCAGAAAATGCTTCATATGGTCTTGAATAATTTGATACTTGGCAATTGTTTTGAGCTCTCATATATCATGTTTAAGCTCTTGCATCATGTAGTTTAAATCTAGTAGTGGAGAACTACTGTAGAGCTTGTTGAAATTTGGTTTGCATGATTGGTCTCTCTAAGGTTTAGATATTTTCTGGTAAAGTGTTTGAGCAACAAGGAAGACAGTGTAGAGTTTTATAATGCTTGCAATAAGTTCTTATGTAAGTTTTGCTGTACCGTTTATACTTGTGTTTGCTTCAAACAACCTTGCTAGCCTAAGCCTTGTACTGAGAGGAAATACTTCTCGTGCATCCAAAAACCTTGAGCCAAAACTTATGCCATTTGTGTCCATCATATCTACCTACTATGTGGTATTTTTCTGCCATTCCAAGTAAATACTTCATGTGCTACCTTTAAACAATTCAAAAGTTATTATCTCTTATTTGTGTCAATGTTTTATAGCTCATGAGGAAGTATGTGGTGTTTTATCTTTCGATCTTGTCATTTACTTTTGACAGACTTTCACAATGGACTAGTGGCTTCATCCGCTTATCCAATAATTTTGCAAAAGAGCTGGCAATGGGTTCCCAGCCCCAATTAATTAACTTGCATTAATAATTCTCTTCACATGTTTTGCCCTGATCTATCAGTAAGCAACTTAAAATTGCAAATAGACACTCCTCCATGGTATGTGAATGTTGGAAGGCACCCGAGGATTCGGTTAGCCATGGCTTGTGTAAGCAAAAGGTTGGGAGGAGTGTCATATAATAAATAAAACTAAAGTACATGTGTAAACAAAAGAGAAGAGGGATGATCTACCTTGCTGGTAGAAATAACGTCCTTCATGGGAGCCGCTCTTGAAAGTCTGGTTGATAAGGTAGTTAGAGTACCCATTACCATTCGTTGACAACAAAAAACACCTCTCAAAATTTTACTTTTATGCTCTCTATATGATTTCAAAACTTGAAAAGCTCTAGCACATGATTTAATCCCTGCTTCCCTCTGCGAAGGGCCTATCTTTTACTTTATGTTGAGTCAGTTTACCTATTTCCTTCCATCTTAGAAGCAAACACTTGTGTCAACTGTGCATTGATTCTTACATACTTGCTTATTTGCATTCATCATATTACTCTATGTTGACAATTATCCATGAGATATGCATGTTGAAAGTTGAAAGCAACTGCTGAAACTTATATCTTCCTTTGTGTTGCTTCGATGCCTTTACTTTGAATTTATTGCTCTATGAGTTAACTCTTATGCAAGACTTTTTGATACTTGTCTTGAAAGTACTATTCATGAAAAGTTTTGCTATATGTTATCTATTTGTTAGCAACCTATAGATATTGCTTTGAATCACTCCATTCATGTCATATGCTTTACAATAATGTTGATCAAGATTATGATGGTAACATGTCACTTCAGAAATTATTTGTGTTATCGTTTACCTACTCGAGGACGAGTAGGAACTAAGCTTGGGGATGCTGATACGTCTCAAACGTATCTATAATTTCTGATGTTCCATGCTTGTTTTATGACAATACCTACATGTTTTGTTCACACTTTATGATGTTTTGATGCGTTTCCGGAACTAACCTATTGACGAGATGCCGAAGTGCGGTTCTGTTTTCTGCTGTTTTGGTTTCGAAATCCTAGTAAGGAAATATTCTCGGAATCGGACGAAATCAACGCCAGTACCATATTTTCACCGGAAGCTTCCAGAGCACCCGAGAAGGACCAGAGGGGGCCACGGGCCACCACACCACCCGGCGCGGCCCGGGCGCCCCCTAGTGTGTCGCCGCCTCGTCGCCCTCCGCCCTTTCGCCTATATAAGGTCCCTGACCTAAAACCCGAGACGAATAAGCCACGGTACGAGAAAAGTTCCGAGCCGCCGCCATCGCGAAGCCAAGATGGGGGACAGGAGTCTCTGTTCCGGCACGCCGGGACGGGGAAGTGCCCGGAAGGCTTCTCCATCGACACCGCTGCCATCTCCACCGCGCCATCTCCATCAACGCTGCTGGTCCCATGAGGAGGGAGTAGTTCTCCATCGAGGCTCGGGGTTGTACCGGTAGCTATGTGGTTCATCTCTCTCCTATGTACTTCAATACAATAACCTCATGAGCTGCCTTACATGATTGAGATTCATATGATGATGCTTGTAATCTAGATGTCATTATGCTAGTCAAGTGGGTTTTACTTATGTGATCTCCGGAGACTCCTTGTCCCACGTGTGTAAAGGTGACAGTGTGTGCACCGTGTGGGTCTCTTAGGCTATATTTCACAGAATACTTATTCACTGTTATGAATGGCATAGTGAAGTGCTTATTTATATCCCTTTATGATTGCAATGTGTTTTGTATCACTATTTATCTATGTGCTACTCATGTGATGTTATTAAAGTAGTCTATTCCTCCTGCATGGTGTAATGGTGACAGTGTGTGCATCATGTAGTTCTTGTCGTAGGTTATGATCATAATCTCTTGTAGGTTATGGAGTTGATTATCGCTATGATAGTATTGATGTGATCTATGCCTCCTTCATAGTGTGATGGTGACAGTGTGCATGCTATGTTAGTACTTGGTCTATTTTGCAAAGATCTATTATGCTCTAAGGTTACTTAAACATGAATTTCGAATGTTGTGGCGCTTGTTAACTCCGGCTTGAGGGAGCTCTTGTAGCCCTACACAATTAGTGGTGTTCATCATCCAACAAGAGTATATGTAGCACAAAGGAAAGAGAACTTATTTATTATGTGATCAATGTTGAGAGTGTCCACTAGTGAAAGTATGATCCCTAGGCCTTGTTTCCACCATAAAGAATTGCTTCCTACGCCACAAGCTATTTTAAGCGCCGCTTGTTTACTGTTTTACTGCATCTTTACTTTCGCAATATTACCAACATCTATACCACCTGTGTTTTACTATCTCTTCGCCGAACTAGTGCACCTATACATCGACAAGTGTATTAGGTGTGTTGGGGACACAAGAGACTTCTTGTATCGTGATTGCGGTTGCTTGAGAGGGATATCTTTGACCTCTTCCTCCCTGAGTTCGATAAACCTTGGGTGATCCACTTAAGGGAAAACTTGCTGCTGTTCTACAAATCTCTGCTCTTAGAGGCCCAACACTGTCTACAGGAAAAGAAGCGTGAGTAGACATCAGCGGCTCCCGGCGGCGCCGACCGCGTGGACTCGATGGGTCCTTGGGCTCGATCTTGGCCACCCAGGTCCTTCGCCCTGGCACTCGACGTTGGCATGGGCCGGGTGCTCTGGTGCCTATGATGCTCGCCTTCCAGCGCGGGGCCGTGGAAGTTAGGCCCTCAGCATCTGTGGGCTTGCCAGGGTGAAGCTCGGGGAGGTCCGCCTCCCTCGCCGTCGTCAAGTGCTGGCTTCTCGTGGGTGTTGGCCGGCAGTTTGGTTCCTCGTTGCCGTTTTGGACAGTGGGGCTGGAAGGGTTGGGAGAAATCCATGTGCTGTTGCAGGAAGACAGCGACGCCTGCGGGCGTCGTCACCTTCTTGAAGGCGTTGTCCATGCCCTTACGACATGCCTCCTAAAAAACGGGGGGAACCCTAGACCCAGCTTGCTGGTTCAGGCAGCGGCGGCGCTGTGGCGTCGCGCCCTTCTTAGAGGCGCTGTTCAGGTTGCTCGTGGAGTCCCATGTTGTCAATCGGAGTCAATGTCGGTCGCTACTCGCAGCGTGGGCATCTTGGGCACAATGTACACGGGCATCGACTTTGTTTGGACGACGCTATCCTCAGGTCCGGCCATGTTCTGTTGTCCACTCGCCGACTTCTTCTACGCACTTTGGGTGGGCGGTACGTCGACATATGCCACCCTGGAGCTAGGGTTGCTTCAAGCGGTTTTGCTTCAGTTGTGACGCGGCCTAGTGGCCCTGTGTCCCAATCTAGTGCCTTCTTGGCCGGTGGTTGGGCAAGGCGTGTGTGCTTGTTGTGTGGTTTCGGGTGTGCGTTGTCTTGCCGTTTGGCTTCATGTGTAAGAGTTTTGGATCCGGTTTTCCTTCTCCTCTAAATCTTAATACAATAACGCGCAGATCTCCTGCGGGTTCTTGAAGAAAACTTGAGATCAAGGCCAACCAAATCCGACGGAAGAGGCAACTGAAAATTAGGCACAGCACCTGAGCAAAAACAGAAAAACAGATGAATACCGTGAACCAACATCACCTGAATCTATTTCCATGATGACAGTATACGTAGCAAACTCTTCACAAAGTAAATTCGTTATTCATCTGGAAACTTGTCATTAGAATATTTTCCCTTAACAAGAGAAAAGTGTGAGAGGCACGTGCGCTCTGGGCACCCTCACATTTTTTACTTTCTCTTTTTTATATCTCTCAGATTATGTAATATTTTGATTTTATTTTTTTGCAAGTCACTAAAAAATAACAAATGGAATGAGCCAAAAATAGTTTGGTTTTTTTTTGTGCAATTTCAAATTTCAAATTATTTAAATTTCAAAATAAATTCTTGAAATATATATATACACAATGAAATAAAAAAATCCAAAATATTTTTCCCATGTTCCAATTGTTAGGTTTAAATGATCTGCAAATTATTTTGTTCAAACAATGTGTGGTGTGAGAGATACAATGAGAAATTGTTTGAGAGGGGAACAAAAAGAATTTGCACGAATCTTGATGCAGTATACAAGGTATGGATACGGGTGCTCACCAAGCACCTGCTCCAAAAGTCCACTCTCTAACCCTTAACAATGGTGCTTAACAAAAGTTTGCAGACATGAAAAGATTCAGGAGGAACCTAGTGTGCAGCGGTGGCCTCGCGTTCATCCTAAACACCGTCGTCCTTGGACAGAAGTCCTCGCCGGGACAAGAGTGGAAGAGGGAGCACTTGGGGCGTTGTCGGGCGTCAACCTCATGGGCGACCATGACAAAGAGCTGAGTGGCAAGCATGATAGAGAGGACGACGGAAAAACCCATGATCTGTGGAGGGAGGAGAGCAGACAATGAGGAACCTCAGGAGATGCGCCGAGGCGGCTGGAGCTAGGACGGAAGCAGCCGGATCAAGGATGGAGGCGACGACGACTGGAGCTAGGACGGAGGCGGCCGGTTTTGGGAAGGAGGCTCCCTCTGCTGCGCGCTCGCTAGAGCTCGGTGGGTTACCGTGTAGAGCATCTGCCGATGTGCCTCGTTGGCTTCCTCTCGGGCATCATCCTTAGCCTTCTTCAGCGTCTCGAAGGATGAGAGGATGGCCCTCTCCGCCGACTTCTCCACCGGGTCAGGCCCGTCATCGTCCCACTCCTCCTCCGCAGCCGCCGCCTCTTGCCGATGTTGTTGCTCCACATCGAATGCCGCACGGGCTTCCCACTCCTCCTCTATCACCCGCTCCGCGTTAGCCATGAACTGCGTGTTTATCGCCGCGTCAATGATGTCATCGTCGGTGCCTTTGTTCTCGTTGAACTCGCCGAACTTGTCGATGTCGGGAATGTCGGTCGGGGAAGGTGGAGACGGAAGTGGAGGTGGAGGCGTGGCGGAGCAGCCTGGCCGTCGCTGGCGCAACTCATCATGGCGAAGGTGGTGGCTAGGAGACTGCATGTTTTGGTCGAGGTGGAGGGAAGGATTGTCGGCGGCTGTGCTGGCGATAACGAGCGGAGGCGGCCTTTTATAGCCGGTAGTGGAGAGGGAAGAGCTGTGGAGAAATCGCGACAAACGGTGAAGAAGGTGGTGAAGATGCGCGGGAATGCGGACGGCGGCGACGCGTGGGAGGCGCAACACCGATGGAACGTCTCGCCTGCACCGTCCTGGAAACCGTCATCGCCATTAGGCGAAGCTGCAGCACTAAGGTTTGTGTCGGTGACGAGGCTGGCCCTACACTCATCGTGTCGCTTTTGCTTCCGTCTGTTTCCCCAGCGTCCCATGCGTAGTGGAAATTGTAATGAGAATGAGCTTGAGACGTCGGACACCAAATTAGACCGGGCCGGAAGTTTTGCTGCGGTCTAGGTTGGCATCCATGCGTCCGGCAGGACGAGAGCATGTCACTCAAGCATGTCGGTCCGTTAGGAAGGCTTTGAGGGAGCTCTTTGTCGCACACGTGTGGAGTTTTGTCCAATGGAGGCCATTTCGCTTCGTAGTTTCAATTAGCTTTGCCAAATTTGTTTTTCGAAGTTATGGAGGGTTTATGTTTATCAAAGGAAAAAGTCCATTTCAAACCTTGAACTTGTGGGGGGTTGGCGATTTAGACCCTCAAGTCGAAATCCCTGTCGTTTGTACCCTAAACTATTGAATCCCGGTCTAAATTAGACCTTGAACCTGTTTTCCAGAGAAAAAATAAAATTAAAAATTTGCTACTCTAACAACCTTCGCTGGCCCACCTGTCATACCTATCACCTACCTCCATCCCCTCACTCTCCTGGATTCTTCTCTCCTCATCTTAGCCGCCGTGGAGGAGGCCCTGGCACACATCAACACGTTGGCCTATCCGACCACGTCGCTGATGGCTGCGCCGCTCATCTGCTGCCGCAGCTTCGCCCGGAGCAGTTCCATCGTCGTGCGGTCGCTCCAGCTGCTCATGGACTCGTTGAACAGAGCAAGCGCCCGCCGTCCTGGGACGTCTACCACCTGCGGTGCCTGGCCAGGATCTTTCGGCGCCTCCGCATCGAGATGCACAGATTTTTCAAGTGATGCTATCCAGTACCAGTATCAGTAACACACCATCGGCAAGTATATGCAATGATTTATCAAAGTGATGTTATTTGAATCTGTAGCAATTCATAGAGACAAGAGATTTGTCTAGTACTAGTGTATATTCTCCGATTAATCAACTATTGTTCCAGCACCACTACAAGCCGAAATCTGCTTTCCTTTCTCGATCGTGTAATTTTCTTTGTACACTATTCCGGCAATTGTTTTGTTTCTCATAGTTATTTGAAGCAGCGTCGCTGCCTTCCTTTAGAAACATAGTGAGAGAAAAGATTGGGGAGACAAGTAAATTAATCGTCTCAGCTGCGCAGTGAGGAGCGCTTCATGCTCGTCACCGGTGCCTATCCCGCGCCGCTGTGCTGCCCCGGCTCTTCCCACGCATTGCCGTTCTTGGTTGTATATGTCGTTGCAGTTGGTTGCTCGATTGTGATGGATTGTAGTAAATAAGAAAGGAAATTAGGGAATGAAGATGAATATGACACATGCGCCCTACTGTCAGCGAGAGTACACTATAATCCCGGTCGGGATAGTTCCTTTCCCGGTTTGGCAAACAGGTCTAGGGTTTAATTTAGACCAGGATTTAATAGTTCACGGTACGAACGACAGGGATTTCGACTTGAGGGTCTAAACCGCCTAACCTCTACAAGTTCAGGGTTTGAAATGTACTTTTTCCTTTATCAAACTCGTCTTGTGTGACTTTTTCTTTTAGTCCCTCCATACACATGCACTAAAATATACTAATATGTTTTCCTAAATCAGCGGACGTGGCGTTTTTTCTGCCGGATATATATGCTCTCTTTATTTGAAATACATTTTTAATATATATTTAAAAATATTTAAAATTAAAAATAGAATGTTTTGTGTACATCTCCAGTTCCCCACGTCCTACATGCTCACAAAGTTGTTTCGGCAAAAGTTGACTTCTTGTGTACCATATGTTAAAAAGACAAACCCCGATGCTTAAATAAGGCCGGTTTTCTTACACGGGGCACAAAAAATGCTGGTTTTCAGCGAAGCATTTCATGCGCGCATAGAACATGGAGAAATACATGTGAAAATAAATTTCTAATTTTTTTGACATTTTGAAATTTGATTTTTTGCATGCTCTAGGTAGTTCAATTAAAAGGCCAATTTGATGGAAGATGTTAACCAATTATATTCAACAAAACAAACATCACTAGTATACGCTGTAAAAAAAGGTTATTTTATTCGCATAAATACATGCATAAAAAATATTTCATGAGATTTGACGGCATTTGATCTCAGCCAATTTGATATATTTGGGTACGAAGTAGAGAACACATGGATAGATATACCGTCAAATCCGGACAAGAACATATTATAAGATAAATCCCCAACATGCTAGTATTTTCATTTGGACTGCCATAGCGGCATGAGAAAAAACCAAGATTCAAGAACGCTAGAGATACACCACTCAGCGTCGCGATTAACCGGCTCTAGTTGATAGTCAAGACAAGAAGACATACAGGGAACTTCAAAGGATACACGACACGAGAACACGAGAGGCCCCGGGCGACACATGTTTGCGCGCAGAGCACATCATTCGTCCGAGAAATTAGCTAAGGTATAGTTTTATGAATGCGCTCGGAGATGGAGAGTAAATACGTAACGCTTTGCTGCTAGTAGCGGCCGTTGCCGTTCTTGCCGTCGACGACGACCTCGGTCATGGGGATCTGATCGGCCTTGCGCTTGCGGGCCTCGAGGATCTGCTGCGTGGACTTGTAGTAGATGGCGTAGAGGACCACCTGCCCCACGGCGAAGAGGACGCCCAGCCCGTTGGGGATCTGCATTGGAAGAGGAGAGTAGAGATTTAGAGTTAACATGACAAAACAATCCGCAGAAATGTGTTAGCCTGAGTTAAGGATCAGCACGTGGTCTGGAAACGGCCGGAGAAGGTCCGTTCAGCATGGTCGTTGGCGACACTAGCTTGACCGTCCAATCTCACCATGTCACGAGCGACAGGCAAGGTTTGGCACCACGAACAAAAGCAACGGCGACTGGTGTGATTTGTCTGACCGTCGGCTACAACTGCATTCTGCACGGGCCATGGAGTCCTGGTCCTAGCGGCCTATCCTATCCGATCTTGTACTGTATTATTACTCGAGAATAAGAACTGCCCTACGATTCCTAGTACTCCACCCATATTCCCAGCACAAAAACATGCGTCACGTGAATGGACTTTGCAGGCAACTCGCATGAAAGCAAGATGGAACGGCTGGCGGTGGTTTTGTTGGCGCACGCAACTTGGTCTGCAACATGCCCCCTCCCTAGTTGCTGCATTTATTTTGGGTGGTTCGCCAGAGCTATCCAAATATGTATGTTTACCTGACGCGCCTGCTTCCTAAATTAACTCCGCCATCTGCAGCTTGCCTTGCCAAAAACTTAGCAATTCATAATTTCACTGTTTATTATTAGTAGGTGGTTCTTCCAGTTTTTGGACAGACAGAGACGACATGATGCGCTGTGCAGGGTCCGTACTGGTTTACTACTACTTGTAGCAAGTCTCTATAACACGGAGTAGTAGCTAAAGATCGCTCTAGAGAAGAATGAAAAAAAAGGCACACTAATTCCTAGTTTAAAAGACTTCTTACTGTGATGTAGATGTCGAACTTGATGAGGGCGTAGGCGGTCCAGAAGACGCCATTCACCAGGGACGCCAGGGACAGGAAAAGGGGCATGTACTCCACGCTCTTGGTCTGGATCACCATTTTCTGAAACACAGGCGGGCACCCAAATTAGCAATTCATCCATTTTACAGTACTGGTACTATTACAGTTCATCCAAAGAACATGCTCGGAAACAACTTGAGCAGAGCATGAATCATGAAAACTACAAGTAAACTGGGGTCTGTGTTTGGGATGGGGGAACTAATAGTGTTTACAACAAGGGAAAAAAGTCATGAACAAATTTAACAGGTTCCAGGGAAAAAGTGCAGCGGCCACAACTTATCAGTTACAGGTTTAATCATAAGCTAAGTAGTGTAGTAATATGGACAAAAGGCAGAGTAGTTGATTTGACACCACCGAATGGAAAAAAACACTGGTGGCAAATTTTGTTTTCCACAAAAATATTTACGACTGTGCACCAATCAAGAAGATAAAGTATAGAGATCCCCGAGAAAAAAAATATTCGAGAAACAACAAGATTACTCATGCGTGCATACACTAGGAGTACTAGTCCAGTATTCTATTCTCCACCCACCCAGAGTCCGAGGTTTTGTCAAGAAATTACTATAGAGTAATCCGGTTTTCTTTTCATATGTTTATTCACATTCCTGGGATCTCCTGACGCTGACAATCATCACCAACTAGCAGAATCAATTGATAAAATACTGGAGAACCACCAAATCTGGGTCACATATTCTACTAATAATTCCTGAGCGAGTCGAGAGAGGAGGAGTGAGCCCGAATCATAATCATACCATGACGGAGAGCGGCGCGGCGTACATGCCGGTCCCGAAGACGACGCAGAGGATGCCGACGACCATGGACCTGCCGTCGTGGGTGTGGGCGAGGCTGAGGACGAGCGCGGCGACGGCGCCGACGAAGGCGACCTCGGCGACGAGGATGAGGAGCACCCTGCGCCGGTCGGCGCCGGCGGAGTAGGTGAGGAAGAGCGCGATGTAGGCGAGCTCGATGACCATGCCGGTGCCGTTGATGGTGATGACGAGCATGCTGTGCGGGTGCACCAGCGGCAGGCCGTAGAGCACCCACATCATGCAGTTGAGCAGCGTCGCCAGGTACGGCACCGCCGAGTACTGCTCCACCGTCTTCTTCTTCCAGATGCGGTAGAAGGTCGGCCTGCATCCATGGCGGCGGGCGGGCGGGCGAGCGTCAGTTAGTTGGCGTGCGTAAGAAGGAAATTAGCAGGGATTATTTTGCTCGGAAGAAAATCCGAATTAGTATCGCGGTGCTGCATTCTCTCGAATTTGTAGGACTCGTCCACGCAGCCGACCCGAATCTGGGGTTCCGTTACTCCCGGAGAAGAGAAAGGAGATCGAAAGTTGCTTTATGGAGCAGTTGGGTTCTTACACTGGGGATAGAAAGAGCACCAGGGCGGTTCCATTGCCTGCAACAGAGCCGAAACAAAACAAAAAAGCAGAATCATCAGAAGCGGCAGTAGATCTTAGATTTCCTGGTAAAAAAGCAGACGGCGAGTTTGAGGAAATCCGGTGCGCGATGCTTGCATTTGAAGGGAGCAAAAGTTGGTGAAGAAGACGTGTGTGTAAAAGTGGTTGGGCGAGAAGCGAAAAGGGGATGCAGCGGAACGAGCATCAGGATCCAACAACACCCCACACGCCCGTGCAGTGCCACCATCTAAATCTATCTACCACATGATTTTCGCCGCCGTGCAGGAGCGTAAACAGGAGTAGGGGGTGGAGACGGGGACGGCGGCGCACCTATGATCCCGATCACCGTGCGGATGGTGTCCGCTGACACCATGGCGGCTTCCGGCGGCGAGAGGAGAAGTGGATCGCCGGAGTTTGGAGGGGAGGAGAGATGGAGCGGAGGACGGATTGATACAAGTGCAACGGACCCCTCTCTCGCTGCCCTCGCTGTCCCTCTGTGCGTGCGTTGATGAGTGAATGATCTGAAGAAAACACCAAACGGGGCGTCCTTAAATAGGGAAGACCCGTGGGCCCCACCGTATCCCATGGCTATCGGGCTCGCTCTCCCATGCGCAGTGTACAGGCGTTTCTCTCTCTATAACAACCCGCCCATGTCCAGCAGCCAGCCGGGTGGGTTGGTCATTCCAATCATCTTTTCTTTTTCTTTTTTTAGGCTGACCATAGTGGGTAATATCATATAGTAGTATCCAGCTATAATGCAGACTAGTATCATAGGATTTGTAGAATCCAATCTTCTCTCTCATCCATAATTATTTTTGGTAGGGCTAGGATGCATGATACTAGCTATAATAGTACCACTATGGCTAGCCTTATTACTTTCGCTACCAATATATTTCTTTATTTTGGTACTCCACATATTCACATTCTTGGTCCAAGTTGGTTGCAGCGCAACGTCCCAGCGTGCGAGTTTGCGCATCCCGCCGGGGAGGGACCATGAAGCTCTGGACCGCATCCCAATGGCCCTCCACGGTCTAGCACACGTCTTTTCCATCCAAGCAAGACAACGTCACAAAACACCCGGACACACACCAGGACTAATCGTACGGTCCCTCTCAAAGACAAGAATTTATAATGTCAGCATTTTTCTATGTCTCGCCGAATTGAATTGGGTTCCTCCAAAAAAAAAAGGGGAAATGTTTTTTCTACTTTATCAACCGGATTAATTCTGTCTCACCTTTTAGTAAAGATTATACTGACAAAAATGCATCAAGGTGAGTGTTGATGCAGGCTTTTGGCGATGGATGAGTGAATTTGTATGTAGATATAGTGTGACCACGATTCGATAGGCTAAGGGCATCTTCAGCGGCGCGACGCATTCGGACATCCAAAATGTTCGCGGGCGTTCGTTTGCGTCGCGAGGCGGACGCGGAAATGGTCGCGTGTCCGTTTGCGTCTGGGGCTGGCTCCAGCGGGGCGACGCATTTTGGGCGCAGGCCAGAATTCAAAAAATAGAAGCACGCATAAACTTTTGCACCAAATTTACAGCCGCATTTTGAGGGCTGAAACAAGTTCACCCCACTTTGCATATCGGACTGCGCAAAGTGGAGACCAAAAGGGGCACAACAAGGCTGTGCAGCAATAAAAATGTCCAAAAGGAGGCCAAGGTCTGGGCGCATGGCGCCGCGATGCGTCGCGCGCGGATTTCGGCGCGCCTCTTCATGAACCAGGCCCTGGTGTCGTCGTCGACGCTGCTCAAGTCGGCTAGCATGATCCTAGTATCCTCCGCAAGGATCTTGGCCTTGGCGTCCATCCTCCTAGCCTCGGCGTCAAGCAATTTGGCCTCGGCGTCTGCCTTTTGGACCTCAATTACCTCTTTGGCGAGGTTGTGGTAGATGGCAGCTGCGGCCTCTTTTTCCATACGCCTCTTCTCGTCCCTGGCAGCCATGGCGGCATGATTATCGGCCATCATCTTCTCCATGCTCTGCGTGAACGCAAGGGCCTGCGCCTCCCGCTGTAGATCGGCCTTGGTAGCCTTGTGGCCTCGTGGACGAGGTGGAAGGGCTGGACGGCCTTGATCGTCGTCCTCGGCGTCGAGGTTGATCGCTGTCCCATTCCTCACAGCTTCTAGGTAGGCCGCATAGCTTGTCATCCACTTGTTGGCGTTCTTGAGCACGTCCCAGCAATGGACCATATGGAAGCCCTTCTTGTGCGTCGCCCTGAACTTCTCCAAGGCGCGGGATACCTGCATTCATAGCCGCCAATGATGTACATACAATGATGCACATAGTGTTGAATGATGATGGTTCTATCATGTTTACCACTGTCATGACGCCAGCGCCGCTTACGGGGTTGTTAATAGCATGTTCGACCGCCGAGCAAAACTTGGCTGTCTCTTGCTTGATGTAGTTCCATCTTTTTCGGAGGGACTCTAACGTCCGAGGGGTTGTGATATTGTAGGGCGGGTGCCGCCTGGTCTCGTTGTACTGCTGCGAGACCTTGGCCCAATAGGCCTTGCCCTTTTGCTGCGCGCCATTAATGCAATCATTGCTCGATGCAAGCCATGCTTCGCACAAGCACTTGTCCTCCTCGTCGACGAAGCCTTGTGTCCTGTGGCTCTCCCCTTCTTCTTCGCAGGCTTCATTGGCGCGTCGTCGAAGTCGTCCACCGACACGGGTGTTGGCTGCGTCTGCTGGGTGGCGAACAGGCGTGCGGTTTCGATGTCCTCCGCGCGTTCATCTGCCGTTGGCTCCCAGTCATCCAGCGGTGTCCCGGCCGGATCACCGCAAACGAAGCCGCCGCCGTAGATAATTTCCTGGATGTCAGCGTCACGGCGGTCCTTCCAATACTCCTACGAATCACCGGACGTCAGACGCATGAAACACGGCGAACACACACATTGAGAGAGCTCACGTACCTGGTCGTCCATCGTCGGGGCAGCCGGCGCCATTTCGTCGAACATGGTGCGGGGCTGTGGCATGCTCTCCTCCGGCGGCTGGCGCGTCTTCTGTGTCGCGCCCGAGCTGGAGTCACCGCTTCTAGGAGTCGGTTGAGGTCGGGAACAGCCGCCCTGTTGAACTGCTCCGCCGCCCCGGTCAACTCCACCGGCGGGCGGACGCGAACCGCGGCGCGGGTGGCCTGCAAGGGAGCGGGAGTTCCAGGACGCACTGGAACTTACCGAGCTGACCGACGAGGACGGAGGAGCGACGCCAGCTATCCCATCTCTCTTGACGAGCATGTAGCCCTCCGCCAAGGTCGGATGGAGGGCTACTTGCGCGACGCCGGCTTTGATCTGCATCTGCCACGCCTGCTGGTTGGCGGCCGCGGAAATCTTCATCTTCTGGTTCCTGCGCCGGCCGCGTCGCGGCCTCGATCGCTTTCTCCTCCGGGGAGAGCACCTTCTTTGTAGCCTTCGCCTTCGTCTCCCGGCCGCCGCCGGTGCCGGCCCGCTTTGCTTCCGGCGGACACTCCATTGTGGCTACGGTCGTGGCTACGGGGGAGTGTGGGGCGGCGGCGGGTGCGGCGGCGAGGGTTTGATCCGCATCCATGGCGGTGGCTGCGGCCGCGAGGACGTCCATCGCTTCTGGAATGTTTCGCGCGGGTCTAGTTTGCTTTTTCGCGCGGGGAATGGCCAGTGGCGGGAATTATATCGGCCTCGCTGCCACTGACGCGCGGGTCCTACGTCTTTTTCGGCGGTCACTCGGCGCGACCGCCAAACCTCCGCGGAGACACAAACCTGCCGCATATTTGGGCCAGGTTTGCGTCTCCGCGGACGGGCCGGTCACTTTGCGTCGCCCTGCTGGAGGCCCAGACGCATTTCCGGTCACGACGGACGAAAACGGTCGCTCAGCGACCATTTGCGTCGCCGCTGGAGATGCCCTAACTACATCAGCCACACAGAAATTCGTGTGAGGTGCTCAATATTACAGTTGAGGTGGCTGGCTAGCTGAAAGTCGACCGACTTTGCTACCTCTCTTCTACATCAGAGAGGAAGAGAGCTAAATATATGGCGGTATCAATTGATAAAATGATCGGCCCCTCCTCCAGACTAGGGGACAAGTATTTATAGGGGACCTTGTTGGTTTCCATTAGGTGCAAAAGGACCCCCTTACCTCTTCGTTGGTGGGTCCTGACAAGACGCTTCACTCTGGTCCTTGGTGGCGTGTGTTAGTTCGCAAGAGTTCATGACGCGCTTCCTGGTCATTGCGCGGGTCCTTGTGAAGGCTAAGTTGATTAGACCGCTCGCCTGGCCCAACATCGGGTTCCTTGGGACGCATCCTCATGGGGGATGGGGAATATGATGTTGTCATCTTGTGACATGGTTGTGTGTTGACCAGATCGCTATGACTTTAGGCTCAGTAGGACTTGGGGGCTTTTAGGACGCGGAATCAGGGTCGCTGCCGGGCCCCTGGAAACCGTCACGGACGCCTCCACCTTTCCTCTAGATCACAAGTTTGTTGGTTCGCGGGTTATCATGTAACATACCAGCGTTTAGGACCATACGAGGGTAGATCTAAAATTTGTGCACCTGCATTCATGCACCTGAAAATGAGAGGAAATTCATGGGGCTTGTTAAAAAAAACACACGAGGAGATCAAAGTGTCTCTTACTCTCATAAGTAGGTTTAGGTCATCAGTTGAGTGATATAAATTTTGACATGATCTTTGTTGATTCTTTTGTTTGGGGGGACAATTTAAATTGAAATTTGAAACTTGAAAATATATAATTCAAACACAACTTGACTTACAAACAATAGGATAAGTGACCACAATATATAAACAATTATTTCTTTATTACGATGTCTTTACAAGTAGAATTTGTGCATTTGCATATTTTGCATCTCAAAATGTTGGAAACTTTCAAATTTTTGTTTTGGAAAGACAAAGTGATTTAGTTTGAACTCTAGTGATGAATTTGAGTTAGGTCGTCACTCTAGGGATTGGAATAAAATTCAACATGACATTTGTAAATTTCAAAAATTTGGAGAAAATTCAAAACCTAAATTTCACGTCTTTGGTCTCCAACTATAGAAACGTCAATTGACTCATGCAAGTGATCTTATGCATCACATAAGAATTTAATTAAAAATGGAAGCTTGAATTATTCAAACTTGCGTTTAAATTCGAAAAATTCATAACAACTAAAATAAAAATCAGAAAAATATAAGACAAAGTTGAAAATTCTCATAATTGAATTCTTCTTCATCATAAAATCATTGCATGGTTTTTTACAAAATAATTTAGAAAGAAAATTAGAGGAAGTTTAAAAAATATACAAACTACCAAAAGAAAAGAAGCATATCTACATCTTTCTACTTTCCTAGATCTTCATCTTATCTTCACCTCAATCTTCTAAAACATGTAACACAAACAATAATCACGAACCATTTGGTTATGGTAAAAATGTTGGATTCACGAAAAGGTGAAAGGTGAAACCATTTGATTTGGAATCCAAAGGAAGTGATCCCAGGGAGAACCCCTAGAATCACAAATATATGTTTGAGTTTTTAAGCATCAAAAATCAAATACAACCTTGATCATTTGGTCAATAGCATTAGGAAACATGAAGTAGTAGAGGCAACCATATAGGTAACATGAAGCAACATTAGGCAACACCAGACAACAATAGGCATCATTAGGCAATAGAGTCAACATAGGCAACCTCCCCAAACATTTTAACTGGATTCATATAAAAGGCAACATAAAATGAGCAAGATGAATAGTAGAGTAGATAATCAGATCATCTAAGGAAATCACAAGTAAAAAAATCTTTACTAGCACTAAAAATATCTCTTAAGACCAAATCATTAAGCCTCAAGCTAAGGAAATAATTCCTTAAGCTTCACATAAATAAAGTGTCAACAAATCCACTTGTCATTGTACAAATTAATCCGTAGGACAAATGAAAATTAGTAAGCAAACATGCCCGAATAGGCGAACCCACAACCGACTTAGCAACCCATAGCTAGCCATCGCACACAATGAACCTACACATAAGACCAAAGTTCAGAGACAGTTGAAATAATGAAGCAGCTCACACAACATGGCATGACAATGTGTTATCAACATCTGAGTGCACAGGGAGCACTATAAATGGCCCATGGAACCTGACCCAAAGATTCACAACTCATAGTCAAGCTCAGACTAGAAACATATAGTGGAGTAGTTAGAGAGAGATATGATAACAAGAGCCAAGCACGGGGGAGCTGGCACTAGGAGCAAGCAAAAGTTCAACATCCAGCTCAAGGAAGAAGAAGAGCTACTCTTTAAAGGTTATAGGAAGTAGCAGCAACTATCCATAGCTTAGATGATTGAGAATATCAAATGATATACCTAAACTATAATTACATAAGAATGGATCCAGGGGATCATCTCAATCCGAATTTAGTGCATAGTACGAGTAGACCATGCATGATTAACATGTTCCTATTGTTGAGAATCAACCACAAACACTAAATGCAAGTTAATTATCCGTGCATACACAATTAACAGGCACCACAAAGACATTAAGCAAGCATAAGCACATAGGAACATCCTAGTATGGGAAGTACTAAGTTTCGTAAAGCACACACTAGAACTGAAGAACAATGTTAAATTGTCTAACTATTATCCTTAAGTGAGAAACAAGTCACTACCTACGAAGAAACACTAAACATTGCATACATAATCTCATCAGAGGATATTAATACAGTCAATTATATGAGAAACATGTACGCCAATTCGAATTAACCCAAACAAAGAGGACCTCTCCACTGAATCAACACTGCAAGATAGCACTAACCAAACTAAATCAAAACGTTAGTGAATAATTGCGATTCCGAAAAACACTTAACACATTAAGCAGTAATTCAACCTCAATCTGACCACGAAATTTTCTAAACAACTGCATCTATCTAATTAAATAGTAATTTAACCTTCGTTTGTCCAAGAACTATCCTAAGTCCTAAACATGCTCAACTAGATTAACCGGATCCTAGACCCCTAAAACACCAAGATCAGAGAAGGAAAATGTTGGAGCCAAGCTAGCAATAGACTAGAGAAAGTAGGAGGGAGAGAGGGAGCAGACGAAGGACCAGTACCGAGTCGTGGGGGAGCTAATCTCAACCGCACGACCATTGTCTATGCCAAGCTCGTCGGAACCAGGGTGCCCACGACCCCGACAAGTGTGGATCGCTGCGTTAGCCTCAGAAATCACTTGTGAGCTGCTAGCCCGCAATCAACAATGTCAAGTCCAAGATTGTTCCAGGAGGGCTCCTGGGCCTCCGGTCATCCCAAAGATTCTTACTACTCGGATCAAGGCATCCTAGAGAGGCTGGTCCACAGGAAGGAAGTCGCGGCCTCCCCGTCCAGGGTATCCCCAGGAACGAAGAACTGGGGGTGACCTCCGCTGCCTCGAAAAGCTACGTCACCACCCATGGGCATGTACTATGTGGAGAGCTTTGGGTCTAACCTTGCGAGATGAGGTGGAAACATCTGCTCAAACCCACGATCCAACTGATGTAGGCTCGCCCCCTCCCACATGTTATCGTGGGCCGCAAGCTTCATTGGAACCAAATATATGATGAGATTGCCAGACATTATGAAAATTATTCTAATAATGTCGAACCTAATCGTTGCATAAAAGTGTGTTCGTTGCTGGGGAAAAGTCAAAAGGTAAACAGTAGGAGCAACAACACCCACTAGTGAGCTAGCTCTAGCCCAGGATGAAGCCACACCAACAGACTTGAATGGCGGCATGAGTACCACCCAACGTGTGGGTGTGCACGCATCAAGTTCCGAAGCAGCTGCAAATCCCACCTCCGTGTACGAGAGGAGCACCCCTCAAAGAAAGGGGCTTGATCCAAAAACAACTAGGGGCTAAGGAGAGAGTCTTCTCATGTTAGTTATGCGGAAGCTCAAGAACAAGCTTGTTGGGCTCTCCCCGACCAGGAGAGTTCTTAGATTGTAATCATCACTCCGCCGATAAATTCATACAAGCAATGGATTAGAGCCTTAACTCGTAGGAGTGGCCTGAACCTAGGTAAAATTTTCTTGTGTTTGTTGTGCTTGTGTGATATTGTTCGAATTTCCTTGCCGCCCTCAGTTGTCTAACCCTTGGTGTCTGCATACACACCCGTGACATCTAGCGTGCCAAGTAGGAGGCACAGGGAATTTAGATCTTCTCTGCAGTAGGCATCACTAAATATGGCATCGTCCAGTGAAGGCAGAATCGAGGGCTACCACATAAATACTAGGTTACGGACCCGGCGTACAGCAACCTCCAATGTTCTCTACCAAATCGAGCACAACGACGATCTCCATCGGTAGCCAGCAGTCACAAAGCACCCCATCAGAACCAACATTTCGATTTTTTTTTGTTTTCTATATGCCTTCCTCAACAAGGCAACAAGAACACCAAATGTGTTCAAATCCAACACACTCAAAATCCCACCAAAGAAACAAGTGCTAGGGAAGAATTAGAGAGGAAGAACAATGGTGGAGGTTAACCGATGACTCCAAGATCTAGATCCCAAAAATTCCCCTCACTTAGAGGAGGAATGGATCGGTGAAGATTGTAGATCTAGATCTCCACTTTAAAAGCCCTCAAAAAGATGCAAGAATCATAGGAGGGAAGGGAGAGGAAGCAAGATCAATAGGTTCCACAATGGTGGACAAAAAAATGCTCAAAAACCCTAAGTAAACAATGGTAGACAAAAACATGCTCAAGAACCCTAACTAAACAATGGAGAACAAGCCCCTTTTATAGGAAAAGAAAATATGATGGTTTGGGCCAAAAAAGAGCAGTCCAACTAAGATTGGCGAGC
The DNA here is from genome assembly GCA_030979885.1 of Lolium multiflorum. NCBI lineage: Eukaryota > Viridiplantae > Streptophyta > Magnoliopsida > Poales > Poaceae > Lolium > Lolium multiflorum. Next base: position 144,344,490 of record CM061752.1, read on the forward strand.
TATCTGGTCCGTCGGGATACACACCAAAATGACTAGCGTACATGTCGGCACCGCCCTCCCGGCAGAACATCTGGCGAGCCGGGATAAATACGAGGCATGTGCCAAACTGACCGAAAGCCGCCGGGCATAGCTGAAATGAGGCACTGTATAGTGTTCCGAATAAACTGGAAGCCCACATACATTTCAGCGGTGAGCCCAGCGGGGCCAATTTGTATGCCGGTTTTCTAGACAGGAAACATGCTTTACAAAAAGGTGATAAATTTTGCGTTTGGACTCTAATTTCAGTAAACTTGGACTTTTTGAGAAGCTAAGAATAATATCTATATAATAGAGGCTATACAATCCAAGAAAGAACAATAGGTAAAATACCAAATATAGATAGGTATGAAACCTCCCTAGACGAAGAACTAGTAAAACTTCAAACTCGAAAACACAATAGAAGATGTATATGGATTCTATTTTTGATGAATTTGGGCTTGTTAAAGAGCTAGAAACAAGCTGAAGAACCTCATAGATAGAAACAACAAGAAGCAACAAGAATAAGAGGATGCAAAGTATACAAAGAATTGATCTCCCGAAGACGATATGATCATGTTACCCAACCAAAATCCCCTCTTGATAGTGTGGTTATTGATATGTCTCAAACGTATCTATAATTTCTTATGTTCCATGCTACTTGTATTACAATACTTGAGTGTTTTACACATACTTTACAGCGTTATTATACATTTTCCGGCACTAACCTATTAACAAGATGAAAGTGCCTGTTTTTCTGCTGTTTTTTGTTTCAGAAATCCTAGTAAGGAAATATTCTCGGAATTGGACGAAATCAACGCCCAGAGTCCTATTTTTGCACGAAGTTTCCAGAAGACCGAAGAGGAGACGAAGTGGGGCCACGAGGTTGCAACACACCAGGGCGGCGCGGCCCAGGCCCTGGCCGCGCGGCCCTGTGGTGTGGGGCCCTGATGGCGTGTAACTCACACGTTCGTTGGGAACCCCAAGAGGAAGGTATGATGCGCACAGCAGCAAGTTTTCCCTCGAAAGAAACCAAGGTTTATCGAACCAGGAGGAGCCAAGAAGCACGTTGAAGGTTGATGGTGGCGAAATGTAGTGCGGCGCAACACCAGGGATTCTGGCGCCAACGTGGAACCTGCACAACACAACCAAAGTACTTTGCCCCAACGAAACAGTGAGATTGTCAATCTCACCGGCTTGCTGTAACAAAGGATTAACCGTATTGTGTGGAAGATGATTGTTTGCAAGAAAACAGTAAAACAAGTATTGCAGTAGATTGTATGCGATGTAAAGAATAGGACCGGGGTCCACAGTTCACTAGAGGTGTCTCTCCCATAAGACTAAAGCATGTTGGGTGAACAAATTACAGTCGGGCAATTGACAAAATAGAGAAGGGCATAACAATGCATATACATGATATGGATATGATAAATATAGTGAGATTTAATTGGGCATTACGACAAAGTACATAGACCGCCATCCAACTGCATCTATGCCTAAAAAGTCCACCTTCAGGTTATGATCCGAACCCCATTCAGTATTAAGTTGCAAAGCAACAGACAATTGCATTAAGTATGGTGCGTAATGTAATCGACAACTACATCCTTAGACATAGAATCAATGTTTTATCCCTAGTGGCAACAGCACATCACAACCTTAGAACTTTCTGTCACTGTCCCAGGTGTCAATGAAGGCATGAACCCACTATCGAGCATAAATACTCCCTCTTGGAGTTAAGAGCAAAAACTTGGCCAGAGCCTCTACTAATAACGGAGAGCATGCAAGATCATAAAAAACACATAAGTAATAGATAGATAATCACCATAACATAGTATTCTCTATCCATCGGATCCCGACAAACAAAACATATAGAATTACAGATAGATGATCTTGATCATGTTAGGCAGCTCACAAGATCCAACAATGAAGCACATGAGGAGAAGACGACCATCTAGCTACTGCTATGGACCCATAGTCCAGGGTGAACTACTCACTCATCACTCCGGAGGCGATCATGGCGATGAAGAGTCCTCCGGGAGATGAATCCCCTCTCCGGCAGGGTGCCGGGGCGATCTCTGAATCCCCGAGATGGGATTCGGCGGCGGCGTCTCGGAAGGTTTTCCGTATCGTGGCTCTCGGCGGGGTTTCGCGACGGAGGCTTTAAGTAGGCGAAAGGGCAGCCTCGGAGGGGGTCGGTGGGGTCGACACTAGGGCGGCGCGGCCGGGGCCGGGCCGCGCCGCCACCATGTGTGGGCCCCACGTAGCCCCTCTGACGGCTCTCGGGTGTTCTGGATGCTTCCGGGCAAAATAGGAACCGGGCGTTGATTTCGTCCAATTCCGAGAATATTTCCTTACTAGGATTTCTGAAACCAAAAACAGCAGAAAACAGCAACTGGCTCTTCGGCATCTTGTTAATAGGTTAGTTGCAGAAAATGCGTAAATACGACATATAATGTGTGTAAAACATGTAGATATCATCAATAATGTAGCATGGAACATAAGAAATTATCGATACGTTGGAGACGTATCAGCATCCCCAAGCTTAGTTCTGCTCGTCCCGAGCAGGTAAAACGATAACCAAGATAATTTCTGAAGTGACATGCCATCATAATCTTGATCATACTATTTGTAAACATATGTAATGAATGCAGCGATCAAAACAATGGTAATGACATGAGTAAACAACTGAATCATAAAGCAAAGACTTTTCATGAATAGTACTTCAAGACAAGCATCAATAAGTCTTGCATAAGAGTTAACTCATAAAGCAATAAATCAAAGTAAAGGTATTGAAGCAACACAAAGGAAGATTAAGTTTCAGCGGTTGCTTTCAACTTATAACATGTATATCTCATGGATAGTGTCAACATAAAGTAATATAACAAGTGCAATATGCAAGTATGTAGGAATCAATGCACAGTTCACACAAGTGTTTGCTTCTTGAGGTGGAGAGAGATAGGTAAACTGACTCAACAATAAAAGTAAAAGAAAGGTCCTTCAAAGAGGAAAGCATCGATTGCTGTATTTGTGCTAGAGCTTTTATTTTGAAAACATGAAACAATTTTGTCAACGGTAGTAATAAAGCATATGAGTTATGTAAATTATATCTTACAAGTTGCAAGCCTCATGCATAGTATACTAATAGTGCCCGCAACTTGTCCTACTTAGCTTGGACTACCGGATCTTCGCAATGCACATGTTTCAACCAAGTGTCACAAAGGGGTACCTCCATGCCGCCTGTACAAAGGTCTAAGGAGAAAGCTCGCATTTTGGATTTCTCGCTTTTGATTATTCTCAACTTAGACATCCATACCGGGACAACATGGACAACAGATAATGGACTCCTCTTTAATGCATAAGCATGTGACAAAAATTATTATTCTCATATGAGATTGAGGATATATGTCCAAACTGAAACTTCCACCATGATTCATGGCTTTAGTTAGCGGCCCAATGTTCTTCTCTAACAATATGCATGCTCCAACCATTAAGGTGGTAGATCTCTCTTACTTCAGACAAGACGGACATGCATAGCAACTCACATGATATTCAACAAAGAGTAGTTGATGGCGTCCCCAGAAGCATGGTTATCGCACAACAAGCAACTTAATAAAAGATAAAGTGCATAAGTACATATTCAATACTACAATAGTTTTTAAGACTATTTTTTCCCATGAGCTATATATTGCAAAGGTGAATGATGGAATTTTAAAGGTAGCACTCAAGCAATTTACTTTGGAATGGCGGAGAAATACCATGTAGTAGGTAGGTATGGTGGACCCAAATGGCATAGTAGTTGGCTCAAGGATTTTGGATGCATGAGAAGTATTCCCTCTCGATACAAGGTTTAGGCTAGCAAGGTTATTTGAAGCAAACTCAAGGATGAACCGGTGCAGCAAAACTCACATAAAAGACATATTGTAAACATTATAAGACTTTACACCGTCTTCCTTGTTGTTCAAAACTCAATACTAGAATTATCTAGACCTTAGAGAGACCAAATATGCAAATCAGATTTTAGCAAGCTCTATGTATTTCTTCATTAATGGGTGCAAAGTATATGATGCAAGAGCTTAAACATGAGCACAACAATTGCCAAGTATCACATTATCCAAGACATTTTAGAATTACTACATGTAGCATTTTCCAATTCCAACCATATAACAATTTAACGAAGAAGAAACTTCGCCATGAACATTATGAGTAAAGCCTAAGGACATATTTGTCCATATGCAACAGCGAGCGTGTCTCTCTCCCAAAAAGTGAATGCTAGGATCCATTTTATTCAAACAAAAACAAAAACAAAAACAAACCGACGCTCCAAGCAAAGAACACAAGATGTGACTGAATAAAAATATAGTTTCAGGGGAGGAACCTGATGATGTTGTCGATGAAGAAGGGGATGCCTTGGGCATCCCCAAGCTTAAACGCTTGAGTCTTCTTAAAATATGAAGGGGTGAACCACGGGGCATCCCCAAGCTTAGAGATTTCACTCCTCTTGATCATAGTATATCATACTCCTCTCTTGACCCTTGAAAACTTCCTTCACACCAAACTTCAAGCAAACTCATTAGAGGGTTAGTGCACAATTAATAATTCACACATTCAGAGGTGACACAATCATTCTTAACACTTCTGGACATTGCACAAAGCTACTGGACATTAATGGATCGAAGAAATTCATCCAACATAGCAAATACGGCAATGCGAAATAAAAGGCAGAATCTGTCAAAAACAGAACAGTCCGTAAAGACGAATTTTAAAATGACACCAGACTTGCTCAAATAGAAAAACTCAAAACTAATGAAAGTTGCGTACATATCTGAGGATCACGCTCGTAAATTGGCAGATTTTTTCGAATTTTCTACAGAGACTTAGGCCCAGATTCGTGACAGACAGCAATGCTGTTTTTGCGCAGCGATCCCAAATATAACATCAACTTTAACATAGAAACTTTACTTGGCACAAAAACATGATAAGGAGAGGTTGCTACAGTAGTAAACAACTTCCAAGACTCAAATATAAAACAAAGTACTGTAGTAAAAACATGGGTTGTCTCCCATAAGCGCTTTTCTTTAACGCCTTTCAGCTAGGCGCAGAAAGTGCAAATCAAGTAACATCAAGAGTAAAAGCATCAACATCATAACTTGTTCTAATATTAGAATCAAAAGGCAACTTCATTCTCTTTTTAGGGAAGTGTTCCATACCTTTCTTGAGAGGAAATTGATATCTAATATTACCTTCCTTCATATCAATAACAGCACCAACGGTTCGAAGAAAAGGTCTTCCCAACACAATAGGACAAGATGCATTGCATTCAATATCCAAGACAACAAAATCAACGGGGACAAGGTTATTGTTAACCGTAATGCGCACATTATCAATCCTCCCCAAAGGTTTCTTTTTAACATTATCGGCAAGATTAACATCTAAATAACAATTCTTCAATGGTGGCAAGTCAAGCATATCATAAATCTTTTTAGGCATAACAGAAATACTTGCACCAAGATCACATAAAGCATTACATTCAAAGTCATTGAATTTCATTTTAATGATGGGCTCCCAACCATCTTCTAACTTTCTAGAAATAGAAGTTTCAAGTTTTAGTTTCTCTTCTCTAGCTTTTATGAGAGCATTTGTAATAGGGATTTCTATTTTCGTGCCCCTGGTTCGTTAGTTGTACTCAGTTTTCCCCAGTCCCTTAGTTTTTCCTCAGTTTTCCCCTCCTCTAGTTTGAAACACGCACAAGTGCTGGAACGGCCGGTAGCCGTCAGGTCAGAGGCCTTGACCGTTAGTCTGACCGGGTGGGGCCGCACAGGGGCAGCTCCTCCCTGACCGTCTCGTGCTGACGGGTAGGGTCACACGTCGGAGCAGCCATCCATTTATCGCTGACGTGTGGGCCGTTTTATTTTTCATGATTTTATATGCGGTGCTGCCAATGACAAATGGGGCCGCTCTATAGGGCTGCCGCAGCCAATGACCAGTGGGGTCGTATATTTTTCAGTAAAAGACATATATTGCCGCTCTGTGGGGCTGCCGCAGCCAATGACCAGTGGGGTCGTCTATTTATTTAGGGAAACTCATATATTGCCGCTCTGTGGGGCCTCCGCAGCCAATGACCAGTGGGGTCGTATATTTTTCAGAAAAGACATATATTGCCGCTCTGTGGGGCTGCCGCAGCCAATGACCAGTGGGGTCGTCTATTTATTAAGAGAAACTCATATATTGCCGCTCTGTGGGGCCTCCGCAGCCAATGACCAGTGGGGTCGTCTATTTTTCAGGAAAAGACATATATTGCCGCTCTGTGGGGCTGCCGCAGCCAATGACCAGTGGGGTCGTCTATTTATTTAGAGAAACTCATATATTGCCGCTCTGTGGGGCCTCCGCAGCCAATGACCAGTGGGGTCGTCTATTTTTCAGGAAAAGACATATATTGCCGCTCTGTGGGGCTGCCGCAGCCAATGACCAGTGGGGTCGTCTATTTATTTAGAGAGAAAAAATCATATATTGCCGCTCTGATATATGTCTTTAGAGAATATCATAGAGAGAAGCAACAAGTTCGCTAATTAATTATTCTTAAGCTAGACCGGAGAACCGCTGGCAGCTCGTTCCCCACCGTCGGACGGAGCAGCCATCGCCGGCGCCTCGTCGCGCCGCCGGCTCTGTCCCCCGGCGGCGTCGGACGAACTGCGGCGCTGCACGTCAACCACGGCTCCAGCACTTGTTTCGTCCGCACGCATTGTACCCACCGCAGGAAAGTCCGCCGCAAGCAGATCCGCCGCCCACGACGACCGGGATTTGTTCCGCGCACCAATTGGCATAGCTTGGTAAGACCTCCGCTTCTGCCTCCCCCGCCCCCTAATCGATTCGGTTCCCGTAATTTATTGGAGTTTGCAGGTACGAAATAGTCCTCAATGTCTCGTCGTAGCGGGTACACCGGCGAGGGTGGGGATTCGATCATGTCGTGGCCACGTTCTACTTCTCCTACCTCGTCGGAAGTGCAGGTATATAGCTTCAGCTCTCTGTACTACCGTTGAATTTGAAGTTCCGCCATGGCTTGTTGGGGTGATTTCAGTTGTTCTTTTTTCCATTATTGTTACAGTTAGCCAGGCAAGCCGATGATCCATGGTACATTGCATACCAAGATGAATCAACCCAGTGGTGTAGCCAGAGGATGGATTTGGAGGAGAAGGTGGCCAATTTAGGTGATGAATTGGCCCGTAAAAACCTGATGATATTCGAGCTGAAGCGTATTGTGGAGGAAGAAAAGAAGAATTCAGAGCTTATTCGCAAGGAGAAGTTGAGAGTTGAGACAGATCTTGCCGTATTTGATCAAGTGGTAGAAAATCTAGAACATGAACTTAAAGTGATGGGAGAGGAGAAAAGTAGATTCATCTGTGCAGTTTTATTAGGTGTCATCCCTGTCCTAGCAGTTATGTGGTTCTGGTAGACGATTTAGTATAGAATTGTTATTCAGTAGATGGCTCTAACCACTGTATTTTGTTGTGGCTCTAAGCACTGTATTTCGGTGTACAATTTCCTACTTGTGCTAAGTAATGCGCACGATAATTTTAGCATGCATGAACATTTTATAAAAGTGAAGGGATCCCAAAAGTGAATGCATGTACCAGCCTCCGGATCAAATACATATCAATATCTTCCCAATCAAGTTGGGATAGAATTCAAATCATACATACGGATGTACATGGACACATCAAGAACGTGAAGAAGCTTTTTTTGAGACGGAGGTAGTAGTTCGAACAATTTTATCCCATTTGGAAATTGAAAAATACAAATTTATAATAATTTATCCCAATTTGCGGCGTCGAACACGGCCGCGCAGCGATGGGCAAGAAAGGCCGGGACGACGGGCGGCTGAGGGGTGGTCATCTGCGCCATCAAACGTTGAAGCGATGTTATCGGCGATGGCTTCAATGTTCGTGGCATCGATGACCAGTGTCGGAACCGCCGCTGTCTTGGTGTACTTCATCAGCGACGGATCTGCGGAGGGCTGGATCGGCGGCTTTGCAGCGCGGTTGTAGACGATGGCTTCAATCGTCTTGGCATCGATTCGCACTCTCGGCACCGGAAGTGAGACATCAACAGGCTGGGTCTGCGCCGTCGAAGCGATGTTGTAGGCGATGGCTTCAATGTTCGTGGCATCGATGACCACTGTCGGCACGGCCGCCGTCTTGGTGTTCTTCATCATTCAACAGATCTGAGAATAGAATCGAAAGTGAGACAGAGAGAGACATTTCAACTATTTCTGACGGTTAGATGCACGCGCACGCACGGTTAGATCCGCGCCGCCGCACGCCGCACGGTTAGATCCGCGCCGCCGCACGCCGCCGCACGGTTAGATCCGCGCCGCCGCACGCCGCACGGTTAGATCCGCGCCGCCGCACGCCACCGCAAGCACGGTTAGATCCGCGCCGCCGCGCGCCGCACGCACGGTTAGATCTGCCGCCGCACGCACGGTTAGAGAGAGGAGGATGCGACTGGAATATGCGACTGCCAGGGTTGGTAGGTATGTGCTCTGCTCTTGTCTCCATATGCGTCCATCGTGGTCCATAGATACAGGCCGTCCGATCATAAATGATCGAACGGTGCAAGCGTTCGTTGAGCTTTCATCCAACCAAGATCCGTGTGACATACATCTCGACCAATCAGAGATCAGCCAGTGAGTACAAGTTAGGAAAACTGAGTAGAACTGAGAGGGGGAAAAGTGAGGAAATGTTTATCGGAAGGGCAAAACTGAGTATGACTGAGTAAAACAAGTGGGCCCGGAGGGGAAAACTGAGTAACACTAAGTAAAACAGGGGCACCCAAATAATAAACGGACTAAGGGAAATTGAAGCTTTTGGCATAAAAATTGTAAAATTGTGTTATTTGAACAATATATTACATTTTGGCCGACTAGATATTGTTTGCAACTCAAAGATACACAAGTGTGACGAATTTGGACTCATTTGGACAAAGTTTGTAAGCATAGTGGGTATTTGGGAGGTGTATTGAGCAGAAAGCCCTGCATCTTCATATCTAGTAGCTCATGGACTAGGAAGTGGTTTTGAAGCTTTTGGCATAAAAACTTCATATCTCTATATTTCCTTTTCCATTATTATTTCTCTAGGTTGTAGGTAACATAACAAGGCTCCATGGGAAGGTTCCACCATGTTTTGAATTATTTTGAATTGAACCCTAAAATGTTAAAACCCTAAAACCCTAAAACCCTAAAATGATAAATGTGGCTTAAATGTGGCATACAAATTGTTCATACAAATTCAAATTGTTCAACACAAAGGGATCCAATACAAAGGGAACCACAATACAAATTGTTCATACAAATTCAAATTGTTCAACACAAAGGCATCCCCAATACAAAGGGAACCCCAATACAAATTGTTCAACACAAAGGGATCCCCAATACAAAGGGAACCCCAATACAAATTGTTCATACAAATTCAAATTAGTTGTTCAGAATAAAATCTTTTTCTTGCTCCTGGTGTGACTCGCCGGGGCCACCACCTTACTCCGGGTAACCCTACCAGGGATATTACCGGTGTCTACCTTCCTTTTGCCCTCTTTCTTGTTCTTCTTCTTCTGCGAAGCTTCTGCTTTTTCTTCTGCCATGAGCTCTTCGAAGTTAGCATCAAACATGGCCTTACAACTATTGAGGCAATCTCGATAATACTGTTCACTCTCCTCTGGACTCATCGGTTGAAGCCTTTCTACATCCATCTGTTCCCTCTGCTCTCGATCCATCGGTTCAATCTCCTCATGTTGAACTGCTGCTTCAATCTCCTCTGCATTTGCTGCTTCAATCTCCTCATGTTGAACTGCTGCTTCAATCTCCTCTGCATTTGCTGCTTCAATCTCCTCATGTTGAACTGCTGCTTCAATCTCAAGTTGAATTGCTGCTTCATTCTCCTCTGCATTTTCTGCTCCCGCCTGATCTTCCATTCCAAAAGCCGGATCAACTCCATTTTTACAAAGCCTAGCAATGTGTCCAGGGATTCCACAACGTTTGCACTTACGTTTTCGAATCGGTGCACCACCCTCTGCACTAGCTCTGATCCTATTCTTCCTCGGCCTACCTGCCGGTCTAGTCAATACTGGAGAGTACAGTTTGAAGCCTGGATCGACTTTCATCCATTGGTCTTTTCCCAACAAGGTAGGAACATTCATAGCATATGCAGCCCTAAATTTTGCAACAGAGAAATACTCTGACACATACTGATCAACTTCACCATCTTCACCCCCTATAACACTCATGAAAAACAATGCGTGTATGCAGGGTATCCCACGGATCTGCCATCCCCTACAATGGCATGTCCTATCAACCAAACTCACTGGATACCTCCACTGCATGTTTTTACTGTCAGTGTAGGTTACCTCAGCCTCCATTCCTTTTCTGACGCATTGCATCCTCAATTGTTTTGCCCTCTCATGCAAAGACTTAATCAAAGATGGGAGCATGAGATGGCCAACATAATTTGTGGATGCAATTCTTTGACGCAGATCGATCTTTATCATGATCATCTGCCTAATCTTATCAAATATTTGCCACAGCATAAGCCCTTTCAATGACTTGACCTTTGAGTTGAAACTCTCCGCAAGGTTACTTGTTACATAGTCTACCTTGCAAATTTCATTGAATTGGCTTCTTGACCACACCCTACCATGATGTTCATCCAAGTACTCCTTCACCCCAGGTTTTTGTTTATACAACACATCCAAATGAAACATATGCTTCCTAGAGCTGCATGTGTATGAAGCTGGCCATAGGTTGTCAGTAAAAACTTTACCCTTGAATTTCTTTGTAAAATTCTGTACCAAGTGTCGCATACATTCCCTATGCTCCACTCCAGGGAATACTGCTTCTACCGCACTCTCCAAACCTTTGCAAGCGTCTGTGTGGATAACAAGTCCTGGTGGATGACCTATAAGGTCGCGCAAGTTCTGCAGAAACCAAGTCCAACTTTCCTCTGACTCAACCTCCAAAACTCCATAAGCAACAGGGAACATCCAATTATGTCCATCAACTGCAGTAGCAGCAACTAGCTGTCCTTTAAACCTACCATGAAGAGCTGATGCATCCACGGCCAAATAAGGCCTGCAACCGTCCAAAAAGCCTTTCCAGCAAGCTTTGAAACAAACAAAAGCCCTTCTAAAACATTCCTTGTGCATTACCTTCCCGCTTTTCAATTTGTAGGGAACTGTATGCTTGTCTATTGCTACAACACTGCCTGGACTAGCCATCTCCACTTCAGCTTTGAAAGTGTAAAGCAACTGAAAGCTTTCATTCCATGGACCATTGATCTTGTCAAGAGCCATTTCCTTTGCATAGAACATCCTCATGTAAGGTACTTTCATCCCTTTATACTTCTCAACCACCTTTTTCTGGAGTGCCATTGGACCAAGTGAAGGAGTTTCTCTCAGCCAATCTAGGATTATATCTGCCAACCACCTAGTCTTCGCTAGCTTTGTTTTCAGGTCTGGCTCTCCCCCTAGAGGTGGACACCTATGGATCTCCTTATTAACCTTTATCTGAAACATAATGATAAGGGATGTCAGTAATAGATAACAAATTTTACACCGTGATCTAAATACACAACTGGTTGGCGTAGTACCTGAACCAAGCTGCTTCTGCGCATTGTGGATGCATGCAGCCTAAACCTACACCTTGGGTATGGGCATTTAATTGTGAACCTACCTGGCTCACTTTTAATAACCTCATAATTATTCTTAGTGAGAATGTGATATGTAGTAATTGCATTACGGCAGTCCATCATCGTTTGAAACACGGTGCCTTTTGCAAGCTGAGGATCCTCCCTGTTCCACTCAATTGTTGGCAAGTCTTCACCTTCGTAATCGGCTAAAACGAGGCTGTCATCGTTCTCATTCTTCTCTTCATCATCAGTCTCATCAAATCTGGCACCAAAAGCAATATCTTCCATGTATTGATCCTCCATTGCCTGCTTACTGCATCGATCTACCAATTCAGGAAACATTAACTCATCCTCATCATCTTCAGGAGACTGATCCCCAATCTCTGCATCGTCCTCCACATTGACCACAGGAACGATCTGGCTACCACTCGCACTGGGGACAGATGGTGCTGCTGTGGACCTACAAGGATCGCCGCGGCGCACACTATTAGCAGAGGCAGCAGCAGTAGAGAGACATGATGCCCGACCACCTGATGATGCCCGACCACCTGATGATGCCCCAACACCAGATGATGCCTGGCCCCTGTCCACATGGACACGAATTTTACCGAAATGGCAAGAAGCATTCAAAGCAAAAAGAATTCCCAGATCATCGTCGGAAATTAGTGGAACCAATCTTCGCTCCGTGCTGTTGAAATATTCGAAATGAACTGCATCGCGAGAGCTCCAGGAGTACTTATCGAAGATGTTAGCTTTCAAATCCCTCAACGAGATGGTGGTTGCAACCACCGCAGGGAAGTAAAACCCATTCATTTGGCGTTTAGAATCACGCGTAAAGCTAGAATCCAGCCTAACCACCAGCCGAAAAGCCAGCGCTGGATCAATCCTATTCGAAAAGCAACGCAGTTAGTTGAGCAACAACGATTGGCGCTCAAAAACTGCCTACTGTTAATTCACATAGGCAGACGATGCTTACCCAGATGGAATCCATGCGTTAGATCCCTCCGATTCCCAATCTTCTCCGCGGCTGGCGGGAAGAGTCGGTACACCAGACGGATATACAAACTCTACCGCGACAGGGGTAGATCTAGATCTGGTGGAGGCGGATCCCTCTCCGCCTCCCGGGGGTGGTGGTGGGGGCGGGGGCGGCTCGGCGGCGGACGACGCCATAAGGTAGGAGGGCAGGACGGCGTGGCGGCGGAGGGGCGGTGTGTGAGCTCCTCCAGTATCGGGCGGAGTGGAAAGCTTTGGGTGAGCTCCTCGAGTCAACAGTCAACATAGTTCGAAAGAAACGGTCAATTCAACACCAACGTGGCTCCCTAGCCGTCACCGGTAACGGTGAAGGCCTCTGACCAGACGGCAACCCTCCCGTCTGAGCGTCTGCGACGGGTTTCAAACTAGAGGGAGGGGAAAACTGAGGAAAAACTAAGGGGCTGGGGAAAACTGAGTACAACTAACGAACCAGGGGCACGAAAATAGAAATCCCTTTGTAATATGTTTTGTAAAGGCTAAATTTATAGCACTAGCATTAGGACTTTTAGCAAGTTTTTGTAAGAACTTTATAACTTCAGAGATGTGACAATCATCAAAATCTAAATCATTATGAGCTACAGCAATGGGATCATTGTTCCCAAGGTTGGAAAAAATTTCAGCAGTTTTATCACAAACAGTTTCAGCAGTTTTAGCAATTTCAGGCAGTTTTGTACGCTTTGCACTAGGAGTAGAAACATTGCCAACACCAATTATTTTACCACTAGTCATCAACCCGTGCAAACTGCACGGGCTAGCATTTATTTAGGACACACAAATGGTAAATAGTTTTAAACATTTGTTTAGTGTAAATTTTATAAGAACTATAACTATAGCAACAATAAAAATATGTATGTAGAAATAACATCATAGATATAAATAAGCTTAGAAAGGTTTTATAATAATGTTGCAAAAAATACAAACCTATATATTGCTTATCCATAGAAAATAAGGAACCATATACCTCAATTAGCTCCTTATTATCAGATATATGTATTTTAGTTTTCTATGGACCATATTGATAAAATAGTATAGCTGCAACATCATGTATTCAGTATCAATGCCCTATTTTAAATATAATACATGCAAATTAATGAAAATAAGGAAAGCTACACCAATATATTTATATGAATGAATTGCAACTTGGAACCTCACTAATCATATTAAAGTAGATACCAATGGATGAAAGCATCGAACACCAAATATAGTATTAGTATGGCACTATGAATTAATCCTCGAATGCATTATTTAGGTTCAGTCTATGAATACCTTTCCGAGTGAATGGTTTACCTCTGCATTCAAAATGCCATCAAGAAAATGCATTAGAGGATCGCATATTAAACTTTGAAGTCTCCTAGCGGACAAGTTTTTTGTTCCATGGCTGCACAGTTCCTTTTTTCCCTTGTTATAGGCATCACCCATTTATTATTCCACGAAGTAGCTCCAAACTCCTTCAATAGTTGTAACAGATACTGAGAAATATAGACCGAGTCAGGCAGTTGAGGAATATAAAACAACGTCTGAAAATTGCTCGAGGGAATTACCATTGATGTTTTGTCAGATCGTTGTATGTCAGTATAAACTAATCCAGTCTCCTACATATGCACCTTTCTTATCCTACAAAAACAACCAACAAATCTATTTATGCATCCATATATGTTTGGTAATTCCAATACACAAAATCAACTCTGAATCCGAGGATATAAGCTTTCTGGACATGTATAGATGATAATATATCTCTGCTATGCCAACTAAGCTTTGGACCAACTTTGGACTTGCAGTTAAACCCAATAAATTCTCATTCTGCAAAAAAAAAAAATGAAGTAAACTACAGCTTGATTATCAAACCTTTTGTTTTCCTTAACGAAGTATGAAATATTTCAATGTTCTTTGTTAAATGAAGTGACACTTCAGCCTCATAACATCTATCATTCATCCTTAATTGGAGCTATAAAAGTATACGTAGAAAGAACCTTGTAAGGTGTGCTGAACTCCAGATGACTACATTGCACAGTTTCATTGTTAATTAGGTGAACGAACTTATAATTTCATGATCCATGAAACACAACAGATCAATATTTGATTCGATTGTTTTATATGCGGGACTTTTCCCGTTATTCCGAATGAGATATCACCACCAGAAATCTCAGGTATATCAAAACATTAATAAGCATCCCAGGAAGGTTATTTTATTTTTGCTGATTATCATGGAGAGGAAGAACTGCCAAATTTGTTAGATGTGGACATAAAAAAATATGAAGCAAACTACAGCCTTATTATCAAACCTTTTGTTTTCTTTAACGAATTATGAAATATTTTAATGTTCTAAGTTATAGATAATTTGTTAAATGCAATGACATTTCAGCCTTAGACCATATATTATTAATCCTTAATTGGAACTATAAGATTATGCATAGAAAGAACCTTGTAAGGTGTACCGAACTGCAGAAGATTGCATTGCACAGTTTCATTGTTAATCAGGTGAGCGAACTTATAATTTCATAATCCATGAAACACAACAGATCAATATTTGATCCGAGCCTTTTATATGCAGGACTTTTCCCCTTATTCCGAATCAGATATCACAACAGAAATCTCAGGTATATCAAAACTGTACTAAGAATCTCAGGAAGGTTATCTTATTTTTGTTAATTATCATGGTGAGGAAGAACTGCCGAATTTGTTAGATGTGGACATAATTTAGGGAGGCTTAATTACAGCTGCATTGGCACGTAAATGCAGTTAGAACCTCTGTACAGCCTGAAGAATGGGAGGACATCGTGTTGGAGAACATAAAATTTCGTGCATATAATTCATTCGAAAGAAAAGTACACTGCAGAATAATAATACAATACCTAGCCTGGAGTTAAACCTGTCAATTTTGGCCTAGTCATACAGACGTTTTTCTGCTCTGCTCACCAATTATCTGCCGGTGACAACTTCAGCCGGAGGGGATTGTACAAAAGTAGGCCTAGTAATAGATCAGAAGCAACGAAGGACTGAACATTGGAATATAGTTCCTCTGATATGGAAAACCGCACCCTACATAGCAACAAATTGATTATTAACTATAAAAATCGTCAGTTGGCCTATGTAGGGCCAAGCATTTCAAACCATAAAACCGAACTCTATATGGAAAAAAAATCAATTTGTCTAAGGAGTGACATGCAAGAACTCTCAACGATTGATCAAGCTGAAAGTAGAAAGATCATGTACTGCTGCAAAAATCATGGCCGTGTCTCCTTGAAGAATCACAGCACCGGACTTCCAACAGCTGCATGCGGTGCATCTTGATCATAAATTCTTGGCCACAACGGCAGCAACATGAGCTTCTATCAGATTTAAAAAAAGGCATGCTAATATTACCTTCGATGCCTCATCAGATCCAAGTTCCGTCGCCCGCATGAATTTGATCTTCTCGCATAGACTTAACCACTCTAGCTGCTGCTCGTAAGAACTGCATGAAGAATAACCTGCATCGAATAATCTACTTTTGTAGAAGATGGAAGCGCCGGCCGGCCGGCCAGACGGTACATGGCTAGAAAGGCAGAGGGGGTTATAGAGGACATGGGATAATCAAGCACGATAATTCGGCAGGGAGAGATTTGTTTCATGAACAAAGATTGAGGACCAATCGAGGGCGACCATGCGGCATGGACAGATTTGTTCTGTTAGGGAGATTGATGACCAATCAAGGACAACGATGATAGAAGTGGAGGCGGCGGGGAGAGATTTTTTTCCGGAACGGAGAGGAGTCGTGCGTTTATAGGCCTGCTTTATCCAATGGTCTAATATTGGATGATAATCTGATCGAACGGCAGCCATTATGTTTTCTCTAGGATTAACGTGGAGCTTAATAGGGAGTCTCCAATTAGTAAATATAAGATTGATAGTAGGAGGTGCAGCAACATGTGAAGAATTAACATTACTAGTGGTGGTAATAGTCCAAACTTTAGCTACATTATTCTCTTTAGCTAGTTTTTCATTTTCTTCTCTATCCCACCTAGCACGCAATTCAGCCATTAATCTTATATTCTCATTAATTCTAATTTGGATGGAATTTGCTGTAGTAGTAATATTATTATCAATATCATTATTAGGCATAACTTTCAATTTTAATAGATTAACGTCAGAGGCAAGTCTATGTTGACGTCAGAAACCCACCGGCGGGCAGTGACTGGTCAACACCGTAGAGCCGGGAACGACTAGGGCTGCTGGCTTCCCTGAGCGACGGCCCGCAAAGCCTCCTGGTCGCGCGCCGATGCGGGTTGCAAGGGCGTGCCACCTGACCTATACCTGGTCAGGAAGGTGTGGATGATGCCTTGCTTAGTTTCCTGCAGGGCACACACGTACACGTTAAATACGAGCCTCGATCGGCTCTCAGGTTGTCCTGTGAATCGGCTCATGGAGCCGATCCACCCATGATTCGTCCGAGGTGGCCGAATATATGGTGGTCCTGCTTGATCATGATAAAGCATATGAGATCCACGACGATCTGGGGTTTTCACCGCATAATCGGATCATCCTACTCACGATTGGGCATCGCGCTCACGCACGGTAAACGTAAGCCAGCCCTAGACAAGGCCTAAAAACCAACACTAGGTTGATCCTCGGAACGTCCTGTCTAGGGGCAGCAAACTACACCCTGCATGCCGCTGGATCCTCCAACCCTTTGTAAGGCCTAACTATTGCAGATATTAAACTAATCCTTGATGAATCAAGGAGCGACCGTAACGGATCAGATCTACTAAATAACGATCAAGCGGGGTGCCGCCCCTGCACCCATGATGAGGTACAGGGACGGCTAGATGCGCAAGGGTTGCACTACGACAGCATATGATACTAGGAACAATGCTAACCCTAACACATCTATGATAACTACGTCGCTCGCCATCAAAAAGGCTTCAGTACGAGCAACGCATGAACAACTAGGCAGGCTCGTGCTGCCTAGATCGCGAGATGCGATCTAGGCAGCATGGTGCTTACCGGAGGAACCCTCGAGACGAAGGAGTTGGCGATGCGCCGAGATTGGTTTGTGTTGAACGTTGGTTGTTGTTTATTCCATAAACCCTAGATACATATTTATAGTCCGGGGACTTTCTAATGTGGGCGTGCACCATACCGTGCACGGGTAAAACTCTAACTTCTAAACTAAGATGCGATCTAATATGTTACAGATATATGGGCAATTAAGCCCGAATTCTCAGCGCAAGGCCGCTTCGAAGATGCTCCACGTGTACGTCTTTAAGCCCATCTCCACTTACGGCCCGTCTCCTGATCTGGCCAAAATCAGGTGATAACACATGCCCCCTGGTTTTGGAAATGACATTTCCAAAATCATTACGCTTTCTTTCGCCGGGTCATGTCGTGGCAGAACCGTCGCAGTTTCCTTCATGATGACGTCTTGCCTCCTCACCTTCTGCACGACCTGACGGTTCTGGCACCACGTTCTCGGGAACTGCTTAGGCATTAAACCAGATATTCCCCCTTTTATTCGGCCACTTCCTGTAGCTTTCTTCCTCATCCTCCAGGCACTAGTACTTCCAAAGAAAAAACCCTCCTGTGCCACCATGTCTTCCTCTTCGTCAGACCTTTCTGCGCAGTCCTCCCCCTTCCGCGAGCCGACGCCGGAATGGAAACCGGAGGAAGCCCATGCGGCCAACATTCGCCGCGCCATCGAGGCCGGGGATGAGCCAAGCCACGACTTCTCCACCTGGTCAGAGGACGACCAGTCCTGACCGACGGGGAAAGCGCCCTCTCCTTCCTTGCCAGGGAGGAGGCGGTGGAGGAAAGCAACGACGACCACCTTCCCTGGGACGGGGCCCCCTCCTCCGAAGAGGAGAGGCCGGAGGAGGAGGAAGAAGATGACAGCTCCTCCGACGAGCCGCCGGCCAAGCGCCACTGGCCCGGCAATCTCAGCGATTTCGACGGCGACGACGACGCGATGAAGAAGACGAGGACAACGAAGGTCCTGCCGGCGGTCGCTACAGCAGCGACGACGAGCCGGTGGGAGCAGCGCCGACGACGGCGATGATGGCGACGACGACGGCAGCAACGGCCCCTAGATAGGATCTTAGCTCAGGGCCATCAGTAGTAGACGGGCAATGTAGCCCCTAGGATCTTCTTTTGAGAGCAATCAGCTCTTTATGTAAGAACTCTAGTTAATCAATGGAGAACTTCCCCAACTCGATCTTGTCGTCCTTTTTTATGATAATTTAGCCGATTGCCCTTTATACCGTGCTTTAAGGAGCCGATGGCAATGCATCGGACTCTCATGATAAACTCGAGGTAGATCCATCCAGACCTCCACCCCTAGGACGAGCCGCAATCGCGCAAATCCTAGATCCTGGAAATGCAGACTCAACCACACGGACTAATGGACCTCAGCGGCATTCTCATCTACCGGATCCTCTTTGCCACTGTCCTGATAATGCCTCATCTCTTCGTAGTCACACCTGGTCCAAAGTCCGTCAGCGATCGCTTCCTTCCATTACCTCCAGCCATTCCCGTCTGCAATAATTCACCTCCTCTTGACGAGTTACGATGCAGAGCAAGCCGATTTCAACCAAATCGGCTCCATAGAACAAGGAACCTTAAGGGCGAGCTGCCCCCGAGCCTTAGCTCAGGCGAGGATAAAAGCAGACCAGCTAATCGGGCCACCATCGGTTTCCCAACTGTATCACTGTGTTAGGCTCAAGGAGCCAGCCCCTGGCAAATTCTGGAAAGGTCAGCAGCTCCCTTGAACCGAGGACCCACCTTGCTGTCTTAATTAGCTCATCATCTTGGGCGAACTGATGCAGCTTCTGGTGCAAATAGCTCGGCTCGAATGATTCGGCTCATCAAGATCATCGGACGATCATCGGCTGTTCTCATGACCCTAGACTGATCCGCAAGCTTGCGCCAACACTGCCGATTTGGTGATGGATGCTCCGTGAGATCTTTGCCTGTAACCACCATACCCCTTGAGTCGACGGCCAAGCGTCGGCTTTGCCCCATGAGACCTCAAACAAGATTATGAGCCCTACTAGCCAATCCAGCGGGCTGGCCATCTGGTTCCGGGTAGGTGCCCACAACAAAGCCCCGTGCGTGTCACTCAATTGGCTTGTATGTAGAAACTGATGTTTCTGGTGACAACAGCATCATTCTTCAGGCAAGCTGAGATGCAGGGCTAGCCGATTGGGAAAAAATCGGCTTCCTATAACGAAGGACCCTTCAGGGTCAACTGTCTCCCTGAGCTTCTCCCGTTCAAGTCCTGCGTCTCGTCGATAATATCGGCTCATTATCTTTGACAGGCTGATGCAGCCCTTGGTGAAGACGTTTCCTGACGTTTCCCCCCTTTCGGTCGTGACATGCCGTAGCCGATCGCCCCATCATTGACTATTCTCCTGGTTTCAGAAGAGACATACTGCTTCGCGGGGCCGCGACCCGACATTGTCGACACCATGATCCGCTTGGGGCATCAATCATTCTACTGAGAAGAGCCTTCAGTGGAGCCTCGCTGCCTGATGACTGCCCGATGGCCGTGCATCGGCTGTGCTCAGAAGTTTTGATGTCTTCGATTTTTTGTGGCCGATTTGTTTATGTATCGGCCCCCACACTTGAGCTGCTCTGTTGGAAACTTAACATCCGTCCCCAACTCCGTACCATCCCTCTGTGTGCCCCCCGAGCCGATTTTGTCAAGTAATTGATGGTATCGGCTCTTCAGGCATCCGTTGGATCAATGCTTAACACAAACGATGGTATGTTGAGGATAATTTCGGCCGATTGCCAAAATCGGCCTCCTGTTTTGTTGCAATGCTTGACGATGGGTGGCAACTCCTTGGATTTACACCGTGGCATGTTGGAGATGAGATCCCCTGCTTTTTTTTTTTTTTTTTTTTTTTGAGGGCCCATCGCAGGGATCGGCCTCGCCACGTATGTCCAATGTCTTGGACGCGCTATTCCATTAGGCCGGTGGATAAAACCAGCCTTACCCCGTTCTTTGTTACATCTATGCGTTCGCAGTCATCCAAATTGATGCCCGAGAGTGGTTCTTGGCCTGACGCCTCCCAAATGCCCATGCCGGCTGTTGAAATTTCGGCTGAATCATCGGCGTGGACGACTTCCACTTCATCTCCATCCCACTGTATCAGGCATTGGTGCATCGTGGATGGGATGCAACAGTTGGCGTGGATCCAATCCCTCCCTAATATTACAGCATAGGTACTTTTGCTGTCGACAACAAAGAACGTCGTAGGGATAGTCTTCCTTCCTACGGTCAGATCCACGTTTAGAACACCTTGCGCGTCAGACGCTTGGCCGTTGAAATCGCTCAGAGTTACATTGGTTTTGATTAAATCCGAGGTGGAGCGTCCCAACCGCCGCAGCATAGAGTAAGGCATAATGTTGACTGCCGCTCCGGTGTCCACCAACATCTTGTTGACAAGCTGCCCATTGATGTATCCTCGCAAGTACAAGGCTTTCAAATGCCTGTAACTTCTCTCTCGCGGCTTCTCGAAGATGACCGGCCGTGGGCCGCAGTCCAAATGTGCCACAGGTGCTTCAAATAACCTCGGAGCGCTAAATTCCGCAGGAAGGATGAAGACCATGTTTGTGCCAGCCGATGTTTCATCATCGGCTTTCCTCTGTTTAGGGCGCCACTCTTTTCTTTGTGGCCGACCTTCTTCATCCAGGGTTTGCTGAATTTTGGCAGCCAGGTCAGGCCGTGCCTTCCTCAGCGCGTGCAGATATAACCTTTCGGCTTCTTCCAACGCACGTAGTCGCTGAACCCTCCGTTTTTGAGAGCGGCTGAGCCCGTCAGGACACCATCTTGGCCGATGATACTTATCCTCTTCATCATTGTCCTCTAGTTCCTCGTGATCTCCCATCTGAACGGACTCAGTGTGCTTGCTCCAAGGCGGGAGAGGCCCTAGACGCTCGAACACGGACACCTTGGCTGTACCCTTCTCCTTTTGTTTACATTCTGGGCAATTGCCGATTGTTGGTAATCGGCTCATTCCGGAATCCCAGCAGTGTCTGAAGAAGGGACAGTTCCAGTGCTTGTCCATGTTGTCTTGCTCTTCTGACCTCCCCCTGGCGCGACGCTCGTACCCGTCGTCGTTCCAGTCGTGCTGACGATACCCCCTGCTTGCACCAGACCGACGATATCCTTCATCGTCGTTGTAGTAGCGGCGATGTCGGTCGTGTGGCTGCTCATATTTGCTGAGGAGATGCACGGATAATGGGCGTGGATACCGCATGCTTCTCGCCTCCTCCTCGGCCAGGTACCGTTTATCGTCGTCTTGGGGCCGGTCACGTGGAGCGGCCTCGTCTTTCTCATTGCCACGAGTGTGGCTGCTTTCCGCTTTGTCCGCGTCATGGCGAATCACGAACCCTGCCATATTGGCATCGAAAGAGAACCCTGGTTCCCTTATGGAGTGGCTGAGATCGACCGTGTTGACGCCATGGTAGCGGGCGTCGTGGGAAGGGCCGATGAGGTCGGCCTCGCGGAGGGCCCTGACTTTGCCATTCCGATCCTCGTACTCGACCGGGGTGCTTTTCGCCATCTCTGATGTGGATGGCGAGATGGTTGTCGTTGAAGATGGTCCCACCGGGCGTGCCAGAATGTGTTGACGTCGAAACCCACGGCGGGCAGTGACGGTCAACACCGTAGGCGGGAACGACTAGGGCTGCGGCTGGCCCGGTCCCTCGAGCGACGGCCCGCAAAGCCTCCTGGTCGCGCGCCGATGCTGCAGGGCGTGCCACCTGACCTATACCTGGTCGGAAGGTGTGGATGATGCCTTGCTTAGTTTCCTGCAGGGCACACACGTACACGTTAAATACGAGCCTCGATCGGCTCTCAGGTTGTCCTGTGAATCGGCTCATGGAGCCGATCCACCCATGATTCGTCCGAGGTGGCCGAATATATGGTGGTCCTGCTTGATCATGATAAAGCATATGAGATCCACGACGATCTGGGTTTTCACCGCATAATCGGATCATCCTACTCACGATTGGGCCTCGCGCTCACGCACGGTAAACGTAAGCCAGCCCTAGACAAGGCCTAAAAACCAACACTAGGTTGATCCTCGGAACGTCCTGTCTAGGGGCAGCAAACTACACCCTGCATGCCGCTGGATCCTCCAACCCTTTGTAAGGCCTAACTATTGCAGATATTAAACTAATCCTTGATGAATCAAGGAGCGACCGTAACGGATCAGATCTACTAAATAACGATCAAGCGGGGTGCCGCCCCTGCACCCATGATGAGGTACAGGGACGGCTAGATGCGCAAGGGTTGCACTACGACGCATATGATACTAGGAACAATGCTAACCCTAACACATCTATGATAACTACGTCGCTCGCCATCAAAAAGGCTTCAGTACGAGCAACGCATGAACAACTAGGCAGGCTCGTGCTGCCTAGATCGCGAGATGCGATCTAGGCAGCATGGTGCTTACCGGAGGAACCCTCGAGACGAAGGAGTTGGCGATGCGCCGAGATTGGTTTGTGTTGAACGTTGGTTGTTGTTTATTCCATAAACCCTAGATACATATTTATAGTCCGGGGACTTTCTAATGTGGGCGTGCACCATACCGTGCACGGGTAAAACTCTAACTTCTAAACTAAGATGCGATCTAATATGTTACAGATATATGGGCAATTAAGCCCGAATTCTCAGCGCAAGGCCGCTTCGAAGATGCTCCACGTGTACGTCTTTTAAGCCCATCTCCACTTACGGCCCGTCTCCTGATCTGGCCAAAATCAGGTGATAACAGTCTATCAACTCTAGAAGCAATAATATCAATTTTATCAAGCTTTTCCTCAACAGATTTGTTAAAAGCAGTTTGTGTACTAATAAATTTTTAAGCATAGCTTCAAGACCAGAGGGTACACTCCTATTATTGTTGTAAGAATTCCCATAAGAATTACCATAACCATTACCATTAGCAGAAGGATATGGCCTATAGTTATTACCAGAGTTGTTCCTATAAGCATTGTTGTTGAAATTATTATTTTTAATGAAATTCACATCAACATTTTCTTCTTGAGCAACCAATGAAGCTAAAGGAACATTATTTGGATCAACATTAGATCTTCCATTCACAAGCATAGACATAATCACATCAATCTTATCACTCAAGGAAGAGGTTTCTTCAACAGAATTTACCTTCTTACCTTGTGGAGCTCTTTCCGTGTGCCATTCAGAGTAATTTATCATCATATCATCAAGAAGCTTTGTAGCCGCCCCCAAAGTGATGGACATAAAGGTACCTCCAGCAGCTGAATCCAATAAATTCCGCGAAGAAAAATTTAGTCCTGCATAGAAGGTTTGGATGATCATCCAAGTAGTCAGTCCATGGGTTGGGCAATTTTTTACCAAAGATTTCATTCTCTCCCATGCTTGAGCAACATGTTCAGTATCTAATTGCTTAAAATTCATTATGCTACTTCTCAAAGATATAATTTTAGCGGGAGGATAATATCTACCAATAAAAGCATCTTTACACTTAGTCCATGAATCAATACTATTCTTAGGCAAAGATAGCAACCAATC
This sequence comes from Lolium multiflorum, assembly GCA_030979885.1. Taxonomy (NCBI): domain Eukaryota; kingdom Viridiplantae; phylum Streptophyta; class Magnoliopsida; order Poales; family Poaceae; genus Lolium; species Lolium multiflorum. Next base: position 144,368,742 of record CM061752.1, read on the forward strand.
TTTAGCTCTTCCTCTTAATGAGAAAGGAAACACTTTCAATTTAATAATATCACCATCTACATCCTTATACTTTTGCATTTCACAAAGTTCAACAAATTTATTAAGATGGGCAGCAGCATCATCAGAACTAACACCAGAAAATTGATCTCTCATAACCAGGTTCAGTAAAGCAGGTTTAATCTCAAAGAATTCTGCTGTAGTAGCAGGTGGAGCAATAGGTGTGCATAGGAAATCATTATTATTTGCGTTTGTGAAGTCACACAACTTAGTATTTTCAGGGGTATTCATTTTAGCAATAGTAAATAAAGCAAACTAGATAAAGTAAATGCAAGTAACTAATTTTTTTGTGTTTTTGATATAGAGAGCAAGACAGTAAATAAAGTAAAACTAGCAACTAATTTTTTTGTGTTTTGTTTAGGTGCAGCAAACAAAGTAGTAAATAAAATAAAGCAAGACAAAAACAAAGTAAAGAGATTGGGAAGTGGAGACTCCCCTTGCAGCGTGTCTTGATCTCCCCGGCAACGGCGCCAGAAAAAGAGCTTGATGGCGTGTAACTCACACGTTCGTTGGGAACCCCAAGAGGAAGGTATGATGCGCACAGCAGCAAGTTTTCCCTCAGAAAGAAACCAAGGTTTATCGAACCAGGAGGAGCCAAGAAGCACGTTGAAGGTTGATGGTGGCGAAATGTAGTGCGGCGCAACACCAGGGATTCCGGTGCCAACGTGGAACTGCACAACACAACCAAAGTACTTTGCCCCAACGAAGCAGTGAGGTTGTCAATCTCACCGGCTTGCTGTAACAAAGGATTAACCGTATTGTGTGGAAGATGATTGTTTGCAAGAAAACAGTAAAACAAGTATTGCAGTAGATTGTATGCGATGTAAAGAATAGGACCGGGGTCCACAGTTCACTAGAGGTGTCTCTCCCATAAGATTAAAGCATGTTGGGTGAACAAATTACAGTCGGGCAATTGACAAAATAGAGAAGGGCATAACAATACATATACATGATATGATAAATATAGTGAGATTTAATTGGGCATTACGACAAAGTACATAGACCGCCATCCAACTGCATCTATGCCTAAAAAGTCCACCTTCAGGTTATCATCCGAACCCCATTCAGTATTAAGTTGCAAAGCAACAGACAATTGCATTAAGTATGGTGCGTAATGTAATCGACAACTACATCCTTAGACATAGAATCAATGTTTTATCCCTAGTGGCAACAGCACATCACAACCTTAGAACTTTCTGTCACTGTCCCAGGTGTCAATGAAGGCATGAACCCACTATCGAGCATAAATACTCCCTCTTGGAGTTAAGAGCAAAAACTTGGCCAGAGCCTCTACTAATAACGGAGAGAATGCAAGATCATAAACAACACATAAGTAATAGATTGATAATCACCATAACATAGTATTCTCTATCCATCGGATCCCGACAAACACAACATATAGAATTACAGATAGATGATCTTGATCATGTTAGGCAGCTCACAAGATCCAACAATGAAGCATGAGGAGAAGACGACCATCTAGCTACTGCTATGGACCCATAGTCCGGGTGAACTACTCACTCATCACTCGGAGGCGATCATGGCGATGAAGAGTCCTCAGGAGATGAATCCCCTCTCGGGGGGTCGGAGGCGATCTCCTGAATCCCCGAGATGGGATTCGCGGCGGCGGCGTCTCTGGAAGGTTTTCCGTATCGTGGCTCTCGTGGGGGTTTCGCGACGGAGGCTTTAAGTAGGCGAAAGGGCAGCCTCGGAGGGTGCGGTGGGGCCGGACACTAGGGCGGCGCGGCCGGGCCTGGGCCACGCCGCCACCATGTGTGGGCCCCACGTAGCCCCTCTCTGACGGCTCTCGGGTGTTCTGGATGCTTCCGGGCAAAATAGGAACCTGGGCGTTGATTTCGTCCAATTCCGAGAATATTTTCTTACTAGGATTTCTGAAACCAAAAACAGCAGACAACGGCTCTTCGGCATCTTGTTAATAGGTTAGTTCCAGAAAATGCGTAAATACGACATATAATGTGTGTAAAACATGTAGATATCATCAATAATGTAGCATGGAACATAAGAAATTATCGATACGTTGGAGACGTATCAGCCCCTCGTGACGCCCTTTGACCTACCCTTCTGATGCGCGTAGATGTACACGTCCGTTGGGAACCCCAAGAGGAAGGTATGATGTGCACAGTGGCAAGTTTCCCTCAGTAAGAAACCAAGGTTTAATCGGACCAGTAGGAGTCAAGAAGCACGTTGAAGGTTGATGGTGGCGAAATGTGATGCGGCGCAACACCAGGGATTCCGGCGCCAACGTGGAACCTGCACAACACAACCAAAGTACTTTGCCCCAACGAAATAGTGAGGTTGTCAATCTCACCGCTTGCTGTAACAAAGGATTAACCGTATTGTGTGGAAGATGATTGTTTGCGAAGAAAACAGTAAAACAAGTATTGCAGTAGATTGTATGCGATGTAAAGAATAGGACCGGGTCCACAGTTCACTAGAGGTGTCTCTCCCATAAGATTAAAGCATGTTGGGTGAACAAATTACAGTCGGGCAATTGACAAATAGAAAAGGGCATAACAATGCATATACATGATATGATAAATATAGTGAGATTTAATCAGGGCATTACGACAAAGTACATAGACCGCCATCCAGCATGCATCTATGCCTAAAAAGTCCACCTTCAGGTTATCATCCGAACCCCTTCCAGTATTAAGTTGCAAGCAACAGACAATTGCATTAAGTATGGTGCGTAATGTAATCAACAACTACATCCTTAGACATAGCATCAATGTTTTATCCCTAGCGGCAACAGCACATCCACAACCTTAGAACTTTCTGTCACTGTCCCAGGTATCAATGGAGGCATGAACCCACTATCGAGCATAAATACTCCCTCTTGGAGTTAAGAGCAAAAACTTGGCCAGAGCCTCTACTAATAATGGAGAGCATGCAAGATCATAAACAACACATAAATAATAGATTGATAATCACCATAACATAGTATTCTCTATCCATCGGATCCCGACAAACACAACATATAGTATTACAGATAGATGATCTTGATCATGTTAGGCAGCTCACAAGATCCAACAATGAAGCACATAAGGAGAAGACGACCATCTAGCTACTGCTATGGACCCATAGTCCAGGGGTGAACTACTCACTCATCACTCCGGAGGCGATCATGGTGATGAAGAGTCCTCCGGGAGATGATTCCCCTCTCCGCAGGGTGAGGCGATCTCCTGAATCCCCGAGATGGGATTCGCGGCGGCGTCTGGAAGGTTTTCCGTATCGTGGCTCTCGGTACTAGGGGTTTTGCGACGGAGGCTTTAAGTAGGCGGAAGGGCAACGCGGGGGGCCACACGAGGGCCCCACACACCAGGTCGGCGCAGCCAGGGCCTGGGCCGCGCCGCCCTAGTGTGGCGGCACCTCGTGGCCCCACTTCCTTTCCCCTTCGGTCTTTGGAAGCTTCATGCAAAAATAGGACCCTGGGCGTTGATTTCGTCCAATTCCGAGAATATTTCCTTACTAGGATTTCTGAAACCAAAAACAGCAAATGGCTCTTCGGCATCTTGTTAATAGGTTAGTTCCAGAAAATGCGTAAATACGACATAAAATGTGTATAAAACATGTAGATATCATCAATAATGTAGCATGGAACATAAGAAATTATCGATACGTTGGAGACGTATCAGCATCCCCAAGCTTAGTTCGTCCCGAGCAGGTAAACGATAACAAGGATAATTTCTGAGTGACATGCCATCATAATCTTGATCATACTATTGTAAACATATGTAATGAATGCAGAGATCAAAACAATGGTAATGACATGAGTAAACAAATGAATCATAAAGCAAAGACTTTTCATGAATAGTACTTCAAGACAAGCATCAATAAGTCTTGCATAAGAGTTAACTCATAAAGCAATAAATCAAAGTAAAGGTATTGAAGCAACACAAAGGAAGATTAAGTTTCAGCGGTTGCTTTCAACTTATAACATGTATATCTCATGGATAGTGTCAATATAAAGTAATATAACAAGTGCAATATGCAAGTATGTAGGAATCAATGCACAGTTCACACAAGTGTTTGCTTCTTAAGGTGAGAGAGATAGGTAAACTGACTCAACAATAAAAGTAAAAGAATGGTCCTTCAAAGAGGAAAGCATCGATTGCTATATTTGTGCTAGAGCTTTTATTTTGAAAACATGAAACAATTTTGTCAACGGTAGTAATAAAGCATATGAGTTATGTAAATTATATCTTACAAGTTGCAAGCCTCATGCATAGTATACTAATAGTGCCCGCACCTTGTCCTACTTAGCTTGGACTACCGGATCTTCGCAATACACATGTTTCAACCAAGTGTCACAAAGGGGTACCTCCATGCCGCCTGTACAAAGGTCTAAGGAGAAAGCTCGCATTTTGGATTTCTCGCTTTTGATTATTCTCAACTTAGACATCCATACCGGGACAACATGGACAACAGATAGTGGACTCCTCTTTAATGCATAAGCATGTGACAACAATTATTATTCTCATATGAGATTGAGGATATATGTCCAAAACTGAAACTTCCACCATGATTCATGGCTTTAGTTAGCGGCCCAATGTTCTTCTCTAACAATATGCATGCTCCAACCATTAAGGTGGTAGATCTCTCTTACTTCAGACAAGACGAACATGCATAGCAACTCACATGATATTCAACAAAGAGTAGTTGATGGCGTCCCCGAAGCATGGTTATCGCACAACAAGCAACTTAATAAGAGATAAAGTGCATAAGTACATATTCAATACTACGATAGTTTTTAAGGCTATTTTGTCCCATGAGCTATATATTGCAAAGGTGAATGATGGAATTTTAAAGGTAGCACTCAAGCAATTTACTTTGGAATGGCGGAGAAATACCATGTAGTAGGTAGGTATGGTGGACACAAATGGCATAGTGGTTGGCTCAAGGATTTTGGATGCATGAGAAGTATTCCCTCTCGATACAAGGCTTAGGCTAGCAAGGTTATTTGAAGCAAACTCAAGGATAAACCGGTGCAGCAAAACTCACATAAAAGACATATTGTAAACATTATAAGACTCTACACCGTCTTCCTTGTTGTTCAAAACTCAATACTAGAATTATCTAGACCTTAGAGAGACCAAATATGCAAACCAAATTTTAGCAAGCTCTATGTATTTCTTCATTAATGGGTGTAAAGTATATATGATGCAAGAGCTTAAACATGAGCACAACAATTGCAAAGTATCACATTATCCAAGACATTTTAGAATTACTACATGTAGCATTTCCCGAATCCAACCATATAACAATTTAACGAAGAAGTTTCAACCTTCGCCTTGAACATTATGAGTAAAGCCTAAGGACATATTTGTCCATATGCAACAGCGGAGCGTGTCTCTCTCCCACAAAGTGAATGCTAGGATCCATTTTATTCAAACAAAAACAAAAACAAAAACAAACCGACGCTCCAAGTAAAGAACAAAAGATGTGACTGAATAAAAATATAGTTTCAGGGGAGGAACCTGATGATGTTGTCGATGAAGAAGGGGATGCCTTGGGCATCCCCAAGCTTAGACGCTTGAGTCCTCTTAAAATATGCAGGGATGAACCACGGGGGCATCCCCAAGCTTAGAGCTTTCACTCCTCTTGATCATAGTATATCATACTCCTCTCTTTACCCTTGAAAACTTCCTTCACACCAAACTTCAAGCAAACTCATTAGAGGGTTAGTGCACAATTAAAATTCACATATTCAGAGGTGACACAATCATTCTTAACACTTCTGGACATTGCACAAAGCTACTGGACATTAATGGATCAAATAAATTCATCCAACATAGCAAATACGGCAATGCGAAATAAAAGGCAGAATCTGTCAAAAACTGAACAGTCCATAAAGACGAACCAGAAAGGTGCACTAGACTTGCTCAAATGGAAAAACTCAAAACTAATGAAAGTTGCGTACATATCTGAGGATCACGCTCGTAACTTTGCAGATTTTTTTGAATTTTCTACAGAGACTTATGCCAGAATTCGTGACAGACAGCAATGCTGTTTCTGCGCAGCGATCCCAAATATAACATCAACCTTAACATAGAAACTTTACTTGGCACAAAAACATGATAAGGAGAGGTTGCTACAGTAGTAAACAACTTCCAAGACTCAAATAAAACAAAAATTGCTGTAGTAAAAACATGGGTTGTCTCCCATAAGCGCTTTTCTTTAACGCCTTTCAGCTAGGCGCAGAAAGTGCAAATCAAGTAACATCAAGAGTAGAAGCATCAACATTATTATTTTTCATGCAAACACAACTTGTTGCAGAGGGTATTTTAGGTGCTCCATTATCTAAATTTTCTATGGTGGTGCTAGGGGTTTTAGCAATTTTAGGCCTATAATAATTCTTTTGTTTAGGCACTTTAGAGGCATACATGAATTTTTGCTCTTTACCCACATAAGCTTTCTCCTTATACTTGAGAGAAGAAAAGGTTGAACCCAAGGTTCCCATAGCTTTTTCAAGTTCATCAATCCTATTGGTTTGATTATCCTGGACAACACAAGTTCCTAGGACACTAATTCTTTCATCAATTCCTCCTAAGGATTTATCAAGTTCATCAGTTTTATCAAATAACATTTCCAATTTAGTTTCAATACTTGGAAAATTTTTCTCTATGGTTTCCAATTTTTTCATAACATCTTCAAGAGAGATTTCAATTTTAACTTCATTAACAGGTGGTATTCCAACTAGACTCTCAATGATGCAACTAGCTTCTAAAGCGGGAGTACCTAGGAAATTACCTCCCGAAAGAGTATCAAGAACATACCTATTCCAACTAGATAAACCAACATAAAAGTTCCTAAGAAGGATAGTGGTGGAGTGTTTCTTAATGCACCTATGATGAGCATTACTAATTCTGTACCAAGCATCTTTAAAACTTTCTCCCCCTTGTTGCTTAAAAGAACGAACTTCAACTTCAGGATTACTCATTATAACAGTAGTAAAGGTAAACTAGGCAAATAAAGATAAGTAGCTAATTTTTTGTGTTTTTGATATAGAGAGCAAGACAATAAATAAAGTAAAACTAGCAACTAATTTTTTTTGTATTTTGTTTAGGTGCAGCAAACAAAGTAGTAAATAAAATAAAGCAAGACAAAAACAAAGTAAAGAGATTGAGAAGTGGAGACTCCCCTTGCAGCGTGTCTTGATCTCCCGGCAACGGCGCCAGTTTGCTTGATGCGCGTAGATGTACACGTCCGTTGGGAACCCCAAGAGGAAGGTATGATGCGCACAGTGGCAAGTTTCCCTCAGTAAGAAACCAAGGTTTAATCGGACCAGTAGGAGTCAAGAAGCACGTTGAAGGTTGATGGTGGCGAAATGTGATGCGGCGCAACACCAGGGATTCCGGCGCCAACGTGGAACCTGCACAACACAACCAAAGTACTTTGCCCCAACGAAACAGTGAGGTTGTCAATCTCACCGGCTTGTTGTAACAAAGGATTAACCGTATTGTGTGGAAGATGATTGTTTGCGAAGAAAACAGAAAAACAAGTATTGCAGTAGATTGTATGCGATGTAAAGAATATGACCGGGGTCCACAGTTCACTAGAGGTGTCTCTCCCATAAGATTAAAGCATGTTGGGTGAACAAATTACAGTCGGGCAATTGACAAATAGAAAAGGGCATAACAATGCATATACATGATATGATAAATATAGTGAGATTTAATCAGGGCATTACGACAAAGTACATAGACCGCCATCCAGCATGCATCTATGCCTAAAAAGTCCACCTTCAGGTTATCATCCGAACCCCTTCCAGTATTAAGTTGCAAGCAACAGACAATTGCATTAAGTATGGTGCGTAATGTAATCAACAACTACATCCTTAGACATAGCATCAATGTTTCTATCACTGTCCCAGGTATCAATGGAGGCATGAACCCACTATCGAGCATAAATACTCCCTCTTGGAGTTAAGAGCAAAAACTTGGCCAGAGCCTCTACTAATAACGGAGAGCATGCAAGATCATAAACAACACATAAATAATAGATTGATAATCACCATAACATAGTATTCTCTATCCATCGGATCCCGACAAACACAACATATAGTATTACAGATAGATGATCTTGATCATGTTAGGCAGCTCACAAGATCCAACAATGAAGCACATAAGGAGAAGACGACCATCTAGCTACTGCTATGGACCCATAGTCCAGGGGTGAACTACTCACTCATCACTCCGGAGGCGATCATGGCGATGAAGAGTCCTCCGGGAGATGATTCCCTCTCCGGCAGGGTGCCGGAGGCGATCTCCTGAATCCCCGAGATGGGATTCGCGGCGGCGGCGGAAGGTTTTCCGTATCGTGGCTCTCGTGGGGGTTTCGCGACGGAGGCTTTAAGTAGGCGGAAGGCGGGGGGCCACACGAGGGCCCCACCAGGTCGGGCGGCGGGGCCGGGCCGCGCCGCCCTAGTGTGGCGGCGCCTCGTGGCCCCACTTCCTTTCCCCTTCGGTCTTCTGGAAGCTTCATGCAAAAATAGGACCCTGGGCGTTGATTTCGTCCAATTCCAAGAATATTTCCTTACTAGGATTTCTGAAACCAAAAACAGCAGAAAACAGCAACTGGCTCTTCGGCATCTTGTTAATAGGTTAGTTCCAGAAAATGCGTAAATACGACATAAAATGTGTATAAAACATGTAGATATCATCAATAATGTAGCATGGAACATAAGAAATTATCGATACGTTGGAGACGTATCACCTTCCGCCTACTTAAAGCCTCCGTCGCGAAACCCCCTTTACCGAGAGCCACGATACGGAAAACATTACTGAGAGGCCGCCGCCGCGAATCCCATCTCGGGGGATTCAGGAGATCGCCTCCGACACCCGGAGAGGGGAATCATCACCGGAGGGGCTCTACATCATCATGCCTACCTCCGGATTGATGCGTGAGTAGTTCATCCTTGGACTATGGGTCCATAGCAGTAGCTAGATGGTTGTCTTCTCCGCTTGTGCTTTCATTGTGATAGATCTTGTGAGCTGCCTAACATGATCAAGATCATCTATTTGTAATGCTACATGTTGTGTTTGGTGAGATCCGATGAATAGAGAATACTATGTTAAGTTGATTATCAATCTATCATATATGTGTTGTTTATGTTCTTGCATGCTCTCCGTTGCTAGTAGAGGCTCTGGCCAAGTTGATACTTGTAACTCCAAGAGGGAGTAATTATGCTCGATAGTGGGTTCATGCCTCCATTAAATCTGGGATCGTGACAGTAGGTTCTAAGGTTGTGGATGTCTGTTGCTACTAGGGATAAAACATTGATGCTTTGTCTAAGGATATTTGTGTTTATTACATTACGCGCCATACTTAATGCAATTATGTTGTTCGCAACTTAATACTGGAAGGGGTTCGGATGATAACCTGAAGGTGGATTATTTAGGCATAGATGCATGCTGGATAGCGGTCTATGTACTTTGTCGTAATGCCCTGATTAAATCACATAGTAATCATCGTTGATATATATTGAATCTTTATTTGTCAATTGCTCACCTGTAATTTGTTCACCCAGCATGTTAGTTATCTTATTGGAGAGACACTCTAGTGAACTGTGGACCCCGGTCCATTCTTTTACATCTAAATACATTCTATGCTTTTACTGTTCTTTGCAAACAAACACCATCTTCCACTCGATACGCTTAATCCTTTGTTTTGCAAGCCGGTGAGATTGACAACCTCACTGTTACGTTGGGGTAAAGTACTTTGATTGTGTTGTGCAGGTTCCACGTTGGCGCCGGTTTCACTGGTGTTGCGCCGTACTATATTCCTCCACCAACAACCTTCATGTGCTTCTTGGCTCCTACTGGTTCGATAACCTTGGTTTCTTCGAGGGAAAACTTCTGCTGTGCGCACACCTTCCTCTTGGGGTTCCCAACGGACGTGTTGACTACACGCCAGCAAGACTTTTTCTCCGTTGCCGGGAGATCAAGACACGTGCAAGGGGAGTCTCCACTTCCAATCTCATTACTTTGTTTTTGTCTTGCTTTATTTTATTTACTACTTTGTTTGCTGCACTTAAACAAAACACAAAAAAATTAGTTGCTAGTTTTACTTTATTTATTGTCTTGTTCTCCATATCAAAAACACAAAAAAATTAGTTACTTGTCTTTACTTTATTTGCTTAGTTTATTTTACTACTGTTATAATGGGTACTCCTGAAAATACTAAGTTGTGTGATTTCACTAGCACAAATAATAATGATTTTATATGTACTCCTATTGCTCCACCTGCTACTACAGAATTCTATGAAATTAAACCTGCTTTACTGAATCTTGTTATGAGAGAGCAATTTTCTGGTGTTAGTACTGATGATGCTGCTGCCCATCTTAATAATTTTGTTGAACTTTGTGAAATGCAAAAGTATAAGGATATACATGGTGATATTATAAAACTGAAATTGTTTCCTTTCTCATTAAGAGGAAGAGCTAAAGATTGGTTGCTTTCTTTGCCTAAGAATAGTATTGATTCATGGACTAAATGCAAAGATGCTTTTATTAGTAAATATTATCCTCCTGCTAAGATTATATCTTTGAGAAGTAGCATAATGAATTTTAAACAATTTGATAATGAAGATGTTGCTCAAGCATGGGAGAGAATGAAATCTTTGGTAAAGAATTACCCAACCCATGGACTGACTACTTGGATGATCATCCAAACCTTTTATGCAGGATTGAATTTTTCCTCAAGGAACCTATTGGATTCAGCTGCTGGAGGTACTTTTATGTCCATCACTCTGGGCGCCGCAACTAAATTACTTGATGATATGATGATCAATTACTCTGAATGGCACACTGAAAGAACTCCTCAAGGTAAGAAGGTAAATTCTGTTGAAGAAACCTCTTCTTTGGGTGATAAGATTGATGCTATTATGTCTATGCTTGCAAATGGTAGATCTCATATTGATCCTAATAATGTTCCTTTAGCTTCATTGGTTGCTCAAGAAGAAAATGTTGATGTGAATTTCATTAAGAACAATAATTTCAACAACAATGCTTATAGGAATAATTATGGTAACAACAACTTTAGGCCATATCCTTCTAATAGTAATGGTTATGGTAATTCTTATGGTAATTCTTACAATAATAATAAGAGTGTACCTTCTGGTCTTGAAGTGATGCTTAAAGAATTTATTAGTACACAAATTGCTTTCAATAAAACTGTTGAAGAAAAGCTTAGTAAAATTGATATTCTTGCTTCTAAGGTTGATAGTCTTGCTCTTGATGTTGATCTTTTAAAATTGAAAGTTATGCCTGAGAAAGTTGAAGATGCTAGGTTTGCTAAAACAAATGCCATCCAAGTTAGAATTAATGATAATATTAGATTGTTGGCTGAATTGCATGCTAGGTGGGATAGAGAAGAAAAAGAAAAACTTGCTAAAGAAAATAATGTAGCTAAAGTATGGACTATTACCACCACTAGTAATGTTGATTCTTCACATGTTGCTGCACCTCCTACTATTAATGGTAAAATAATTGGTGTTGGCAATGTTTCTACTCCTAGTGCAAAGCGTACAAAACTGCCTGAAACTGCTGAAACTGCTGTTTGTGATAAAACTGTTGAAATTTTTCAAAATATTGGTGACAATGATTCCATTGCTGTAGAACATAATGGTTTAGACTTTGATGATTGTCATATTACTGAAGTTATAAAGTTCTTACAAAAACTTGCTAGAAGTCCCAATGCTAGTGCTATAAATTTAGCCTTTACAAAACACATTACAAATGCTCTCATTAAAGCTAGGGAAGAGAAATTAAGACTTGAAGCTTCTATTCCTAGGAAGTTAGAAGATGGTTGGGAGCCCATCATTAAAATGAAATTCAATGACTTTGAATGTAATGCTTTATGTGATCTTGGTGCAAGTATTTCTGTTATGCCTAAGAAGATTTATGATATGCTTGACTTGCCACCATTGAAGAATTGTTATTTGGATGTTAATCTTGCCGATAATGTTAAAAAAAAACCTTTGGGGAGGATTGATAATGTGCGCATTACGGTTAACAATAACCTTGTCCCCGTTGATTTTGTTGTCTTGGATATCGAATGCAATGCATCTTGTACTATTGTGTTGGGAAGACCTTTTCTTCGAACCGTTGGTGCTGTTATTGATATAAGGAAGGTAATATTAAATATAAATTTCCTCTCAAGAAAGGTATGGAACACTTCCCTAGAAAGAAAATGAAGTTGCCTTTTGATTCTATTATTAGAACAAGCTATGATGTTGATGCTTCTACTCTTGATGTTACTTGATTTGCACTTTCTGCGCCTAGCTGAAAGGCGTTAAAGAAAAGCACTTCTTGGAAGATAACCCATGTGTTTATTTTACTACAGCAATTTTTGTTTTGTTGAGTCTTGGAAGTTGTTTACTACTGTAGCAACCTCTCCTTATCATGTTTTTGTGCCAAGTAAAGTTTCTATGGTAAAGTTGATGTTATATTTGGGATCACTGCGCAGAAACAGCATTGTTGTCTGTCACGAATTCTGGCATAAGTCTCTGTAAACAATTCGAAAAAATATGCAAAATTACGAGCGTGATCCTCAGATATGTACGCAACTTTCATTAGTTTTGAGTTTTTCCATTTGAGCAAGTTAAGTGCCCAGTCCAGATGCATCTTTACGGACTGTTCTGTTTTTGACAGATTCTGTCTTTTATTTCGCATTGCCGCTTTTGCTATGTTGAATGAGTTTCTTTGTTCCATTAACTTTCAAAAGCTTTGTGCAATGTCCAGAAGTGTTAAGAATGATTGTGTCACCTCTGAATATATTAATTTGTGGTTATGCACTAACCCTCTCATGAGTTTGCTTGAAGTTTGTGTGAAGGAAGTTTTCAAGGGTCAAGAGAAGAGGATGATATACTATGATCAAGAAGAGTGAAAGGTCTAAGCTTGGGGATGCCCCGGTGGTTCATCCCTGCATATTTTAAGAAGACTCAAGCATCTAAGCTTGGGTATGCCCAAGGCATCCCCTTCTTCATCGACAATATTATCAGGTCACTTCTAGTGAAACTATATTTTTATTCCGTCACATCCTTATGTTCTTTACTTGGAGCGTCGGTTTGTTTTTGTTTTTGTTTGAATAAAGTTGGATCTCGCCATTCTTATATTGGAGATATTACGCTCCGCTTTTTCATATGGAACACTTGTGTTCTTAATTGTGCTTTAATGTTCATGGCGAAAGCTTATTGCTTCGTTAGATTGCTATATGGTTGGAATTGGAAAATGATGCATATGGTTTGACAATTTGGCAATTGTTTGAGCTCTCATAGATCATGTTTAAGCTCTTGCATCATGTAGTTTAATCTATTAATGAAGAACTACTGTAGAGCTTGTTTAATTTGGTTTGCATGATTGATCTCTCTAAGTCTAGATATTTTCGGGTAAAGTGTTTGAACAACAAGGAAGACAGTGTAGAGCCTTATAATACTTGCAATATGTTCTTGTGTGAGTTTTGCTGTACCTGTTCATACTTGTGTTTGCTTCAAACAACCTTGCTAGCCCAAACCTTGTACTGAGAGGAAATGCTTCTCGTGCATCCAAACACCTTGAGCCAAACACCATGCCATTTGTGTCCACCATATCTACCTACTATGTGGTATTTCCTGCCATTCCAAAGTAAATTACTTGAGTGCTACCTTTAAATTTCATTCCTCTACCTTTACAATATATAGCTCATGGGACAAATAGCTTAAAAACTATTGTGGTGATGAATATGTAGTTATGTGTCTTAATTCTTATAAGTTGCTTGTTGAGCGGTAACCATGTTTTCTGGGGACGCCATCAATTTTATCTTTGTTGGATATCATGTGAGATGCTATGCATGTTCGTCTTGTCTGAAGTAGTGGATTTCATGATCAAATGGTTTGAGTATGCATATGTTAGAGAAGAACATTGGGCCGCTAACTAAAGCCATGTATCATGGTGGAAGTTTCAGTTTGGACATACAACCTCAATCTCTTATGAGAATATTAACTATTGTTGAATGCTTAAGCATGAAAAAGAGGAGTCCATTATCTGTTGTCTATGTTGTCCCGGTATGGATGTCTAAGTTGAGAATAATCAAAAGCGAGAAATCCAATGCGTGCTTTCTCCTTAGACCTTTGTACAGGCGGCATAGAGGTACCCCTTTGTGACACTTGGTTGAAGCATATGTTATGCGATGAGAATCCGTGTTTTCCGAGATAGTAGGACAAGGTGCGAGCACTATTGGTACTCTATGCATGAGACATGCAACTTGTAGGAAGTATTATGCATAGCACATATGAATTATTACTACCGTTGACAAAATTGTTTCTATGTTTTCAAAACAAAAAGCTCTAGCACAAAAATAGTAATCAATGCTTCCCTCTGCGAAGGGCCAATCTTTTACTTTATTGTTGAGTCAGTTTACCCATTCCTTTCTATCTTAGAAGCATACACTTGTGTTAACTGTGTGCATTGATTCTTACATGTTTACTTATTGCACCTGTTATATTACTCTATGTTGACAAATATCCATGAGATATACATGTTACAAGTTGAAAGCAATCGTTGAAACTTAATCATCCTTTGTGTTGCTTCAATTCATTCTACTTTGAATTTATTGCTTATGAGTTATCTCTTATGCAACTCTTATTGATACTTGTCTTGAAAGTACTATTCATGAAAAGTTTTGCTATATGATTCATTTGTTTAGTCATTATCTTTGTTAGCAATCTTTTGTTCAGATCACTCCATTCATCTCATATGCTTTACAATAATGTTGATCAAGACTATGTTGGTAGCATGTCACTTCAGAAATTATTTGTGTTATCGTTTACCTACTCGAGGACGAGTAGGAACTAAGCTTGGGGATGCTTGATACGTCTCAAACGTATCTATAATTTCTTATGTTCCATGCTACTTTTATTACAATACTTGAGTGTTTTACACATACTTTACAGCGTTATTATACATTTTCCGGCACTAACCTATTAACAAGATGCCGAAGTGCCAGTTGCTGTTTTTTTTCAGAAATCCTAGTAAGGAAATATTCTCGGAATTGGACGAAATCAACGCCCGGGGTCCTATTTTTGCACGAAGCTTCCAGAAGGAGGAGAGGAGTGGGGCCACGAGGTGGCCACACACCAGGGCGCGCGGCCAGCCCCGGCCGCGCGGCCCGTGGTGTGGGCCCCTCGTGACGCCCTTTGACCTACCCTTCCGCCTACTTAAAGCCTCCGTCGCGAAACCCCCCGAGAGCCATGATACGGAAAACATTACCGAGAGGCCGCCGCCGAATCCCATCTCGGGGGATTCAGGAGATCGCCTCCGGCACCCTGCCGAGAGGGGAATCATCACCGGAGGGCTCTACATCATCATGCCCGCCTCCGGATTGATGCGTGAGTAGTTCATCCTTGGACTATGGGTCCATAGAAGTAGCTAGATGGTTGTCTTCTCCGCTTGTGCTTTCATTGTTATAGATCTTGTGAGCTGCCTAACATGATCAAGATCATCTATTTGTAATGCTACATGTTGTGTTTGGTGAGATCCGATGAATAGAGAATACTATGTTAAGTTGATTATCAATCTATCATAAATGTGTTGTTTATGTTCTTGCATGCTCTCCGTTGCTAGTAGAGGCTCTGGCCAAGTTGATACTTGTAACTCCAAGAGGGAGTAATTATGCTCGATAGTGGGTTGATGCCTCCATTAAATCTGGGATCGTGACAATAGGTTCTAAGGTTGTGATGTGCCGTTGCTACTAGGGATAAAACATTGATGCTTTGTCTAAGGATATTTGTGTTGATTACATTACGCGCCATACTTAATGCAATTATCTGTTGTTCGCAACTTAATACTGGAAGGGGTTCGGATGATAACCGAAGGTGGATTATTTAGGCATAGATGCATGCTGGATAGCGGTCTATGTACTTTGTCGTAATGCCCTGATTAAATCACATAGTAATCATCGTTGATATATATTGAATCTTTATTTGTCAATTGCTCACCTGTAATTTGTTCACCCAGCATGTTAGTTATCTTATTGGAGAGACACCTCTAGTGAACTGTGGACCCCGGTCCATTCTTTTACATCTGAATACATTCTACTGCTTTTATGTTCTTTGCAAACAAACACCATCTTCCAATCGATACGCTTA